>JAHTLZ010000237.1:8599636-8621447 GCA_023846285.1 Phrynocephalus versicolor | reverse complement strand
TATCTATCTATCTATCTATCTATCTATCTATCTATCTATCTATCTATCTATCTATCTATCTATCTATCTATCTATCTATCTATCTATCTATCAGTCTCAAAGTTTACCTTCCTGTGCCTGTAACAAGTTCCCTACCAATCTTAAAAGATTTGTATTTATGCTCACCTTTTTCATTGCAGAAGCAATTTCCCATGTGGTGCAAGCTATATCAAATTGCTCACTGCAATTCCTCTAGTTATATACTGTACCACATTGTCCCTGCCTGGAAGGAAAAATGCAAATTATACCTTTAAACAGGAGATCAGATAAGTCTGGCAAGTGAGACAGGGTTGCATTCCAGCACCCTGATAATATCTTAGTAGGAATTTGAGAACAGGAGAGCAGAGGCTAATGCGTATTATTGGGCAGAGATAAAATTTGGGCTATTAAGGTAACTGATGAAAGGCATCTAATGTTGCAGTGCTACCATACTTACTTGAAATCAATGGAATGTGCCTTGGAGTAAACTTCATTAGAATTGAACTGTAAATAATTCCAATACCAGATAAGCACTGCAGTTCATCACTGCAATTATGAATGCACTTAAAGGGACAGTCTTTGTAAAAGACCCAGTCTAAAAGCTGCAGCATCAGCACATTAAGTACCCACTGTCTTTAGCCATTTCCCCAAAACTGTCACAATGCTGCAGTGTGACCAAGAAGCAGCACTCGGTAGGATGGTGGAAGGAAGACAGGTTCTCTGATACAAAGTGTCCTGGATTGCCACCACCAGAAGCAGCGAGCAATGGTATCCCCAGGTCAACCCAGGTCATAGAATGGTTTCTCCATATATATCTATATATCTATATATATATATATCTGAACGACAAAGAGAAGACTTGCACCACGAGACCCCTTTGCAGTGAGGACAAGTCCTGTTCCTTGGCTAAAAAACTGGGCAGCAAGTCCTTCTAACTGCTTCAACAGGTATCGTGGAGAGCTGTGTTTGTTGTCCCAACAATCACAAAAATCACATACAAAATTTCATTATCACAAGGACTTAATTTTTGCAGTACACAATCTAACATCGTTTCTCTTCAGCCAGAAAGAAGGTGTGCGGAGAACTCTGACTATATGGAGGACAAAAACCCTTTCTGACATCAAAGAGATTATATGGGAGGAATTTGGGTGGTGGTGGTTTGGAAATGGTACTAGAAGACCGAGCACTTTCATGAAACAGTAAACAGCAAGATCTTGCTTTACTAGAATACCTCAGCTAAAATTCTTGGGTCCCTAATGATTTACTTCAAATATACTTTGCTATTTTATTCAAGTTCCTCAGATGTTTTTTTTTTCCAGTTCCATTTTGAGGCTGCTTTATAGTTGGCGATCTTCTCTTGTTTCTGAAAGCTAATCTATGTTGTATCGACTACATATGCAAGGTAATCAGCCTCTTGCTGTGGGGGAATCTCTCAAGGTGCCTTCCAGACAGCTGGCAGTAAAGGAAAACTGGAAAAACTTCCTTTTTGAAGTCATCTCAAGATGAAAGAAGATGCTGTCTCCTTCTGGGCTTTAACTTCTAGTTTTTTCATCAATCATAAACCTGTCCACACTGGAAAATTTGACACACTTCCATCCATGCTTATAAGAACATAAGAACAGCCTTGATGGAACAGGCCACAGCCCATCCAGTCCAGCATTCTGTCTCACACTGTGGCTCACCATTTGCTTCAGGGTATTCCCAAGCAGATGTCTTCAACTGCTTACTATTCCCTGCAAATGGCATTGAGAGATATCCTGCCTATCTCTCCAACCCGGAGGTTTTCCTTAGGCATCCATAATGATAGCCATTGATACCCTTGGTCTCCACGAACTTGTCCAATCCTTTCTTAAAGCTGTCAAGGCTGACAGCTGTCACCACTTCTTCTGACAGGGAGTTCCATAGGCTAGTGATCATCTGGGTGGAAAAGTGCTTCTTCTTTTTTGTTTCAGAGAGGGTAGCCAAGTTAGTATTTTTAAGAATTTCAGGCAAAAATCAAAGAAAAACAAAGGAAAACAAAACAAAAGACACAAAACATGTGGCACCTTAAAGACTAACTTTCATATTTTAATGTAACATTTCGTGGACACGTCCACTTCTTCAGACATATAGCAGCAAAATGGGGTTCACAATATAATATGTGATGGGATATACATTTCATACCAGATATTCATTGTCTGTAGTATATAGAGTTGGGGGGGTGGTTAGGGGAGGGGGGAGAGGAGGGGAAAGAAGAGGAGGGAGAGTTGATTTGTAGAGATGGTGGGAAGGAGGATTAGGTCAGGGTCTGTAGATATGTAAAGTATAGGTTTTTTGGCTTTGAGGCCAAGATCTGTTTATATGTTAAGAGTGGTATTATGGCTCAGAGGTAAATTCCTCAAGAGACAGAAACCAGATCAGATCAGAGAGGGTGATGGTGATGGTGGTGGAATAAATTGGGTGGGGAGAGAATTGGAGTTTTTACCTTAGACTCAGAGTCCATGAAAAAGTGGCAATGTAGAGTTTTTACCTTAGAGTCCATGAAAAAGTGGCAATATGGTAATATTACACTTGATCATGACTGAAGAAACCCCAATTTATGTTTAATCCTTTCTTGTTTGTGTACATCATGCATATGAATCTTATTTCAGCTGTTTCCCTTTGTATTCTTGATCTGTAATGATTCTGTTCCAAAACACTGACCTTCAAGCCCTTCAAGGAGTGTCCAGGTAAACCAAAATGGTTTGAGACAGGTTTCTGTGTATCATGGTTTCTTATGTCAAACTTGTGCCCATTGATGCTTTTTCTTAGAGATTGTCCTGTTTGTCCAATGCAGAGTGCAGATGGGCATTGTTGGCAAAAAATGGCATAGATCACTTTAGTTGAGGAGCAGGTGAAGTTGCCCTTGAAACTGTATTTGACATTGTTGGGTTCTGTGATTGTGTTGCCAGAGTAGATGTGTGGGCAGAGTTGGTACTGGGGTTTGTGGCAAGGTTTAGTTCCATTGTCCATGTTGCTGTTTTCTAATCTTGTGTGAATTAGTATTTGTTTGAGCTTGGGAGGTTGTCTGTAGGGAAGTACGGGTCTCCCACCAAGAGCTTTGGAGAGTGATGTGTTCTTGTCAAGAATGGGCTGGAGATCATTTAAGATGCAAGTGAGTGGTCTCACTTGTGGACTGTAAGTGACAACCAGTGGTGTTCTGTCATTTGGCCCTTTGGATCTGTCTTGTAGCAGGTTATCTGTAGGTATGTGTCTTGCTTTGTTGATTTATTCCTTAATCATGCAAGGTGGGTACTGTAGTCTAAGGAAAGCATTTTGTAGATCCCTGAATTTGGAGTCTCTATCCTGTGGGTCAGAGCAGATGCAGTTGTATCTAAGGGCTTGGCTATATACAATTGATTTTGTTTTGTGTTCAGGATGGAAGCTTGAAGAATGTAGATAGGTGTATCGGTCAGTTGGTTTTTGGTACAGTGTGGTACTGAGATGCCCATTTTGTAGTTTCACAGTGGTGTCTAGAAAGTTCACCTGTTGTGTGGATTGTTCCAGGGTGAGGTTGATATTTGGGTGAAAACTATTGAAGTCCTGGTGGAATTTTTAAAGGGATTCTTCTCCATGGGTACAGATCAGAAAAAATGTCATCAATGTATCTCGAATAGAGAAGTGGTTTCTGGGTGCAGTGGTTAAGAAATTTGTTCCAGGTCAGCTTCCTGAAAGTCCAGATAAACAATGTCAACTGGATCTCCCTTATCCACGTGCTTGTTGACACTCTCAAAAAATTCCAACAAATTAGTGAGGCATGATTTGCCCTTGCAGAAGCCATGTTGGCTGTCCTTCAGAAGCGCCTTCTCTTCTATGTGCCTATTAATTTGATCCTTTAGGATGGTTCCCATCACTTTACCTGGGACACATGTCAACCTGACCAGTCGGTAATTTCCTGGATCACCTTTGGATCCTTTTTTGAAAATTGGTGTTACATTCACTACCTTCCACTCATAACCCCTGATCTGAGGGAAAGATTATATATTTTGGCTAGGACCTCAGCAATTTCATCTTTACGTTCCTTGAGAACTCGTGGGTGGATGCCATCTGGTCCTGGTGATTTGTTAGCTTTTAGTTTAACAAGACATGCAAGAACCTCCTCCCTGGTTATTTCTATCTGGCATAATTCTTCAGATTCCCTTCCTATGAACATAATCTCTGTTTGGAGCATGTGGTCTCTGTCTTCTTCAGTGAATACTGAAGCAAAGAATTCATTGAGTCTCTCTGCAATCTCTGTTTCCTCTTCAATAATCCCTTGCCTTCCATTATCATCTAATGGTCCAATGGCCTTCCTAGATGGGTTCTTACTCCTAATGTGCTTAAAGAACTCCTTGTTATTATTTTGAGTGGTTTTAGCTATATGTTCCTCCAAGTCTTGTTTTGCTTTCCTGATTGTTGCCTTGCATTTGTTCTGCCAGAATTTATTTTTCTGCCTGTTGTCCTTATATGGACAAGCCTTCCATCTTCTAAATGAGCTTTTCTTGTTTTTGAGCACTTACCAAACAGCTCCTGTAAGCCATATCGGAGTCCTTTTGGACCTGGCAGTGCCCTTTTCCCGTTTGGGTATGCATTCCAATTGGGCCTCTGTTATTGTTTTTGTGAGTTGCCTCCATGACTCTTGGAGTGTTTGGAATCTCTCAGTTTTCCCTTTCAGCTTTTTTTATTACTAGTTTCCTCATCTTTGGGAAATTTTCTTTTTGAAAATGTAAGGTCTCTGTGTTAGATTTTATCAGTGATTGGCAGTCTATGATTAAGTTAAAAGTAATTGTGTTGTGGTCACTGTTCCCTATTGGATCAGTCATATTAGCAAGCATTTTGCACCAGATCCTATGCATTATTCAGGATCAAGTCAAGAATTCTTGTACATCTAGTTGTGTCTTGAACCATCTGTTCCAGGGAAAAATCATTTAGCATATCTAGGAACTTTATCTTTTTATCATGTGCTGACCAGCAGTTCACCCAGTCTTTGTGAGGGCAACTGAAGTCCCCCATTATAACCAGGCTTCCCTTCTTGGATGTGCCTTTACAATAGTTTCCAACTGCTAGTCTCCCTCCAGGGCTTGGGTTGGAAGCCGATAGCATATGCCTACTGTTAGACCCTCCTTGTGGCCAGATACTTTTACCCACAGAGTTTCTAATGGTGACTCCAAATCACCTAGATATTCCAATTCATATGATTTTATCCCTTCTTTGACATACAAGGCTACACCATCTCCCATTTGCCCCTTCCTGTGCCATTTGTTATCATCCATCCACTAGGTTTCAGTGATGCCAATCATATCAGTATTTTTATCTGTTGCTAAGTATTCCAGCTCCCCTATTTTGTTCTGGAGGCTTCTGGCATTTGCATACAAGCATTTGTATATGCTTTTCTGATGCAGTCTTTTTGAGTCCAGTTGCATCATTAGACTGCCTCTTAGACTGCTTGGAAAGTACTTATCTGAAGCGTGAACCCTCACTTGAGCAATCCCTCTCTGAGTTCACCCAGTATGTTTACAAGTAATGAGGAAGCCACAACAGCAGTTGATGACAGGAGCAGCATGAGGGGAGAATATTGGGATAGGTTCGGGAGATACAAAGAAGGTAACCCTGCTTTTTCCAGCCCTTCTCTTCAGCCAGGACCCTTCTGGTGATTGACTCCAAGGAGTTGAGGTAGTCCCTCCCCACCCCCAATTCCTTGCCTTGTTTCCCCAGACCTCACTCAGGGGACTGGAGTTGCTGTCTGCCTTGTCTGTTTCTTAAGAGACATATTGAAATGGCAATGCATCAACTTAGCATGGTTTCAGAAGTGAACTGCATTGGTAATGGAAATATTAAAAATCAAAGAAGATGAAAATAGAGGAGGGGGCATCTCCACACTCTCCTTCAATGCCACAACCCACCTAATGCATCACAGGGAGGTCTCCTCAGTTAGTGCCGCCTCTAGAGTCGTTTTGGCAAAAGTACACATCTGCGAAGGATAAACAAAGGCTACAGTAGTATGCATCTCAATAAAGCATGCCAAAATGATTGCATGCCCTACCTCAGTACCAGTTTGGTGAGGGGCCGCTCATAAAGAAGAAGGATGGTTCACTCTAAGTAGAAATGAAAGTTGACAAGGTCTAAATTTTATGCCCCAAAGTGCCCTCAGGGTTCCATATATCCTCCGGCTTTGATAGTGGTGACAGGCTGTCAGAAGAACCCCTGGAAGCTTTGATAGAAAATGAGAGATTAGGTGAGCAAGATAAGACTGTATACCAAAGGATTTCAAGACGTGTCCCTCCAGCTTTTCTTGACTAGGTGAGGAGAAGGCCTCTAGAATACACTGCACCAGAAACACATGGAACATGTGATGACTCTTAAATACTAGAATAGAAACTTGGACACCCTACTTTATTGCTCCATCTCATCTACTCTACATATGCTGCTGAGGATCTTCATAGCTCGAAATTGTCTTGTTATTTCCAGCTCAGAATTGTCAATTAGAGGTTTAGAGCAGTTGGCCGTTGTCCTCCACCCCAATCATCTTTTAAAGAGCTAATTAACTGTCTTCCTTTACATAAATGTCACTGTGCTACTCTGCTTGATTATACAGATAGAGTATGATCAGATCTCATTTCCTTATTATTGAAAACAAATAAAATGGGCCAACTATTCTACCCAGAAAAGCACTTTGTGTGTGTGGGGTGTGTGTGTGATTCTGAGAATGTCCCATCATTGGACTGTATATTTGCTTTACCCTTACTTTGATTTCATTCCATTTCCATTCCTCTACTGCTGCATTGCACTTGAAGAGCACAATACTTGCTAGAAGGAAGCTGAATAGAATTTTATAAAACAGGCTGCCAATCTGCCATCCATCTATCCTTGGGTTTATTTGTTTTATTTATTTTATTTATTTTTACAACTGATATGCCGCCCACTACCCAAAGGTCTCTGGGCAGCTTACAATCAAAGAATTAAAACAATTAAAACATCAAATATCAATAAATAATTAAAACAATAATAAAAACCTTACACTAAAATCATTAAACTAAAATTGCCACCAGAGGACCCACAGTCTATATTGTATCAATTAAAAAACTTCTGGAACAGGAAGGATTTTACCTGGCGCCGAAATGTCATAAATGTTGGCACCAGGCGGATCTCACTTGGGCGGGCATTCCACAATCTGGGGGAGTTGCCGAGAAGGCCGGCCCTATGTCTGCAAGCCATCCCTCTCACCTCCTTGAGGAATGGCTCTTTCAAGAGGGCCCCCTGGCTCGATCTTAATTGCCAGATGGGTTCGTATAGAAGGAGGCAGTCCTTCAGGTATCCAGGTCCTAAGCCATTTAGGGCTTTATATGTCAGAACAAGCACTTTGATTTGAGCTTGGGCAGCAACTGGTAACCAATGTAGGTTACTTAGAATCGGCATGATGCGATCCCTGGTGGCCCCACTGCTTACCAGCCGCACCGCACGATTCTGAATTAGTTGCAATCGCTGAACCATCTTCAAAGGCAGCCCCATGTAAAGCGCATTGCTGTAATCAATACGGGATGTTACCAGTGCATGCGTAACTGTCATGAGGCTCTGCTCGTCTAGGTAGGGGCGGAGCTGGTATATTTTCTACAGCTGAAGAAAGGCACCCCTGACCACCGAGTCCACCTGGGCTTCCAGAGTTAGACCGGGGTCCAGGAGCACCCCCAAGCTGTGGACCCTGTCCCTTAGGGGGAGCAACCCCGTCCTGGACAGGAATATGGCCCTCTAACCTGTCCAGTGAAGCACCCATTAACAACACTTCCATCTTGTCTGGATTGAGTTTCAATTTATTAACCCTCATCCAGTCCATTATCTGGTCCATACACGAGTTCAGAACAGAAACTGCCTCACCTGGATTGGTGGAAAATGAGAGGTAGAGCTGAGTATCATCAGCATATTGCTGACTCCTCAGCCCAAACCTCCTGATGACCTCTCCCAGGGGTTCCATGTAGATGTTGAACAGCACGGGAGACAGTATAGAGCCCTGAGGAACCCCATGACATAAACGCCACGGGGCAGAGCATCTGTCCCCCAGCACCACCTTCTGGACACGGTCAGCCAGGAAGGATCGGAACCAGAGCAAAGCAGTGCCTCCAATCCCCAACCTGGCCAACCTATCCAGAAGGACACCATGGTAGATGGTGTCGAAAGCCACTGAGAGGTCCAGGAGTATCAACAGGGTAGCACTCCCCCTGTCTCTCTCCCGGAAGAGGTCATCATACAGGGCAACCAAGGCAGTCTCTGTGCCAAAACCCGGCCTGAAACCAGATTGAAATGGATCCAGAAAATCCGTTTCATCCAGCAGCGCCTGGAGTTGCCCGGCCACCACCCGCTCCAACACCTTGCCCAAATAAGGGAGGTTCGCTACTGGTCAATAGTTAACCACCAGCCCTGGGTCCAGGTTAGGTTTTTTAAGGAGTGGTCTAATCACCACCTCTTTCAAGGTGGTGGGGACCACTCCCTCTCTTAAGAAGGCATTAACAACCTCCTGGACCCAGGTGCGAACCCCCCTGGCAGATCTTTCAATTAGCCAAGAAGGGCAAAGGTCGAGTGTCGTGGTGGTAGCACGGACAGATCCAAGGACCCTGTCCACATCCTCAGGTCTCAATAACTGAAACTCATCCAATAATACTGTACCCAAGCATGGCACACTGGACACATCCCTTGATTCTGCACCAATAGTGGAGTCCAATTCCCTGCGAATTTGAGCGATTTTTTCCTCAAAGTGGACAGCAAACTTGTCACAACGGGCTGCTGAGTGGTCCAGAACCTCCACTGTATTTCTCGGTTGAAGAAGGTCCTGGACCACCCGAAACAGCTCAGCTGGACGGCACTCTAAAGAAGCAATACAGTTGGCGAAATATTGCCTTTTCACCAATTGTATTGCCACGGAATAGGCCCGATAATGGGCTCTAAGCCGTGTTCGATCGGACTCACAGCGATATTTTCTCCACTTGCGCTCTAGCTTCATTGCCCGCAGCTCAGATGTATACCAAGGAGCCGTCTGGGCTCTGCGTAAGGGGAGAGGGTGCTTAGGTGTGATCGTGTCAACCGCCCGGGACATTTCCCTATTCCATAGGGTGACCTGAGCTTCAACAGGAGCGCCAACCATATTAGACGGATAATCCCTCAGAGCTTCCAGGAAACCATCTGGATCCATTAGTCTCTGAGGCCAGATCATCTTAATAGATCCCCCACCCTTGCAGAGGGTAGAAGAAGCTAATAGCCTAAACTTGAACAGAAAGTAGTCTGACCATGACAATGGAGTTAGAACCAACCCCTCTACATCCAGACCACCATCCTCCAATCCCGTTGAGAAGACCAGGTCTAAAGTATGGCCCTTCTCATGCGTTGGGCCATTGACATATTGAGACAGCCCCATGGTTGTCATGGCGGCCATGAAGTCCTGAGCTGCCCCATTCAAGGCTGCCTCAGCATAGATGTTGAGGTCCCCCAGTATCAACAGTCTGGGGGTCCGCAACACCAGGTCCGAGACCACCTCCGTCAGCTCAGGCAGGGAGACTGTTGGTATGGAGCAGGGTGGGTGGTACACCAACAGAATCCCCAATCTGTCTCGTGAGCCCAACACACAGTATAGAACCTCCAGGCCTCCTCCCAAGGAGATAGGAAGTCTGGTCAAGGAGATAGAACGCCGATAGACTATAGCAACTCCCCCTCCCCGACCCTTCAAGCGACACTGGTGCTGGACCAAGTACCCAGGCGGGCATAGCTGGGAGAGGGGAACACCATCCTCCTCTCCCACCCAGGTCTCGGTAATACATGCCAAGTCGGCACCCTCATCCAGAATGACATCATGGATGAGGGCTGTCTTATTTTGTACCGACCTGGCATTCAACAACAGCACCATGTGGCTTGTGGGCTCGCTGATATGGTCACCTGATTCCTTCTGGCTAGGGGTGAAACCAGAAGAGGGGATAGATGTAAGGTATCTAACCTCTCTTCTCCTATGCAGGCACGTTCCACTCCTACCACCATACCTTCCCCTACCCAGCACAATTCCAATGGCTGCCCCATCCATTGCCCTCCCCCACTTCCTGTTCCCTCAGTTCTATTGTGGGTCCTATCTCCTATACTTGATGACAGAGGTAGGTTGCTGATGTGTCAATAAAGTCACAGCTCTGTAGCAACATTCAGCAAAAGAATAAAGCAGGAGGGCTCTAAAGGGCTGTGTGTGTTTTTTAAAATGCCACGTGTGTTCATCCTCTATTCACTCCTGAAGTCCAGGATTTCTGTTGAGATAATGTCAACTTCTAGTGAAGTGTTGCTTTCTTTCTCTGGAGAAGCTTTGGAAGAACCAAGCCATCTGTCTGATGCCATCTGCTGTTGCTTTAGAAATAAATTGGTCAGGTCATTTGGAAACAGGTTTCAAGCAAACTGCAGCTCTGCAGGAAAGCCAGTGCTCGCTGTCGCTGGTGTGAGATCTACAGAACTCTTCAATGGTCTGTTTTCCTTGGCAGTCCTGCTGTTATACAAATATGAATGGGGTTGTCCCTTTGGCTGTGTCAGAGCCTCCCTCTAGTAATTAAGCTTACATATGTCTCACCCACAGAACTCCTTTGTCATGGATTTGCTGCAGGTTTTGTTGCTGTTGTTTTAAAGACCTTTAAAAAATATACTACTTGTTCACAATTATGGCCCTATTATTCCTCAAAACTCTCTGCGCTTAAGCCTGCCAGACCCAAACCCAAGTCTCAAAATGGTGACCACCCCCCAATGATGGCATGAGAAGATGCTGTGTATTAAGATGGGGCCAAACCACTTTTTGGCTAGAGGCAAAATGCAAGGTGCCTCTGTCAGCATATAGAAACAAGGTGGACTAGCGGTTGAATCTTCTTCACCAGTACCACTGTCAGTGGGATAATGTCTTCCACTGCCCCTTGTGGATGATAACTAGCAAGCTAGTTGGTATCTGTCCTCCAACCAGGGTCATCTGAGGCTGGGGTGATCAAAGAAAGGAACTTCAGGGAGAGAAACCACTTTGTGCTGAAAGTTCAGGTCAGATGATTAGTTTCTGATAAACAATATAAGGTAGACCTATGCATAAGTGGGGTCAAGTGTGGGTCACAAGGACACAAGACACGTGGCTGGGACATCAATTAGCTGTTGCAGCGTTTGCCATTTCCGTTTGTTCTGACCTGTACTTGTTGGTAGCACTTTGACCTCTTTGACCAAGAAATAACAACTCTAACTTTAGCGTGCTAAAATTAATTACTTGTTTTAAAGAAAATAAATGTGCCCTGGAGTATAGCACTTCAGCTATGCTTGTGATTTCTGAAGTCTCCCCAAACATTAACCCCACCCTTTCAACGCTGTCATTAAACAATGAAGGCTAGAAACTTGTAGGTTTTAAAAAAAACCCACTGTGGTTCCCTCTGAAAGCTCACTTATTCATTTTGTAGGCTTGTTATAACACAGAGAGCCCTGCTTGGAGTAGACAGTAGCAATCTGCTTATTATTAATGCTTCAGTGTTTTTTCCGATTTATGCAGTTTGATGCACACAAAAATCGAATTACATCTTGACACAGTACTCAAAACGGGAATAGGCAGGACACTTCCTTCAAGACAAGAAGGATGGAGCAGGATAGGAGAAGCAGAAAATATGTCTCTATACTAATTTGCTAGTTTCTCAGATTCCATATTTACCATTAGTAATAATTAAAAACCAGCAGGAATGAAAACAAAATAGCCAAAAATATTCCAGTTGCTTACAAATAATTCCAACACCACAAGAGAATAGTTGGTTTAAAAGAGCAGAACTGATACAACCACAATTGTAAGAGGCTACTTCCCAAGAACACTGATGAAAGGTCAGTTTCCAGAAAACCATGTAAACAAAGTGTGTGGTATTGCGGCAGTTAGGAGATCCAAGTTCAAGTTTCCAAGGAACCATGAACACTCACTGGGTTACTTTAGACTTTCTCTCTTGGCCTAAACCACCTCATAGGAGTCTGTTTTGAGAACAAAGTACCAAGTAGGAGAGGCATGTACACAACAAAAAGATGGCGGACAGATGTTGTTCTGTGCTGTAGAATTCTATCTACAGCACAGGTGCTGGTGTGGAAAAGACCTGGGTGTCAAGACCCAGCAAAAGGACTTCCCATGAATGAGGATGCGAGAATAAACTTTCCTGAGGAGATTATATGTGGTTCAAAACCAGCTGCCTCAGCAACACCTGCCATCTTAAGGCTCTCCCCTCTGCTGCTGTGTGCCACCTCTGCTTGCCTCGACCTTTCCGTGTGTGTGTGTGTGTGTGTGTGTGTGTGTGTGTGTAGGTTTTTTTTTTTAAGCAGAAACGTCCCTGAAATGCTGAATGAAATTTGGTGCTCTGAAGCGGCTTCAGAATTTTGACCAAATGCATAAAGGTTTGAGGCCACATGGAGAATAAATTGCAAGGTTGAAAAGCAGGCTTTAATTAACTTATTGAAAAGAAGATTAAGAAGTGGCTTGATTGAGGTTTGTAAAGTAGTACCTCCATGGGGAGGAAGCGTCAGGGCACTCAATTGCTCTTTATTCTAGCACTGAAAAGCTTAATTGGAACAAACGGACAGAATTTAAAGAGGAAGAAATTCAAATTAGATATGTAGCATATTTCCTCCATTCCTTTTTCAAAAAGAAGATTAACCACTGAAAATGACTGCTCAAGGAAAGAGACTGGGTTTTCCTTACTTTCCTAGAGATAGATTAGGAACAGACCTCCTGTGGAAAAAAAATGCTTTAATTTTAATACTTTAGTTAATTTTAATTTAGTGAGCTTGAGGTAGAAAAGTCGATCTCAAGAGACCCTGCTGACCTTAGAATGTATTAATCATCACAGCAGAGGGGGCTGACACCCAAGCTGGCCAGGTGTCAGATGGTAAGATAAAGTAGGCGAAGACCAGCCACAAGTGATTTAAAATGCAAATCATCTTTGATGAATTGAAAACACCAAGGCAGACTCCATGATGTAGCATGAGGTAACACTGTAACACATTCGGGTGGAAGCCCATGCACATTTATTTGTTCTAATTTTATCAGCAACAAAACTAATCACTTTTTGTTTCACGTATGTGCTATCATTCATATCAGGAAATACAAAACTCTGTCCCCTGAGAACTGGGCCTGGTTCCCCCAGTGCTTGCTTGTGATTGAATCGGCTCTAAAGACTCCAGCTGTTTGCAGTTGCTTTTGATGCAGCAGACAGGCTGTTCAAAACTTTTTAAACTAGACATTTAAATTATTGATGCTATTTTACCTGCTGACTTTTTGCCTGGATTATTTTGATGTTTGTTCTTATTGTAAACTGTGTATTCTTTTTGTGAATTTGTTTTATGGTCATTTTACAGAGAGAGAGTGGGGGGGGGGGCTTCAGCAAGGCTATGGAGTCCAAACAGAGGAATTTAAACAATAATAAATGCTAACATTCTATATTTCTGGTTTCATTTACCATGTGCATTAAAGCAGCCACTGCCCTTACAGCCCTGTTAAGCGACAGGTTCTGCGCCTAGCACCATTCTAAGGCCTGGTCTTCTAATGCTGTAAAATAAATTGGCAAGATGTACGTACAATTCTACCCCTTCCCTATTTTTAAAAGTATTTTTAAGTATTTCCAATGATAAATACCTCTCTGGCAGTGTGTGTGTGTGGGTGGGGGGGATATTTGTAGCAAAGGAAATGGTTTTGGTCAATCTTCCATCTGTTCTGTGACTTTCCTCCTTTTAGGAAGTTTGGCATTGTGTTATTTTTGAAAAAGTATTTTAAAAATTATGCAACTACTTTTGGCTTGAAATGGCACAATTCATTCTGGTGGCTACTTGGGATTTGACTGTCTCAATGTGATTCATGGAAGCATTTGAGGAACAGTAAATTGAATCATGTCACGGAAGGGAATCTTCTTTCTCACTACATAAACAGGCAATCACAATATTGTGAATTTGTAGCAGTATACATTACTTGCAAAGCACAATATTTATTGGACACTGTTGTAATTGCTGTTTTTCACCCTAAGCCAGTGGTGGCGAACCTTTGGCACTCCATGTGTTTTCGACGACAACTCCCAGAATTCACATCCTGGATTGCCACTAACAAATGACTGTGGGAGTTGTGGCCCCAAACATTTGGGGTGCCAAAGGTTTGCCGCCACTGCCCTAGGCTGCTGTTGTCATGATCTGGACCACAGCTGCTGCAGGATCAGAGCCAGGAAGGATCTAGTACTTGCTGACTTGGGCCCTGCCTATGTAGCATCTGGGAGACCACTCATGAATGCCAGCTGGGAAACCTGATGGAAGGCCTATTTAAGGAAATGGCTCTCCATCACAGAACTTCCCTCAGCAATGAAGCTCTTTGGCTTTGCTGTAGTTAACATCCTGCCTTGCCATGTTACTCCTGTCTACCTTCTTTTGGCCTGCTTCATGCCTTGCATTGTCATCCCTGCCAATTTTGCTGTTGCTGTTGCCTGCCTGCTGCCCTGTCTTGCCTTGTCATCCTTGCTTACATAAGAAGAGCCATGCTGGATCAGGCCAAAGGCCAATCAAGTTCAGCTTCCTGTATCTCACAGTGGCCCCACCAAATGTGTCTGGGAGCACAGGAGACTAGATATCTGTCTCCTGATACCACTCCCCTGCATCTAGCCCTTGAAGTACCCTGGTTTTAAGCCTGGAGATTACACGTCTCCATGATGGTTTGTAACCTGTGACGGTCTTTTCCTCCAGGAATCTGTCCAATCCCCTTTTGAAGGCATCCAGGCCAGATGCTTCCCTGTCTCCTGACCCTGCGTTCCAGCCTATGTTTTGCGTCTGACTCATTAAATGTCTTTGGGACATGGTACCCTGTGGACTGGGCTGAAGGCTGCTCAGAGCAATCTGGACTGTGACAGTTGTACAACAATATCATCATGATCTTAGCACTGGAATGCTGGAATGGACCCTATGGTGCATCCAGTCCAGCCCCTGTCTAGGGGAATTGAACTTTTAATCTCTGACTTCGCTACCACATGCCAAAACCACTGAGCTGTCTATTGGTGCTCTTTCTTTGGTCTTCTTTTTTCTGCCAGAGCGGACACCCACAATGTTTTCAGGGTGACCAAAAACAGGGACTGACTTGTTTGGGGGAAGAACTTATGGGCTGGAAGCATAAGAAGACCAGAGGAAAGTGTTTTTCATACACTGCATGCACAGTTCCAACCCCTGGAGTATACGTTTGGCCATGGGTAACTTGCAGAAGGAAAAGATGCGGAAATTCTTTAGGCACATTAGTTAATTCAGAATGGGTTCCTCTAGCTCAGCTCTAATTGGCATGTTTCCCCGCTGACCATAATTTGAGTGACACCACCACAGGTATTGTTGTGAATGGATCATTATGGTATCTACAGCCAGAGAGGTCAGTTCTTTGTTTTGCAAAACATTTAATATTTATAAGTAGATAGGAGTCAGATTGCCTGCTTAAATGCCCTAAGCACATCCGATCTCGCCTGATTTCGGAAGCTAAGCAGGGCCGGCCCTGGTTAGTACTTGGATGGGAGACCACCAGGGAATACCAGGTGTTGTAGGCGCCTGGAGTAGGAACTGCCAAACCACTCCAGTATTCCTGCCAAGAAAACTCCATGGGCATGGAGTCACGAAGAGTTGGTCACGACTGTAACGACACAGCACACACACACAGGAGTCAGATAACCATCCATAATACTAGAAGGTTGGACTAGATAGTAACTGGTTTAACTGGTCTTTTAGAGGTGCCTGCTCTAAAACTGAACATTATAGGTTCCAGTCTTATGGAGAGCCTAACATGTAAGATGAATTTGATGGTTAGTATAGGTTTTTACTTTTAGCTTATAATTGTTTTGGCATACTTTTTTCTGACATATGCCAAATAAAACTTATTAGCCTTTCAGGTGCCACAAGGCTTCACTGTTTTTGCTGCAGTATGCTATCAGTGCTGCCATTATCCTTCTAAGATTTAGGTTTTTTAAAAAAATTCATGGTTTAGAGCAGTGGTTCTCAACTGTTGGGTCCCCCAGATGTTCCTGGACTGCAACTCCCAGAAGTCTTCATCACTAGCTGAGCTGGCCAGGATTTCTGGGAGTTGCAGTCCAGGAACATCTGGGGGACCCAACAGTTGAGAACCACTGGTTTAGAGGAAAGCAGCAGGCTTTCAGAGAGAGACTTTTTCCTTCTTCCTAATGTTTGGCCAGTCTCCGTGGCCAAGCATATTCAGGGCACAGGAACTCAAGGAGCTAGAATTCTCTCTCTGCTCTGGTGTAGTGAGTTCTGAATATTGGGAAGCCGATTTACTGATGAAGATTGTCATTGCAACAACAAGGTGGCACATCTACTGCTTCAGTGCGTAGGCACCACCGTCCAGCTGCCCCAAGAGTGACAAAGAGTCCTTCTGGAACCTTCTCAAGGAGAGATCTATTACTGTCCCTGATGAGGACTACCTTATCCTTGCAGGAGATTGAAACAACCACATCAGAGCAAGGACGGATGGCTCCAGGTGTCATGGTGGACATGGTTTCAATACTCGGCACAAAGAGGGCAACTAAATCCTTGATTTCGCCGATGCTCAAAACCTTGAATTTGCCAACACATGGTTTCACAAGTGCTTATTGCACCTTGTGACCTACGACAGTGTAGTAGTAGACCTACTACTTCAGCCCAAGGCTGAATCATAGTTGTTGTGAATCTCCCTCCCTCCTTTTGGGAGCTTGTAGTAAACTTCTTTATGAAACAGAAACACCTCTATGGGAGCCTATAACGTTGGTGTCTTGGTATAAACTTGCTGCCATGGAAACGGCAAAGTTCTAGGTAACAGCTGACGCATGTGGAGATGACGGTACAAGGCTCACATTAAACAGACACCCCATTAAGACCTATGGAAATCGCAGGGTGCCGGAGACCAGTGCTAGCCAGGCTTTTCATCTTCTCTGATGGTGGTGAGAAGGCAGCATTAATGTACACCATGCATCTTGCAGCGATGGCTCCATGTTTCCATGGAAACCTAAGGCTTCTTTTGTCTTTGAATGGACCCGGCTCTTTGTTCTTTGGGAGGGAATTCAACTAGCAGGGTGAAGTCATTTTGGCAATCAGAATAGAAGTCCTCCCAGGCAGCTGCTGTGGGCTGAAACAATTTGCTTACACATACCGGCATTCAAAACCCACCCACCGGAGTGGCACTTCGTCACATTCACCTGAGCAATCAGCAAGGCGAAATCACTGGTGTTAACGCATCAATCTGCTGCAGTCGATTCCCTGGGAATAGGTTTAGAACATTCTGTTCAATGTCACTCATGCATAGATTGCATCTGTTCAACCAATTTGCTCTGGTAAGCAACTGTGAAGGCTCCTTCATCATGAGTTATCATTGTTCCCCGGGTGGGGAGCCTGCTGATTAAACATATTGGCACCTGAGAGGCGGCATAAAGGTCAGGTGTTTTATGCTAGCAGGATGAGCTGGGGAGTGAGACATCTCCATGAGGAGGGCTTTTTACCTCCACCTCACCAGCTGCTACTCCTCTTGCTGCCATTGGCATCACTGGAGCTGCAGGATTTTATTTGGCCTCGGAGACTCGCTGCCAACACCATTACAGCTAATCCTTGTTGCTCTCTTTAGCTTTGAACTGTTATGAGTTCTGCCCTTCTGGCTTTTATGTAAACTCTGCTCTATCAAGAGCTTAGAAAAATGACCTGCTAAAAAAGCCATGAGTTAGATATCATTGCAGCCTCCCCCACCCCCCCACCCCCATAGTAGGTTGATGATGTAGGGCTAAAGCTAATTGTTAGTTTGAGCTAGATTGTCTGAACCAAGTAAATATCTGTCTCACTTGCATTGTCTGATTGGGCCCACCCCAGTGGGGGCTAACTACTGGACAGTTACACTCCACTTTCTTGTTCCTCAAAAGGAACTAAATAGTTACTTGTTAGCTGCTTTAACCCGAATGCTATAAGATGCTTGCATGTGGTATGTACAGTCTTGTCTTCAGTCTGGACTTCTCACTGTCATCTTAAGACCCACAGCCCAGCATCAGCCAGGCCCAACAGTTGAACCATGCAATATTTTTAATTGGAATTGGAATTGGAATGCAATTTATTGTCATTGTATAAATACAACGAGATTAAAAGTGCCATCCAGTCAGTCATTCACACAACCCAGCATAAAAATCCAAGACGTAAAATCTACAATTTAAGAACAAACCATCCATACACATACTCCTAAATTCACACGCCGAACATCACTTACACTCATTTAAAACTGACATAAAAACCAAACATACACACACAGCCCTACACTCTTTCACCTGGTAACATTCATACCCAATCCATAAAAACTACAATTTAAAAAACAACAACAGCCATACACAATCCCCCATACAATATATGTGTAACACATTCAACACTAATATTACCCATCAACTTAATTTTTAACAGAATTTAGCATGGTTACTGCTATTGGGTAAAAACTATTTCTGAATCTTTCTGTCCTTGTTCTAATAGATCTATACCTTCTGCCTGATGGTAATGGTACAAACAGAGAGTGTCCAGGATGAGAAATATCTCCTACAATATTCTGAGTTTTCTTAAGACATCGGGAGCTGTGTAGTTCCTCCAGTGTGAGGAGTGGGCATCCGATGATCTTCTCTGCCATATTGATAACCCTCTGGAGTGATTTCCTCTGAGCCACCGTGCAACTGGTATACCACACACATATGCAGTACGTCAGTACACTTTCTACTACACAATGATTCCTTCATTGCTCAGTGAAGCTCTGCCCCTAGAATGGCAAAAGTAATGACAAAGGTAACTTGCACTCCAAAAAAAAATCCTAAAACTATCTTTCATTAAATTGCATGTAGTGGTGGGACTGCAAATAATGGCTACCGTAGGACCACCATATCTGTGGGATCAATATCCATCATTTTCACTCCTCTGCTGCCTGAAAAGCTTGAATAAAACCCACAGAAATATGCATTCCCAAAGTATATTACCAGAACTGGCCATTCGGTGGACTCAGGAACTACGCTATATGGTAGTACCTTGGTTTACAAGCATAATCCATTCTGGAAATATGCTCATAAACCAAAATACTTGTAAACATAAAAAAAAAAATCCCATAAGAAATAATTAAAACTTACCTAATTTGTTCGGTGGCCTCACCTCATTGCCATGGATGCTGCCTTTTCTGTCACCAACTTACCACAGCAAGGTGCCTGTGGCAGTGGGAAGGACTTGTGAGGCGTGGCAGCCACATGGGCCTGTCCGGACGCAGTGGCAGCAATGGTGCCCAGTCTAGGCAGCGGGAAGGGATGCTTGGGTGGCGCGGTGGCAGCAATGGCATCCTGCCTGGGCATAGCAGTGGTGGTGAGGGGGTGCCTAGCCATCGTGGGTGAAGGGCCACTTGGTGGTGCTCTGGTGCTCGTTTTGCATGACAAGTTCATTAACCGGATCAAAGCAGAGCAAAGCAAAGTGGTCTGGTTATATACCACCCCATATCACTTTAAGTAGTCTCTGGGCAGTTTACAGTTTTTAATTAAACTATGCAGGCTACAAATTGTCCCCCCCCCCCAGCAAGCTGGGTACTCATTTTACCGACCTGAATTCAAATTTCTATTTAGTCACAATGCTTGCTGACTAGTGAGATTGGGCCAATCACTCTCAGTATCATTTATCTCACAAGGGTGTTGTGAGGAGAAACAGAGGGAACTACATTATAAGAATGACTAGATTAAAAAAATACAATAACAATTACCAGCCTCTAAATAACCTTCCCAAATTGCTGGTGTCTATCCAAGTAGAGATGCCAAACTGTATTTGCATACTGAGCTCATTAGAAAAGGGGCCTTGCACCTCTAAAAACCCTCCTATTTCCTTTCAGTGGAGTGATCCAGGCGTCCTCCATCAGCATATTCATTCACCTGCATGTAATTCCTTAGTTGCCTATGGTAACCACACTGTTGCTTAAATATGTGGCTGCAATAACTCAACATACCTCATAGATTTCCCCTGTGATTGCAGAGATCAGGAGTGCATTTCTCTCCAGTTTGACGAAAACGCTCCGGAAAAGTTATCCAAATGTTTGTCAACAAACACCACACTTTCCTCAATATTTGGTAATTCAGTGCAACCATTTTTACTGCAGATATTTTAAGTAGGATTGAACATTTTATAGTATTTGACACCTTGACATGCAGTAGTAATCTGTATTTGACAGTGACTGATAACGAATAGTCTTGTCTTGCCTGAGTAGTCGTGTTTAGGTGCACCCTGTGTATCTCTCAGTAGCACATTCAGGACACACTCTTCATCATGGGAGCAAGCTGAATTGCAGATCTCATGGGTACAAGATCTGGTCCAATTTGGGGACTTCCCTTCCCCAATAGTCAGACAAAGAGACCTGAAAACCTAGCCTGATAAACAGCTTTGAACAACTAGAAATTTGAACAGTTTTGCAATAACCGGTCAGTTTGTAGTTTATAATAATGGTGCTGCAAAATGCTGGGTTTGGTTCCCATTCCCCCACCCCCTTGGACCAACATGGCCATTTTTTATTTTTAAATGTGTTGATGATTCTTTTGATTCTTCTGTTGTAACAAATGTGGATGGTCTTAGTCTTGGTCTCCAGTGACACAGAGAGGCGTAGCTAGGGTTTGGAGAGCCCCCTCCTGCCCTCCAGCTGCATCTCACCCACTGAGCAAGGGGTGCCCGATCCAGGGGGAACAGCAGGGGAGGGGGAAAGGGTCTTCAGGTGTATCCCAGAGAAGGCTGTCCTGTACAAACCACACAGAGCGTAGATAGCACCAAGCAGACATTTTTTTCAAGCATCGCCTCCGTAGCATGCTTCCCCCTCTTCCTTTTCCCCAGATCATTAGCCTGGGGAAAGGAGGAGAGGGAAGCAGGCAATGGAATTTTTCTCCCAAGCAGCACCTCCGTCCCACACTTCTCTCACCTACTTTCTCCGGGCTAATGATCACCAGGCCTTAGTGGGGGGGGGGAGGGGGGAGCAATTGACAGTGGTGCTGCTTGGAAAAATATATCGCCTGATTCCCTCTCCTCCTTTCCTGTGACTAAGGATCACCAAGACTTAGCGGAGTGAAAGGAGGACTGCTGGTGGGATGGCGCATGTTTTCCTCCCCCTGCTCCCCCTTCAGGCATCCCCAGACTGCTGCACACCCCAGGGCAAATGCAGTCTTCCACTCCTCCCTAGTTATGTCAGTGGTGACATATCCTTCCCCTTGATGACACTAGTTTGTTTCATTATGTTATTTTTATTTGAGTTTGGTTACCCACGTTATATCATTATTTGTGACAGGAATATTAGAAGCGGGGTGGATAAAAAAGTAATTAAAGTCCTAATACTGAAAGACTTTTCTGGCAATGATTTTTAATGGTAAGAGTGCATCAAGCATAGTATTACATGGCAAAAATGAAGTTCTATGGAAAACTATAATGTTATAATGTTCTTATTTGCCCAGCCACTTTTGACAAAAGCATAATTAAAGTTGAGAGAGAGAGAGAGAGAGAGAGAGAGTAGAAATGCAGAAATCTATTTTTCCTCTTTTTTTTGGTCAGAAGGAAAGAACGTTGTGGTGAGTTTGACACAACAGACCCTTCAAACACTCTGCAACCTATTGTTATTGAAAAGGCTAGTCAGAAGGTCTGGGCTAGATTAGATGGTTTCAATTTGTAGTAGCTGTCAGGTGGTTGATTTTAATATATATACCTGAACTCTAGCTTTAGAAGGTTGCTGCTCTCAGAATTCCAGCTGTGTCAAGGACTACATAATAAA
>JAHTLZ010000237.1:8578219-8599047 GCA_023846285.1 Phrynocephalus versicolor | reverse complement strand
CATCATCATCATCATCATCATCATCATCATCATCATCATCATCATCAACTACTACTACTACTACTACTACTACTACTACTACGACGACGACCACCACCACCACCACCATCACAACCTTAGAAAAGTAGATCTGTGGACCTTAAGGTCCAGTCCCGGTGAAGGAGGCACAGCAGGGAATCAAACTCCCAACCTCTGGCTTTGCAGCCAGAGAGCCAAACCACTGAGCTATCCAGCAGTTCCACATTACAAACCGTCATGATGTTACATAATCTAAAAATGGAAAAGCTTGCTTTGACGTTTCTTTTGTATTGGAGCTCTGCTTTGTAAAGTATGTCCTATCCAGTTTTTAGCAAATCTGACTGATGTTTTTCCATCCATCTTGTTGCATAAACTTTGTAAATGTTGTGGTAGCTCACACCCCAACTTTCTTTTAATTAAATGCTTTTAATGCTGAATCTTTTTGTGAAGACTTCTGGAAAAAATTGACCACTGATTTGACAATTTCAATGGCAATTTCATATCATGGCGACTTCACAAAAATGAATGTTGGGAATATTTAAATTATAAATATAATGCATTTTAGGAAATTCTCAGTTGAACTTCCTAACATCTCCTGCTTATTATGGTACCACTGTCATATCCCTGGCTGATTATTTTTAATAAGCCTATACAAGAATCCGTGGCCAACTCAACTGACTGGAGATAATAACTGATGTTAGCACAGGAGTTGTTATATTTTCAGCTGGTACAAATCTCAGGAAATCTTGTGGTGTTTGCTTGTTACCACTTATTTCTACATAATAACTGCAAATGACCAACAACTTTTTCCTAGATATGTCTTGTGCTTCATCTGTTAGTACAGAAAACCATTCTACTGTATTTATTTCTGAAACAATTCTTGTTGGAAAAATTTCCCACATAGCCCAGTGCTCTTCTGTATGTCTAAAGAGGTGAACATAATTTTGGTAGCTGCAATCTCTGTAAAGTAATTCTTTCAAACTTTGTCTCTGCTTCTAGTTTGAAAGTACAAAAGAGTGCAGTAATGTCCATAATTACCATCTGGGTCTTCCAGTCTCATTCCACTAAAGTTGTCAGTGCCTCTTAAGGCTATTTTCCGATGTCCACAAAGGGTTGTTGTATCTAAAATAGGTGCTATTTTTTCTAGTTCTCCAAACAGCTCATTGGGCCTTTTCACACGACCCCTAAGATCCGCTGGCCACTTAAATTCGGACCAGAGATCTTAGGGGTTCATTGCTCTTCCTTCCTCCCCACCACTCCGCACTTCCTTGCTCCTGTCTGCATGAGGGGAGGGAGGAAGAAAGAGAGGAAAAAAATGCAGGCTCACCTCCGAAGCTGCCCGGAGCTCCATTGTCCTAATTCCTTCTCTTCTGTTTGCTTTTTTTTTCCTCCCGCCCCTTCTCTTAAAGGGGCGGGAGGCAAACAAACAAACAAACAAACAAAAAACAAACAGAAGTGAGGAGAGCCCCGCACTGACCAGATTAAATCCGGACCTGGGGATTTTCACCCTCCTCGAGCAGGTACAAGAAAAGTGCGCTGGGACGCGCTTAGGTGGGCGTGGTCGCACTTAATTTCCTGCAAACTCCGGAGCTGGTGGGGAAACAATTGTAAGCTCCGGAGCTTGCAGCCATTTGCTGCGGAGTTTAGGGGTCGTGTACAAAGGCCCATTGTCTCTCTAAACTCTGTTGAGAGGAAACATCGGCCTGGTTCTCAAAATTTCATTCATCATGTTTCCAGTCCATGTATTCCTTTGCAGCGAAAGCTCTTCATCTTTGATGGTCCCTTCTCCCTACAGCATGGCTGAACGAAATACAATTTTTGTATAATACCCCACTTAAAACATTATGAGCCTTTTCACATGACCCCTAAGATTGGCTGGTCACTTAAATTCGGACCAGAGATCTTGGGGGCTTGTTGCTGTTCCTGTGTTCCCACCCCCTCCGCATTCCTGGCTGCTGGCTGCGTGAGGGGAGGGAGGGAAAAAAGGAAGAAAAGAACGTGGCTCACCTCCGTTCTGCCGTCTAGCTCTTGCCCCCGCAGCATTCCATTCTCTTAAGTAGCTCTTAAAGGGGCGGGGGGCCAAAAACAACAAACAGAAGCGAGGAGAGCCCGGCACTCTTAAGTTACATCCACATCAGGAATTCTTCAGCCCTGAAGAGCAGGTACTTGAAAAGTGAGCTGGGACACGCTTAGGTGGGCGTGGTTGCGCTTAATTTTCTGTAAACTCCGGAGCTGGGAGCCATTTGCCGTGGAGTTTAGGGGTGGTGTGAAAAGGCTCTTTGAGAACACAAATCAAGGACAACTCTTTAGCCACTGATGCTGAAATGACATACTGTATAAACCTATGATATACTTACCAACATCTTCAGGACGTTCAATAGTGGGCCTACTTATTTATTTATTTTATTTATTTATTGTATTTATATTCCGCTTATCTACTATGTACTCTAAGCGGCTTACAAAAGGCAGCAAAGCCAACCAAATTACAATGACTAATCGGATAAAACAGACCAATAAAACACCCTTAACACAATTAAAACCAGGTAGCACCTCAACTAAACGATGAACAAAGAAGCACAAGTTAGGATGGCGGGAAAAGGGGAAAAAAAAACAATTAAACATCGCCAAAGGCCTCCCGAAAAAGATGGGTTTTTAGCGCTTTTCAGAAGGCCAGCAGGGACCCTGCAGAGCGCACTTCACTGGGGATGGAGTTCCAGAGGCTGGGGGCCGCCACAGAGAAAGCCCGGGTCCGAGTGCTCGTCCTCCGGGCTTCCCGAGGGGTGGCGACCCGAAGCAAGTGCGCTCACGCCTGCCGAACGGGACGGGCCGAGGTTGACCACTGAGCGATACGCTCTGCCAGGTAGTCCGGTCCCAAGCCATGGAGGGTTTTATAGACTAAAACCAGGACCTTGAATCTAATCTGGGCTGCAACGGGCAACCAGTGCAGGCAGACCAGGACTGGGGTGATGTGGTCATAACGACACACACCAGCCACCAGCCTGGCCGCTGCGTTCTGTACCCGCTGCAGGCACCGGAGAAGATTCAAGGGCAACCCCATGTAGAGGGCGTTACAGTAGTCCAGCCTCGAGATCACCAGAGCTTGGACCACTGTTCTCAAGGAGTTCGCGTCGAGGTACGGGCGGATCTGGGCGATCCGACGGAGATGGTAATAGGCGGACCTGGTCACCGACGCCACCTGGTGCTCCATGGCGAGCGCCGGGTCCAGGAACACACCCAGATTCCACACCCTCTCCGCGAGCTGGAGGGAAACTCCCCCCAGACAGGGGAGAGGGCCACCGTACCCCGACGGCGAGCTCCCGAAGAACATGACCTCCGTCTTCTCGGGGTTGAGCTTAAGCCTGTTCGCCCCGGTCCAAGCCAGTACAGCCTCCAGGCACCCGTCGAGAACTTCCACAGCTTCCACAGCAGAGGTGTTAAAGGAGAGATAGAGCTGCGTGTCATCAGCGTACTGATGACAGCAGACTCCAAAACTCCTGATGACCCCCGCCAACGGCCTTACGTAGATGTTAAACAGCATGGGGGACAGAGACGACCCCTGCGGAACCCCACAAGGGAGGACCCAAGGGGCCGACAACTCCCCCCCATGCTGCACGTACTGTGGCCGGCCCTCCAGGAAGGAACGGAGCCAACTGCGAGCAGTGCCTCCGATTCCAACCTCAGAGAGCCGGTCCAACAGGATACTGTGGTCGACGGTATCAAAGGCCGCTGACAGATCCAGGAGGACCAACAGGGAAGAGCAACCCCTGTCGGCCACCCTGAGAAGGTCATCTTGCAGGGCGACCAAAGCTGTTTTGGTACCCCGGCGGGGCCTGAACCCGGACTGGCAAGGATCGAGGCACTGCCGATCCTCCAGGTATGACTGCAGCCGGACCGCCACCACCCTCTCGATCACCTTGCCCATGAACGGGACGTTGGCGATAGGGCGATAATTTGCTAAATCGTTCACCACCAGGCCAGGTTTTTTCAGAATGGGCTTTACCACCGTCTCCTTCAGACGAGAGGGAAAAACCCCCTCGCTGAAGGAGGCGGTGGCGATGGCAGAAGCCCATTCGGCCATAGTCCCTCTGGCAGCTCTAATTAGCCAGGCAGGGCAAGGGTCGAAAGGAGTGGAGGCAGGCCGGCAATGCGCCATAGCCTTGGAGACCTCGACAGCAGAAACAGGCCCAAGTGCATCCAACCGAGGCGACGAAGGCGGACCAGCAACTGTGGATGGCGGGGCGGGACCACTGCAACCGGAGTCAAGACCAGCACGGATGGCCTCAATTTTGGTTCGAAAAAAGGCTGCAAATTGCTCGCTACTGAACTCAGTAGGAGGAGGCCTAGCCAGACTAGGATTGCTGAGGTCCTGAACCACCCGGAAGAGCTCCACCTGGCGGTTCGAGGCCTCAGCAATTCTCAGGGAGGTGAAACATGTTCTGGCCTCCCTTATCGCGATGATATAGCGACTAGTCTGGGCATCAACGGCAGCCTTACTCAACGCCGTGCGGGTTTTCCTCCAGCTGCGCTCTAACCTCCTCCTGACCTGCTTCATTGCCCTAAGCTCCCCGGTGAACCATGGGGAGGGCCGGGCTCGGCAGCGAAGGAGGCGCTTGGGGGCGATCCGGTCTATGGTGTGGACAGCTGTTGCATGCCAAAGATTAGCCACATCCTCAGCCAAATCACCAGTCGGACCACCAGGTGGCTCCCCGAAGAGCTCACTGAACCGCTGGGGGTCCATGAGCCTCCGGGGGCGGGCCAAAACAGAAGGCCGGTGGTCCCCGCGGGGAGGGGCCGGGATCGCCAGGGAGAATGAGAGCAGGTGGTGGTCTGTCCATGACACAGGAAGGGAGGCAATGCTCCCCACCTCCAGACACGAATCCCCTGACATGGAGGTAAAGACCAGATCCAGGGTGTGCCCAGACCTGTGGGTGGGGCATAGAACATGCTGGGACAGACCCATGGAAGCCATGGATTCCATGAACTCCAGAGCTGCACCAGAGAGTCCACCGCTCACATGCACGTTGAAGTCTCCCACAACCAAAAGGCGTGGGGACCTCAACAGAGCAGCGGCGATGAACTCCGTGAGCTCTGGGAGGGATTGTGCAGGGTTGCGGGGAGCTCGGTAACCCAGCACAATGCCAAATCTGTCCCGCTGTCCCACCAACAGGTGAAGAGCTTCCAACCCCTGGCTAACCAATGTCGAGGCCCTGCTGACGTGAAAACAGTCCCTGTACACGATTGCGCCCCCCCTCCCTTTTGACCCCCCCAGCCTTCCCACTCCCTCTACCTGAAACCCGGGCAGACACAACAGGGAGAGGGAAGCCCCCCCCCTCCGAGCCGACCCAGGTCTTGGTAATAAATGCCAGATCGGGCTTCTCATCCGTGATGGTGTCGTGGATGATGGGGATCTTATTATGTACCGATCTGGCATTTATCAGGATACAGGGAAGGTTGGGGGCGCTGGTGGGGTGACTCCCGGGCACGTGGCAGAGAGCCGAGGGGTCAGAACGGGGGACAGGCACAAGTTGTCTGACCCTGGTTCTTCTTTTCTGACAAACCCAACGGCTACCAGCGTACCGCCCACGGCCCACCACCGTCGGTATGTGAGCCCCTGCGAACATGGCAAGAGAGAGGGAAGAGAAAAGGGGTGGGAGGAAAGGAATTAAAAAAAAAACCTACTACTGCTCAAACCAAAGCAAATGAAGTGCAGCACTAAAATTACAAACCATAAAACAACGTTATACAATAGCACCAAAAATACCCAACAATACAACAATACTACTGCATTAAAGAAAAAAGAACACAGATGCACTACAGCAATACAAAACTAAACAGACTGTAAGCTGGCGAACAAGGCGCAAGCGAGCAGACAACAATCAACAGGCAATAGTAGGTAAGGAGAAAAAAAAAACCAGAAATACAATAACCAAAATAAAACATAAAAGGCCAATGGGCATTCCGCCAGGAGCAGATTTGACGCAGCTGGAGAGAGGGGGAGTGAGCCGAAAGCCAGAGCTAGGAGATAGTTATTATCAGCAAGGACATGGTAGATTTGTCTGGGCAGGAGTGGAAAAACACCAGCAAACTACAACAGAGGGAAAACAGTGGGGGGGGGGGACAAGAAAACCATCGGGGCCATGATGTGAAAGCCACCCAGGAGATTCCTCTTTAGACCACCCTCAACCCAGTTCTTTTGGGAGTTCCTCTGAGGTCCCTCTCCTTTGTTGCCGCTCTCCGCCATGTTGCCAAGGAAACGAAACGACAACCAGTCCTCGGTCCAATGGACAGCCGGAAAGCCGGCTAGGTGGAAAAATAAACGGGGCATGCCCCAGTGAAAAAGTCCCGCAGCCACCGGTGGCCGAACATGCCACCCGAGACTCCGGAGGTGACAACGTGGTAGTACCGCGCGCCCTCGCCGGCGGCCGATATGCCACCTGACATGCAGCTTACATGGCTCCTCCGCTATCAGGCAAAGGGGACCAGATGGTAGGAGGTCCATCACCGGTGGCCGAAAGCCACCCGAGTACCCGAGGCAGCAGGGAGCCAGCGGCAACGCAAGCACCGGCGGCTGACCCACCGCCCGGAAGGGTATGTAGGGCTCCCCATTAGATGGACCGGGGAGCCGAGGTGGGAAGCAGGACATACCCATGCCCGCCACGTGGAAAGGCGACCAGCCGCGGATTGAGGGAAATCCGGAGTCCCCGCAGCTGTGAAGCACCTTACCCCTCCGCCTCCATCGATAAGGGGAACCCGTGGTGGCGACCACCGCCTCAGGCCGCAAGTCTTCCAGACCGTTGCGGCCGGGCCGGTCGCTCAACCCGGGCTCCCCACAAGGGAGAGTAAGAAGGGCAGGCATGGCTAGAGCGTCCGGAAGGAGGGCGGAAAGTAAGCCAGGTAGGTAGAGGAGGGCAATGGCAAGCAATATGAGCTTGCGTCCTTCACGTCCTTCCCCGGGAACGGACTCAAACAAGCTCGAAAAGTCCGGCAGGCTCAGTAGAAATCCGGCGGGCACGGCAGGGACCGGCATGGCAGGGACCGGCAGAGTCTGGAAAAATACCGGCGGCTCTCGTTCGGCATACTCCGCATGAGGCTCGGCGGGTAAGCTCCACATGGAAGCGGCGTAGGCTCAGATCTAGATGGCTCATACAGCCCTCTGTCAGAGGGCTAGATCATAGTCCACCTCTCCCCTGGTGCCCTGGCGAGCCCAAAGCATTAAAAAAGGAAAGAAACCGTAGGCTCAGCAGCGAAAAACAGTAAGAAACCCGAGACGCTGAGGTGCAGAAGCGCCGCGGGGCTGCTGCCGCCCGCCATCTTTTTAGTCCTGCAGTCCTGGATGGACTTGATCCACTACTGCATGTCTCACTTAGGCCTAAATCAGCTGAAACATTATATGACTACCTTCTGCGTTTTCTACTTCAGTATTCTCTTTCCCACCTTTCCCACCTTTTCCAACTTAAATTCAAATGCGAGAAATGATGACTGGTTTGCCCTCTTCATTTTTTATTTTCAGAAACAAATAAACAAATATAATGAAGTGAAATGCTTACAGGGTTAGCACTTTTTGGAAAGTTGGGGAAATGAAAACTGGTCAAACAAAACCAAGGAAATTGTGGTTATTGTATACCTTGAATGGTGGATTTTTAAAATACTGTATGTTGATGCAACGGGATGATATTTTCCTGGCAACTGGAATACAGAAGTAATGCAAGTACAATCCATTGATGCTTCCCTCATTTTCTGGCCATTCCCAGTTCCACCACGGTTGCCTCAGCAATCACCCAAATGTCTTGACTGACTTTTATCCTTGCAAGATTTGCAAAGCCAGATGAAATGTTTCGAGCAGCATATAAATTCCAAATATTTCACTTGCATGTTTGCCTACAAGTGCTACATTTATGTTACCTACAAAGATAAACATGTATTGAGGTCATGCTTGTGTAAGGAATTGAAGGTTTCCTCCTAAATCCAGAACTGAGTTGCACGCAAGTTTTGGTGCTCTTGGACTTTTGCTAGCAACTAGACCTTTTTGTGCCTCATCCAAAGGGAAGTTTGTGAATATGATTCTTTCGCTTGTATTTACAGAGATCAAGTTCCCCTGACCTGCTCAATGCATAAAGCTTGTAGATAAGTATTCCCTGCTTTCTAGATTACAAAAATGATTTGTAAGCAACTCCACCTTCTTCCTTGTTGCCGATCTGCTCACTACTTTTCCTGGAACCCAGAAAATTAAACCCAACTCTGGAAAATTCCTGCTCGGCAGATAAAAGCATCTACTGTATCTTGGTGCCTGGCAGGTGTTTCTGTGCAAGTCAGTCCGAAACCACATTTTGAAAATGTCATTTAAAAAGATACGCAATGGCTAGATATCAAATTTCATGCTGAGTTTATTACATGCCTGTCACTGGTTGTTGGAGAGCAACACAAAGATCATTTCAAACTGTTCTACAAAACTTTTGCACTAAGTAATATGAGAATGAGAACTGTGGAGTCTCATACACAAGGATAATTGCACTAGAAGAACCTGAGAATTAAATTCAGTCAACAGTCTGTTGCAATAATTTTTGGTTCAAAGGCAAGTGTAAGTTCAGAGAGGATGAAGAGTCAGTCACTGTAAAAACTGAAAAACATGTCCAGGGTGTTGAAAATGGCAAAGAACAACCTGCCACAGAAAGCCAGTAATGAAGGGCATTGTTAGAACAGCAGAGAGTACCAATGAGGTTTGCAACTTGCAATGAAGATGTCATTCAACTTTAGTAACAATGCAAGTGCGTCACTGAAGCAAATGTTCTCCAATAGCACATGGGTCCCCAACCTGTGGGTCAAGACCCACATGGGGGTTGAAGAGTGTTTTCTGGGGGAATTGCCATGGTTGTTGGAGAAAGGAGACATGTTGCCCTTGATTCTCAACACCCTCCCTGGTTTCATTCTGCATGCACCTCCCTCCCTACCTCCCTTGTACTCCCAAGCCAATCTCTCTTCACTCTTTGCTCTGGAGCTCCTGGGCAATGGGTCACCCCTGCCTGCAAATTCTCCTTCTCTAGTGGTGGAGCTGGCGGCGGCTCCCAACCCAGGCAGCTGGCTGCCTGGCTTGGGCAGGAGGCCTGGGTGGGAGGCAAGGCCCAGTCCCTGCCCTGGCAAGCCAGGCTGGACATGGGGAGAGTTGAGAGGCAAGGAGGCAGTGGTAGGCTAGGAATGGGGTTGGAGAAATGGTAGTGGAAAAGGAAAGGACTGTTGAGGCTAGTACCAAAGCAATTGTGTCCCCTCCTTGCCTCCATTTTAGGGAGGATGGCTAAGGAAATGGCCGTGACTGAGCCACCACCTGAAGGCAGGACAAAAATAAGTGAATGTTTCCTTTTCTATGGGAAAACTCACTCTCCTCCAGTAAAGCCCAGTTTTAACTGACCCTTGTTACCTCTACCTCCCAGAGCCCATTAAGAGATTGGCATGTGTGTGTGTGTGAAGCAATAAGTTTAACAAATACTCAGTTATGAATTTTGAAGTTGGTTGCTCAGATGCAAGTTCAACCATCAAATTAAATATAAGATTACAAGTGAATTATGTAAAATCTATTTTATGTGTTTTCTTGTCCCCATTAAAAATGCCCCAATTTTATGCAAATGTGGTGGTGGGGGCTGTAGATTCTTTGGCTGCTGTAAAAAGCAGGGCATGACTTGAAAAAGATGGGGAAACACTGAAGTTGCACAACTGTTTCAGCCTGGAAACACAAAAGCAAGGTGTATTGTCTCTTTCATTGTAACACAAATTTAAAGAACGATAAGATTCTTTTTTTTTTTTACAAGATTAGCTAAACCCCTGGGAGGGGGGGTGAGCCCCTTGAAAACGTTATATGAAACCATGCTTGGGAGCTAATTAGTGGTCTCTACTTGGTTCAGAATGTTCTTTCTTTCAAAAAATGTTCTCCCAAAAGGTATTAATTTTCAGTGCATCTATGTTTTCCATACTATTTATGGCAGGATTAGCTTCACTTTCAATCTGCTGAAATCAAGAAAGGGTAAATGTAAGAAGCCCTATTGACACCCTCAACTTTCCTCTCTTGAACTGATTTTTTAATAGAAATTATCCCTTTCTTTATAATAAATGAAAGAGATATACACAATCCAGTCTAACATAAGCTCACACATACATCACAGGACCTATCAACACCTTAGATCAAACTTTCATTGGTCAAGTCCTACAAAGAGAAATGTCACGGGACAACAGTCATGGGACTGAGGTGGGTGTTCTCTCACGCACACCAATCTTTTAAAAGTTTTCTAAAAATTTGTATCCAAACTTGAGAGATGCCAAAAATTTGTCAGACCAGGTACAAAAGGCTTCTTTCTAAGGACGTGGCATATATCAAGTGAAAGGTTTTGGAGAACATGTTTTTGAGATGTTAATTAGCTGTTCCTTTGGGCCTTGTCAGCACAAATTATGGAGGAGAAAAGAGCCTTCAGTTTGAAAGTCAGAAAAGAACATGGTGCGTTCCTCCAAACACACACACAAAACCAATACACATTCTCCATATACAATTAAATGCAAAAAGTGCAGGTGTGACTGGAACAGCAATGGAGGTTGGTCTTCTCCATTTGGCATAGAGTTCTGCATCTTTGTCGTATATCCCGAGAGGGGAACCTCTCTTCTCAGGGTGGCTTTTGGGGTGGGGAAAAGCACAGAATCAGCAAGGGAAAGGGGATAGAATAGTCCCACTAAATCTGCTGCCCCCCCCCCCATCCTCTTTAAACCAGAATAAGAAAGTTTCATTGCGGAGGAGAATGGGAATATTTCATTTGAGGACATTTTGTATAGGTTACTCAAATTGTTTTTGAAAATTTTAGTCCCCAAAACCGTGCATTCAGTTTCCCCTAGGTTTCTCATTCCTCCCATTTTGCTGGTCATAGATTACTATGTTTCCAAGACTTTATTGGTATATATTTATTTTTAAAAACTCTCTCAGTTGATAAACAAAACAACAACAAACCCCCAAACCCAACCAAACAAAAAACAGTTATAATAAAATGTATAGAGACTCTCATTAGTTCTGAAAACCCAGACTCTTGTTGAATGTGTACCTTATTAGTTCAGTGTGGAGGACTGCTGTTCCAAGCTATTTCACTGCATGTTGTTATTTGCCTTTCAGAGCAAGCTCACAGGTAGTTACTGCACAGCTAGGTCCAATCTGCTCATAGTATGAGCATTGTTTTACTCTTTTGGAAGTTTCTGTTTAAAACAAAGCCGGCTCTAAAAAAACATTTAGCTGCAGCAGTGTGCTGATGTTAGCATGGAATCAGTGGGGCTTTCGATGCAGGAAGCCTTTCCACTAATTAAATACAGCATTGTCTGCCTTATTTAAAAACAATTAACACCATTTTCACTAGGAAACTTCTGCCTATAATTATGAAAAGTCTGTTTTTGAAGAGGGTGGTGGGAAGAGAACAATACTGTGTGAAATTAATTTTGTCAGGGTTAATTTATGATCTCCCTTCAACACCTTTCTTTTTTATCTGCCTTGGTATGAAACAAATATCTTACTAATAGTGCTAGATACAAAATATTAGGCATTAAATTTACTGGTCAAAATCCTATTCATTTATTTTTCTGCATGCTCAATCGTTCGTTGTACAGCCAACTGTTGTTGTTTTATGTCAGTTGCCAAAGGGGTCATTCACATATGAGCCCTGTTGTTTTTAACTGGGTGATCTCCTGCTCGTCTAACTGCAAATGCTCTACCATGGAAGAGTTACACTCCATGACTGCACATAAATTTTGGATAAGTGAATCTATCATGCTGATTTCAATTGTATGCTGTATGTGGAAGGGGTTATGCATGGCACTACCTAACCTGCTTGGTTTATTGCATGGACACCAATCAAGGGACTTATATTTCCCGGGGCTTACAAATGCCACTCCTTTCCTCTTCCTGTTCTAACTACATGGTCTTTGTAGTATAGAGCCATTTTAATAATAATAACCTTTATTGCCATTGTACAACCAGTGTACAGTGAAATTGGCTGAGCCTCCCTCCCTCCCCCCCACACACCATCCCACTTAAAAAGCCATTCAATCTGATTTCACACTGTGTGCTTGCTGCACAACTCACCAGCCCCATGAGTCTATCCCGAATTATCACGTCTTGTTTAACAGTGGAACAGCCCACGGATAAAAACTGTTTTTTAGCCTGTTGGTGCGGCTTCCTATACTAGAGTATAGAAGTGCTGACCAGGGTGTGAGTCATCCCTGATGATTTTCCTTGCTCTCCTAAGACAGCGGTCCCTGACGATGCCATCCAGTGGACTCAGGGGACAGCCCATGATGTTTTGTCCTGTGTTCACTGCCCTCTGTAAAGTCTTTCTGTCCGCGGCTGTCAAACCAACATACCAGACTGTAATGCAGAACGTAAGGACACTTTCTATTGTAGACTGGTAGAAGGAGGTCATCAATTGTTGTTTCATGTTGTTCTTCTGCAAGAGCCTGAGAAAATGGAGTCTCTGCTGAGCCTTCCTGGCAACCTGGGTTGTGTTAATTTTCCAGGCAAGATCTTCACTGGCTTCAGTCCAGCATTTTCCCAACTGAGAGAAGGATGTAGTCTTATCTCTCTCCGTTCTCCCGATCACCACATGGATAGAGAGAAAAAAGGACCATATTTTTTCAGGAGTGTTTTTTTCTTCTACTTTTATCTGCTTTACTATGAAACTAAGAAAACCTGCTGATACAAGTTGAGATTGGGAGTAAACTTGTTCCTTTATACTTTTCTGAAGAAATAAGTCTCCTGTGACATGGGCACGACTTGGCGAAATTCTCGTTTCCATTTCCGTTCCTCGTTTCCGTTACGTAACTCCGCCAGAACTCGAACTCAAACCGATAAAAGAAAAATTGGGTCTGATTTGTCGTTGTCGTTCCTGGCATCGCAGCGATCGCGCGATGCCAAGCGGCACAGAAAAAAAGTAAAAAAAAAAACTGATTCCCGGCCAAAAAAGCAGCCGAAAATATGCCTGCCTGAGTGAGGGCAGCTACCAGAGGGGTGGTTTCTGGGGGGGGGGTCCCCAGCCTCCCCCCCTCTCCTGTCCTGGGCTGCTCTGGTGGGGGGCATCCTCGTCATCTCGCCAACTTGCCAAGCGGCGGCACAGAAAAAAAGTTTTTAAAAAAACCCTGATTCCCAGCCAAAAAAGCAGGCGAAAATATGCCTGTCTGAGGGCACCTACCAGAGGGGTGGTTTCTGGGGTGGGGGGTCCCCGGCCTCCCCCCCTCTCCTGTCCCGGGCTGCTCTGGTACCAGGCTGGGGGGGCATCCTCGTTGTTTCCATTTGCCATGCGGTGCGGGGGGGATCCAAAATGGCGACTGCAATATTTTTTTTGAAATCGTGTTCCAAAAACCCACCAAAGCACCACAGAAACATGCAAAAATTAGCTATTTTAAATGCTTGAATTTTTACAGTAGCAGCAGTGGGTTTTTCTTGCAATAAAACGTCTCCATTTATTTCATTTTATTTTTATTTTTTTACACCTACGCCCACACAATGATGGGCTGGCCATGGGATGGGACCATGCAAATTTTTGGAGCCATTCCACCAATCGCATGACCAGGTTTTGCTGAGACTTCTGGATGTGCCAGAGAGGGCATAAAAAGCCCACCAACCCTAACCCTAAGCCTAAGCCTGATAGGAATGATATTTTAATAAAGCTTATAACTGCCATTGACAAATAAAATGGCAGCGGTTCTGTTCTTTTACCCTCTGTTTCCCCTTTCCGTTCTCCCCCTGCGAGTGTTATCTAAAACCCTGGATCGTGCTCAGGAATGTGTGTCCTGTTAGGAAAAGCCATAAATAAGTGTCTAAATAAACACTTATCTGGGTTAGGAGACCATTAGCGGAGGTGCCTGCGCTGGAGATAAGCCAGAAGCCTTCGAAATATCGATCCATTGCAGAGCTGTCAAACACTCCTGTCTCGAAGCGGCGCGGAGTCCCGAGAAGTGCAAGACAGGTGGCGCCAGAGCGCAAGATGAATGTCTTCCCCTAGCCATTTCCCTTCAAATTGATTTGTAACAATGTGTAAACTATGTGTCTTTTGATGTATTCTCTGTGGTTTTCTGCTGTTCTACGGACGATTTACAACTCGCAGCTGCATCCTTATCAATTTAGATAAAGGAGGGGCTGTGAGCGAGTAGAATTCTTATAAAAACTTTAGAGTTCCTTTGTCCTGTGCCCCAGTTTTTCCGACTTTACTCGGCTGGGTGCCCGCTGCAGCGCTCGAATAAAAGCTTTTCTCCGTTCTTTGAACTTTGGCGTGTTTTTCATCTCTCGGCTCCGCGAAACCGCGGCAAGGTATCCCGGGGTGTTGCTTTCAAGCTTAAACCTAAGCCTAACCCATACGTCAGTACACTGTGTTCTTAGTGGGCCAGAGGCACCCAGAGGTGCAGCCCACTAACCCACCCTAACCTTAAACGTTACCCTAAGCCTAGCCCTTACCCCCTAACCCCATGCTCTGGGAAGTCAAGTCGCGCTAAATCGCGGTGGAAATGACAAATTACAAACAACATGACGAAACGACAAATTTTTGAAAAATTTCGCGACAAACGGAAACGAGCCGAAACGGACCCGTCCCGACAAACGACAACTCGAAAAATATTTTTTTCTGGTCGTGCCCATCTCTACTCCTGTCTTTAAAGGGGAAAGGGCTAGCTTTTCTGGAGATGGGATTTGGGAACTTCCAAGTTGATTCAAGGCTTAACAGCCTGCTCTCATGCTCTGCAGTACAAAACCCAAATGGGCTTTTAAGCTCTGCCCAACAGGTCATGGGCCCCAGAGGGAGATAAACAACTAAAAGCACATCAACTGAAGAAGCATTTTTTAGGGGGGGTATTTTAAAAGTGAATGCATTCTTCTTTTCCCCCCTCTCTCCCCATGCATGCAAACTAGCTGGGGGAAAGAAAAATATTTTGTTGCTGCCTTTAAAAAATATAAGAACGTGTATAGGCAAAGTCCTAATTTTTCTCAGCATGGCTACTAAGAGTAAAGATCTTGTAGGTCATCCTACAGAACTGACAACTAATAATTGTAGAAGATGAAAAATGAGATTATTAGCAGATATGTGAACTTTAGAAATTGAATCTTGCTTGAATGAAGATAGACTGACTGCGGATGTAGAGAAAGAGTGAAGGGACAAGCATAAAAGACATGCAATATCAGTTATTATGCACAGTCTAAACAATAATCTACTTGAATATATACAGGATTGTGAGATGGCAAAATCAATGTTCGATGCACTAGAGGAAACGTTTGGTGCAAACAGTCAAATTTCAATGGTTACCCTTGTGCAAAAGCTAATTCAGCTTTGTGTTAATAACAAAAAGGACTGTGAGAAACATATTTCTGAGTTTATAACTATTATAACTATTATATGATTACAGCTGGTTTCAAATTATCTGATGAACAACTCAGAATTTTCTTGCTAGCATCACAATTCTTTTTGTACATGTGTTAACTCTCAAAAACTAAATTTTCAGGGAGCCTTAAAAGCTCTTAGAGATGAGTGCAAGGAATCTGCACCAGACCCCTCTTCTGAAAACAATGGGTCAAGTGACATTGCTCAGAGCAGAACCATAAGGCCACGCCTCCCAATAGATCACATGACACTTGCTGGCCCTGTGCAAAAATGGGGCATTGATCTAAAGATTGCTATGCAAATAAGGAGTCCCTAGCCAATGGTAGCTCTCCCCATTCTGAACAAAGAACTCACAAAGTGCAGACTGCAACTTCTAGTCACAGAGGGAGATCCAAAGGCCAAAGGGGAAAACTGAAGGAAGGATTCAAAACAAATGTTTTCATAGTTTGCATAACCAATATTAATCAGAATACAAAAATCAATGAATGGATTCTGGGTAGTGGTTGTAGCAACCATATAGCTAATCAAAGAAATCTCTTTGAAACTTTTGATTCAGCCTCTGGAGAAATCCAGGTTGCTAATGGAAACAGCTTAAACATTGAGGGCAAAGGGACTATATCTTTGGTGTGCCCTTTAGGAGACACAGGCTTCATAGATAACATGCAAGATGTTCTATATGTACCAGGATTAAAATGCAGTTTACTCCGCACATCTGCCCTTGCAAGAAAAGGCTTTGAAGTGCATTTTCAAGGGAAAAGGGGTACTATTGAAAAGGATGGTACAATATCTCTTGAGGCATGCGAATCTAATGGAATTTACAAAGTTGTTCTCATAGATGAACAGGTGCAGGCCAATGCAGCACAGATGGTGCAAGAAGGTAAAACCTACTTGGAACTGTGGCGCCGGAGATTTGGACACAGAGACAACAAAGCCATCCTGGAATTACAGAACAAAGGCGTTGTCAAATGAATGGAGATAAAGCAACATGACACAAATAAATCTAATAGATGCATACACTGTCTTACAGAAAAGGCCCTCATTTCATTCAAATCCTGAGAAAAGAAACACAAAGGTGCTGGACTTAATACATACTGATTTATGTGGCCCATTTCATGTAAATTCAATGGGTGGCAATAGATTTTCTTAGACGATTTTTCAAACTTTTGTATCATATTTACTCAGGGACAAAAGTGAAACCCTCAATTGTCTGAAAAAATATGTGTCAATAGTAGAAAACTAATTCCACCGAAAGCCTTCTCTGCCTTTTCTTGCAGAGAAGCAGAGAGAAAGGAGGCTGTGAGAACAACAGAGGAAGCACACGGCCAGAGGGGGTTAGAGCTTCTGACCACTTCCTGGTAATTGAGGGGCGGAGTTTTACCTTTAAATACTTGCTCCCAGCAGCACGCACCTGACGGCACGTGCAAACTAAAACAAACAAACAAACAAAAACAACCTACCATACTAATTCCTTCTGGGTGTATTTGAGTTCCCAAGCCAAGCTCAGAAGATCCCCACAAACAGGAGCAGGTTAGCACTTGAAAGGAGCAGGTGCTTCCAGTTGGAGTAGAGGTGCTTTAGCGGCCCATGCACTGTTAGATTTTGAATAAACAACAAAAGAAGAAAATAGTCTTAATAGATAGAAAGATAGTATAAGTGTACATTTTTCAGACCTAGTTTATTGCACGTGTTAAAATGGAGTTGGAGGGAGCAACTGTAGTTACCTGCAGTACTTGTGCCATGTTTGTCATCTTGACAAACCGTGTGCAGAACTATACTTGCTGCAAGTGCAAGCTGGTTGCACTATTAGAAGAGAAGGTCCAGCAGCTAGAGGCCCGCATAGTGAACCAGCAGCAAGTCACGGAGCTTGAGCTCTTATTGGACAAAGTGGAGCAGACTATCCCTGACAAAGAAGAGACAGGGCACACTTCTGAGGGAGAGGTCACTTCCCCAAATCAGGAGGTAGATGTGTGGAGGAATGTGACTCAAAGGAATAGGAGGCCAAGGGATCACTCTGAGAGTCTCAAATTAAAGAATCAATTTGAGGTTCTTTCCCGCAGCACACCTCAGGACGAATGCTCAGAGGAACAATTGGTTCCACCTGAGGATCTCTCCCTCATCACTATTGATGAGATACAGCAACAGGTACATGTAGATGAACAGGCTGCAGGAGAGAAGCTCCTTGTACTAGGGGATTCTATAATTAGAAATACAGACGGATGGATTTGTGATGAGCATGATAACCATATGGTCACTTGCCTGCCAGGTGCAAAGGTTACAGACATCACGAGAAATCTAGATAGCTTGTTAGAGAGAACCAGGAAGGAGCCAGTGGTCATGGTACACATTGGTACCAATGACGTCGGGAAGTCCAAGTGGTCAGTCTTGGAAGCCAAATTCAGGTTGTTAGGAAGGAGATTGAAGTCCCGGACTTCAAAGGTAGCATTTTCAGAAGTGCTACCTCTTCCTCGTGCAGGACCCGCCAGGCAGGTAGAACTCAGAAGCCTCAATGTGTGGATGAGGCAATGGTGCCGAGAGGAGGGCTTTAGATTTGTCAGGAACTGGAGAACATTTTGGGACAAGCCAAACCTTTTCAGGAGGGATGGGTTGCACTTGAATCATGATGGGACCAGATTGCTGGCACTCAACCTCAAAAAGGCTGCAGAGCAGCTTTTAAACTGATAACTGGGGGAAAGCTGACAGGAGCTGAGTGGCATCTGGTTCGGAACACCTCATCCCCGGGGAATGAGGTTGGAGAGGGTAGAGAACCACATAGAGATGACATAGCAGGTATTAGTACTGGGAAAATAATGGAATGTGATAGTTTGTCTACTGAAAATAAAAGCTGGGGGGGGGAGAGAAAAGCAGCAGTCCTCCTAAAGGTGCTTCTACGCCAATGCTCGAAGCCTCCGAGCAAAGATGGGAGAACTTGAAAATTTAGCAGCTAGGGATAACATTGATATAATAGCCATAACAGAAACCTGGTGGAATGTGGAGAACCAGTGGGATACAGCAATCCCAGGCTATAAACTCTATAGAAGGGATAGAAAGGGGCGGGTTGGAGGGGGAGTGACCATCTATGTCAAAGAAGGGGTAAAATTCAACAGAATGGAGATTGATGGAGGGCCTGACTCCACCATAGAATCACTCTGGGTTAAACTACCAGGTCCAAGGAGTGATGTGACAGTTGGGGTATGCTATCGTCCACCAGATCAAAAACTTGAAGGGGACCTTGAAATGAGGAGACAAATCATGGAGGTGTCTCAGAAGGATAGGATAGTAATCATGGAGGACTTCAATTATCCCCATATTTACTGGGCCAATGCGAGCTTGAGGCAGGAAAGAGAAACCAGGTTTCTCAATATGCTGAATGATTGTGTCTGAGAGCAACTTGTCATGGAGCCCACCCGAGAACAGGCAAATCTGGGTCTAATACTGTGTGATACTCAGGACTTGGTCAGGGATGTGAATCTCACTGAGCCTCTGGGGAACAGTGACCATGCTTCAAACTCCTTTGCCATCCATGTCGGGGGAAGAGTGTCAAGCATACCAGACACAAAAACTCTTGATTTCCGAAGGGCATATTTCCCTCAGATGAGGAAACTAGTTAGAAAGAAATTGAAAGGGAAGGTTAAAAGAATCCAATCTCTCCAGAGTGCATGGAGCCTGTTTAAAACGACGGTAATAGAGGCCCAGCACAAGTGCATACCACAAAGAAAGAAGGGCTCGTCGAAGTCTAAGAGGATGCTGACATGGTTAACGAGTGGAGTTAGAGAGTCTCAAAAGCGCAAGGAGAGGTCTTTCTGTAAATGGAAATCCTCCCCAAATGAGGAAAATAAAAAGGAACACAAACTCTTGCAAAAGAAATGTAAGAAGATGATAAGAGAGGCAAAGAAAGACTTTGAGGAATGCATGGCTAGCAATATAAAGAGAAATAATAAAAGATTCTTTAAATATGTTAGAAGTAGAAAACCTGCCAGAGAACCAGTTGGCCCTCTGGATGGTGTGGGAGGACAAGGGGAGGTAAAGGAGGACTTGGAAATTGCAGAGAAACTAAATGAGTTCTTTGCGTCTGTCTTCATGACAGAAGACCTTGGCAGATTCCGCTGCCTGAAGGGCCCCTCTTGGACTAAAGAATTAAATCAAATACAAGTTAAAAGAGAGGATGTTTTAGGACAAATTGACAAATTAAAGATCAACATGTCACCAGGCCCACATGGCATCTATCCAAGGGTTATCAGGGAACTGAGAAATGAAATTGCAGATCTCTTAACGGTAATATGCAACCTGTCTCTTAAAACGGCCACAGTGCCGGAGGACTGGAGGAAAGCAAATGTCACACCAATTTTTAAAAAAGGAAGGAGGGGGGACCCAGGAAACTAATGGCCTGTTAGCCTTACGTCTGTCCCAGGGAAAATGGTGGAAAGCCTCATCCAAGAGAAAATCTTAAAACACATAGAAGAACAAACCTTGCTGAGAGAAAATCAGCATGGCTTCTGCAAGGGTAAGTCTTGTCTGACAAACCTTTTAGAATTCTTTGAAAAGGTCAACAGGCATGTGGATTTGGATGAACTGGTGGATATCATCTACCTGGATTTTCAGAAGGCTTTTGAAACAGTCCCCCACCAAAGGCTGCTGAGAAAATTGCACAGCCAGGGGATAAGAAGGTAGGTCCTCTTATGGATTGAGAACTGGTTGGGATCCCGGAAACAAAGAGTAGGTGTCAATGGGAAATTTTCACAATGGAGAGAGGTGAAAAGTGGTGTGCCCCAGGGCTCTGTCCTGGGACCGGTGCTTTTCAATCTGTACATAAATGATCTGGAGACAGGGATAAGCAGTGAGGTGGCCAAGTTTGCAGATGACACAAAACTTTTCTATGTGGTAAAAACCAGAGAAGATTATGAAGAGCTCCAGAAGGATCTCTCCAAACTGGGGTAATGGGCTGCGAAATGGCAAATGCAATTTAATGTAGCCAAATGTAAAGTAATGCATATTGGGGCAAAAAATCAAAACTTCATCTATCAACTCATGGGCTCCGAGTTATCTGTGATGAATCAGGAAAGAGATCTTGGTGTGTTGGTGGACAGCTCCATGAAGGTGTCTCCCCAATGTGTGGCAGTGGTGAAGAAGGCCAATTCCATGCTAGGGATTATCAAAAAGGGGATTGAAAATAAAGCAGCGAACATTATAATGCCGTTATACAAAACAATAGTAAGGCCCCACCTGGAGTATTGTGTACAATTCTGGTCACCGCACCTCAAAAAAGACATAGTGGAACTGGAAAAGGTGCAGAAGAGAGCAACTAAAATGATTACTGGGCTGGGGCACCTCCCTTATGAGGAAAGGCCCAGAGTTCCCGTTGGGAAGATGGGCGGGATATAAATTCAATAAATAAATAAATAAATAAATAAATAAATAAATAAATAAATAAAT
>JAHTLZ010000237.1:8553652-8578209 GCA_023846285.1 Phrynocephalus versicolor | reverse complement strand
AAATAAATAAATAAATAAATAAATAAATAAATAAATAAATAAATAAAACATTTGGGGCTCCTTAGTCTGGAAAAAAGGCTTCTGAGTGGGGATATGATTGAGACGTACAAAATAATGCAGGGCATGAGTAAAGTGGATAGAGGGAAGCTCTTCTCTCACACACAAAATAGCAGAACTAGGGGACATCTACTCAAATTGAGGGCTGGGAGAGTAAGAACAGACAAAAGAAAATATTTTTTCACCCAGCGCGTTGTAAGTCTGTGGAACTCCCTGCCACAGGATGTGGTGATGGCCTGGATGCCTTCAAAGGGGGGTTGGACAGATTCCTGGAGGAAAAGTCCATCACAGATTACAAACCATGAGGGAGATGTATCAACTCCAGGCTTAAAACCGGGGTACCTCAAGGGCCAGATGCACTGGAGTGGTATCAGGAAACAAATATCTAGTCTTGTGTGGTCCCAGACGCATCTGGTGGGGCCACTATGGGATACAGGAAGCTGGACTAGATGGGCCTTTGGCGTGATCCAGCATGGCTCTTCTTATGTTCTTATGTTCTTAAGCCTCAAACTCAGATTCAGGTGGAGAATATGTTGGGCATAACACACAAATGTTTCTAGAGGAACAAGGCATCTCACACATACGTTCAGTTGCTTATTGTCCACGACAGAATGGGAAATCTGAACGAAAATTGAGATACTTAGTAGAGATGACCAGATCCATGCTTGCTGACGCACATCTTCCAACCAAATTTTGGGGAGCAGCTATACTCACAGCCACCTACCTACAAAATAGACCACCAACTAAGGCAACAGAGAAAACACCATTTGAGATTTGGCATGGAAAAATTCCAAATGTGTCTCATCTTAGAGTTTTGGGGAGTACTGCCTTTTCTTATATTCCCAAAGAAAAGATGCATAAACTGGACTCTGTAACTGAACCAACAATTATGGTGGGGTATACCTCTGGAGTACTAGGATATAGAGTGCTCAATCTGAAAACTGGTGCGGTCAATAAAAGGCATGTAGTCTATTTTGATGAACACAGAACAATTGACAAAACGGACTATACTAGACACCAATGAACAAGAACAATGCAGTCAATCTCTCCTAGACAAATCTTGTCAAGCCCCTCACAGACATGCCAAGATGATGATGGAAATGACCAGTAGTAGGTGAGTACACCTTCAGAAGGGAATATGGATGGAGTGATTGAGATAGCTGAGGAACCTGAATCACTGTAAGATCAGGAACCAGCAGCCAGACCATCCTCGTGAACCAACTGAGGTGTACCACCTGATCGCTTGTCCTACCTCACAACATCATCACACACAGATGAACTAATGACCTGGGAAGAAGTTGAAAGTATGTCAACACTAGAGGGTGCCAAATGGAGAAAGGCTACACAAGAGGAAATAGATTCCTTACACAAAAATAAGACTTGGACACTAGCTTCCCCTAGGAAGGAAAACCATAGGGTCCAAATGGGTATTTAAGAAGAAATGGGGAGAAAATGAACAAGTCCAATGCTTGAAAGTCAGACAGGTTGCAAAAGGCTTCCAACAGAAATCTGGAGAGGACTTTGATGAGGTATTTGCGCCTGTTGTGAAACATAGCATAATAAGTGAAAGGCAAAAGATTTATACGATCTGAAGAGAAACCAGAGTATTGGGGAGGATATCTATAATAAAAATGTTGGTTCTCCCAAAGTTAATTTTTCTGTTTCAAAACTTACCCATTTTAGGGGGTGCCAGTTGCTTTAACGATTGGAGGAAGGACATTTCGAAGTTTGTGTGGAGGGGAAAAAGACCAAGGATAAAGCATAAAATATGAATAGACCACAAGGATAGAGGAGGTATGGGACTTCCAGATATGGAATTATATCATAATGCAGCGGCCCTCTGGTGGTTGAGAGAGTGGGTAAAATTGGATGATACAGAAGTGCTAGATCTGGAAGGATATGGTTTAAGTTCTGGTTGGCACTATTATATGCTTTGCGAAAAAATGAAGTACAATAAGGAATTTAATAAACACTTAATTCGCTGATATTTATTAAAAATATGGTATAAATACAAAGGCATCCTAGAACCAAAAACGCCGTGGTGGTGCTCACCTTTGGAATACCTTACTTTAAGGAAAACTAACATGGAGACAGGATGGCCCACCTATAAGCAGCTGCTCGAAGAAAAAAAAGGGAATTAAAGCTCAAAAACTATGAAAAGATAAAGAGACATTTAAACACCTGGCTGGAGTATTATCAAATTAATCATAAATTCCAAGAAGATTTAAAAATTAGATTCGAAAAGCAAATCACTAAATTTGAAGAAATATTGCAGGGCAAAGAAAAATATATTTAAAAATTTTATAATCTTCTGCTGGAGTGGGACACTAAGGAAGAGCAGATAAAAGAAACCATGGTAAATTGGGCTCAAGTAGTTGGAAGAAATATTAATTTAAATAAATGGGAGAGACTATGGAAAACTGATTTGAAATTAACATCAAATATGGATATTAAGGAAAATGTTTATAAAATGTTATATAAATGGTATTTTACCCCCCAGAAATTGGCAAAAATTACAGAAATCAAAGTAGTATATGTTGGAGATGCAAGAAAGATATAGGAACATTCATACATATGTGGTGGTCCTGCAGCCTAATTAAAATATTTTGGGAGAATATTTATTCAGAACTAAAAATAAAAATAAAATATCATTTTAAGAAAGAACCAGAATGTCTCCTATTAAGCATTATGGGGGATGATATAAAATCACGGATAGGAAATTTATGTTACATGCTACAGTGGCAGCGAGAGTGGAGATAGCGAATATGTGGAAAGACTGTAAAATATCGGATATTAATGATTTGAGAGTTAGATTAAAAAGATATTATGACCTGGGGGACAGAAGTGGGAAATGGCGTAAGAAGTCCGATGTCAATTTGGAATCAGGATGGAAAAAATTTCAAGAATATTTAAATAATATAGTGGAAAAACCCAGTCTGTTGGGAGAAGTTTGATATAAACAGTGTGTTAGAATATATGATACTTTATTGAATTTATCTGGGGGTACTAACACTCATATGAGGGTGGGGGACTTTATGCTTTTCTTTACTCTTTTTACACTTTCTTCTCTTTTTAGGTTTCAAAATGATTGTTTCTCCTTGTTGACCTCTTTGTTGTGTCTTTTGTACATTTTATATATTGTTGCTTTTTCACATTTCTTGTACTGTGATGATATCTATCAAAATAAAAATGTATTAAAAAAACATAGCATAATAAGAACACCTTTTAGCATAGCTGCATCTAAACAAATGCTTGTCGAACACCTGGATCTTAAAACAGCATTTCTACATGGAAATATTGAAGAAGAACTTTACATAGAACAACCACCAGGTTTCATCGACAAGCATCCAGAACTAGTTTGGACTTTATGGACTTAAGCAAAGGGTAAAAGCTTGGAACACCAAATTAAGTGGACTGCTTCTTCAACATGGATTCCAACAAGGGTGTGCATATCAATGTCTGTATACACGTAACCAAAACTGTCATTTTCCATATATTCTATGCTACATGGATGATCTGATTATTATCATGTATCAGGAACAAGAATATAAACAGATAGTACAGGAATTCAGCAAAGAAGTGGAAATCACGGAGCTAGGTTTAGCTAAATATTACCTGGGCGTACAGATAGATAAAGATACAGACTGTTATCTTTTAAGTCAAAGACAAAAGCCAGTTGAACTTTTGGACATGTACATGAAGGAGCCTAAAGGTACTACAACCCCCATGCAGACAGACTTTCACAAAATTCTTGGGTAAAGTGAACTCTTACCTGACAATCACAAGTACAGGGCAGCCATAGGAAAATTGCTATATGTCACAACCACAACTAGACCAGATATAGCCACTGCTGTAGAAATTTTAAGCAGAAAAGTCAATTCACCAACTCAGCTCTGAAAAGAATAGCTAGGTGCCTCATAGAAGCCATAGATCTGAATCTAAGGTTTCCAGCAGATAGCAACCTACAACTAGTAGGTTGGACAGATGCTGACTGGGCGGAGAATACGCAAGATCATAAATCCACCAGTAGTTTTCTCTTCACCTATGGAAATGGGGCAATATCATGGGGTAGTCAAAAACAGGGGATTTTAGCTTTATCTTCCACAGAGTCTGTGCTGATCGCCACTGACAAGACCTGCAGGGAGCCACTTTGGCTTCGTAATGGGCAACTTCAGAGTGGAGCAACCAGAGCCTACCCAGATCTTTGAGGACAACCAAAGCTGCATCAATTGGATAGAAAGAGAGAAATTCAACACATGCACCAAACACATTGATGTGAAACACCAGTTTCTAAAGAACTTGATGGACAGAGGAACCATGAAGGTGACTATTGTCTCACTGAAAGAATGACAGCTGACATATTCACAAAAGCTCTTCCAAGGGACTGCTTTCATACTCTACAATGCATGATGGGACTTGCTGAAATCTGTACATGATACATTCAGAAGGGATGTATAGTAAAATATGTTGCCATGCTATGTGGTCAAAATATGGTAAAAAGCTGTCAGGAAATTAATAGAAATGTCTCATAGGTCATGTAGTCTTCAGAATTTTTGGAGGTAAATCTACAACCTCTTATTAAAATGTTTTTCTTTCAAGGATTTGTTTGGGAATGTCAGACCTGACTGCAGTTATTAGTTACCTGCTGCTTTTTTTTCATTTTCAGGAGTATGATTTATAATGAGGTGATGGATGGTGTGGTAAGTCATTTTTGCTGCAGGTATTCTTAAAGTAAATGGGAGATAAGGAATCATTGCTGATGTGCTGTAAAATCAATCACCCTGAGATACATATCAATTGAGGGGCAAACTGATGCTTCTTGGACTGTCAATCACAGGTTTGTTGTAAAAGTAGGATTGTTGTTGTTCCATGCTATCAAGTCATTTCTGACTTAGAGCAGCCCTATGAGTTAGTGACCTTCAGAAGGTCCTATCATCGTGGTCGTGGTCGTGGTCATGGTCGTGGTCGTGGTCGTGGTCGTCGTCGTCGTCATCATCATCATCATCATCATCATCATCATCATCATCATCATCATCATCATCATCATCATCATCATCATCATCCCTGCCTATATCTTATTTGAACTTCCTCTTTTCCTGCTGCTTTCAGCTGCCCCCGGTGTTAAAAATACAAATATCCAAGTGTATATTGATAGCCACTCTGAAATGTTGGAATAAGTTGGGGGAGATCTAAATCAGTACATTCAAGATACCCTGGAGGTTGTGACAGATTAACCCTTGTCCATTATAATGCATAGCACCTGGCCTCTCTGAGTAGCTAGGGAAGTCTTTACATTCTTTTTGGGTGTCATCTGAAAGGGTTCATAGCACAGCACAATAATCAGGCTTTTCAGCAAGAGGAACAGAATGTAAAAAAAAAAAAATTCTCAGGGTGATGAACATGGTTCAGTAATTTTCACTATGAGGAAGAAAAAGACTAAGTGCTTCAAATCTGCTTTAAAAAGGGGCAGCACACTGCTGTACTGTTAAAGACACCCCTGATGGTTTCAAGTTGTGGCTATTTCAGTACTTAACACAATTAAACACAGTCACCAGGGAAATACATTTCAGTGGAAATCAAAGAAATTAAACCGGTCTCTCTATCTCTGTTTTAAAAGCATAGTCAGACAGGTTGTCGCAGGCATTCTTCTTAGTTTAAAAATGAGTCGTATCAAGCATATTTTCCCTACGCCTTCCCCCCTCATTTTGCCCTTTTCTATTCCTTTTTTCCCCCTGAAGTGTTCCTTTAAAAAAAACCAGTAAAACATAAAAGAAAATAATAATTAAATGCTATGATGTATCGAAATCAAGCCATAAAGATAACTTGCGGTAAGCAATACTACTTGTAAAGCCTACACAAGGACCAGGGCAAGACAAAATGTTAGATAGACGTTAGTTAGAAGAAACATGTGTTTCATACCCTGTTTTCTGGGAAGAAAACAAGCAGCTTGATACACTCAATTGACTTGAACTGCGCATTGGTTAATAATGAAAAGCATAATGCCCATTGATGATATTCTGGACTGCCTCCCTTCCACAGCTTTCCCTGTTCAGTTATTGCAAGGACCGTATGAATGTTACTGGACACCAGGGTAGTGCTTCTGAAAGAAAGAAATATCTACTGAGAAACAAATGGTGGAAATGTTAATATTTTCAAAGTCCTCTTTGCTCCTTTTATCTTCCTGAACTGCAGCAGCAGCAAATTATCAAATTCATTACACATAGAGCCATAGAGTTGGAAGAGACCTCAAGGGCCATCCAGTCCAACCCCCTTTTAGTTGCTTAATTAGTCACATGGATGATCCCAGCCAACAGAGGTGTATGAAGTCAATTTAATGATATGACAACACTGCACAGACAGGTAGAACTGGTTGTGAGTTTCTACCCCTGGAGACAAAGCCAATTTGAACTGAGAGCAACGATTCTTGAACAGGAGGAATACCAATAACTTCTCTTTCAAACACTCACTGTAAACTTGCTGAAAGGGGATACTTTTTACTGCAACACTTATCTTTAGTTGTCTTGTCATGTTGCAGGACATACTTCGGAGCATCTTACTGCAAGATTGAAGGAATAGGTTTCCTATGCCCCATATTAGTTTCTTCAGCTGTGAAAAATAAAATAAGGGAATTAAATATACCTATATTAATTTATTCATCAATAAAATGGATCATCTATATTAGAGGCTACCAAACTTTTTTGCCCCGTAGACCACTTGCCATTTTGTTTTTTTTTCTGTAGACCCTCTGCCTGCCTAATATTGAACTTTCCTAAACTTATTAACTTCAAATGTGTTTTTGACAGCTGACACAGCGCTACTCACTTTGATAGGGACTTTTGTAGCATGGACAATTGTAAAAAGAAAAAGAAACACATGTACAATTGTTATTCATACCTTTATTGAAAAGACACAAAATGCAAGTAAATATTTGGATTTGGAATGAATTAATACACAAATAATGCTATTAGTGGGAGGGATGAGCCTGATGCTCTGATAAGCAATTGTTCAATATTTGGCTTCATATTAATGAGGTATCATCTTAAATCGCCATGTTCATTTATTTGCAATCAATTTCTTTTTTTCGCAAGAAGATTGGCAACCACGCTAAACCCACTTTCCACAAGGTATGAAGATGGAAAAGCTATAAAAAATTTTTCTTGCAATAGTCTATAATGCAGGATAAGCAACAAGTATATCTTTCTGAAGCCAGAACTGCTGATACCCCATTCTTAACTGCACCTTGTTCTTCATTAGTGCTTATTCAAATCAGTTCTTGTAATGTGACATCTGACTCTTCAATGTCACCATATGGATTGATAATCCACTGTGGTATTTCCATAGTCAAAGCATCCTCAAACCTGGTTTCAAAGTCTGTGCGAAGGGCACTTAAATGTTGAACATAGACCAAAATATCATCATCCTGGACATCAAGGATAAGTTGGGGAACTGGGAAAATTCATGCCATCCAATGTTTTACGTACTTCATTACATTAATTCTGGCAAGAAAAGCTGCAATGAAGGTCTTTGTTTTTATTAAATTCAGACTCACCTTGTAACTGCAAGTTAGCCTCATTAAATTGAGTAAACATATCTATTAAATAAGCAATGTCTGGATTCCATTTGATTAAATTTTCTTTCAAAATGAGATCTTCAGCATCCAAAAACTCTGAAACCATCTCAAAAAGTGAAAAAAAAAGGTCAAACATAAGCCTTTCAAGAGCCAGCATACTTCAGTGTGGAGTAATCAATGAAAGTCCTCATCATTTTCTTCACACTACTGTGTAAATAACCTAGAATTCAATATGTTGATACAGATCTTGTTTACTGTGTTTATGACAAATTGAAGAGATTATGCAATCTGGCACTCAGATTTTTTAAATGTTGTCAATGAATGACTCAGTGAATTTCAAACACCCCAGGTACATATTGTTTTAAAACCACAATAGTGCCCAAACATGGCTGGTGCTCCATCTGCTGCTGCTGATATTATATTTGATATATTTCAAAACATTGAATATTGATTCGCCTTTAGTATCTGTCATCAAAGTTCTCGCAAAGAGCAGTTTTTCATTGATTTCTTGGTCAATAAAAATGAACATATGCCAATAATAGTGCTTTATTAGCAGGTAAAGTTGACTCATCCAGTTAAACAGAGAAATGGTTTGTTTTCAGATAATTACACAAGAAGCTTTCAACTTCATGACACATTTCATCAATACATTTTTGAACTGTTATAGCTCAAAGGAATTCTTTTGAGTATATCATATGCAGGCTTGTGTAGAACAGTTTTTAAAACCTCTTCAACAGCTGGTAAAATCAGCTCTTCCCCAATAGTATGAGGTTTTTCTGATTTTGCTACGAGTCGTGAGATATTGTAAGATGCCTGCAAACCATCATAGTAACTTTTTGATGTTGAAGCAAACTGTCCACCGTGATTCTCTTCTGAAGTTTTTCTTTCAGTGTTTTAAAGAATGTCAAATCTTTATCTATTTTATCAGGGTGACACCTTTTCAGATGATCCTCCAGCTTGGATGGTTTCATAGCATCATTGTTTAAAACTCTGTTGCACAAAAGGCAAATGAGCAGACATTTGTCCGACAGGGATGGAATGAAGCCAAACTTCAAATAATCAACACTATGCTATCTACATTTCTTTTTAGCCTCAGCCATGTTGAGTAGAAGTTATCTGTTGACAAAAAATAAAGCTATTTAAATATAAGACAAAGCAATTCAAAATTGATTCCTGCCTAGACAGCATACAAATATTTTAAAAACATTTTAAAATCATTTTTGGTAATGTTGGAAATATTTTTAAATATTTTAAAATTAATAAATATTAATAAATATTTTAAAATATTTCTAAAAGTGTTGACATGTCTGCAAAAATAGCCTACAGAAATATTTCCGAAAAATATTTTTAAATATTGTGGGCTGTTTGGGTGGAGTAAATCCTTATTTAAATCTTTAGTTAGGTAGATATAGAGAAGAATTGGGATAAAGAAAATTTTGTTTTTGTAGCGGTACTGTGTAAGTGTCGGTGGTGCAATTTCAAAGGGTGTGGCCTGAAATGACTGGGTCCCTGGTTCAATCCTGGCCATGCCATGTACCAATGAATCTTTTCTATAAAAAATTAAGTACATAACATTGATTGCTGAAACAGTGAAGGGAACCCCATTAGGGAAAAGACATGGACAGTAGTACCTTGGTTAAAGAGCATAATCTGTTCCAGAATTATGCTTGAAACAAAACACTTGCATATCAAAGCAAATTTTCCCATAGGAAATAATGGAAACTCAGATTATTCATTCCACAGCTCAAAATATTTGATGACAATACTGTAATATAATACAAGGTACTGAATAAAATACAAAATACAGTACAATATTTATTTTTAATTTATTTATTTTAGAGTATTTTTACCGCACCTTTCTCCTTGGAAAAGGACCCAAGGCGGCTTACAGTAATGAGGTAAAATATACAGTCCAGTACAATTAAGACATGTTCAAGTATTTGAGAAGAAGGAATTGAGGGACATCTTACAGCATTAATAGACAACATTAAAGCAACACGGTTATAAGTAGTCATACACAAAAAGTCTATGTGAACCCACAGATTCATATAAAATACACATGGTAGTCCATCATTCAGGGAAAGCTTACCTGAAGAGAAAGGTCTTCACCTGTTTCCGGAAGGACAACAGAGATGAGGCAGTCCTGGCCTATAGTGGGAGGGAGTTCCAGAGTCTGGGCGCAGCAACAAAGAAGGCCCTTTCATGGGTTTCCAAGAGACAAACCTGTGAGGGTGGCAGGATGGAGAGAAGGGCCTCTCCTGATGACCTTAACACCCAAGTCAGTTCATACTATGAGATCCGATCTTTGAGGTAGCTAGGACCCAGGTCATATAGTGCTTTGTAGGTCAAGGTCAGTACCTTGAATTTTGCTTGATAGCCATTTGGCAGCCAGTGGAGCTGTTTGAATAGGGGTGTAATGTGATCTCTGTACCCCGCCCCAGTCAGCAGTCTGGCTGCTGCATTTTGGACCTGCTGAAGTTTCCTGAGACTTTTTATTGATAGCCCCACATAGAGCGCATTACAGTAGCCTAGCCGGGACATCACTAGGGCATGTGTCACTGTGGCCATAGCTGGTTTCTCAAGAAATGGGCGTAACTTGTGTACTAGCCTTAATTGTGCAAATGCGCTCCTGGCCACAGCTGTGACCTGGGCATGCAAGCTCAAGGATGAGTCCAAGAGCACCCCCAAGCTGGGTACCTGATTTTTCAATTGGAGGATGAACCCATCCAGTACAGGTTGCATCCCTATCCCTTGTTCTCTCTTTCAACTGACCAGGAGCACCTCTGTCTTTACTGGGTTTAGTTTCATTTTGTTCATCCTCATCCAGTGCAAAGTACAAAACACAGTACAGTACAATGAACAATAACCTGCATTTGAAAACCCTTGTGGTAGGTGCAGAGGAGGGGAAAGCCTCCATGGAGGGGATTGTTTTAAAAATGGGACGATGGGGGAGTGTGTGTCCTGGTTGCAGTGGTGGTGGCAGGAATGGTGTGGAGAGGCCCCACGGAGGTGGCCTCTTTGAGGACAGGGGTTGATGGGGGTGGCAACTGTTCATACCTTTACTGAGTCAGTCGCCATTCCTTCAACTCTGCTGCTGAAACAGAAACTGAAACAGGCAATCATCCACCTTCCAACAGGAGGGGGGAAGAGAGGGAGAGATGTCATAGGCTTAGAGCACTTTTGATTATGTGACACACATGAGAGTGCTGGTATATCAAGACACTGCTCGTTAATAAGGCAAAAATGTTCTGAACTTTTTGCTCGTTAATCAAAATGCTTGTAAACCAAGTTACTTGTTAATCAAGGTACAACTGTATTTATAGTCGATTTGAATTTCAAACGACCATGATTTGGGTACAAATATCTGTCATGTGGCTGAAAAACCTCAAGTCCCCAAACTTTAAAAACATGCACATGGCAAGGATCAAGTTCTGAAAAATGATACAATATCCCCACCCTGCACACACAATGCAAAAAGGGACTTTAAAGGTATGCACACTACAAGGATCAGGTCCCTACCTTTGCATCACTTGAGAAATGCACCAAAATTTTAAAAATTTCCAAAAATTGTTGCAAATCTTTCAAAAATTGAGCCCAAACAATTTGTGTTAGGTGTAAGACATTTGCAGAACGCCTGAATGTTGATGATAATCTGCCTAAATGGGGTCTGCTCACATGGACCCCTATTTACATTTTCTGGATCCCTAATTTTTTTCTCACTGTCATAGACCCCCTGCAAGTAGAAATAGACCCCCTGGGGGTGTACTGTATATAGACCACTTTGGGAACCATTGATCTATATTTCAAAAAGTCCTCGAGGCAACACTACCAATACCCCAAATCTGAAAACCCAGGAACTGTAACAGTTCAATGGTAAATGCTCCCATGCCTCCTGTGGTCTGAAAAAGCGCTACATGCCATGCCATTTGAATGTGGACCACTGACTTTTCTGGGTGGTGTCCATGGACCATGAAAAAGCAAAACAACTATGTGAAATCCACATCTTTGCAAAACAGCTATGTAAAATCCACATATCTTTGTCTTGCTGGGAACCAAGAATTATCCAAGCTACGTGGGAAGCACATGGGTTTTCAAAATTAAATCTGTAAGCCCCTAAATGACACATTTGCAATCTAATACAGTTTCTGATTCTAGGAAGAGCAGGATCAGTCCCTCCACAAATCTAAGAGCATGGCCTTGAACCCACACTTCCTCTAGGATCTTGTTTTGTCAGCTGTATGATACCAGTAGCTCTGTTTTCTTGTTATGTATATCAAGTCACTTCAGTCTTATAGCCATCGTGAATGAGTGACATATAAAAGATCCTATCCTTAATCGCTCCCTTCAGGTTTTGCAGATTCAAGGCCATGGTTTCCTTTACTGAGTCGTGTGTTCTTTGCCCAATACACTTCAACGGGTAAGCAAATTTCATGCAGTACACAATCAGCCATCCTGATCCACCAGTGCTGACTTGGCCCACGGTCTTTGACCCAGCCATCCGTGGTCCTTAAAGAGGAATTTCTCATGATTACTAATTCAGAGAAGACTTAAGGCCACAAAAATATCAAATTCTGTTCTATTCTAACCTGACAGTGTTATTTATCATGTTCGGTGGTCTTTTTCCTTCAACCAGTATCAATAGGAAACAAAAAACAAAAACAAACAAAAACTGAAGACCTATTCTACCCAATGCTTAGCCCTAACAGATCTGGAGGGTGTTACTTCTGTGCAGAAATGTGCAGGATTGCACTATTAATATGCTAGGGACCAAGGCTGCAATTCTATACAAACATATTATTGACGTGCAAAGGGCTCATTGCTGAGTAGACAGGCATAGAATTGCATTGTAAGTGACATTAATCATGTTCTGCTTATCTCTGTTCTCGGGGACAATTAAAATGATGTCGACCATTTTACATTCTCATTTTTCTATGGTGCATAACCTACTGGGAAGTTTCTTTGTGCAAGCTCCAGGAAATTAATGAGATAGACAGATATTTTTTTTTTAAAAAAATCTAGATAAGGCAGATTCACAACATTCTCAGATGAGTGTGTAGTTTTCCCCACATGAGTGTCATTAAACAATGCCAAATGGCAGTGATTATCCGGCAAATTGATTAAAGTTCACATCTGTGTTGGCCATGTAATGCCTATTCATTTCAAAGGGGCACGAAATAGGAATTCTCAGTAGATTCTCCTCTTTTGCTGCTGTTTTGTTTATTCCTTCATTGACTTGACATCCCCCATTTGCCTAGCTTGAAAAGAAGTTCTCAGAGTTAGAATTTTACAACATAAAATCCCAGATGTACCCTTAGATGTACAGAAGAAATAAAATCTTACTGTAAGTTAGTTATCAGTTGTAGTTTCTGGAAGAGATAGAAGAAGAAGATATCAACTGCAATTCTAAATCGGGTCAAGGAGAACCAAAACATTTAGAGTAATTTCAGTCTGTTTTAGCAACTTTGCAGAAGGGGGTGTTATAGCTTCATTGGATTTTCATTGCAGTGAGTCTTTAGTTGAAATTACCTTGTATTGTAAGCAACTTCAGAAAATTATATAGTAGCTGATTTGGGGCATCTTTGGAGCTGGCAAATTGAAAGCTGGTTCTGCCCCACCTCCAGACTGCTGTCCTTATGGCTCTTCCATTTTCTATTGCTAGTGGTAGCTTTCTGCCTGCTGCAGGCCTTTCTAGCTCATAAGGTCTAAAGCAGGCGTGACCAAACTTTTTCAAGCAGGGCCAGATTTGGTGAGGTGAAAATGTGTGGGGACTGACCATTTAACCTGAAGGGGGGGGGGAGAAAGGGTGTGGTCTGTGTGCATCTGCAACAGCCACAAATGCTCCAGTTTCAAGGTGCCCAAGGGCCCAGCAGCTGTTGAACGGCCCAGGAATCGGCCCACGCACACCCAAGACACACCGCTGCTTGCATATGCTTCCCTCCCTCACAAGGAGGTGGGGAAGACGCTGCAGCAATGGAGCCAGGAGTGGGTAGGCAGGGCGGGTGGCTGAGGGGATGGACGGAGGCAGGGAGGACAGGCAAACCATAAAACTGCAACCTGACATCTCTAGCCAGCACAGGGAAGGGCTGCCCGGTGGGGATGAGTGACAGGCTGAGCTGGCAGGGAGAAGAGGCTGAGGGCCACTCAAAATTTTAAATCGGGGCTGCCTCTGGCCCCTGGGCCGGACTTTGGACATGCCTGGTCTAAAGTGTCATCTTTAGGCCATAAGGTATAAAATATAATGGATCCTGCTCACCAGCAGGGGAATGTGTTTGTCCCTTCTCAATGCTGCTTTCCATTGAGTAGATCTGAGGATTGTTTCATAATTTTATTTGCTTAATGGGTACCTTTGCAATGGGTACCAATAGTATTAGAATACACCCTGAAATTGCCTCCTAAAAATGAAACCAAGTTCACAAGCAAAGCTACCTGTGGGAAATTGAAAATACCCCTAGTTGATCCTGATAAAAATGGTAATGCAGGGAGGATTTTCCTCAGTTTGTGTGCCCCTCCCCCACAAGTCCTCTTTGTTGTTGTACATAGTGCACATCATATCCAATAAAAACGTCACAGCAGTGTTCTTTAAAGAAGTAGATGGAGTCCTAACAGATATTCCAAAGTTTATGGGAAAAGAAATATATTCAAACTTTGTAAAAAGCCAGGAGACAGCTAGTTCAGAAGCAATTCTGAAGACTGAAGTCCACAATCACAATAATAAAAAGCACATACACACAACCTGTACTCTGCCCAAAAACAAAGCCTGACTTTTTACAGAGCTCAGATAAATTCCTTAATTTTTTAAATAATATTTTAGTTTTGTTTTTTGTCATACTGTCAATATAAAAGAATAGAGCACTAATGGAAAAAGCAAAAATTAACTGCTACATTACCTTACTCATTTTGTAATCTAATCTCATCTGCCATTATCTTATCTTATCTTATTTACTTTAGATTTTTAGGAATGATGTTGTTTTAGTTATGTTTTCATTTGTAATATTTTTGCTTTATATTATATTTTTGTACCTGCATTTTGTAACAGTTTGTTTTATGTTGTAAACCACCCAGAGTGGTTCTCTGCCAGATGGGCAGTAAATAAATAAATAAATAAATAAATAAATAAATAAATAATCTATCTCCAAGAATCTCTTACGCTTCACCCCCTCGGTCTCCAATGATTTGTGGAGTTTGGGCCTGTAACTCCCATGGAGGTCTCCATGGTACTGGCTCATTGCCGACCAGTGGCTTCTCCATTCTACCCTTGCCCTCCTGGCTTATCAAGGCTGCTGGGGGGAGCATGCTGGAATGGGCGGCTGAGATCATGTTCTGCTTCCTTCAGGGATGGGAGCCTTCCCACTCGCCTGAAGGACACAGTGATCCGGCCCATTCTTAAAAGATCTGGCCTGCCTGCTGCTGATTTTTCTAACAATTGTGCGGTAGCCAATGTTCCCTTTTTGGGCAAGGTGATCGAATGGGTTGCTGCGGTTAGCCTCCAGTCATTTCTGGAGGAGGCTCATGTCCTGGATCCATTCCAGTCCAGGTTCAGGCTGCGGCATGGGACCGAGACAACCCTGGTTGTGTTGGAAGATGACCTGTTGAGGGGTGCTTACAGGGGTTTCTCTGCCCTATTGGTCTTTCTTGATTTGTCAGCGGCCTTTGATACCATCAACCACAGTATCCTCCTGGGTAGGTTGTCTGAGGTGGGTATTGGGGGTCCATGCTTTGTGCTGGCTCTGATCCTTCCTCGACAGCCAAGACCAGACAGTAGAGTTGGGGGTGTGTGCTTTGTCAGCCCCATGGATACTCTTCTTTGGGGTGTCCCAGGGGTCAGCAATATCCCCTATGCTCTTCAACATCTACATGAGGCCGCTGGCTGAGGTTATTTGGCGTTATTGAGTCTGCTGTCACCAGTACATTGATGACAAGCAGCTCTATCTCTCCATTTCCACCTCTGCAATGGAGGATGGGCAAACACCTAGACTGTTGCCTGGCTGCTGTCTTGAAAAGAAATAGGTCTAACAGGCTTAGACTCAACCCTGGGAAGACTGAGGTTCTGTTCCTTGGGGGGTCTCTGCATGGGTACTGTGGCCCTCTCCCCATTTTGGGGAGATTGCTCCTCCAGTTGATGGAGAGTGTGAGGAGCCTGGGTGTTGTCCTGGAACCAGCTTTGTCTCTGAAAGCCAAGGTGGTAGCTTTTTGCAGGGACGCCTTTTACCAAGTGAGGCTTATTGCCCAGAGCTGCCCATACCTGGACATTGATTCTCTCAGGATGGTTGTGCAGGCACTGGTGATCTCAAGGATAGATTACTGTAACACTCTCTACATGGGGCTTTCCTTGACCCTTGTTCGGTGACTGCAGCAGGTGCAGAATGCAGCAGCCAGGCTGGTGGTTGGTGCAGGCAGGTTACACTGCATCACCCCCATCTTGGCTCACCTGCATTGGCTACCCATTGCCTCCTGAATAAGGTTCAATGTATTGGTTTTGGTTTACAAAACCCTCCATGGCCTGGGACCTGACTATCTGGGAGAGCAGATCTCTCAGATGTCAGCTTCGTCCTGGCCAACTTGAACCTTGCTCTCCCTCTCGCTCTAGGTAGCCACTCTGAGGGAGGCCCAAAGGGCTCATACCCGGAGTCAGGCCTTCCCAGTGGCTGCCACAGAACTTTGGAATAAACTGTCATTGGAGATTAGGCTGGCTGAGTCTCTGCCAGCCTTCAGGAGAGCATTAAAGAACTGGCTCTTTAGGGAAAGCTTTGTTTTGTCCCAATGGTATGTTTGTCAGTTGGTTTGTATTGTTTGTCCCAGTCCTTTCTTGTTGGATATTTATTTGTTGTATGGTTCTTTGTTGTTTTGTTTTTATCTCCAATTTGATTTATTGTTGGGGTGTTTCTTGGGCATGTTGTTTATTTGGCAATTTGTTGTACACTGCCCAGAGTTCCTGAGGGAAAGTAGGGCGGCCAGCAAGTAAGTAAATATGTAAACAAACAAACAAACAAACAAACAAACAAACAAACAAACAAATAAATAAATAAATAAATAAATAAATAAATAAATAAATAAAAATTTTAAAGCCCAGTTAAGATTACTTGCCATGATGGCAACATTTACAAACCAGGATACCAGGGACAGGAAATCTGAAATAAATATTCAGTCAAAGCAGACTTGTCCTTGAGTTAGAAGTGACTGTCAAAGATGATGGCCTCTGGGATGATAGACACAGTACATTTATTAAATGATCTTGAACAGATTATCAATCCACATCAGAGTAAAATGCAAAGTTAGGGTGGAATCACAGAAAGAATTTGAATGTATGATGATATTGCTTAGAGACAAATGTTCCTATGTAGCTGAATACTAACAACACTCACTGGAAATGACTTTTTGCTTTCACTTTCCTTGTAGAAAGTCCATTCTTTTGTCTTCATTTTACTATACCAACCTTACAACATTTGTGAAAAGTCCACAAATTTTCAGCAATTCTGGCTGGTGTCTAGCACCTATTTTCCTGCATAGGACAAGTTTCCTCTTTCCCAAAAGTTTAAAACCACACAGTCTCACTCACTCTATACCCCAGAGCTCAGAGGGAACTCTTAGTTCCCTGAGCTCCTTGCCCTCTGAAGATGCCGGCCATAGAGTCTGGCAAAATATCAGGAAGAAAAACTTCAAGAACACAGCCACACTGCCCAGAAAACTCACAACAGCTATCAGATCCTGGCCGTGAAAGCCTTCGAGAATACATTGTACTGAAATCTATTTTTCTAAACAAAATGTTTAGTAGTCCTTCATAATTTGAGACCCTATTAAGGTTGCTCTAAATTTGGGACTCAGCAGCAAAGTGAAAATGTAGTTGCCTGTGAGATGACCCACCAGGAAATGCTATTAGTTGGAGGTAGCAACTTTTCCCAGTAATACAAAATATCAGTTGACCGCAAATCCATAGCTGTGAGGAGTCCAACATTACATGTCTGTTCTGAAAATGTTTCCTTTTTGCTACAAAATTCTAGGTAGATAAAAATAGGAACTGAACCAAGGGACAGAGCATTTTGAGCACTTATAGCTAGTATAGCTGGTTGCTAGCACTCCTTCTGAAGTGCAAGATTAGTGACTGAGAGATGTAACCCCTGTCTTTATCAAGAATGACCCATTTCACGATGATTAAATTTATTGAAAGTTATGTGTATAATTCCCAGCACAGTAAGAAGATAATATATGTTTTGGAATGCCACAAAAACCATCATTCCAGGAATTACAGAAAATAGCTACCTTTCCAAACCCGTGATTGGTGAGGAAGCAACTCAGTGTTTACTTGCAAAGCTTCAAAGAATTTCTATCACTTGTGGCAGATTCACAGTGCTAATCTGGCCCTGATTGTTCCTCTAGTTCTCCAAGGCACTTGATAGTAGTTTTTTTTTCAATAAGCACACCAAAGAAACTCGGCTTCCAGACTCATGACATATTCAGTAATTCACATCTCTTTTAATACCACTGAATACCTCCTAGTAGAATAGCTCCCTGTCAGAAAAGAAAGTGTTTCTATTAGTTTAAAAAACCATGCAAACAAGCCTCTTGCTCAATAGTGAACTTTTCAGGTGGAGTAACATTGGAGTATTAAGAGAGAGGAGGGAGTCCAATAGATTTCACAGAAAGAAATTTATAGAACTCCTCACACTGTTCACAATGTCCTTCATGTTTCTGAGAGGAAAGAGGCCTTAAACCAGTCAATCTTGGATCCCCTGAGCCACAGTCTCCTTCAGCTGTACCCATCCTTGGGTCATCACAGACCAGCTTCCAAATTTTAAACAGATTTCTTTATAACATCCTGATGGGGAATCTGTGGGCTCTCTGATAAGAAATTGAAGCTGGACTAGAAAGACTCTTCTCCTCACAGTCCCAAAGCTGGTTTACTCCCATTCCTAAGACAGATATGAGGGGGACTGCTTGTATTTTCCTTGGATGCTAATTACCTCTTCCACACCTGTTATCAAGTCCTCTGTCATAGACAACTATAACAATAAAGAACTCCCCTGATCATTTTGCTGTTGTAGATGAGGAAGGATGTACTGACCTAGAGCTACAAGACTTTCATCATTGCTTTTAGCCAAAAGTACACACACACACCCAAATCAGAGCAGATTTGCATCTGTTCACAGTCATCAGTCTGTGATGCTGATAAGGGAATATGTATGAAAGTTAGTTCTCTGGGACCGAGGAGATAAACAAATTGCTGTGGGCTACTTAAAAGAAACACGATATAATGGAAGAAATGCTCTGTGAAAAATTTCCATAATCTCCAGAGGCCATCATTTTTGAAAGGGGGGGAGGAATGGCCAGTATTACAGTGCCCATACCCCACAACAGGAATTGAACTGGATGCAATGTATCTCTGTGTGTGTTTGTGTGGGGATGTTTAATGTTGTTCACAAAATGGCAGCTACAAAAACAATCAAAATGGCGGGTGACTGAGGTAAACGTATTTAGCCACTGGCAAATCTGTGGGTTTTTGGGGGGGAGGGAGGAGGGGTTTCAAAATTGCAGCACAATGCAGGCAATTCCTGCTGGGACCAGAGCTCTACCTCTAAAGGAAAGGAGGTAGAGGCTGCATACCTGCCTAACCCAAATGTCAAAGTCTTCAAAGAGGGACATCCCCTTTGAAACCCGTTGTTTTATTTGTTTGTTTTATTTTATATCTTGCCCATTTACTTGACAAGCCACCACTCTGAGGGGCTTCCAGAAAATACCCCCAAATTATTTTAAAATAATTAAGCAAAAACAAATAGACATATGCAGAATGCTTGAGCCCTAGTCAGTCTTCTGTTGAGCCACTGTAATAGGTTTCTATCAATCCCTACTAGGGATGGGCATGAACTAAATAGAATAGAATATAATTTATTGTCATTGTATAAAACACGAGATTAAAACGTGCCATCCAGTCAGCTCATTCACACACCCCAGTATAAAAATCCAAGACATAAAATCTACCATTTAAGAACAAACATCCATACTCATACTCCTACATTCACATGCAGAACATTACTTGTACTCATTTTAAAGCTGACATAAAACCAAACATACACACACAGTCCTACACTCCCTCACCTGACAGCATTCATATTCAATGCATAAAAACTACAATTTAAAAAAAAAACAACCATACACAATCTCCCACACAATATACATGTTACACATTCAACACTGATATCACACATCAGTTTAATTTTTAAACAGAATTTAGCATGGTTACTGCTATTGAATCTTTCTGTCCTTGTTCTAACAGATCTATACCTTCTGCCTGATGGCAACAGTACAAAACACAGAGTGCCCAGGATGAGAAATTTCTCCTATAATATTCTGTGCTTTCTTAAGACAGCTGGAGCGGTGTAATTCCTCCAATGTGAGGAGTGGGCATCTGATGATCTTCTGTGCTATATTGATAACCCTCTGGAGCGATTTCCTGTGCAACTGGCATACCACACACACATGCAGCACATCAGTATACTTTCTACTGAACATCAATAAAAAGACACAAATAGTCTCTGAGTCATGTTATTCTTTCAGAGCACTCTCAGAAGGTTATCTCCGCCTGCATAGTCCATCAGCGGGGGTGCTTTGCCTCCCCCCCAGGGAGGCGTCACAACGCAGCGCCGGATCACATGGGCTGGGGAGTATATAAGCCCCTGGCTCCCTGGCCCCGGCCTCTTTCCAGCGCTGCTGCTCAACCCCACCCTCCCGCCCTTGTTTGATGATGAGATTAGCTGGTCGCTTCGGGGCCAGATGGGAATTTTTGACTGCTTCCCAGATTGGCCATGGGGAAGCAGTGTGTTTTTACCCATCCCGTCATCAACATAAAGGGCCGAGTAGGTTGTCGTCTTGGTCACGACAGCGGGTAGTGAATAGGTCAGTTAGGTTGTGGAGATCCTGATGGCATCCAATGGGTGCTTGGTAGCCCTCTTGCTATAAATAGGACATGGCCAATCTTTACAATCATAAAGTCAAACAGTCAATCATAAAGTCAAACAGAGGGCTGCCCGGAAGTAACTTTATATGGGGTTGGAGGCGCACTGATCAGATGGACAGTGCACTTCCACCCGGGATCCCACAAAGGATTTTGGGAACATAGAACTCCATTGGGTTCTGGTTCTCAACCTATTCACTACGTAGGCCTCCTGTTGGTCCCTTAAAGTTATGTTAAGGTTAATAAAGTTGTGGCACTATTTAACCCAATGCCGTTGTACGCCTCGTTATTCCTGGGGTGGGAGGGCAAAATACAGTCTCTGTTGGGTGTTTTTAAGCAACTCAGAGGTGTTTATGCTCCAGGTTAAATTATCCTCAATATGGACTCCCAACAAACAGAAGTCTGTCACCCTTTCTACACAGTCCCTGCTGATGAAAAGTGGTTGAAGATCCATTTTCTTCTTCCTGTAATCTATTATGAGCTCCTAAGTTTTCAATGTATTCAAAAGCAGGTTATTCTCTCTGCACCACTCTATCAGCCGTTCCACCTCATCTCTATAAGCAGACTCATCTCCTTCCAAGATATGCCCCACTACCATAGTATCATCTGCTAACTTAAGTATAATGTTACTATTAGAGGTGGGCACAAAACAGAAAATCAATGATTTGGTTCGTTCTGTTTCAGGCCCACCCTTGGTTCGGTTCGGTTTGGTGCATACGAATTTTTAAAACAACAGTTCGTACAAACTGAACCTAGCTGAACTGGTTCGGCTTACCTGGATGGCAGCAGCGGTGATCCCAGAAGTGGTGGCAGCCCAGAAGGCCCTGGCAGCGGCTGTGCTGGACAGCGGGAGGCCTTGTCGGGCAGTGGTAACGCCTCACCACCGCCTCCGGAGCCCCAGCAGCAGCCACGCCGGGCGGTGGTGGACTGCCCTGCTGCCACCTCTGGAGGCCCAGCAGTGGCTGCGCCAGGTAGCAGGAGGCCTCACCACTGCTTTCAGAGCCCTGACTGTGGCCATGCCGGGTGGCAGTGGACCACCCTGCTGTTGCCTCCGGAGTCCCAGCAGCAGCCATGCTGGTCAGCGGGAGGCCTCACTACCGCCTCCGGAGGCACAGCAGCTCCTCACCGCCACCTTTGTCCCCATCCCAGACATCAGCAAAGAGGCACCAGAGGGGTTGGAGAAATAAAAAAATGAATGGAAAGAAATGGAAATTTCCATTTCTTTTCGTTTTCCTTAGAGGGGGCCGGTCATTATTCATTTTGTTACCTAACAAAATGAGTAACTAATAACAAAATGGTTTTTTAATTCATTTTGTGCCCATCTCTAGTTACTATGACAGGCAGGAATATATGTACTGTACATGTTTGGTGCTAAGGCCTTACCCTACATGTGACCTACAGCAAGGGTCACCTCAAATCTGGATCCAACTCCTTGAGGGGTTGAGGAAAAGGTGAGAAACATTGCCCCTTTCTCTCTCTTGTCAGTTATAAACAGGGCTTTAGTCAGATAGACATTAAGATGCTAAGTTCTGAATATCAGCTGATTGCAATGCAAAAAAAGAGGATCAAGATCCAACAATGAGGCCAGATATGAGATGTTATATTGATTACATTATTATTAAGCAAACCTTTCAAGAGACTTACAAGGAAGGAATATAATTAATTTGGAAAGGTCTGGAGGGAAACCATCAATGCTAGACGCTGCATGACTTTTTAATTTTTTTTTTCAACCTTTATGTCTAATCACCTTTCCCCACAGCCCCTTCCAGACCTGGTATTTATTATTATTATTATAATTATTTGTCTTCACAAATTATACCCTGCTAGGCACCTCAAAAGAAATCTCAGAGCACTTGGCAGGGAATAAAATCTTACTTAACTTGATGTTTGTAAAAGACAATCATGCAAAATAAAATGTGAATAGATGAGTACAATGTTAGTATCAAAGAGATAGAATCCTGTATTTCCTTGGTAAAATCTTGTATAAAGTTGCAAACCCAGAAGCAAGAGAACACATGGAAATAAACTACAGTACAGTATATATAATTGAGAGGCTCAGTCTTCCACACTTCTCTCCCTTTAGCAGATGTCTCTCATAAAAGTAGTTGCTGACCAGAAACAAATATCATTGATATCAGCAGTCATATGATTTCCCCTCTCTTCCTCACTCTTATTTCTACCCAAGAAGAGCCAAGTACAAGCAAAAGACAGTTTTTTTTAGTGAGAGACCCAAGTTCATTTGAACTTTGGGGTGGTGTACCTATGTCACAATTCTGTTGCACATAGTAGTTCCAACAACAACAAAAACACAGAATATGAAATACAGAAAAACCTGTTGAAATTCTTTCCTCTGCCCAGTTGGAGAGAGACAGTCCTAACATTTGACAAACTAAAGCAGCAGTTTGGGGGAATTCATGGACATGCATCAAATTTATTTAATGTTTTATTTATTTAAATGTTTTATTGTTTAATTTTATTGCACTTTTGATGTTTTAATTGTCTGAATTATTTATTTTGATTATGAGCTGCCCAGAGACCTTTGGGTAGTAGGCAGCATACAAGCTAAATAAATAAATAAATAAATAAATAAATTGTCCATTATTTAATTTGTAGTTGCAAAGGTCACTGAGCCAATCACATGTTTCCACACTTTTCTGTCAGCCTTCCATTTTGGCAGGAGCGTCGTTGGCTGTGTGGGCTATGCTTTGTTCACCAGTTTGTAGTTGATATATGTGAATAAATTAGGGATTGTGGGGGATGTGGGTTGACGAACAGTATGTTGTTAAATGAAATTTAAAAAAATCCATGGCAGTTCTGGGTTGTTACTGTTAGGGGGCGATGAGAGGTGCTTTTCTGCCTCAGTTGCCAAAACAATTTGCCTGGCTTCCGATAACTATGCACTGTGACTTGAAGAGCACAGGGGTATAATTTGTTGCTCTAGGTCAGGCAGCAAAACATCCCTCTGTAGAACGGTGGCAGGAAAAGGATTGCACAGAAAAAGCCATGCCACCATCAGAGGAAGCTGAACCGTGGATGGCATTAGAAAGATTTCCAGGACATAAGACATAATTCTGCCTTTCCTGTGTGTTCTATATGCCTGTGCTATCAAAATATACTGGCAATAGGCAGAGTTACAACGCATGGATTAAAACAAACAAAAACAGACTGCCCAGGTTACAACAGGCAGGGTACGCCAAAAAGCAGCCTGGAGAAAGGTTACCTCGCCGCTAAGGCAAATACGATCTACGACCAAGAGCAAAAGTTCTTCCCCAGAACAACCAATACAAACATTACTAATAGACAGTTAGAATTAATCAATTGCTGTTTGATTTCCAGAAAGAAAATTAAAATAGCTCTAATTACAAATCTATGTATGGAGCCATAGAATAAATAACACAAAGGTCAGATGGGAACAAACAAGGTTGAATGAGAGATTATGGAAGGGTTTTTTTTTTCCTGTAGGGCCACACAGTAAAATACAAAAATATATAGAAATTCTGGATAGATCAGTGGTTTATGCATCTGGCTGGGAAGCTAGAGTTTGGGATTTCGAATCCTTACCTGTGTGTCCTTGCCATGGGCTGGATGTGATGATCCATATGGTCCCTTCCATGATGATGATGATGATGATGATGATGATGATGGTGGTGGTGATGATGATGATGATGATGATCCAGGCCTCCAAATATACAGTGAGCTTACACCACAGGAGTACGTGACTTCCACGCTGCTGTTCGAATAATTTCTGCTCTGGGGTGTGTTGGAGAATAGAACAAATTGTAACAGCGGCTGCCTTTCATGCACATGTTGTAAAGTGTAGACATTGCTCCAAGGTTCAGGAGTGAAGGTGTACTTTCTTCCTGAACTGAAATTGGAGTCACATTTCATTCTTATACCCAGAAAGTCATGCTTTCAAGGGCTGAAAAGGTGAAGATTGCACACTTCTATCACACTCTATTTTCTGTGTTTCCCTATGAATCGGTG
>JAHTLZ010000237.1:8523560-8541995 GCA_023846285.1 Phrynocephalus versicolor | reverse complement strand
ACACACACACACACACACACACACACACACACACACACACACACACAAAAGTAAATACATTTTCCACAAATGCACATCCACTTCAAGCTAAAAAAGGGATGTTGGCTCTTTAAGCTCTAGACCATGTACTTATGACATGCACCTACTCTGATAAGAAGTGCAATCCACAAACACATGGAGGGCACAGGCTGTATTCAGTTGGATACATATGTGTCCCAATGACATGAGTTTCCCCCACTCCTGCTAGGTTTGGACTCCTGCTAGCAAAGAAATGGGGTGCCTCATTACCAAAGCAAAAAGCAAAGTGTTCTGCTTATATACAACCCCAAAGTGCTTAAAGCACTCTCTGAGTGTATACATTTTATTTACGTTGGCTACATATTCCCTTTCCCTCCCTGTCAGCTGGATATTCATCTTACCAACCCCAGAAGGATGGAAGGCTGAGTCAACCCTGAAGCTGCTACCTGGGATTGAACCCCTGGGTCATGAGCACAGTCATAGCTGCAGTACAGCTGTTTAACAACTGTGCCACGAGGCTCTACCAACGTCAAGCTAGGCACTTCTGCCACACGTACAACATAACATCTTCTTTGTCCTTTTAGTCCTTCCTGGGAAATGTTATTGCTTGTTTCATTTGCAGTACAATTTCAGAAAGTGGCTTGGTCAGTCAGGAGAGGAGATACTTTCCATCTGTAGCTTGAAAACAGACAGAATTGTAAATAAGAAAAACCATTTGGCGTCCTTGAACTTTTTAACCAGAAATTACACAACAGGCAGTAAGTGAAGGGGAAAAAAGCATAAGCAACCTACAATCAGCTTGGAAGGTCCTTTCAACTCACACTCCATTTAACTTTTTCCACCACAGCACTTTTTAGCATTCACCTCTTCCCAAACAACACAGGCATTGGTGAGTTTCTTGGCCTCATGTTAAACAGCAAGCAGTAGATGTGTGGCTCATAAGGATCAGAGGCCCCCACCGATAATTAATTCCTGGAGCACAAGACATTAAACATTACAAATGGATGTGCCAGTACCTACAGGGGCAGCCTCTGATGAGAGCAGACTGAGAGACATATTTTATATCTGGTGTGGCTTGTCGATACACTCATTCACCTTTAACATGAGAGAGCACCTGCTGTTCTCCAGTGAGTTATTCAATTGTAGATCAGTGACCGTGTTACTTGCTGATTTACGGAAGAACAGAGTTTGGTATATAACCATCTGCTTGTGTGCTGTGCTCAAAAACCAATCAGCTTATTAAATTAAAACATTGTCTCCTTTAAATGAAAGGTGGGGAGCGAGGACTTCTTATTATGCAATCGGCACTGATGTTAATGCTTTTGGTCCTTTGAGGAAATGACTTGTTTTGTATGCGCTTTCTCCTGCAATAGAGGAAAATGTGTATGACTATAATTAAGTCGCAAAGGAAAGATGAGAGAACTGGGAAGTACTAATGGTTATCTGTTATTTTCCACCTCACCAGAAAGCAACTTTGCCCATCCAGGGCATTGATCCTTAAAAATCAGGTGTTCAACATTCACATTATTGTTCATGTTTAACAACCACACGGGGCCTGTACAGCATAGTGCAGGGGTGGTGAACCTTTGGCACTCCAGATGTTTTGGACCACAACTCCCACAGTCCTTTATCATTGGCAATCTAGGCTTGGAATTCTGGGAGTTGTAGTCCAAAACATCTGGAGTGCCGAAGGTTTGCCACCACTGGCACAGTGGGTTGGAATGCCTAGTTTGGGAGTTTGAAGCTCTGTTGTGCTTTCCAGGACAGGAGCCATCGGAGATCACCAGGAGTATGTGTGGAAGATGAGCTTACGTGTCCACTGACTAGCCACCTTTGCAGCCTCAGGTGACTTGGACACCCCAGAATGGCACTAGAGGGAAGCACCAGCAAGCCACTTCTGAGTATTTTGCACCTATAAGGGCTGAGAGCATCACCACAAATCAGAATGGCCTTGTTGGCAAGTAATTCTGGTTCACATTCACGTGAACAGGGTTCCCAAGGTAGCTGGTTTGCATCATTCCAAGTCCTGAATCTCTGGACATGAATCCCAAATGTCACAAATTGGTTCCTCCCAGACTTGAGTAGCTTGCTTAGGGCAGAGTAGCTACACCTCATCCGGCAAGGCAGTTGCCGTTAGCTCTTTCAGTGATGCCTGAGACAGGGACCTTTTGGACCTCCAGGTGATTAAGCCAACAATTCCCAACAGATCTTGCATGTATGGTCAAGCAGAGACTTGGGGCATCCACAGTCCAAAAAAAAAAAAATCTGGACTGTGCATTGCAACTTGCTATTCAGTCTCCTCTAGTTAGTGCTCCAGAGCTGTTTTTCTTTTAACTTTTTTAATTAAATTTTTATAAAGCAATATAAAATGCAAATACAAAATATAAAAAAAGAATTTAAAATAAAACTAAACAACAGTGCTCCCCTCCACCAAAGGGACCTCTTAAACAATATTGACCATTATCATCCTCCCTTCCAGAAATGAATTGATTGTTGCACTGGAACTTTACCTTTATTTCTTACAAGCACATATTCAATAAATCTACCCCATTTATCATAAAAATATCTCATTTTGACTCTGCTTTCTTAATCTTTAAATTACACATCAATTTATCATTTACAACAATATTCCATACTTCATTATACCATTCATCCATAAATAGTTCATAATTATCATTTCAATTCCTAGCTATAGTCTAGAGATTAGTCATCAACTCTCTAGTTTTAAAGTCATAATCCATTTTAACAAATATTGTCAATAAAGCAATTTCTGAATAGGGCTCTATATGCCTTTCACAATCACAATCACAATTACAATCACAAGAACCTTTATTGGCATACATGGTATAAAACAGATGCGGCAAAATGTAAAATAAGAGGTAGGAAATAAATAGGTTAAAAATGATTAAAAGATTGGGTTAACAACAGGCCTTGGCCCCAGACTATTTACTAATATTTAAAACAGTGGCCAAGTATTCAGCCACTGAGGCTGTCAATTCCGGGTGTTTGCCCTTAAGGAGACGCTTTGTTATACTCTCCGGGGATCCAGAGAAATTAGAAATGTAAGGGGTCAGAAGGCGAAGGCGAAGCTTGTGGTGGGAGGGGCAGGAGAGAAGGATATGAGAGGTTGAGTCCGGTTCCAGTAAACATAGTTTACAGAGTCTATTCTCAAATGGGACGTTGTAGTATCTTCCTGAAAGAACTGCTGAGGGAAAGATGTTCAGTCTGGCGAGCATAAAAGCACGCCGCAGACAAGGGTTAGTGAGATGTTTCATATAATTTGCTCCTAGTCCTGGAGTTGGCATCAAACCATAAAAGTGAGGAGAACATGTTGGATTGAGCCCTGATGAGATGGTTTGACACTAAATATCCCAGATTCTTTGATGGATGATTTTGAGGATTAGGGATTCTTCACAGTTGATTAGGGAGTCTAGGTCAATTCCAATATGATGAATTTTGGACTGGATAAATTTGTACCATTTTGAGACATAAGGGTCTCTTAATAGTTCGTAAGCAAGGGAGTTGGAGTCCGGGTGAAAATGAATACGTAGCCAGAACTTAATAGTGGCTGTCCAAGCAAGAGTTGATGGCAAATGGAGTCCCAGTTCATTAGCAATGGTATAGAGGTTGATCATATTTGGAACACCTAAGATACAACAAAGGAAGGTGGCTGCACTCCGGTCGATTTCGGAGTCGACAGCTGAAATCCAGATCGGGATCCCATATAAAAGCTGGTTTATAATTTTCGCCTGAAAAATCTGGAGGGCAGCAGGAACATATTGGTTCCCAGTGTGGAAATGGAACCGAGAGACAGCAGATAGATGGTTATTTATAGCTGATATAGCAGCCCTCCGATGATAAGACCAGGAGAGTTGATGGTGGAACAGGAGACCCAAGTATCTGAAGGATCTCACTTGTTCAACAGGTTTCCCGTCGACTTTCCAGGAAAGAAGTTTCCATGATTTGGAGAATATCAGGATTTTAGATTTCTCTGTGTTAATAGTCAGATCATTCTTGGAACAGAATTCTGAGAAAGCTGACAAGAGGCGAAGGAGGCCCAGTTTTGAGTTTGAGAGGAGCACAGTGTCGTCCGCGTAGAGTAGTATACGAACCGGAAGTTGATTCAGTCGTGGAGCATGACTATCAAATTTGGCTAGATAACCTGGTAAATCCGACAAGAAGAGATTGAAAAGGGCAGGAGCAAGAAGGCAGCCCTGTTTTACCCCTTTGGTGACTGGAATCTTAGGGGTAAGGAGGCCTTCATGATTTAGGCGAACTTGACAACTATTCGCAGAGTGGAGCTAAGGGATCAAGAATAGCAGGCGAGGGTCAATTCCAAAATTGTTAAGTTTGGACCACAAAAGAGATCTGTTGATAGAGTCAAAAGCTCCTCGAAAATCAATGAACGCAGCAAAAAGTTTGCCTTTGAAATGCTGGGAGTATTTCTCTGCCAAGAAGGATAAAATGAGAGAGTGGTCAAGTGTAGAATACCCAGCGCGGAAGCCCACCTGTTCAAATGTATCACTTAATTCTTTAAAAATAGATCTCCAAAATTTTACAGCTTTTCATATTCCCATCATATATGAAAATATGTACCAACTTCCTTGCTACATTTTCAACAGATCTTAGAATGATTACCATTTATTTTATTCAATTTCACTGGTGTCAAATACCATCTTAAACCTATTTTTTTAAATAATCTTTTATTCTCACTGACATTGATCTGAGTATTCTCATTCTCCATTACCTTAGCCCAGTCTTCCTCTTCTTTCTTTTTAAAAATCTTGCTTCCAGACTACCTTCAATCCTATTCCCTCATTTTCATCTTCCTCTCAATCCAAAAGTATCTTATATACAGCATTTTACTCACACTACCTTTCACTACGTCTTGCTTCTGAATATCTTTATGGAGCACTAAAAACTGTTCATATTTTGTATATTCTCTACATTTATTATGTTTTTAATCCAATCAGTCCATTTTTCTAATTGTGCATAATTAAACCTTGAAATATCCTTATATTGGAGAACTTCTTTCATTTATTCCTTCGATCTAATGTTATCCATCCAATCCTTCAACCTGACCACTTGTTTTCCCCCAAATAATTTTATGAACACTTTTAAATTTGCAGGCAAGTTCTCTATTTCAGTCAGAAATTAAAAGAACACCATTATAATAAATTAAAAAGAGAAATTAAGAATAAAATACAAGAATATTCTAGTTTGAAATTATCATGGTTTAGAAGGATTGCATTGATGAAAATGAAAATTTTGCCAAAGATTAATTTCTTGTTTATGATGCTACTGGTACAGTTAACATTAGATGATATTTATTTTTGGCAAGGTTTGATTGATAGTTATTGGAATGAAGGTAAAAAAAATAAAATAAATAAAAAATATTGGTATAGAGCTCAAAACAGAGGTATAGGTTTACCAAATGTTAAAAACTAATATTTAGCAAATCAGTTAAGGTTTATCGGAGAAATTATATATACAGTAATCCAAGTAAGCTAATATGATGGGAATTAGAATCATCTGAGGACCTTTTCACACGACCCCTAAGATCTGCTGGGCACTTAAATTCGGACCAGATATCTTGGTGGTTCATTGCTCTTCCTGCGTCCCCACTCCTCCGCACTTCCTTGCTCCTGCCTGCGTGAGGGGAGGGAGAAAAAAAGAGAGGAAAAAATGCAGGCTCACCTCCAAAGCCGCCCTGTCGTTGTCCTGATTCCTTCTGTTAAAGGGGTGGGAGGCAAAAAAACCAAACAGAAGCGAGGAGAGCCCGACACTCACCAGATTACATCTGGATCTGGGGATTTTCACCCTCCGAGAGCAGGTACATGAAAAGTGCGCTGGGATGCGCTTAGGTGGGCGTGGTCACACTTAATTTCCTGCAAACTCCGGAGCTGGTGGGGAAACAATTGTAAGCTCTGGAGCTGGCAGCCATTTGTGGCGGAGTTTAGGGGTCGTGTACAAATACCCTATGATAAAAGATAATATTGAAAAGTATTTATTTGGCACTATTAAAAATAAAAAATAGGTAAGATTAATAATCCCTTTCTTAGATCTATGTTAAGTGCATGGTATTTATATATAAAAAGATTGTGTCCCCTAGATTGCTCTGGAGCTATTTTTATGCTTATTCTTTCAGCATATGCATCCTTCCCATTTTAAAATGCTGCCTTGATGATGCACCTGACTTCAGTTACCACTAACTAGGGCAACTGAGGTAGCTTTCCAAAATGGACTCTCCGGAGAGAAACTGACCCTGGGTTGTACTGAATTGGAAAAAAAAAAAAAACAGTCATTTCATATCTTAAACCATTTAGTTTGTGGAGGAAAAACACAGCACATCTATTTCCTACCATTGCAGCAAAAGAGAAAGATACCCCTATAAAAATAGAAAATGCTGTACTGCCTTTTTTGAATAACCTTGCAGAGGACTGTGTCCATTTTAATATCGATTTTCCTTTCTTCTCTTTCTTTTCTTCCTTCTCGTTAGGACATTTGATTTGGAGTCTCCCTCTTGCTCTCTCTCTCTCTCTCTCTCTCTCCCGTGTACATTTCTTAGGAATGAAAGTGATGAATCATGTTCCCCACTTGTAATTCTCTGTACTCAGTCACTAAACGTTGCAGGTCTCGCAGTAGTTACCACCTGCCAAACAAGAACAAGAAACAGGGATCATTAAGTGCACAAGATTATAGAAAAATATTATTTACACTGGCCCTCTTAGGATATTTTGCCGATGGAGATAAAACATTATTTTACTCCCCAAGTCAGAACATCTGCTTTCCACTTCATGTTCTTTATTGGCCATGTGATATAAGTTCCAAACTACAATACTTCATAAAGACACACACTCGGCATTCTGGAAATCGGATTCAGAACTGAGATGGGCAGAAACTGATGGTTTGGTGGCCCCCAGTTTTTGGAACAGTTTACCACTACCAGTGGAGATATGACAGGTTCTCTTCTTATGTTCAGGATGTTGTTGAAAACACAACTGTTCAAAGTTTCCTTCAACAACTTAGTCTCCTTGATGCTGTTCATCTTAACTTTTTTATTTTTTGCTTTCTTGTTCTCTTTCCTTTTTTTGGGGGGGAGGGGTTATGATTTTTGTATGTGTTTATTTTAATGGCCTTTTTTGTATGTATCGTTCTGTGGGGGTCTGTGGGATTTTTGTGTTTTAACCTGTAAATGTCTCTGAGCAGTGCTTACACTAATGCAACAATATGCAAACCAAAACCTTGCCACAGGACCTAAATTTTGCTGCAGATATTTGAATTTTGGCCAAACAGCTCTAGCTGTGCAGCAGAAATATAGGGAATCAAAGAGCAGACTAGGTTCAAGTTACTCAATCTAGTTCACCCCTTTTCTCAGTAACTCATTCTGATTCATTAGCAGGAGAAAGAATAAAAATGTTTAATTTACTTAAGTAAACAGATAAGAGCAAGCCAAAAACATGACTGCCTTTAGGAACAAAAAGCCTCAAGAGACTCACTGCCTGCTTCCAACAGACTGATAGAAGGGGAAGGCCATTTTTCAAGATTCCATCAAGGTCTTAGTACCAAATATAAATGACCCCATGCAGAGTACACAGGGATAAAGATTTTTCAAAATTAAGAGAGAATTTAGTCAACAGTACTCTCTAAGCTCTGAAGTGCTGTCCACAAATTATTCAGAATAACTGTTCACCTAAATGTTGGAAATGTAACTATGACTGTGGAACCTTTTATCATATGTGGTGGACTTGTAAAGAAGCAAAGGCGTATTGGAACATGGTAAAACTTTTCTTAGAAAGATCTTTGAAAATTAAGATAGAGCTTAGACCAGAACTATTCTTGTTAAATATAGTAGATATAAATATTTCCTATGACCAGAGATATGTACTTCACCATGTAATTGTTGCTGCAAGAATACTGTATGCGAAACTTTGGAAACAACCAAACACGCCAACAGAGAAGGATTTCCACGGAAAGATAAGAGAATGTATCGAAATTGATAAACTCTCTGGTTATCTAAAGGGAGACTACGACGAGATCTTTCGGGAAAGATGGCAAGAAGTAACAAATTCATTAGTATTGTGATAACATTTGGCAATTCTAGTAATATGTTAAATTACTATTTCTATTTTGCTTGATATACTCAATGTAAATTTTAAAAATTGTACCCCCCCTTTTCCTCCCCTCACCCATACTCTTTTTCCCTGTTCCCCCCTTAAAAATCCAATAAAAATCTATAAAGCAAAAACAAATTATTCAGAATAACTAAGAGTATGTGAACAATATTCTGAACAATCCTTTCAGTGTAATTGCTGCTCTTCTATCATGTTCACCTCTCCTTCACAATCTAAGGATTCTTATAAATTTATGGAGGAGTCTCTCTTTGACCTATAATATTCACTGGTCTTATCGCTTCCATTTCCCAATTTTGTTACAGGGTTTTCATTGAGATGAAGTCATCCAGTGTGGAATAGAACCAAGTTTTCCATTTATTCAATACCATTACTTACACTTATACACAACTTCCTTCTGTTTCTTTTTGTATCTAACTTTAACTTATATTGTTTAAGCCCTGGAATTTTTAACAAGGTCATGTTCTCCTGCATCTTGCTGTATACAGTTATTCCATGGCATCAGTATTTATCTGTTCTACTCGGTTTTCTTAAGAGAGTTTACTTTTAATTCAGAGCCATCATTGTGTTCAAGGAGTTCAAATTGTTCCTTTCATTGTGCTCTGCTAATTTTTCATGCACTTATCTAAATTGAATTTCATATGTCTTTGTGCAAAGCAATAATCACCCTTTTTGTACTTGCATGTTAGGTCCTCCTGACATTCTCCCATATCCATCCTGGAGAGGAAGAATGAATTTTGGTCAATCATTGCTATCCATGTGTTGCCAGTTTACCTGTGGCTATGAATAATGCATAAGAGGAGTTTGTACTGATTGGTGGGCTTGTAGACCAATGAGAGAGTCTGGGGAGTGGAGGATTTAAGGCTCTGCTCAGCAGCACTGTTTTAGTCAGATAGAGGCTGACAGAGAGACCTACACTTGGAGATAGGAAATCTGACGGCGTCTAAGAGAAAGATAGGTAGGGCTGAAGAAGAGATAGGACTTTAGAGTATCTGTGAAGAAAACTAAGTGTTTAGAGTTTATATACAGTATGACCCCCGTGTTTGCTGGTTTGCGAACTGCTGAATCAGTTACCCATGATTGGTGATCAGCGGTTGGGGGGGGGACCAATTCTTTTCAGTTCTGTTTGTTTCGCTCTAAATCCACTCTGGGATTTGTTATTCGTTTCATTATGTAACAAAACGAATAACGAATAACAAAATGAACTAAAAGTTCATTTCATGCCTATCTCTACTCGCATAGTAAAATAAAGTGTCTGGATCACTCTCACTCTAAGCAGGTAGCGTGGTTATTCAGTCTCATGTCCTGGGCCTGCCATGATTGCAACAACTCAGTGGCAGAAGAGACTAAGAAAAAGGGCCTAACCCCAAGTCACCTGGATGGCTGCTTTATCCCTCACCAACTAGGAAGATAAGCACCACCAAAAGGACACTGATTTGCATAAAACTGCATATATGCTAACTTAGATGTAGAAATGATTGTTATAACATAAAGAGAATTATACAGTGTGTTTCACGCAAGAGGGAAAGTTTATGTCCTCGGTGACTTCCTGTGTGCCAGCTGAGTCCACTTTCCCGTTATCTCACTGTCAATGTGCAATTTCTAGGTTATTGGGCTCTGTTTTAAGGGGTCTCCGTCTTTAAGCCAGACTTTCACCCCCAAAGCCATTTACATTGAAGATACAGTGGAGAATTCTCCTCTGACAAAGAGGAGAAGGACGCCAGCTTCACCCATGGCCTAATTCTTGCCCCACCCCCATGGTAGCTTGAGAGGTCCTTCTTTGCTTTTGGTCATACAGTTTGGAGACAGATTCCGAGAAAAAATGATATAAACTCAATCTTCCCCTGTCCAACCTAAAGTATTGCATTTGATTGGGTGGCCGCAGCAAAGCCATGGCGTCTTCCCTCAGAATTCCTTGCAAGTCCTTTCTTGATGTGGTACTCCAAAGAAGAGGCAGGGTGCCCTTCATCACTCTTCCCTGCATTCTGCTCTCTTGACTTAAAAACATTTGCTCCGGGCTTTAAAATAAAGTAAAATGCAGTCATTTTAACAAGTTTTCTCGGATCCCCAGTGCTTTTATTTTAAAACAAGACATCTCTTTTGATGGGTAGATTTGTACACGAGGATGGCAGTTTTATAGCAAGGCAGGGAGCAAACTGTCACAACCAATGTGCATGTTTGCTGAGCACATACAGCACCACATGACAAGGGCCGTTTCCCACAAGGCCCACCGGACCACATTCTGGAAAAAACTGATCTCTTGTGCATTCCAGTTTGGAGAGCTCTTTCATCCCTTGTGCCCATCCTTAGTCCAGCACGATGCATCTCTGAGTAAATTGGAGTTTATTTTCCCGAACAGCATATTTTCTTTCTTTCTCTGGCTTTTTGAGCAGCATTCGCATTGCATCACAAAACATGTTGCTTCATACAGGCTGGGAGCTGCAGCTCGCTTTCTACTGGATGGGGTGGGGTGAGGATCTGCAGTGGTTCAAAACCTAATTAGCATTTGGAGTCAAACTGGGCAGGTGATGTTTCTGATTCTAAATGTTTATTTACATTTTAGTGCAACAATCCAGAACTAAGGAGGACATTATACCACTTGCGTGTTCAGTGGGTCTTGTTTCCTGGAATCCATCAAATACCAAAAACAGATATTTTTAATTACTACACTAGGGATATGTTCAATTTTCATCTTTGAATATTTTAAGTAAATAGCAGCTATTTTAAGGGGTATAAAAGATACACTGAGAAGCATATCTTTCATTACCCTGTTTTTCATTACTCTCTGCAGCTTCCCCCATCAGCAGGTGCTTGAGAACCACTCATTAAACTTAAAAAGCTCTTGCTATTTGAACCAAGCCAAACAGGGATCCCATGGTGAATGTGGTGACAATTAACCCTGGTCACATGGCGATAGCAGTGAAGGGAAACCAAGCAGCATGTGTATTCCAAAGTCATGCTTCATCTCTAGTCAACCATGAATGTCCACTCAGTGTTCCATCAGAATGCAAATGGGAGCTCTCTTGCAACAACTCAGTGCCCTGGACATGGTGGTGAAAATGCCCTGCCACTTTTCTGTCTCATTCAATTAGTATATGTATTGGTAAGTACCCCAAACTAGTAGGTTGAGAGTGTAGGTTATATAGCATTCCTTTAGAGATGGGCATGAAATGCCAAAATGGCATTTCATTTTGTTTTTAAAGGTGATTTTGTTTTTTGTTTTTTGTTTTTTTTATTTATTATTATTTTTATTTATTGCATTTGTACCCCGCTTATCTTCTGTGCGAACTCTAAGCGGCTTACATCGGCTGTGATAGCCATACAAAGATTACAATAATTGAACAAGACAAAATATAACAATAAACGGTATAGATTAAAAACTTAAGCACCTAATGGCTAAACCCTAAATACCCTGAAAACAGGGGCATAATGATGGCGGAGGAAGAGGAAAAAAAAAATTAAAAGTCGCCAAATGCCTCCCGGAAGACGTAAGTTTTTAAAGCCTTCCGGAAGGCTTTGTTTTTTTGTTTTTTTTTTGGTTTGATTTTTTTTTAAAAAAATTGTTTCATTTTTCATTTCATTTCGTTTTGTTTCATTTTTTCATTTTTCTTTTTTTAACTACTGTTTTGGGGCCCTGCTGATGGGTAGGCACTTTTTAAAAACCGTCCCAGCTGGCTCACAGGGCCCTGCCAGTCGTCAATTTTTTAATTTTTATTGCCGACCAACTGGCTTGCAGGGCCCTGCCAGTCGGTGCTTTTTTAAAAACCAAGACCTCTCCGCTGCCTCAGAAGCCCTACCCGTGGGGGGATTGTAGGTGGCAGTGGCCACACCAGGTGGCGGGAGGCCTCCCCAGCCTCAGGTAGTGAGGCCCCAATCCCGCACCTGATTGGGGGGGGGGGAGACAAAAAAAATGAAAAGAAACAACCTGATAATTTTCATTTCATTTCATTTCATTTGATTCTTCTTTGATGGGTCATTTCATTTTTTCATTTCGTTATGGAACAAAACAAAAAAAATGAAAAATGAAATTAAAAAGTGTTTTGTGCCCATCTCTATTTTTCACCTTTCCAGCTTGTTAGCACCATCATGTTTGCCCCACTGCCTGGGACCAACAGACCTTATTTTTCTGTCGATAAGCTGCACTGCTGCAGCATGTCACTCAGACATGCCTGAATGTTGTGAGATGTGTGCTCGCACCCACCCATCACAGCAACACTCAATAAGGCCCTAATTGCCCTAATGTCTCCACCTCTCAGCAGTGTCTTCTCAGGAAGAGATAAGCTTGTTTTGAACCTTGGCTGCTCCTGCTATCATTTGTGACATATTCTACCTGTGCCCTGACCAACTGCTGATGCACTGGCTGCCTGACACCCAAATATAAACCTGTCAGCACTGTGTACCTAAAGGTTGTTTGCAATTGTTCGTGGGGTGCCAGTTCTGCCACAAACCTGTTCTCCACCAGAGAGAACGGCTGGTCATCCATGGCTATCATTGCCCCTAGATGATGAGCGATCCTTGCATCTTTATGTTTGCAAAAGGCCCTACACTTTTCCTGCACCCCTCCAAGCTTCTACGGGGTTGCCTGGAAATTATTCTTGAGAGGTGGGTCTGGCATTTGCTACCTCCCACCCCTTGCATTTGCCCATCTACCTCCCTGCTTCCCTGATCTGGTGGCTCAACCTCTGTCCTCAGAGGATTCTCTTAACTAGAGATGAGCACGGAACAAATGTTTTTGTTTAGTTTTTTTAATTTTTCATTTTGTTATGAACAAAAAAGTGCCCTTTAAAGAAAAACAAAATGAAACGAAATGGAAATTTTCATTTCGTTCTGTTCCATTTCCATTTATTATTTATTTTGACATGCGCCAATCTCGGCACTTGTCAAAATAAATAATAAAAATAAGTGCCAACCAGCTGGTCCTGCGGGCCATCAGCACTAGACTTTTTTTTTTTTAAAAAAGGGCCGACCTAGCCTGTGGGCCAGCTCGTCAGCACTGGAGGGAACGAGTGCTGACCCAGGCTGTGGGACTGCTAGGAAAAAAATAATTTTTTAAAAAACTGTTGACCGGACCTGTGAGCCATCTGGTTGGTGCTAGGAAAAATAATTAAATTAAATTAAATTAAATTAAATTAAATTAAATTAAATTAAATTAAATTAAAAAGCTCTGACCCGGCCTGTGGGCCAGCTGGTCAGCGCTAGTTTTTTTTTTTAAGCGCCAACCAGTGGGGCTGGTCAGCTGAAAAAAAACACATTAATAATGAAACAAAACAAAGAACAAAATGATTTTTTTTAAAAAAATGTTTTGTTCCAAATAAAATGAACTAAAAAATGAAAAATGAAACAAAATGCTATTTTGGCATTTTGTGCCCATTTCTACTCTTAACCTTCACAGAATGGAAGCTTCAGGCTCCTACAGTAACCACTTCACTCACCAGCAGCAATGGTGTGAGTTGAGTCTTCAGACGGCTCAGAATACTACCTTGGAAAGGTGGTCAAAATCCTGACCGCACTTGAGCGCTTTCTTTCTGCAGCAGAACACAAACCCTTCTAATGAAAATCGCCCCCCCCCCCAACACACATACATAAAATCTATTGACTTAATATATCTATTCTCTGGCCTGATTTACTTCAAAGGGCACTAAAACAAATACATTGTCCTGTTGACTCCTAATGTATATTAATCTACGAACCTTCTAATCCTGAACCTTATTGCTCAGTAAACAATACACTGTACAGTGGCATGTAGAGAATGTAAATCTAAGTGAGGGTTCAGAAGAGGCAAGAGAGAAAGCTGCTGCAATGCAGGCTTGCACCAGAGCACATCCTAGCTGCAAATGTTCAGGGAATTTATAAACAGCCATTCCCACTTGCTTCTGGATTTCATTGGTGCACAAAGACCTCATTTAAAGGTTTTGTTGTCACTTAAGCCCCTCTTCATTGGGAAACTTAAGGCAAGCCATCAAGTCACTGAATTCTCTGCTTTCACTATTGTTGGGGCTGGAGATTCTTCATTTTTCAATAAATCTCTTCAGAACATGTGAGAAATAGATTTCAATTTTGCTTCTTCTTCAAGCATTCTGAAACCTAGCCTTTGGCTTTTTAATCTGTTGGAGTAAATGTCATTCTGAATGCAGTGGCACTGCTACTTATGAGTTTAATCCATTCTGAATGCCTGCTCATAAGTCAAACAACTTGTAAGGAGAGCAACTGTATCTAAAAAAAATTAAAAAAATAAAATTGAAATTAAAAAAAAAATAAAAAAATTATAAGTAGAGCAGATCGCATCTAAAATTTGTAAGGCAGCACTGAAAACGGCAACAGTTTTCTGCTCTTAAGTCGAATTGCTCACAAGTAGAGCTGCTTGTAAGTGGAAGCACCAGTATATTAAGAATTAGTATTACAAATATTCAGAAGTATCAGTTTTGGATTCAGACATATTTGCTACTATCTGAATATCATTCGATAAATTTTGAATATTTCCGAATTCAGAAGCTCATCCCTAGTTTCCTACCACAAGCTGTTAGAATGCAGCGTATTTACCCTTGGACATGTAGGCTGAAATTGCCAGGGGAACTTTGTTCAGTGAACAGGAATCAGGTGGAACTTTGCTCGCCCAAGTAGGGGGTGTAGGACCAGCTATCTATTGAAGAGGCGGCAGCAGTACAATAGCTTCCAGTCATGGACGTTCCTTAAGTTATTTTCAGAAGCACAAAGCATTGCTGCTGCCAAAAACAAGCAGACATGCAAAGAGCCCCTTCATCTTTTTTCTCCCAAGGCCCCGCCAAACTCTTTGATTAAAGGGCTTCCCCATCAAGACTTGCCAAGCTTGAGAGCTAGAGCTGTCAGTCTCACAAGTGTCTCTCTTCCTATTGATCTCCAGATTTTTTCATAAAACTTTTGCAGGCATTACAGAAGGTGCATGAATTTGTTGTTGTGTCGTACAGTCATGATGGAGTCTTCATGACCCCATGTCCATGGAATTTTCTTGGCAAGAATACTGGAGTGGCTTGCCAGTTCCTACTCCAGGCGCCTACAGCACCTGGTATTCCCCGGTGGTCGCCCATCCAAGTTCTAGCCAGGACCGACCCTGCTTAGTTTCCAAAATCAGGCAAGATCAGATGCATACAGAAGGTGCATGAATACTGTATATCAAATTGCAGTTACACAAGTAGCCTCACAGCATTATTGTACATGTCACCCTGACTTCATCAGAAAAGAAGTTTGATAGAAGCACAACAATCAAATAAATAGCAAACAGTATTTCTTCAGTTTCCTGTCATCTTCAATCTAATAATAGACATACTTACAGGAGATTTCCCAGCTGAACCTACCATATTCCAGGTGTATATTTTTGTTGGAGTATTTGGAAAGGGTCTGCAACTTCTTTATTTATATACCGCTGATTTAGTGCAAGGCACTACACTCAGCAGTTTACAAGGAAAAAACACAATGACCCCTTAGTCTTCATAAGACCTTCCAGCCCATTGTTTTCCTCTATGTTAAAATCAAAAGAACATCCACCCCATCTCAGATGGTCAAGAAAACACAGAGAGGCCACGGCAATACCAGCCTGGCCTTAATGGTCAGTTTTCCTCAAATATTTTTAGTCTTTGTAGTTCATTGAGGGTACTACAAATATTATGCTGGGATCACTGTTCCCTATCTGCTCTAGGAGTTATAATTGCCAAGATTGCCAGAAGAAATGGAAGGGCAGTTTAGTTTGTAACACAGATCTACCCAGATAATGTGACAATTACAGTATTTTGCACTCTAAGCAGAGGGAAGGAATCTGTCACCAAAAGTGACAAATATTAACCAGGGTAGATTTGTAAAAAAAAAACTTGCTTGGAAAGATCCGGAGAACATCAAATATATATCAGCCCAGCATCTGCTAGAAATTTTCAAAGCTCCACTGTGCACCTTTTTCTCAGCTGCAAAGCTCTTCTGAAACCACTTGGGAAGGAGCAGGAAGACAATTTATTTATATATTTTAGAGCATGGGTGGATAGATGTTGAACAGCAGCCTCCATCTCACCTCATGGGAGCTCCAATCCAACAACTTCCAGAGATCCACACTTGGTTCATCCCGGCTTACAAGCTGTGTATTAGGGAGGACTGGGGCACAGACTGTAGTCCTCGGGTTAGGGTTAGGGTTAGGGTTAGGGTTAGGCCACAGTCTGAGATCCATGGGGCAGACAGTGGTGTGGATGGAAAGACACCAGGAAGCAGCGTGAGGAATGAGGATGGAAGTACAAAGCAGGCCAGGCTCAAAGCTTTATGAAGGATGCCAGAACACATCGGAGCACAGGAAACTGATGCTGCTTAAGCAGACCAGGAAGCCTCTGTACAGTATGCTCCTTCCTGCCCAGGAGTCTCCAAAGGTCAGCCTGGGTGGGCAAAATGATCTTCACTGCCCTTCAACTGCAGTTTTTTTTCTTCTTCTTCATTTTGAAAACACGAAACAAAACCCCGGAGCTGTTTGCAGCAAACATCTCCAGAAATAATAGCACAAATAAGCCATTACTGTCACCAACTATCTCTGTGCCCAAGACAAGCCTCTCTCTGGAATCCTACTCCCACCTCCACCCCAACCCCAAGCTTCTTAATGCATTGATGGGCACTGGTTGACTATTCACACATTGATTAGTTACCCACATGTAAAACAAGGTCACCCCTGGAAAAATGTTGTACTTGAGTTGAAGGGCCATGTGAAAGTTCTAGCCATGAGGATGAATTTCTGATGGCTCATTCCCCAGTAGAAATACCCAGTCTACAACTGATGAATGAGCACTTGGGAACCACCCTATATTGGAATCTGCTGGTGTGCTGATTGCTAAACCTCATCCTCAGATATAGAGGGCTTAAGAAGGTCATTACATTCAGCCCTCTTTCCAAACTCGGCTTGCAAACTTGCAGATGCATTTGGAAATTGAATCTTGGCTCTTCTTAAGGGCTCCATGCTTGTTTCAAAATACATGGACAGTGAGAAATTCACTCTATTGCACTTTTATAATCACTGTAGCTTTAGATACCTTTACAGATTAGCTAATCAAATTTTCATTCAGTACATATAACGACAGATCTAATCTCCCCACCCCCATAAATACACAACAATGTAACTGAGGTCTTCTAAGGAACTGTTACCTTTGTCTTCTTTCTGTTATCTTTGTACTACTACAGCATTGCTTCCCCCCACTTTCCAGTGTTAAGGCTTGCATCTTTGTACATCTGAAAAAACTGTGGGAGACCATGTGAGTGGATCCAAAATAGGACTGTACATAGGGGGCAGTTTGTTTGAGAGGGAAAATATGAAAAAAAACCCTGAAAATGAAGAATTATGTTCTCACTAAATATACCTTATGCAGTTTTTAAATCTTCTTTTTTGAAGTTGACTAGTGTGTTCATGTTTTTCACAAGGACCAGAGCAGATACAATTATTTTTAAAATGGTGGAGTGGATTTCTAAAACTTTAATCTCATTTTTAGAACAACCTGGCTGAATACAAAGCAAAATGTTCAAGACTGGATGTCAGTGGCAACCTGCTCCTACACCTGGGGTTGAGTCATACTCCATTAGATAGGTCTGTGTTTGAGGTCTGGGCCAGTTCTACCGCTGGGCATAGTGATGCTACTGGATAAAATGGCAGGTGGAGCAGTGTGGTATTGAGCCATCTATCACCAGCACACATGTATCAGACAGCCAAGAGGGTAGCGGCCACAGCCATTACCTGAGAGTCCAAGAGCAGCTCTGAATCCAGGTGGGCCCCCAAACTGCGGACCTGCTCCTTCAGAGGGAGTGCAACCCCAATCAGAGCAGGATGATATTCAGCACCTGCATCGGAGCTTTCTGAACCAGGAGAACCTCTGTCTTGTCCGGGTTTAATTTCAGCTCGTTATGCTCATCCAGATCCCCACCAACTCCAGACAGCATTCCAGGACTTCAACCACCCTGCTGAAATCTTCCTCTTTCTAGGAAGATAGAGTTGAATATGTCATGTACACTGTACAAATTGGTGTAAGACAGACTGTTGCCCTCAAGTATGGTAGAGGACCCAATACAATTGCAAGTATAAAGCCTTCCCTGCCAAATCCATTTTGTTGCTCTGCATGAAATGGGAAGTGGTAGCACCTTGCCTTTTGCCAAGAAAAATGTCTTGTGTTGGCCGTGTTACAGATAGACAGGCATAACATGGAAGTGTTAATGTTTTCAAAGCCATGCACCTTTCCAAAACACATTAAGTTGTTGTTGTTGTTGTTGTTGTTGTTGTTGTTGTTGTTGTTGTTGT
>JAHTLZ010000237.1:8491743-8517344 GCA_023846285.1 Phrynocephalus versicolor | reverse complement strand
ACACACACACACACACACACACACACACACACACACACACACACACACACACACACACACACACCAAAATCACCCAGCTGCCTTGTTCAGCAGTGACACTATAAATAAGCAGTGGGCAGAAGTACAGGGTGTGTGCCTGCCAAGGAGATGGCAGAGAAGCCTCTGAACCAGAGGCTTCTCTGCCAAAGTGGGATAGATAAGCAAACTTCCAAAGTGGGATAGATAAGCAAACTTCTCTGCCAAAGTGGGATAGATAAGCAAACTTCAAGCATGTTTCGGTGATGTCTTAGAATCATAGAATAAGCATAGAATAATGATGTTGGAAGGGGAGTATAAGGCTATCGAGTCCAACCCCCTGATCAATCCAGGAAACTGTTCAACACAGCAGGAGCAAGAGGTCAAAAAAGATGGTGAAGAAGGCACTTTTCTTCCAAAGAGCCAATGTCCTCGAGGAGGAGGAGGAGGATGTCATCAGCATTAAGGCTAGCAGTGTCAGTTTGGGCAGCAGCAGTGCTAATGCTTCTGTGGTTGGCGAAATGATTTATGCAGAACACCAGGCACTGCCTCCCATATTCATACCATGTTGTTCCATCATATGGCAGGGTATATCATTCCCTCTAGTGTCAAGTAGCCTTATGGTTGGTGGGAACTCTACTTCAAGTGCATGCACATGTGATGTAGGGGAGAGGGAGACTGAGGGGACTTAGGTTGGCTCTCTTTCAGAAGCATGTGGCACTAAAATGACCCCTGCCCATCCATCTGCATTTGTCCCATCAGCTGCCTGAGCTACCAGTGATGATAATTTAGCAATCCCTGTTAGAAACATGCAGTCAAAAACTGGCACTCCCAAGAGGACAATAATCTGGAAGCACCTTCAACAGTGCACAAGAGATGTTCTCATGGCTGACTGCATGCTCTGCAAGATGGTGCTCAAAGGTAGGTAGGACATGGGCCATCTCTCCAATAGGAGCACGCTCAGTCCTCTGAAGAGCCAGCACAGGGCACTGCTGCCGACAAATAAAGTAGGTACTCTGGGCGTAAGTGGGCCCCTTATTGTGAAGGGCAAGAGTCCTCAGAAGATAGAGACTGAGTCACCAGCCCAGGGAAGCAGAGAAGTAGATGGGAAAGTTAGAAGAGATGGAAGGCAGCAAGTGTCAGACCCACTTCTCAAGAGTAAGTTCCAAGCTTGGAAGGCTGCTGGAAAAGGCCTTTGGCAAACACGAAACTGGAAATATTGCTCATTGTCTAGGGGAGATGATAGCCCTGGATGACTAGCCATTCTCTCTGGAGGGGAACATTGGTTTCCATGGGTTTGTAGAAGGACTGACAGCCCATTACTAAGTTGTATCCAAAATGACCCTTAGCTACAGGATGGTGTCAGATTTATATTATGGTGTCGGGCAACTGCTATAGCAGCAGGTGTCCAGGTCACAAAAGATGCATTGTACAAGTGACACCTGGACCAGCCGGAATGCAAAACATGCCTTTCTCTACTTGACAGGACACTTTTGGGAGGTGGAGGTATCAGGCACAGGGCAGCACAAAAGGTCTAGATACAGGTAGGCCCTGATGTGCGTGGCTGTGATGAAGGGCAGCCATCCTTAGACAGGCGATTCCAGTGTTCCAGGACTTGGTTAGCATGATGGAGGGCATAATAAGAGGATCGTCTTGGCCAATGGTGGCCAATCTTTGGCACTCCAGATGTGCTGGACCACAACTCCCAGAATTCCAAGCCTGTATTGCCAATGACAAAGGACTGTGGGAATTGTGGTCCAAAACTTCTGAACCACAAACATCTTTTCTCTAGCCTAAGCATTCACAGTTCTTTCAGCCTTTCCTCCTAGGGGTTGGTTTCCAGCCCCCTCATCATCCTTGCTGCCCTCCTCTGAACTTGTTCCAACTTGACAGTATCTTTTGTGAAGTGTGGTGTCCAGAACTGGACACAATACTCAAGTTGAGGCCTAATTCATGATTTTCATGCTCTAAACTAGCAAATAGATATTATATTGTGGAAGGAGCAGTCATACTTTCCTTTGATTTTGAAGTAGGACATGGAAAACATCTTTGGGCATTTATTATATACTGTACTAAGGATTAGCTTACAATCAAATTACTAAAAAGATGTAATTTGGCATATACCAATAGCAAATGTGAAGCCATGGTATTGAACAGATCAAGAGATGCAGCAGCTTTGGTCCAGAGGTATTCTAGGCAACCAGATTATGGGGTGTTCAGATTGGCCACATCACTGACCATAGTCAAATAATGGTCACTGTTCCCTTAAGAGTTTCTCCCATCAAACAGGGTCTCAGAATTCCTTCTTTGATGAAAATCTTTCAGAATAAAGTGATAGTGCAACTTGTGTATGGGCCATAGCTATTTATATACACAAACCTTTGCCTCTAAAACCAATCCAATCTCAATTTCGGGACACAATTTCTGGTGCCGCACACTGTATTCCCAATGGTTTCACTGGAAGCTTGTGCACAAAATGAAAAACAAAATGGGCACAAAATGAAAAACAAAATGCTGTTTTGTCATTTTGTTACATAACGAAATGAAACAAGGTGAAACAAAATGATGAAGCAGCATTTTGTTACAGATGAAATGAAACGGTCATTTTTTCCGTTAAAATGAACCGTTTCGTTCAGTCTGTAAAATGGGCCCTTACCTGCTGGGCTCGTTGCCGCCGCCGCTGCTGCTGGACACCCCAGCTGGAGAGGGCGAGCAGACAGCTGGAGGCCCTGATGCCACCATGCCACCACATGGGAAAGGGCCATCTGGGCCAGCAGGAGGCCCCTGCACCCACAGCCACCACCACTGCCACAGAGAACACAGGCAGGAGAGGGCCAGAGGGGATGCCAGGAGGCCCTGTGCCTGCTGCCGATGCTGCCGCCGCCAAGAAGCTACTGCTGCTCCTCCTCCCAATGGGGAGCATAGCCAGAGAAGTGATGGGTCTTTTAAATTTTTTTTTTTTTTTTTTGCTGCAAAAGTGCTGGTGGCCACCATCAGTATTTCCTTCTGCAGCCAAACAAATAAATAAAAGACCCACTGCTTCTCCTCTCCCCAATGGGGAGCATAGCCAGAGAAGCAGTGGGCCTTTTAAACTTTTTTTTTGCTGCAGAAGTAAGCACTGATGGCTAGTAGCCACCATGAGTACAAGCCCTGAGAGAAACAAAACCTTTCATTATTGTTTCATTTCATACGATTTTTTTTTTAAAAGAAGTAAGGAGCCTCGTGGCGCAGTGGTTAAATGCCTGTACTGCAGGTAAAACTGTGCTCACGACCTGGGTTCAATCCCCGGTAGCAGGCTCAAGGTTCCCTCAGCCTTCCATCCTTCCGAGGTCGGTAAAATGAGTACCCAGCTTGCTGGGGGGGCAATGTGTAGCCTGCACACTGTAATTAAAATTGTAAACCGCCCAGAGACCACTTGTAGTGGTATGGGGCGGTATATAAGCAGAACACTTTGCTTTTGCTTTTAATATGAAATGAAATGAAACGAAATGTGGGTGGGGACGAAATGGAATGAAATGGAACACCGTTTTCCCACTTCGTGCCCATCCCTATTGTGCACGCTTCATTGGCAGTGATTAATTATTGGCTTAAGCTATTTTTTACTAGTTATTAAAAATATTATGAATTTGGCTACTCCTTGCGCTAACAGAGTACAAAGTAGAAAAGCAAAAGTGTGAAGGGAACTTAGCCCAGTTTCATTTACCCTTCCTTTGGATATTCAATCTAGTTCTTTTTGATATACTATCTGGCTCTTTTTGAAGCAAAATGGTCATTGGTCTAGTTGCACTTAAAGAAGAGATGTTTACTTACAGTTATCAGGTTGTAGCTACAATTAGAAGGAAAAGTAGAAAATCTGAGTTCATAGCATGAAGGAAACCTCCATGCTTGCTTGAAAAATTATAAGAAAATGAGTTAGAAAACAAACAGGAAGAAGGATCTGGCTCAATGACAGAGACAGGAAAAATTTGGCCAGTTAAATTAGTGGCCAGTAGCAACATCATAAGGCATGGCCCCTTCCCACTGATACTTCAGTGTTAAGGCATGTGAGGCTCCAATTTTTCCAATAAATCTTAGCCTCTTTGGATTAGCTAATTCTTATTTTAATAGTCAGCTTTTTGGTGAGGCTAAGTGAGAGATGCTCAAGCGAAATTATGATATCTGGAGTTTAAATCCACCCCATGTTGTTATATTTAGCATCTCTGAAAGTGGAAAATAAAGCATTTAAATATAAATCTTAATTTCAACAAACATCCCAGGCAGGTCTGATCATTTTTCAACCATTCTGCCTCCTTCAGATTGTACTTGTGAAACTGCCTTTAAAGTGACAAAACTCTGTGTACTGGCAGGCTCGCCAAGGAGGCAGTTGATTGAATCTCTTCATTAATCATTCTGGTAACTTAGATACACAGCTTCAAGTGAGATCACGACGTATAGATGCTTAGAGCATTTGCTTTGTTGGTCTTTTAAACGTTTTAATAGTTGTGTATGACTGATCTACAGTTGTAATTATAGATGGGCATGACTCAGAAAAATTGTTCGTTTTCGTTTTCGTTTTCGGCTAGGGGTCCGTTTCGGCTCGTTTCCGTTTTCGTGAGCTAATTTCAAAATTTTTCGTTTTCGTTTCGTTACGTAACGAAAATGAAAAACGAAAACGAAAACTAAATTTTTCGTTTCTTCCCATTTAGCTCCATTATGTGTTTTTCCAGTAACGAAAAACGAAAATTGGCTCGAAATTAGTCGTTTCGTTTCCGTTTTCGTTCCAGTTCTGAGCCGTTTTTCGTTTTTCGTTTTTCGTTTCGTTACGTAACGGAAACGAAAAACAAAAATGAAAACGAAAATACCGCTAAGTCGTGCCCATCTCTAGTTGTAATAAAGACTGATGGATTGAGCCCCACATTTAACATTCTTTGTTAAATAATAACCTGAGGATGAAGACATTAAGTGATTCTTTCAGAGGACTGAAGATATCCTCTTTGAACTATCACTGTGTGTGCTGTTTCAAAATCCTGCAATATCTGAGAGACAGTTGTAAACTGCCCAAAGTACCCTTTGTGCTTGATTGGCAGTATTAAAATAAATAAATAAATAAATAAATAAATAAATAAATAAATAAATAAATAAATATTATATTTATGTAAAATAGAATCTTCAATAAATTGAAATTGAAATGTATACATGCATTTCATACAACTTATATTATTTTACATGGAGGATTGTGTCAAGTTTTTATAAAGATATAAAAACATAAATGAAATATTAAACAAACCTTTTACAGAGTGGAGTGTAGATACACAGAGGTTGTGTGTGGGTAGAGCACACACAGGTGTGAAGGGTTTTAGGAACAAACTTTAAGGCTGCAGCAGCAATGGGCAGCTGCAGGTAGTTGGTGCTTGAAATATGTATAAATGTAGCAAGGAAGAATCACTGTTTGCTGGTTTTTACTGTAAAGCCAATCACAATGCTCCTGTGTAAGGTTAGTTGCTGTGGGTTTTTTTTTGTTTTTTTGTTTTTTGTTTTTGCTGGTCAAAGGTAATGTTTATTACAAGATATGTTTTTTATGCTGAAGAAAAGCTTTCTGAGTTAAATGTAAATATATAAATCATTTTTCTAAATATCATCTGCAAGAGTTTTTTCTAATGTTCCCGAGTAGCACTGAGTTCTGTTAGTCTCAGATAGTTTTTTCCAGTACACAATATTTTTATAAGACTAAGCTATAGTCTGTCAGGGTTTATTGGGGAATGCTGTGCAAACACACTACAATATCCACATTATTTTCTAACAGATCATTTAAACCTGCAACCAGGATTGGACCACAGGATATTTCTGAGCAGAGAAATAGTTTAGACCCATAGTTAGCAGATCACATACTTTGCAAGCAAGCAAGAACATATATTGGCATATTAAACAATAAGACAGTCAAAGCAAGATGAACATTTGGATACTGAACTTAGAAAACTTTCCCTCAATTGTGCCAAGAAAACCCACCACTGATTCAACATAGGCCACCCAGTCTACTCTTAACATAAGACGAATTTTATCCAAGTCTGATTTCCCCTCCAAGACTCATAAAATGGGAGCTAGATGCTTTGATTGGAGATCATGATGGAGTGGACAGTACAAAACCATGTGATCAAGGGTTTCCAGGACACCCTGTTCACACGGGCAGTGTCTTGCATTATGAAGTATCCCCCTGAATCTGCCCCATAGTAGGGCAGAAGGCATAACATTACATCTAACAAGGGGAAAAGCTCCCTGGTTTTGAGGACAACTGAGTATACAGAGATAAGCAGCTGTCTAACCAATTTTAGATGGTATGTGGAAGTACTGGGGAAAGCAAGTCTTGTTTGCAGCACCCCACAGTTCCTGAAAATCAGTATCCAACAGTCTTCTTTGGATAGTTTCAAATGCCAAATTTTGGTTTTATGAGCCAAGTATGTCAAGGTTTAAGCCTATGAACTTTAATTTTTTGAAGAGGGTAGTTGGTCCATAAAGAGGGACAGAATCAGAGAGGAATTGCAATAGCAGAGTGTCCAAATCTAGATTGTGAAATTTATTTAGCCAATATTGAAAGACTCTCAGCCAAACCATTGTTTGTATAGAAGGTAAACCAGTCTCCAGGCAAAACACTGAATGTGGGACGCATCTAGGCAAGCCTAGCACTTTACGCAACAAATATGACTGTATTATTTCAACTGACTGGTCAATTGCATCTACCCAGGTTGGTATGCCATACAAAAGCTGTGATAGAACTTTAGCTTTATACACCTGTAAAGCCGCCGGCACATAATGAGTTCTGAAATTATAATAAATATGTAAAATAGAATGAAATGTAGCTTTTGCCAGATTTATAGCGGTTTTTTGATGTGGTACCCAGGAATGTTTATAATGGAAACGAGTACCCAGATATCTATATTGACTTGATCAATGTTGTTTTCATTTATATTTCCTTTTTATTGTTTCCCAGGTCTTAGCAAAAACCATTGTTTCAGATTTAGAATAGTTCAGTTGCATTTTGTTTACGTTCATGTATTCTACAGTTTTGCTGAGCAGCCTTTTAAAGCCAAGGTGTGTGTGTGAGAGAGTAACTGCATCATCCACATAAAGCAATAGCAGAACAGTGAATGTGTTCAATAACCGTAACCGTTAAGTCTTTATTTGTGTACTTCTTTTGTTTTAATACCATTAAAGGTTTATGGAATGGAACAGAGGGAGATAACTGAGAGATCAACAACAACAACAACAACATCTTTATTACAGTCATTGACCAGCATAAAAGAATAAAATATTGAAATTCAGACCCTGTCTCAATGAGAATACAGACGTAAACTGATGGTCTGTGTAGCAAAACCTGACAGGTACCTCATAAATATTCAAACGATAATTGGGTAGCCAATGAAATAGCCTGTGGGTGGGGCTAAAGCATATAAAAGATGGGCTTGTTCGAATAACTGACAGAAAGGGATTGGATAGGGTCTATATAGGGCTCTGATGACTGGTAGTTTAGAGAAATGGACTGGTTAGGGTTTGGTTAGGGTCTGATGAGAAACTGTTTAGAGTCTTGTAGAAGTGGTATAAGGACTGTGAGAAGATTTAACAAGGGAAGTTTAAATATAAATATGTATAAGATGTTGCTCTAAGCTGGTTTAAAGAATGTGTTCTCAATGTTTATTCATCTTCCTGTGTGAAATCAATAAACAAATCCACTTGTTTGAACTGAACTTTAAACACTTTGTGTCAGACCCCATTCGTAAGGCATGAATATTTAAAGTAAATTTATTGGTAACAGTATAGAAAACCCAAGTCCATGACATTATTGGTGGCAGCAGTGGGATGTGACAGGAATCCAGTTCAGCTTAAAAATAAAATAGGTCCTGTTATGAATGTGCTGGATATCTGACAATAGTCCAATACATTCTTTGGAAAACAACCCCTAAAGTAGATGAAAGGGGAAAGTTTAAGGTGTTGAATTTAAAGTAGTATCAGGAGTTGGCAAGCTTGTAAAAGAAGAATATTAAGTGAGACGTCTTAAGGAAAGTAAGGCTTGTTACAGTGCTAGCGGTTGTTGGTGAGAGACCAGAGGAATTTCCCTGTTTAAGAGGGTTAGGACTGAAAGGTGATGAAGTGGTTGCTTTGATAAAACGAAGAAATAAGTTTTATCTTGGGAGGTTTCAAAGGCAGTCTGAACTAAACCTTGGTGGTGTGGGAAAATTCAAGTCTTTTATAACCATATGTTGCCTTGAAGTTTAAACTACTGGGTCTGTATAGAAAAGGAGACTAGTGGTAGCTGGAAAATAAGGCAAAGGGTTGAAAAAAAGGAACAGTATTTCCTGTAATATTAAAAACTGGAAGATAGCAGTAAAAATTCAGTAAACTACTGAGTTTAGTTGGAAGACTTGCCGAGATACAGTATCAGGCTTCATAAGGCTGGGAAGCTAGCCAGGTGAACATGACAGCTACTATTTAACTGTTACTACCTGCTATTGAACTACTGGTAACATTAACAAAGTAGCAAGTGGGTTCAGTCTTTTGAGTATAAGCAGGACTTTTAAAAGTAAAGACTACATGTATATTTTTTAGAATTTAAAAAGACATATCTGTATGCTGACCAGGATAATTTAGCTTGTGAGGGGTGAGATGGTGAACCTCATGAATGGGAAAGGCAGATGTAGCCTGAAATTGCTGAAAATAACAATTTACAGGAATTTGAAAGGTGGAAAATGGAACAAGAACTTAAATTAAGAGAATTAGAAATAAGAGAGAAAGAAAGGAGCAGATTAAGGGCATTTGAAACGAAACAAGAGGCAAGACAACAAGAACTTAAATTACAAGCTAAAGAAAGAGAACTTGAATTACAAGCTAAAAAAAGAGAAAGAGATCAGGAATTACAATTCTAACTCGAAAGGTGGAAAATGGAATTATCTGTCCAATTTAATTACAACAATAATAACTACAATTTAAGTGGAAATACCACCAAAAATTAGAGTGGAGTGGTGGCTCGGCGGGCTAGAGCACTGAAAACTGTCAGCTACAAAGTCAGCAGCTCAGTGGTTCAAATCCCAGGTGCCATACAGCAGAGTGAGCTCCCACTGTTAACCCCAGCTCCTACGAACCAAGCAGTTCAAAAGTATGTAAATGCAAGGAGATAAATAGATACCACAGTAAAAAGTGAGAAGGTAAAACAATGTTTCCTTGCAGCCATGCTGGCCACTTGGCCATGGACTTACACAACACTGGCTCTTTGGCTTGAATACAGAGATGAGCACTGCCCAAAGAGTCAGACACTACTAGCACGCATGTTCAGGGGGAACCTTTACCTTTACCTTTACCTTTACCACAAAAATAAACATGAAAAGGTTATCAGTTTTTAAAGAGGGGGATTGCACAGAATATTTTCTGGTATTATTTGAGAGGTCTTGTCTGGATTTAGAAATTAAAAATGAAGATTGAATGTCTTATTTACGATCCCAAATTAGTGGTATTTTAGCAAAAATATACGCCAAAATGCCTCTAGAACAAGCTAAAGAATATGAAGCTTTTAGAAAATTAGTTTTTCAATGTGTAGGGATTACCCCTGAGCAGTTAAGATTTTTTTTTTTTTTGCTCAATTTCTAAGTCCAAGGAAGAAACTTATTCTGAGGTGGGATATAAATTATCCAATTATTTAAATAAATAGCTACAAGAGAATATTAATTATTTTGAAGGACTGAAGAATCTGATGGGTCTGGAGCAGTTTTACACAATGACTGGAAGAAAGAAATTGGGATGAAAAGAGAAAGGGTTCACATATAGAGGAAAAACTTTTACAAACAGATACAGTTTAAAGAGGCTTCCAATAAAGCACAAAGCTCTGAATCTAGTAAAATGCATGATGCGATAGCAAACCTAACAGAAATTATAATACAGCTACAAAACCCATCATCTGTTATGCCTGTAGTGAAGCAGGGCACAAAAGCCTTTTTTGTTCTAATACAAATATTTAAAAATTATTTCTCTCCACCAATAAAAGTATTTTATATTCAGAAACAGGATGAAAATTCAGTAGCTAAACCGCGGAGAAGGATAATGACAGAGGAGAAAAGAAATGAAAATTCAGATTTACCAGAGGCAAAAATAGTCCATTGCTATTTTGCCCATACAGACAGAGGTTACTTGAAGAAATATGAAAAGCCAATAAACACAAATGTACAGGATTATACGGGTTTGGTAGATTTATGTTCAGAAGTTACATTTGTTAGGCCTGAACTAATAAAACCAACAAACCTACTACATAATGGATGGATGTTAGTACAAGGAATTGGACCTGAGTTAGTAAGGTTACAGGTGACCAGCACAAGAATTCAATTTAGAAATTGGGAGAAAACTTGGGAGTTATGTGTTTAATTGGTATTGATGCCATAGTGCGTGTGCAGAGTACATATTGGATAAAGAAAGCCAATAGGGTACCAAAACTTGAAATTAAGAAAATCATCAATAATAGTGCAGAAATGCCCCAAGTTCAAGAAATAAAACCAGAGTGGTAGTCAAATAAAGAGGTTGGCAAAAGGAGCAGCTTAACTGACACTAATAACTGTCATGCCATGTCAGTTGAGGCAGGGCAGCAGTATAGAGACGCTATGGTGGAATTTTTAAGGCTGTGGAGGAACATAGGCAGGCAGAAATGTAGCCTTTTGCTAGGCCTGCATTCCTTCTAAAGATATTTTTGGGTTTCTTTAGCCGCTTGGAGTGAGTCAGAGAATTAATCAATACCAGAATTTTGATGAAATAGAGAAAGGATTTAATAAGCAAAGCTTTGCTGGCAACAGCGGAATAATTTCACAAAGGCTGTAGCAAAAACAAATTCAAATCAATACATGTTAAATACCATTCGTTCCCCCACCCCCCAATACATCACCATTGATCACGAGTTCAAGCTTTGCCCATTCAGGAGTGGGGAACATTACACGCGCAAGTTGTTCCTCTAGCATAGACTTTCATTGTGCTATTATCTGGGCATGATTTTGCAACATGGTCTGAGCTAACTTAGACAAAAGGGCATTTTAAGGTATGCATGGGAATACATGAAACAGTTGAGGAAGTTTGAAACAGAGCTGGAACAGTGAGGACAGTGAGTTATCTAGGTCACATTCCATTCATGGGAGCTAACATAGTTTTCAGACTGCAGTTTAAATATTATACTGACACAGACATTTGTAAAAAACATTTCAGGTTAGCTAAAGAGAAGCCATTTTAAAACCCTAGTCTACACTCCCTCCTGTAGAGTACAATCTGAACCATTTACTGATGAAAGGAAAGCGCTGCATAAGGAGACAGAAAAATGCTACAAGAAAATAATAGTTTACATGAAGAATTAGAGCCAGTTAAGGAAAAGAGACCATAGATATTTAAAAGAGCCCATCACAATCTAGTTATAGGAAACAGAGAAACTATAGCGATGAAAGTGGCTGGAATTTTAAATATCTCAGCAAAGGTTTTAAAATATATGAGAAAAGTATTGACAGGAATCTAGCTCAGAAGAAAATATTTAGAGATGTGAATTTATTCAGGGCAGAGCAAAGTAGGCACAAATGTAGACAGGGATGTCTCTAAGAAGCATTTAGAAATGAAGGGTGCCATTATGAGAGACATATATAATCGTTGAGGAACATACAAAAGTCTGGAAGAAAAATTAAAAGGTATAGGTTTAGTCTAGAGAGAACTGAAGTGAAAAACCAGGTTCAGAAAATAGATGGTGAATGAAGAGCTAGCCTAGAAGCTGAGTCACTGAGTTTTATAAACAGTCAATTAAAAGACAGTGTTAGAAATGAAAGGATCAGAGGGGAATGGGCTGAATTAAAAATTGTCAATGAGAAGTTAACAATTCTTTTTCCCCTGGGTAATAATAAGATGAGCTGTGGGAAAGGAGAATTATTGGCAAAAATATGGGATGTGTCAGTGCGTGCTTATTCTATAGAACAGGTGCCAGAAAAAGTTGAACCAAACCTATTACAAACTAGAAATCAATATTGCAAACAAGAAACTAAAGAAAAGATATCCAGTGAATGTTTAGAGAAGGTTTGCACATTTACTACATAGTTGTTCATCTTGGGATGTGGAAGTCTAAAAGCCACAGTAGCAACATGGATCCTGCTGCTGGTGTGGTGCAAAGTGTCAACATGGATCCAGAGCCGGAGAATGGTGGTGTTCCTAACAATTTTATTTATTTATTTATTTATTTATTTATTTATTTATTTATTTATTTATTTATTTATTAGATTTATACCCTGCCCATCTTCCCGTGGGAACTCTGGGCGGCTTACAAAAGTCAACAACAACTGATCACACAATGAAAGTCAATAACAACAAAGTAAAGCAATGACTAAAACAACTAACAACCTTAAAATAACGTAGCGCCCTTGCATCACGTACAAAACCCTGCAACGAGAGTTCTCGGAGGGAGGCGAAGATGTGGAAAATGTGGATGGCGGGGGGGGAACCTACAAAAACTCACCAAAGGCCTCGCGAAAAAGCAGAGTTTATAATGCTTTGTGGAAGGCCAGCAGGGACTCTGCAGAGCGCACTTCGCTAGGAAGCCTGTTCCAAAGAGAAGGGGCTGCCCCCAAGAAGGCCCGGTTACGTGTGGATGTTTCCTGGGCCTCTCTAGGGGTGGCAACCCAAAGCAAGTGCGCTCGCAACTGCCAGACTGGACAGGCCGAGGTTGATTGCTGGACGATCCGCTCTGACAGGTAGTCCGGGCCCAAGCCATGGAGGGTTTTATAAACTAAAACCAGGACCTTGAATCTGATCCGGGATGCAACGGGCAACCAATGCAGGCGAGCCAGAACTGGGGTGATGTGGTCGTAACGACGTACACCCACCACCAGCCTGGCTGCCACATTTTGTACCCGCGGCAGATGCTGGAGGAGAGTCAAGGGCAACCCCATGTAAAGAGCGTTGCAGTAGTCCAACCTCGAGATCAGCAGCGCTTGAACCACAGTTCTCAGAGTTGCCATCTAGATATGGGCAGATCTGGTCAATTTGACGAAGATGCTAAAATGTGGATCTGGTCACGGCAGCCACCTGGGCTTCCAAGGTAAGTGCCGGATCCAGAACCACGCCCAGATTCCGAACCCTATCCGCCGGTTGGAGAGAAACTCCCTCCAGACAGGGGAGAGGGCCTCCATACCCAAATGGCAACTCCCAAAGAACATAACCTCCGTCTTCTCGGGGTTGAGCTTGAGCCTGTTGGCCCTGGTCCATGTCAAAACCGCATCTGAACAGCTTCCACTGCAGACGTGGAAAAAGAGAGATAGAGCTGTGTGTCATCAGCGTACTGATGACAGCAGACTCCAAATCTCCTAATGACCCCAGCCAGCGGCCTCACATAGATGTTAAACAACATGGGGGGGGGGGGAGAGACGAGCCCTGCGGAACCCCACAAGGGAGTATCCATGGGGCCAACAACTCTCCTCCATGTTGCACATACTGGGGACGGCCCTCCAAGGACTGGAGCCAACTGCGAGCGGTGCCTCCAATTCCCACCTCAGAGAGCCGATCCAGTAAGATACCGTGGTCGACAGTATTGAAGGCCACTGACAAATCCAGGAGAACCAACAGGGTAGAGCAACCCCTGTCGGCCGCCTGGATTAGGTCATCTTGCAACGCGACCAAATCTGTTTTGGTCCCCCGGCCCGGCCTGAACCCAGCTTGGCAAGGGTCAAGGCACTGCTGTTCCTCCAGGTAAGACTGAATCCGGATCACAGCCACCCGCTCGATAACCTTGCCCATGAACGGGACATTGGCAATCGGACAATAGTTCGCCAATTGGTCCGATGCCAGGCCAGGTTTTTTAAGAATTGGCTTAACCACCGTCTCCTTCAAACGGGAGGGAAAAACCCCCTCTCTGAAGGAGGCAGTGGCGATGGCGGATGTCCATTCTGGCAGCTTTTATCAGCCAGGCAGGGCAAGGATCGAAGGGGGTGGAGACAGGCTGGCAGTGGGCAATCACCCTGGAGGCCTTCAGAGAGGAAACAGGCCCAAGCTCATTCAACCGAGGAGAGTGAGGCGGCGCAGCGACAGGGGATGGCGGGGAAGGGCTAGTACAACCGGAGTCGAAGCCGGCCCGGATGGCCTCTATTTTAGATCGAAAATAGACTGCAAAGTTCTCACTACTGAGATCAGTAGGAGGAGGCCTTGCCAGACTAGGATTAGTGAGGTCCCGAACCATCTGGAAAAGCTCCGCCTGGCGGTTCGAGGCCTCACCAATTATCAGGGAGTAATGATGACTTAGCCTCCCTGATCGCTCGGGAGTAGCGCCTAGTCTGGCATCCGTATGGACTGATCATCACACAGAGTTGAGGAAAAGGCTGCCAATTAGTGATCCAGAGAAATCACTTGGAAAATTCTTCAAATCCTTTTGCAATCCAAAAGAGAGGTTGCCGACAGTGATGGGATGGACTAGAATGAACTGTGCCAGGAGGGACTAGAATGAACTGTGCCAGGAGGGATTTCCTGTGGACTGGACTTTCAATTGAATTGCTGGTCGAGGTTGTCATGCGCAACATGTCATCAGTTGAAAAAGTAGGAAGAACAAGAAGATGGCAATTATATAATTAATAGCTAAATAATAATAAAATTGTATTGGTAGTCTAATGTGGAAATATGTGAACTGTGTTGAACAATAAATAAAAATGTTTAATGGAAAGTAATGTATTAGTGGTTAAAGGTAATCTGTTATTGTTTAAAAAGAATTGGTATTTGTAAAAATATAATGTGTAAGTAAAAGCAATTACAAGTTAATTGTTTGTATAAATTGTGTATTAGATTGAATATTTTAATGGGGTAAGTACAAATGTTATTGTAGCATGATAAGCATGTAGTTGTTAACAATAAATAATAAAAGTAATTGTTATTTTAATGCCAGAGTAGTCTATGATGATCGTATTTTTCTGAAGGCTTTAAAAGTTAAGAGTGATGCTTATCTCCCTTTCTTCAGCAGACATTCTAAGGATGATACCTATAATCCCACGGGAGTGACTCTAACTAAACTGAGCATTAAATTTAATTTGATAAGACTAAATGGCTTAGACGAATTCCCAGAAGCTGAGGAATTCACACATATTGCCACCAAAGGGATCAGTAACTGATTATATTTAGATTTCAATAACTCTGAAAGCTCATGTACTAGAATTTATAGTTGGAGATTTTATTGTTAGTGACCACCTCCCATTAATAGCGAAGATGGCCCCAGTTACTTCTATAGGCAGTGAACCTGTGGCTTAAAAAATGGAAATGAGCTGGTAACGCCTGTTGAAATAGCCTGGAACAACTTAGCTTCTCACAAAGTTCAAAAACTATTGCTAAGTGAAAAAAGTAAGGAACTTTGGTACCCCACTGAGAACTCCCCAGAACCTGTTGATCAAATTAAAGGTTTTGATGAGATAATTGAATATCTTCTCTCAGAACTTGCCACCTTCTTCCCACTCAAAGGAGTTATGGATCCTCAAACCCCAAAATGTGGTGATGCACTTCTCAATCTCTTAAAAAAATTGGTTGGATAGGGATTTTAGGACTCTGAAAGTACACATTCGAAATTCATATAGGACTTTCAGAGAACTAAACTCCCCTCAAGATCTGCTTAGGTAGCTCTCTCTAAAAAACAATTAAGAGATTGTATATAGAGATGGGCACGAAATGAACTTTTGGTTTGTTTCATTATTTGTTATTTGTTTCATTATGTAACAAAATAAATAGCAAACTGCCCCCTCTAAGAGAAATGAAATGAAACAAAACTGGACTGTATATTATCCTTCATTACTGTAAGCTGCCCTGGTTCCTTTTCCAAGGAGAAAGGTGTGGTAAAAATACTCTAAAATAAGGAATAAATAAATAAAGGAGAAAAAAGCACCAATACAGGCTGGAGAAATTTAATTTACTTTTGGCTAAGTTATTCCAATACAAGGAAAGTTTGGAATTAGCCCGGACTCAACAAGGTCCTTCTCACTTAGAGAAATTGTGACAAGGTTGAGGCACACACACACATCACAGGCAGGAGGTGACAGGAGTGGCAGTGCAACAATCTGGAGGGCAGCACATTGTCCACTTCTGCTTGACGGAAACCCAGGTATTGGAACTCATGGGTCATCTGTATTCTGCTGTTCAGACCCTCTGAGGGAGCTGTGGCAAGAGAACAGTGTGGTAAGAAATTATATAGAAATAGATATGAGAAGCAAATAGGCAAGAGAAGCCACTGGGAAAGGAAGAGTCACACAACAGGTGGGGAGGAAGGAGATTGGCCAGGAATATGAAAACATTTACCTGTCAAAAACCTACCGTTCTTTGGGAGGGGGAGCCTTTCCAAGCAATTCACGGGGGTTGAATTAAAAGTTATTTTTTGACACCGTTCTCCAGGGCTGTGGCAATTTTTAGACGTTCTCTTTCAAGGCTTTTCTAGTCCTGCTAATTGGCTGTCTCGAGATGACACATTTTAAGTTGCTGTTTTAAATTGGTCCTGAATGGCTCCCCTCCCCCATCCTCCCCCACCCCCACCCTGAGTCAGCCCAAAACGACTACACAAAGGATAAAAATCCTAGGCACCACTTCAGGGGGACAGTTAATCTCATTAAATGCAGCGAGACCCACTTCTGCAGAAACACAGAGATCTCACTGCATTTCTCTCTCTCTCTCTCTCTCTCTCTCTCTCTCTCTCTCTCCATCCATCCCTCCCTCCCTCAATCTCTCTCACACACATACTTTCTTGCACTGGTGTTCTTAAGAGCTGCTACCGCACTTCCTTGAGCAGCCGCTTTTTATTTCGCATCACCTTATCTCCTCCCGCAGTCACGTGGTTGCTACAGAGGTTCAGAAGTCTGCATTTCAGTGGTTGCTTAGCAATCGGCTTCCCCATTCGCACTTGGGTGAACGGCTTTAAACTACAAGAGGGAAATGGCAGAACCAAAAAGTGGTGGTGTAGTATGTCCGCAAATATAACCAAATCACTTTAAAAGGGGGTGCAGGAACCAATTTTAAAAAGCACCACTCCCAGTGGTCGTCACAAGAAAAACTGACACAGCAGTAAAAAATGGGTGTGGCCAAGGGGGCTCTTCAGAAAAAGCAATTTAAAAAGTGGACAGTGGGTATTTGTACACGACACCTAAACTCCGCCGCAAATGGCTGCCAGCTCCGGAGCTTACAATTGTTTCCCCACCAGCTCCGGAGTTTGCAGGAAATTAAGTGCGACCACGCCCACCTAAGCATGTCCCAGCGCACTTTTCATGTACCTGCTGTTGGAGCGTGAAAATCCCCAGATCCGGATATAATCTGGTGAGTGCCCGGCTCTCCTCGCTTCTGTTTGGTTTTTTTTTTTTTTTGCCTCCTGCCCCTTTAAGAGAAGGAAGAGAAGGAATCAGGACAACCATGGGCTACCGGGCAGCTTCAGAGGTGAGCCTGCATTTTTTCCTTTCTTTTTTTCCTCCCTCCCCTCACGCAGACAGGAGCAAGGAAGTGCGGAGGGGTGGGGACGCAGGAAGAGCAACGAACCCCCAAGATCCCTGGTCCGAATTTAAGTGGCCAGTGGATCTTAGGGGTCGTGTGAAAAGGCCCAGTGATTTTTAAGGTGGTTTGTCTTTAAGGAAAAGGTGTTTCAAATCTAAAGTTCAGTAGTGGTCCTTGTTGCACCAGCTTTGACAATGAGGGTGAAAAAGAGGGTGCTTATTACAAAGCCGTTTACCAACTTCTTGTAGAATTTGGACAGCTACAGATAAGAAGGACTGGTTCCCCAGAAGATTTGAAGATGGGATGGATATATGTTAAAAGTGCCCCCCTACAAATAAAGGTAGAATAGCCTCAGGGTTTTCACACACTTGGATGGCTTGACCAGAATAAATAACAGTGTAAGGCATGATGCAACGTGATCATTATCGCTTTTCATTTCTCTTCACAGAATGGGTGGGCGAGAACGTCCACCTGTCCTCCTGCGAACTCCTTCGTGTCTTCTCGTATTAGATCTTGTCAGACACCTTTGCTGGAAGGAGTTAGCTGCAGGCAATGTCAGGATCAAACCTGTGGTTCAGAAGTGGTTCAGAAACAGCAAAGTTTAGGGTAGTTGCCAGTGAGATGAACCTCGTAGTCTCAAGTAAGCCTCTGGGGTAACTGGAAAACTGTAAATATAAGAATGGCGATAATAGAGCAGGCAATAGTGTAGTCACATGAAAATGAGGACAGGGCTCCTGTATTTTTAATGGTGGTGAGACGGGGAGGGGGTTATATGTAAGTACACAAGCTTCTATTACTGGAATTCAAGTATCTACATAATTACTAATGATACAGGAGCCCTGTCCTTTGTTCCATGGGGTGTCACTACAAGGCAACCCAGGGTATGTGAGTGGTAAACGTTAATTTCCTGATGGTAGCTAAGGTTTCTGTTGTGTCTTACTAGAATAATAGTGTTCATCTATTATCTGATTTCCCATTGTTGTAGTTTGTTTCTTTTTAAGGATTGGGGTCAATGTTCTTAGGTTAAAATGTAGTTACAACTGCCAGAATCGTATTAGCTACATTACTGGCATAACTCGTTCAGCATACACCTGGGCAGCACACTGCCACAAACTGAAGAAGTCAGCACAGACATTTGTATGACAGATTGTGTGCTGAACTGCTCAACTCAGCATACAACAGCAGGTGACTGTACTGACTTCTTAAGCTTCCTTTGCCACCACAAACTAAAGCATCATCTAAAATAGGGGTGTCCAAACTTTTTGCAAGGAGGACCAGATTTGATGAATGTGAAAATGTGTCAGCCTGACATTCTTTGAACCATTAACATTAAATGCAAATTAACTATTTTATGAAAGACTAAACAAGACTAAACTGGGCATTTGTTATCCAAGTAGGAGCACAACTGGGCAGTCAACTGAGGTTAATAAAAGACACTTCTGGCCATAGCAAATATTTGAACCTCTATAGAAAGTGCCAGTCCAGCAGTATGCCCAAGCTGTAGACCTCTGGGCTTTTCACAAGATTAAAAAAGAAAACAATACAAAACAATACAGCAAGATGGATCAGCGGGCAGTAGGCAAAAAAAAAAAAATTAAATTAAATTAAATTAAATTAAATTATGTCGCCATATGCCTCCCTGAAAAGCAGAGTTTTTAAAGCCTTTCTGAAGGCGGGCAGGGATTGTGCAAGGCGCAACTCACTCGGAAGGTGGTTCCATCATGAGGGGCCCACAACAGAGAAGGCGCGGCCGCGTGTGGCAGACCTCCGGGCCTCCCTAGGAGTGGGCACCCTGAGTGAGCACGCCTGCGACATCCGAGTGGGATGATTTGTTATTTGTTTTTCTCTTCTCAAGCGCCAAATGCGCACCCCCCTTTTTATTGTTTTTCTTTATTTTAGAGTGCCAACCCTGTCAACCCTGGGGCCAGGTCGGCGCTCCTTATTTATTTGTTTGTTTGCTTGCTTTTTGTTTTTTGTGGGTTTTTTTGAGTTTTAAAAATCCCCAGCAGGGGCTTTTGAAGGCACTGCCCCCAAGCCAGTGCCTTATTTTTGTTTTTGTTTTAACGCCAACCGCACAGCCCCTGGGGAAAGGTCGGCGCTCCTTTTTTATTTGATTTTTTTTCAAGTGCCGACTGCACAGCCCCTGGGGACAGGTCGGCCCTGGTTTTATTTTTATTTATTTATTTATTTATTTATTTATTTATTTATTTATTTATATTTTAGAGGGCCGACCCAGCCACCCCTGGGGCCAGTTGGCACTAAAATTTAAATTTAAATTTAAATTTATTTTACTGCCCACCACGTGGCCCGTGCTACAGCTGTTCGATGACCTGTGGGCCAGTACTGGTGCTCACGGGCTGGTACCAGAGTCCACGTGCTGGATCTTTTATTTTATTTTATTTTATTTTTATTGGGTTTTTTTCTACTGCCGTCCACGGCCTTCTACCAGCTGTATCGTGGCTGGTTAGCTTTTTTCCCCCTGGACACCCCCTACCTGCAGCCAGGAGGACCAGACCAGGTAGAGGACCACTCCAGGACCCAGGTAGGAGACACCGGCAAACAAAACGAAATGAAACGAAACGGACATTTCAGTTCCGTTCCGTTTTGTTTCTCTTAGAGGGGGCAGTTCGTTATTCATTTCATTCCGTAACATAATGAAATGAACCAAAAGTTCGTTTTGTGCCCAAATTGGGGGTGCTTTATTTATAATAATAAATAAATAACTCCTAGAAGGCCCCTGTGCCAGCTGAACTATTCTGGGTGTTGTAGTTTGAACATGTACCTTAGGCTTTGTCTAAAACTCAGGAGGGAGTGTCCCCTGGCCACCAACATAAGGAGAAAAACAACAATCCAAGCTATTTTAGAGAGGGTTGGCATTGATTTCCATTTTTACTTTGGCCTTTGCCTCCCCAAATGGCAACCTTCATCATATGTTGAAGATATGGGTTATTAGCTATGTCTTTGCAGACTAAAAGAGATAACTAACACCAATTCATCAACTTCTCTCTTTCTGTGGTTTCTGGTAGTGCTGAACTATTGCTAATGTGATAAGTGAGCTTGAGAAAACTTGGATATATTTTGTATTTTATACACCCACTCAGCCACCCACACCAAACAAGAATTATAGGCAGATCCAAGCAAAGTGTACAAGGGGGGAAGAGGCCCAAATGGTATACCGCTGTACTAATAGGATAGCATTAAATTCCAATTTGCATAATCTTTGTGTATAAATAGTCTTCTGTAGGTGGGAGAATTAAGATGGCATGGATTTATCTGTGTGGGTAAAATACTAACCTTGACAGGTTGTTTGTGTGGACATGATATCAAGACACCTGCCAGTATAACCTAGTATTAGCGCATGACTTAAATTAAACTGCCACACTCATAATAATAACTGCGTGTTGCCAAGTTGATTTCAACTTAAGGCGACTGTTTCCAGGGTTTTTTAGGTAGAGAATATGCAGGTGTGATTTACAATTCCTATTCTTCTAGGGACACCCTGGAACTGTACAGCTTGCCCAAGGTTACATAGGCTGTCTCTTCCCCTAGGAGCTGCAGCAAGGAATCAAACTGCCAACCTCTGGCTTCACAATCAGGTGCCTAAACCACTGAGCTCTCCAACTAGATGCCACACTGATAAGTGTGCAGAGCAATAAGCATTTGCTCTAAACCTGTGTTTATATTCTATAGGAGGCTGGATGGTTACCCTTACAGCTTTGGGTTCATTGAAAGGAGGGGGCATGAATTCTGCTCACACTGGCTCTATGGAAACCCTTCAGTGCTTCATTCAGGAGAACTGAGGATGAGAGGCAAATGAAACACAACAGCAGAAACTTGGCTTTCCTACTCTTCAGGTGGTTTCCATAATTTGTAGGGGGCTTGAGTCCTATTTCAGGATTTCCCCAAATCAGCACCCTTCCTGGTGTGTCCCACTACAGACATCATCATCCCCACCCAAGTATGCCATTTGTAGGTCATGCAGAAAGCGATAGATCAGGAAAAGCTGTCCTAGGACCACCACAGTACAAGATGAGAGAAAGTTTTGTCTCTTTCCCCTCCTGGACTGGGTTGCCAATGAGCACCCTTCTCCCCAAAGCTCTGTTTGCCTTGCTGAGTGAGGACCATATGATGCAAGTAAGATGCCCATACATCCTGAGTTACCATCCTCTGTCTGATGGACTGTGAAGAACAATCCTCTGTTTTGAAGGCATCTGCTTGGACATTTCTACTTCAAGTCTAGTTCAATGCTGTTTCCAGATGTTTAACAGAAGAAATAGATCAATGCAGACCCTCCACTGAGGGACAAAATATTTGCTAGGAAGTAAAGCTGTGGGGCATTTCAAAGGTGGCAAGACCATCAGCATGGATTTTCCTCCATAGATTTCAAGCTGGTTTGGCTGGGTGAGCATTTCTCACCCTCTGCTCTCCCCCTTGGTAATAATATCAGCCTACTTTGAAGTGTTGTATTAAGGATTCATTGCAACAATTTATGCAGAGTGCTGAATGCTTGAAACAAGCTGGACAAATACAGTAATTTTTACAGAGGCATGGAGATTGTTATGGATAGCACCCCTCTTCACTTTGAGCCCTGTCATCTATGGAAAGACACTTGCAAAGAGCTTACATGTAAGCCATGAGCTAGGACCATAGCAACCCCCGTGGTTGCATGCATAAGCCACTCCATGCCTGCAGCACTTCCGTGTAGTCGGAGCAAAATAAGAGCTTTCAAACCTGTCTGATAATGAGTTGCAAAAGCTACCTTATATTGATTCAGATTATGGGTCCATCTACCATAGTATTGTCTGCAGTGGCTGGCATTTATGATTCATGAACAAGAGTTGTTCTGCCTCATCATTATTACTTAGCAATGTATCTGCTGTTGAAAGCATTTGGAGTCACAATACAGACATTTTCTAAAGTGGAGCCTATTGTCAAAGATGAATTCCAGCTTTAACAAAGCATTTTCTTTTTCTGTTCTTTTTAAAAGCATCAACCCTCCTCTCTCTTTTTTAACTCCAGCAACAATGCTGGCAAAACATCTAACAGTAGGACATCAATTTCGATTTCTTCATTTTCCCCAGCCAGTGTCTTGCTTCTGTTGCCTGTCATTGCACCTCATTGAGTTCCCAGATTGCCAGTGGCGAAAACCGAACATGGATATAAAAATCCATGCATGCATGCCTTAGATAGAAAACTGCCACCAGGGGACTTGATGGGAGAAGAGCTTTGGTACCAGCTTTTTATAGCTCCACCTTTCAAAAAGGATCAAAGCATCACTCCCTCCTCCTACTCCAAAAAAGTGCTGTTTTCCCACACTCCTGGAGAATGACTATGCAGATCTCATTTTGCAAAACTAAAATCACAAGCGCCCAGAAGGTAAATTCTTATGCTGCCCTCTCGGTTGCGTAGTATGGCAGCTACCTGTTAGAATATAAAATTAGAGGTTGAGATCCTGTTACATCTAGCTGCATGCTCTATTGATTGATTGATTTGCAGGGCAATTTTTGACAAAATAAGAGAGAATACAGAGAAAATGCGAAAGGCAGATTTGTGGATGCCATAAGCAATCCTATATGCCGAAGGTGTTGTAGGGCACAGCTGTGCAAACTTTGGGTCATAAGATGAATGCTCCATGTTTTTTGTACCCCCTAGGTCCTAGACTCCTCAAACTCACCCCACCCAAAAACATGCAGGTTAACTGGTGTGCCAGATTTTGCCATTCACCTTGCTTACGTGTGTGTGTGTGTGTGTGTGTGTGTGTGAGAGAGAGAGAGAGAGAGAGAGAGAGAGAGAGATGAAACTATTGCATTAAAGCACTCTCTGGGCAATTTACAAGTAATTATACAGGCTACACATTGGCACCTCCCCTGAAAGCTGGGTATTCATTCTACCAACCTCAGAAGGCTAGAAGGCTGAGTGAACCTTGAGTCTGCTGCCTGGAATTGATCCCCAATGTTGTGAGCACAGTTATAGCTGCAGTACAACAGTTTAACCACTGCACCACAGGAAAAGCCAGAAGGTAGTACTGCTCCTGAAGCAAGAACAACCTACTCCAAACAACAGGGTAACGGCTCCGCATAACTTCTTCATGCCATGCCATTCCAAGAACTCAAAGTCATGCTTTGCCATCAGAAGGTAACTCTTTCATCATTCTGCTTAGCTGGGATTTTTTTTCTGGTGGAAAAAGTGAACCACCTAATCTTTGGTGGCAGCGATAACTTACTCAATTATGAATGGTGTTTTGTGGTTGTCAGGATAGGTGCTCCAGAGTAGAGATGGGCACGAAATGGAAATATAGTGTTTCGTTTCATTTCATTCTTTAATAGTTTCATTTTGTTTGTAATGAATTTTTAAAGTAGTTTTGTTGCAAAATGAAATGAAACAATATGCTCCCCTGGGCCCTAGAGGCACCAAAATGGCAAAGGAGCTTCATCACAACCCTCAGCTCCACCGCTCAAAACAAATAAAGTCTTAAAATAAGCCCTGCTCTCAGGAGGGACAACAAGTCATGGAAAGATATGTCTGTGAAGATTCTCAGTCATCCAGGTGAGTTTATCTGGAAGTTGAGTCATGGCTACTGGACTTCTTTTTTGAGAGATAGAAACGTTTCGCTGTTCATCCAAACAGCTTCATCGGTCTGAATGCAGCTGGTGCAAACCCTGACTCTTATAGGCAGCGTTGACCTCTAGTCACCCTGGCCTTAATTAGGCTCATCAGATGAACAATGGCCTAAATAGGCTCGTTAGGGAGACAATGGTATCCTTAGCCTTGAGGTGAACCATGGCTTAAGGTGCGCTGAAACCTATCAAGAAAGGGTCGTTAATGGGTTGTTAGCTATGGCCTTGGTGGTAAAGGCTTTTTGATTTGTCTCGGTAGTGTGGAAAGCACAGCTTGATAAGTAGCAGATAAACTATGCCGGAGGCCACCACCTCTGTTGAGGGAGGGGTTTTCAATGCTCACATGAATGGCCTCCCTTACTCCTCTTTCAAACCACCTCTCTTCTTTGTCTAATATGTGTACATCCTCATCTTTGAAAGAGTGGCCTTTTTCCTTCAAATGGAGGTGTACTGCTGATTCTGGTCCTGAGCTGTTACCCCTCCTATGTTGGGCCATCCTTCTGTTTAATGGCTGTTTGGTTTCCCCAATGTAGAGGTCTGAACACTCCTCACTGCATTGGGCCGCATATACTATATTGCTCCTTTTATGGTTGGGTACCGGATACTTTGGGTGGACAAGTCTCTGCCTTAGTGTGTTTGTGGGTTTGAAATAAACAGGGATGTGGTGTTTGCCAAAAATCCTTTTAAGCTTCTCTGACACTCCAGCCATGTAAGGAATGACCAGGTTCTTCCGCTGGGTCTGGGTCTCAGACTGATCCCTTGTTCTTCTGGGATGGCCCACTGCTTTGTTGAAGGCCCACTTTGGATATCCACAGGCCTTAAGTGCTGTCTTCAGGTGCCTGTCTTCCTTCTTCTTGGCTTCTGTGGAGGTGGGGATGCTCTCTGCTCTGTGGCTTAGGGTCCTGATGACTCCTAGTTTGTGCTGTAATGGATGGTGGGAGTTGAACAGTAATTATTGATCTGTGTGGGTGGGTTTCCTGTAAACTTCTACTTCCAGGCCACGGTCAGGTCTGATGAAGACTGCACAATCCAGGAAAGCCAGCCTGTTGTCTTGGGTGTCTTCTCTAGTGAACCTAATATTAGGGTCCACTGCGCTGATGTGGTCTGTAAAGGCCTGTACTTCCCGAGTCTTGATTTTCACCCAGGTATCATCTACATACCTGAACCAGTGAGATGGTGTTGTCCCTGAGAAGGTGTTGAGTGCCTTCTTCTCCACTTCTTCCATGTATAGGTTTGCAACAATTGGTGACACTGGAGAACCCATGGCACAACCATGCTTTTGTCTGTAGAAGTCCCCTCTGTACATGGAAAGTAATGTGTACCTATGAAAAAGCACTAAGTGTGAGGCATGTTACTTGGTTGGCAGGAAGCAGACTAATAACATCATTGCAAAATCTGGTACTTGTACTTGAAAAAAATTATCTCTTTGGATAAGCCATTAAGTCAGACACAATGGATGTTCCTCCTCCTCCTCCTCCTCCTCCTCCTCCTCCTCCTCCT
>JAHTLZ010000237.1:8473902-8491733 GCA_023846285.1 Phrynocephalus versicolor | reverse complement strand
CTCCTCCTCCTCCTCCTCCTCCTCCTCCTCCTCCTCCTCCTCCTCCTTCTGTACTAAAGTTCTCATGAGTCCTCCAAAAATGGATTTGTAAGATAGGAGTTTTGCACAAATGAAAACGGAAGGGAGAGCCCTGCTGGTTGAGTCAAGCACATCTCATCACCTTGACTGATTGCTGTGCTCTTGAGGATTTCTCTACACAACCCAGATTATATAAGAAGATTACACAGAAAAATAATTTCAGATAGATCACCTTGACCTACTTGTTTGCATGTGCTGAACTCCAGCTGCAGTGCCACAATGCAAAAAGTGACTGAAATTCCCTTTAGGAATAAGAGAAGCAGTGAAATTATTTCAATATGAAAGGGTGGCTAGCCCTGAGCATATCCGACCTCACCTGATCTTGGAAGCTAAGTACTTGGATGGGCAACCACCAGGAAATACCGGTTGCTGTAGGCACCTGGAGTAGGAGCTGGCAAGCTACTCCAGTATTCCTGCCAAGAAAACTCCATGGACATGGGGTCATAAAGAGTCGGTCACAACTGTAATGACTCAACAACAACAGGGTATTAACATTGCCACCTTTTATTTATTTATTTATTTATTTATTTATTTATTTATTTATTTATTTACACTGCACTCATCTGGCCATCTGGCCACTCTGGACGGCTTACAAATAAGACCAAATTAATACAATAAAACTGCCACCACCAGCACAACAAATCTGTAAACAAAACAAAACCAAAGTTTTTTTTTTAACTAAAATCATTGGAGTCTCACAAGGTTGATTATTTTTTAAAATAAGTAAGATAGGTGTATCGTAACATCAAGATGAAATACATTTAGCAATCACTTTGTATTCGCATATACACATATATCTATCTAACTAGACCAGGGATCTTCAAATTATGGCCTGCAGGCTGGGTATGGCCTTCAAAGCCTGCTGTAGCCTATAGTGTCTTGGGTGTGTGTGAGCAGGATGGGCCCTCCCCTACCTCCTTAGAGCCACAGGAGAAGCGGTGCTGCCATGCGGACAGGCAGGTGAGGAGAGTGGTGTTGGGCTGGGTGGGGCAAATTTATTGTATTAAATCGGGCTCCCAGCCATTGGTGTACCCCCTTCCTTCCTCCTCTTCCCTCCTCCGGCCAAGTCTGCATGCCTCCCCCCCCCGGGGCTGGTGTCAACTCTGCCCAGCCCAGATAGGGCACCCTTTGTGTGGGGCAAACAGTGGGCAAGTGTACACCCAGGTGGGGTTTGTTCACCTCTGGGTGGCTTTCCCGGCAGCAGCAGCACCCCCCCCCACACCATCCATCTTCCACCTGCAGCCTCACTGTCACAGGGTGCCATCAGGAGGAAGGGATTGGGATGTGTGTCCCAGGGCCAGCTGGAAAGATGCTTGCCCCCCACCCTCTGAAATCAGGGACCGTTTCTCCCTGTGGTAAGGGACCCCTTCCCTCCCACCTTCTTCTCTCCCCGATCCCCATCACTAACCCAATGTGCCCCCTGGGGAAAATCTACCACCTGAGCTCTCCAGGTTGGTGGAACTGGCAAGCAGGCGGAGAGATCCACCGATGCAGCTGCCTGACCATGGAGGGACTCCATCCTGCAAGAGGGCAGCAGCACCTGTCACATTCCTTCCCGTTCGGAAAGCTTTCTTTTTCCGACACTTGTTTCCCAAGGTTGTGGCTTCAAAGGAGGTATGTGTGTGTTGATTGAGCCATCTCTCTTCCCCCTCGGAGCCATTCCGGGGGGCTGCAGGGTCCAGCCCCCAACATCATCTGAGAGACAGTGAACTGGCCCCCTGTTTAAAACATTTGAGGACCCTGAACTAGACAAATATTACCCTGGCTAGCTAACACTATACAATGTCAAGTCCCTATCTAATTTATCCAGACACATACAAGTTTAGTCTTACTCCAGTACTGGCAACAGAACAGGATCTTCCACTACACCTGAAGCAATGTCTAGATTATGAAGGGCCAGCGCTGTCCTTTAACTGAGAGGAGAAGCTGGGACAGTGCTTCCACTGCTTGTGTAAAAAAAAAACATTTGTAATTTAAACGTATTTGAAAATACTGATCCCAGGCATCTAGCAGCATGAAAATTGCAGCGGAGCTTCCTCAATGGAGCTATCCTGCATGAGAAATTACAAATGTTTTTCCTATGGGCATCCCCTTTGGAATTGAATAAATTGGCACCCTGTACCCCAAACCTCTCCAAATTGGGGGTGCTTAAAGGGGAATGCCTGAGGAAGCTTCCCAGCAATTTCGATGCTGCTAGGTGCCTGGGATCAGTATTTTCAAATACTTATAATTTACAAATTAAATTTACAAATATTTTTGGGCACCCCCTTTGGAGTGGAATAACCTGGCACTCTGTACCCCAAACTCCTCCAAATTGGGGATACTTCAAGGGGAGAGCTTGAGGAAGCTACACTGTAATTTCCATACTGCTAGCTGCCTGGAATCACTATTTTCAAGCATACAACATTGCAATCAGAAATGATTTTTCCCCCTGGGGGCATGCCCTTTGAAGTTCAATAACCTGCCCCCTGAACCCCAAAGAAACAAATTTATTAATTTTAATTTTCTTTAAAATGCTGGTTCATTTAGTTACTAACGAAATGTTGCTTCCCCCTTTCGTTTTGTTAGCTAAGGAAACGATGAAACAGCATTTTGTTTTTTGTTTGGTGCCCATCCCTAAATGCAACCTCTGAGGTAGGGCCTTTTTTTTAGGTACGGGATGCAAAGGGGCCCATAGATGTGGATTCGAATTCCCAGAATTCTGCCTGCTGAATTCATACGGAGTTCTGGAAGTTGGAGTCCAAATTAAATGACATTAAATTAAATTTTTAAAAAAGCAAATTCCTAGCTGCCCCATTCTATAAAATTAGCGGTAGGAAGTTCGGTTTTGGACAACCACTTCCAATGGCCATGCTATATAGGGAATCTGAGGAGATTAACACCCCAGAAAAGAAGCTTGTCATACCATGCACACTGGTTTTTCTTTCAGGATGTGTATTACAGTTTAGGGTGGAGGCGGGTATACTTTCCTCAGGGTTGTGGCACACAGCGAGAGATGTGCCCACCCCCATCTCCCTCTCCCCTCTGCCCCAATCCTGATCTCCCTCACAGTGACTATTTTTGAAGAAGAGAATAGAGCAGATATTTGAAATGCACAGAGACCTATCACACTCCCAGCTTCCATTTCTCCCCTTCAAGGTAGTTTCAAACTATACAATCATCTCCTGCAGATCTCTTGCTTCCACACTGACAGGAGGAAGTGTGACCTGCATTCCAGATTCAACGGTGACAAGAAAAATAGCTACCAAATATGTCTGAAAGGATAAGTAAATATCCCGTTGAGGGGGGATTTAACTTGTGCAATATAACTAGGTTTAAGCTAAGGAAAAGCTACAGAAGGAAACTGTGGCAAGCCTGCTGGGTTTTTTCCTCTTTTGATTCATACAGAGCACATGTATGGACCACATTTGGCCCCTGGCCTTAGGCTTCCATCAACCGCCATCCAAAAAGCATCTGCAGTACATATGGGTATGCACTGTCTTTGGATAAACGAAGGAAGCCTGTTTGCTCAATGAGCAAACCAAAGATCCTAAAAGCATCAATGAGGGCAAAGCAATCGATTCCTCATAGGAAATCTGCTGTATATGTATCCTTATTAGAAGTGAGAAAAGGAAAAGGAAAACTAAGGGAAGGTGTTCAGTTTGTGGGCCAACAGACAGAGAGAACACTTTTTTTGGGGGGGGGTGTCTCACCTTTCCTGCTACAAAGGCTGCTTTCACACGACCACTAAAATCTGCAGCAAACTTTGATTTGGATCACACACACACACCCCAGAGCAGTCAGGTGGTTGACGTTGCGGATCGGATGTCCCCATGGTTGCATTTTGAAAATCCACAACCATGACCGAGAACCGCAGCAAAGACACCATAATGGGGGCGAAAATATTTTGGTGCGGATTTTCCGTATTCCCACGGACTCGAGTAACAGTTTAAAATCCGCATCAGAACACTGACAAGGATTTTACCACCTTGAGACCAGGGCTGCTATCCATTGGCCAGAAAATCCGGATCAAAGTAAAATGTGGATTTTTTTTTCTCTTTCAAGTCTGCTGGACATAGGGACACAATTTTATTAACCACATCCTTGAGCAGTTTGAAGCGGATTTTAGTGGTCGTGGGATAGCAGCCAAAGTCATTAATACAGCACAATGAATTTCAGATCAAGAGAAGAGAGAGGATTGGAGATGGAGAAAGGGAGAAAGGCTGGGAAGTGCAGAGAAGAGCAGGCTGCATGTATTGCTCTTTTAAGAAAGTGCCTTTCTCATTGCCCTTTTAAGGTCTCTCACTCATTCTCCTCCCTGTGGCTGCTCTAGGCAGCTGCTCCCATGAAACATTTACTGACTGAGTGAGTGACTGAGTGAAGTTTTGATTTTTTTAATTTGATTTCAAGCTACCAGGCAACTCTGGGCAGTGTACAACAAAAGTGAACAACAGACAAATTATAAATGAAGATAACCAAATTACACTAGTTAAAATATAAACTATATAAAACTAAAAAGACAATATTGCAAAAAAGAATTAATTGATAAAATGCAGAGACAGTATACATCTGGGCAGGGGTGGAAATACCAGAGTTATGAACTGAATTCTGGGAAAACCTGCTTAAACAGCCAGGACTTTAATGTGCTCCTGAAAATACTCAGTGTAGGGGCCAGGTGGATGTTCATTAACTTGAAGTCAATGCAGAAGCAAACCAGTAGCCAATGCAGATCAGCTGGTGTCAGGGAGATATGATGATCATGTCTCACTTCACTTAGTAGTCTGGCCACTGTGTTTTGGACCAGTTGAAGCTTCCACATTAGCCTCATGGGCAACACCATGTAAAGAGCACAGCAGTAGTCTAATATCAAGATGACCGGTGCATGGACCAGAGTAGTAAGGGCTCCAGTGTCCATTCAGGGACACAGCTGAATGATCTGCCAGACATGGAAATGGGCAAAGTGGACCACAGATACTACCTGGCACTCCATAGCACTGGGTCCAAGAGGACGCCAAGCTGCACACCTCAGCCTTCTCCTCCAACAGAGTGGGATTTTCCCAACCCACAGACACTAGAGATCCTCACACATAGGACTTCAGTCTTGCATGGGTTCAACCTCAGTCTGTTTGGCCCAATCCACTCAGCATGGCTCACAGACAATGCTCAAGGGACAGGACAGCATCCACTGCAGACATAGCTCCAAAGCTCTGGATGGACTCTTCCAGCAACCTCATAGAAATATTAAATAGCATTGGTGAGATGATTGACTGCTGTGGTACCCCACAGTTGAGGATCCATGAGATGGAAGCCACCTTGTCAAGCTGCACTCTCTGGGGATTGTCCTCCAGGAAGGACAAGAGCCAAGCCAAAGTGAGGCCACTTACCCTCAGGACTGATGGTATCAAAGGCCACTGAGAGATTGAGGTGGACCAACAAGGACACTTTGCCCCCATTGGTCTCCCTTAGAAGGTCTTCTTGCGCAATGACCAATGCTGTTTTTGTGCTGTGGAGAGGCCTGAACTCAGAATGGAATGGATTAAGGGCATCGGTTCCATCCAGGAGTGCCTGAAGCTGGTCGGCCACCACCCTCTCCACAACCTTGCACAAAAAGAGTACATTGGCAACTGATCTGTAGTTCGTAATATCGTCTGTTGCCCATTCTTTCAAATGGGCCAAATGAGTGTCTGCTTGAGGACTTGGGGGAACTTGCCCTCCCAGAGAGACCCATTTATCATTTCTATAGCCCATCCTGTTGTTGTTGGCCTGTCTGCTTTTATGAGCCAGGCTGAGCATGGATCAAGGGTGGTGGTGATGGCCCTGGAGCAACCAAGAACCCTGTCCACTTCTGTTGGCGTCACCGGTTGAAATTGGCCTTATTTCAGCAGAGAACAGGTCAGAGGGCCAATGTACATCTCTAATTTGGAAAAATATGGTTGAAAAGTCATAATCTATGCTAGCATTGAAATTTTATTTTTGAAAGGAATTATTACAGCCATTTGTTTTATTGAATGTGTATATCACTCATCTTTTTTCATTCCTTTTTTTGGGGGGGGGGGGGCAACCTGCTCTAAAAAAGGAAGAACAGTTGAATAATAAAATCCACTCAAAGTGCCTCCAAAGGACTTTGCCTCCATACAGTAGCAAGAAAAATAAAAAGATGTTAGCTTGAAAAGGAGTCATGATGTTAACAATTGTTACAGTGCTTCACAAAAAGAATAATTGATGCTATGACCTCTGTGATAATGCCAGGCTAGCTCTTTGATATATAGCCAACATCTGGTAGTATAGTTTCATATTATCTTTATTGCAGAGTTGTATAATATCGCTTGATAGTTTTATTCATCTTGCCTTGCAAACTGACAACTTGATTTAATTCTAGGACTATCAGTTGAATCAGTTGAAACTGATGAGGTTACTGAGCAAAGTAATTTAGCCAATCTGAAGGACTGAGGGAAGTCCAGTAAGAGAATGTGCCGGAACATTTATTGTTTGTATTAAGAGAAAAGAAAAGACGTTATTTCCCAAGCTTCGAATTGGGAATGTGAAGAAATGGCGAGATCTTGCTCATTATTTGCTTAACCTGTTGTAGCCTGCATGATACTGGCTGCAGAGGTTGCCTAACTAAGAGCCTACCCAAGAAGAGCCCGAGTTAATGATGTTTGTAATTACTTCTAAGAAAGTGTGATCATTTTAATATGCAAGATTAGCAAACGTAATTCACTTTGACAGAACCAAGTTAGCTAAGTGCTTTGGCTCTGTCGCATGATTACAACTCAGGAAGACAAGGGTGGGATAAAACTCTGCTGGAATGAAGAGGGGTTATCAGTTTCTCAGCACTAAGGAACAGAAGGATAAAAAGATCTGTAATTGATTCCCCTGTGCCTACTGCAGAGATGGGATTGTTTAATGCCAGTGGTGACAATATTACCTCACATCTTTTTTCATTTTCATTGGCAATAAGAATGAGAGACAAGGAAGTTGGTCCTGCCATCCTAATAAGATGGGTACTAGTAGAAATAGAATTTACATCCCCTGTAACACTCAGAAGCAATGCATTATAAGTAACACAATTTCTTGGAGCAAAGTTGCTTCCTGTTAGATGGGGCTGGGTGCAATTCTAGTTTGCACTCCAGAAAATGCCTATCTTTGCATGGCGAAGAGGAGAGAGAGAGAGAGAAGATCTCCTCGGCGTTCCTAGACTGTTCCTTGCCTGTTCTGACCTTTCTTCAATGTTAGATTGTTGTTCTTGGCACAGTTGATGTCATTTCCTCCTCTCTGGTGTCTTTTCTTATTTCTCCACGGAACATTTTGCTCGTATTCTCTGGTAACGAAAGAGGCAGCCGTGGGTCCTGAGGTTTCCAATTTAGTTAGAACTAGGATGTCTATCACCTTTCTGATCACAAGTGTTCTTCTATCATAAGCCCAAGTGTACTTTTTTAAAAAAAGACAAAGAAGCTGCATGCCACTTAAATTGCCCAGTGCCCACCACATCTTAGGGCTGGAGCTGCCATTAAGAAATGCGAGGTGTCTGTTTGCAGTGGCAGATGCCAAAGATTAGAAGCTAGTCTGCTGCCATCCGGTGCAGGGAAGCCACTGATTTGTTGCCAGTTTTAAAGTCAAATTCAGCTGCCAGTCTAGTTGACATCAGTCTGTGGAATGTGCGGCGTGTTGTTACATCCCATCGAGTTGCTTCTGCTTTATGACCCTAACAGGGCTTCTGAAGTACTGTATGCAAAGTGTTCAACAAGTGGTTTACCATTGCCTCTGTGGCCTAGTGGGGATATGAAGTAGAGATGGGCACCAAACAAAAAATGAAATGCTGTTTCATTGTTTCATTAGCTAAGGAAACGAAACGGGGAAGCAGTGTTTCATTAGCAACTAAATGAAATGGCATTTTTGTTTAAAACGATCTGATTCATTTTGCCGTAAAACGGCTCCCCTGGGTCCTAGAGGTACCAAAATTGGTGGGAACATTCCTTGGACTTTTCCCTTTAGGCCCTCCAAATTTGGAGAGATTTGGGGCTTGGGGGCACATTATTAACTTTCAAAGGGGGTGTCCCCAGGGGGGAAACATTTCTAATTGTGATGTTATATGCTTGAAAATAGTGATCCCAGGCAGCTAGCAGTATGGAAATTACAGTGGAGCTTCCTCAAGCTCTTCCCTTTCAGCAGCCCCAATTTGGAGAGGTGTGGAGTACAGGGGACCAAGTTATTCAACTCCAAAGTGGTGCTCATAATAATCCATTTTAAAATGCTTTTTTGGGGGAGATTGGTGTGGTTTCTAACTGTAGATTATATAAGTTGTCTGCTTTTTTGTTGTCTGTAGGAGTGAGGAGAGTTACAGTCAGCTCTGGCAGTGCTGCTAGCTTAATGTCTTTGAAGTTAAATAACTAGGCCCCTGAATCCCAAATCTCTCCAAATTTGGAGGGCTTAAACGGGAGAGTCCAAGGAAGGTACCCAACAATTTTGGTGCCTCTAGGAACCAGGTGACCTGTCTTATAGAGTAACAAATCATTTCATTACTTTTTTTTTGTATGAATTTTTGGAAAAAAATATCATTTCTAATGAAACGAAATGAATCACGGGGGAACAAAATGTAATGAAACAAAACACATTTTTCCTGTTTTGTGCCCATCCCTAATGTGAAGCCGTGCCTCCTAAATCTTAGTCCAGCACTCTATGCATTATAACACATAGGTTCTTAGAAATCAGGACTCTCAGTATTGACCTCTGTCAATACAGCCATCCCAGGCCTCTCTGCATGGCGGCTTCTTTCAGCCCATAGGGCCATGCCATGAATTGGAGCCAGTTCGCTTTTTGACCAACTATACATTCAGATAGAGAACCCTTTGGTATGTACACCTAAGGGAAATGTGTCTTTACTGCCACCATGCATTCTCCAATAAAACATTCATAGGTGACCTGTCTGTGAAGAAAGCGTGATGAAAAATCTAAATTTGATTAAAACATTCTAATCAAATATTTGTGAAGATTCTGAGTCATCCAGGTGAGGTTAACTGGAAGTTGACTCATGTGGACATCTTTTCTCATGAGAGCAAAACGTCTCGCTACTCAACCAAGCAGCTTCATCAGTCATGGTCAGAATAGCAAAGTATGCCTGACCATGGTATTTTAGTGTAAGATTCCCCCCCCCCCCATGAATAAATAGATGAATTCCCAAGCCACCTCTGGAAGCATCACTGATACACATCTGGAAAATTTATGTGTCAAGAATGTCTTAATTAGCAGAAAATAAAAAGTGTTATAATTAAAAGAGAATATAAACAGAATGGTTTGAAAAAATAGTTACATCATAAGGCGTCAAACTATCAGAAACAGATAATTCTAACATTTTCACCAACACACACACACACACACACACACACACACACACACACACACACACACCTTAGTTTGAAACACCCCACAGAAGTGTCATGCACCTGGGCCATTTTGTTATATTATTTGTTTCCAATACATAGAAGTGGAGAAATGAGCTTTGAATTTGCCCTGTTTCTGTTGCCATTCCTCATCTTTCCTTCTGTTGGAAAACATTGTATGAAATACAATAAAAGAGATACCGGTATTATGCTGCTAGGTGACCCTGCCAGGCAAAATTTATTTTGCTCTGGGGAAAAATGTATTCTCTCTCGGTACCTTCTTGAAATCAGCACTGATTATCTTGTTGCAGGAGAAGAAAAGCTTCTGTGTTCATGATGAGGAAATAATTATTCTAATCCATGTTACAATAGCCCTATTAGCATTTCTTTGAAAATAATTAAAACATTTCCATTTTCATTTCCCCAGTCCTGTCTTACACTAGATTTATCTCAACTATTCACTACCTAGTTTTTGGAAATTACAGTGAAACGACCAAGTAAACAAACTTATTATATTAGCCTTGTTTATCTTAGTCATGGTTTATATTGACGCTTTAATTCTGAAAATTTGATAAACCAGGGTATTTCTCCTAATGAAAACTGCTGTTATGTTGAGGTGATTATTTAATGGGGGGGAGGAGAGAGAGAGATTCATCCAAAAAGGTAGTCAAGTAGATTGAGTGCATTTTTGTCACCCGGAAGGCTAGACAATGCGGCATGGTGATATCACACATCTTAATATACTTTCACAAGGGTGTGAGAATGCTTTGGGGTGGTTGTGGAACACCTAACTGTTCCCCTGATTTGTGTCACTCTTTGTGGTGCCTCACAGCAGTTCTAACTGATGTTTCTGCTTCCGTGTTCCCATTATATGTCTTCAAATCTCACATTCTTGGATTTATTTAGGTTCCAGTTCTGGTAATAACTGTTCAAGCTCCATGTCACTTCAGTGGGATATGTATCATGTCAGGGTGTTTTGCAATTATATTCTGGTCTGGACTGTATCCCCCACTTTAACTTTTGAGAGGAAGGATGGTTTCTGGCTCTTTGTTTGCTAATAAAAGTGGGGATATTCTGGAAAAGACCCACCACTTTTCACTGATTTTTCAGCTGCCCTCCTGAGGAACAAAAACAATTTATTCATTCTATAGTGAAATCGAATTTCTTCTGATTTTATTTAGAAATAACAAGTCACATTAGTGTCAACATGATATTGTTCTCTCATTGACATCCCTAATTACGTGGGTCATCCATACAATTAAAATCTAAATTTCTGCACATAGTTGACCCCAATATATAAATTACATATACAGTGGTCCCCCGCCCTTTCGCGGTTCATATACTGTGGTCCTGCTATATCACGGGACCGCAGTACCCCGAAAGGGCTTGAGGGATGGGGGAAAGGTTTTAAAAGTGGGGCTCTTAAAACCTTTCCTCCTTCCCCAAGCCCCAGGCTCCAGCTGATTGGTGCTAGGGTGAGGAAACTAAAGTTTTTCTCCCCCACCCAGGCACCAATTGGCTGGAACCTGGGGCTTGCCTCTACGGAGGCATCACACGCCGCTCCCCTGCACCCAGGGGTGGTCAGGAGAAGCAGTGTGTAATGTTTAAAATGACTTTAAGCAACAGAGCCAAGTGTTTGCCTCCATTGCTTAAAGTCATTTTAAACATCACATGCCACTTCTCCCGATTCCCGCAGAAGGGGTGTGTGATGTTTAAAATGACTTTAAGCAACGGAGCCAAATGTTTGGCTCTATTGCTTAAAGACATTTTAAACATTGCACACACACCCAGGCCTGACCTGATCTGCATCCGCATATCACAGATTTTCAATCATCGCGGATCGGGTCAGTCCCTAACCCCTGCGATAGACGGGGGGGGGGGTTCTGTACTGTAAACATATGTATATAATTTCAGCTGTTTTTTAAATCCTTTTTTTGTAGCCAAAGCCTGAAGTTAAGAACCAAGTTGGTACAGGAATACATATAGAGAGAGCTGGACTGAGACAGCTGAAAGAAATTCAGGTTCTAGTCTTAACTTGGACATGAAGCTTATTAGGTGACTTCTGGCCAGTCACTCTGCCTCTGCCTTACTGGGCAGGTGTGGGGATAATATGTGATGGACAGCCATGTGCACTCCCCTGAGCTTATGGGTGAAAAAAACGGCCTATAAATATAGTCAGTCAGTAGATCTGAAACACAAATAGGAAGCAGCAGTGTATGTGTGCAACAGTAGAGAGAAATGTTTGTTTAATTTAAATTTGTTTTTTTTTAATTATATGTCACCTTTCCCTAAAACTGGGACCCGAGGAGGCTTCCAAAACAGTTAACACAGAACTGAGAATTAATATGCAATGAAATGTAAACATTAAAAAAAGAAATAAATTCATTGTATTAGTGCAATGCTGCTATGACCGAAACACTTTAAAACCATTTACTCAAACTATTATTAAAAAGATCCACACATTTATTCACTTGTATTTACTTTTGAATATGAAGGTGATGGGCTGCCATTAGAAGGAGGGCAGGGTGGGGGCAAACCGTGCCTCTCTTGAATTGCTGGAGACTCACTAAACAGGTCTCTGGGGGTGGTGAGATTATGAGAATGCCTCCTGTGCTGCTAAAACTGTACTCACCACCCAGGGTTCAATCCCAGATAGCGGCTCATGGCTGACTCAGCCTTCCATCCTTCCAAGGCTGGTAAAATGAGTATCCACCTTGCTGGAGGTGGGGTGTGTGTGCAATGTGTAGCCTACATCAATAAGTTGTAAACTACCCAGAGAGTGCTTTCAGTGCTGTGGGGCGATATATAAGCAGAAGACTTTGCAGGGAAAATGTGTCCTGGCCAGCTAAAACAAATGTTGAAATGGTTTTGTGTTTGAAAAAGCCTTTAGGTATCCTAACAATGAAATCATCATCATCATCATCATCATCATCATCATCATCATCATCATCATCATCATCATCATCATCATCATCATCATCATCATTTTCTTGGCAGGATTGCTGGAGTGGCTTGCCAGTTCCTACTCCAGGTGCCTACAACACCTGGTATTCCCTTGTGGTCTCCCATCCAAGTACTAGCCAGGCCTGACCCTGCTTAGTTTCTGAAATCAGGCAAGATCAGAGGTGCTTAGGGCATCTAGGCAGCTTGGAAAGGACTATATGGATCATCAAATTCAGCCCCTGTCAAGGAGGCACAATGGGGGATCGAACTCCCAGCCTCTAGCTCGGAAGCCAGATGTCTGAACCACTGAGCCACACAGAAAATCCTCTGAACAAGAAGAAGCACCCAAAGACATCCCTGTCCTCTGGGGTGGGGTGGGGATGTCATCTCACTCTTATCACTAGGTGGAGGAAGCTGAGGCTGCCAATACACATGTTCAAGGCACTGTGAGAAAAGTATGCCTTATTTTTATGACAAAGTACTTGGATCAACTTGGCACAGGTCTGAAACAGTTCGGATTGTTCTGACTCCAGCTTCCGAATCCAGGTTGGCCCCAATTTCTTTGAACTGACCTGGTGACTCTTCAAGGAAGCCAGACAGTACGTCTCTAAAAGGTTGCAAAGCCAACAGGATCTAAGGAAAACATCATGGTGTTGCAGAAGAAAGGGTAGCTGTTCATTCATAGCTCCAGCTTGCTGTCTCAAATGTAGATTTTGCCAGTACTTTCCAATCACAGCGTCTGATCCTTTTATGCTCTTGAAAAACACTTTCCCCCCAGCATGCCCATGACTGTGATGATTTTTAAAACACTTCACACTGACAAGGTTTCAAACCTTGACAACAGGGCTTGTAGGGAAGGAAGTTGGCTGTTGAGCTTCCTCTGTGCCTCCTTTTTGTCCCTATGCTTCTGTTTAGCTGCGAGCCGCAGTTCCTTGAACCAGCTGTACCAAATGGGCTGGAGGTTGTAAAGAGGAGACTGAGCCCCCTTGGCAGGGGCCACCGCAGGACAATGATTCCAGCAGCCTCCCACGACTCTGGGTCTTGTGGGGTGCAGGAAGTCTGGCTTCCTGTTCCTGAGTTGGAAAGGGGGTGGTAGACCCCTGCCCTGGCCCATGAGAAGAAATAACAATAAAGACCAGGAGTTGGTTTGGTTTAGTTTATTTAGGATTTTTATACTGCCAGCTTCCACAAGGGAACTCAAGCTGGTGAACAAAAGGTATAATCAATGACATGGGAACAACAAAGAATAAAATGCAAACCAATAACCAATAAAAACACATTAAAGATGTAGGCATCCAGCAAATCAACACAAAGACAAAACAACACTAATTACTCAAAGGCTTTCTTGAAGAGCCAGGTCTTCAAAGCTCTCCTAAAGGCAGGCAGGGATTGTGCCAGGCAAACCTCGCTGGGGATGGAAGTCCAGAGCAACGGGGCAGCCACAGAGAAAGCCCAGTTTGGCATAGAGGTTTTGCGCCCCTCTCTGGGAGTGGCCAACCAAAGCACAAGTGCCTGGGAAGCTTTAGTGCAGTGATGGCGAACCTTTTAGAGACCGAGTGCCCAAACTGCAATTCAAAACCCACTATTTTTTCATAAAGTACCAACACAGCAATTTAACCTGAAAACAGGTGGCTGTGAAGGGGCAATGTCAGGTGCCCACAAAAAGGGCTCCAGGTGCCACCTTTGGCAGCCATGCCATAGGTTCGCCAATACTGCTCTAGTGGGACGGGCATTTGCTGATCTTAGGGAAATACGTTTTGCCAAATAATCAGGACTCAAGCCATGGAGGGTTTTGTAGACCAAAACCAAACCTTAAACCTGATTTGGGATGCAATGGGCAGCCAATGCATATGGGCCAGAATAGGGGTGTTGCATGCAAATCTGCCAGCACTAACCACCAACCTGGCTGCCGCATTCTGTACCTGCTGCAGTCTCCAAACCAGGGCCAAGGGAAGCCCCATGTAGAGTGCATTGCAGTAGCCGACTGCCCTTAGGGAGTCCTCGTCAAGAAAAGAGTGAATTTGAGTGATCAGCCAAAGTTGGAAAAAGGCCGACTTAGAAATGGCTGCCACCTGGAATTCCAGAGAGAGGGCCAGATCCAGAACCATGTCCAGACTTCTTATACTCTCAGCCAACTGAAGGAAAGACCCTCCGAGACTAGGGAGAGTGCCACTGAATCCATTGGAGGACCCCCTAAAGAAAAGAACCTCAATCTGCTCAGGGTTCAGCCTGAGCCTATTGGACCTGATCCATGTCAAGACTGCGGCCAGGCAACACTCCAAGGTCAGGACAGCCTCCACTGCAGAGGTGGAAAAGGAGAGATAGAGTTGTGTGTCATCAGCATACTGATGACAGCAAACCCCCAAAACTCTGGATGACCTCCCCCAGCGGCTTCATATATATGTTAAACAGCATGGGGAAGATCACCAAACCCTGGGGCACCCCACAAGTGAGGGGCCAAGGGGCCAACAACTCCTACCCTAGCTTTACACATTGGACATTTCCCTCAAGGAAGGATTGGAGCCAGCACAAGGCTGAACCACCAATCCCCACCCTTGAGAGGCTATTCAAGAGGATACCATGGTCAGCAGTATCAAAAGTCGCAGAGAATTCAAGGAGGACCAACAAAGTAGAGTGACCCCTGTCAGCCCCCCTCAGAAGGTCATCTTGCAGCACAGCCAGGTCTGTCTCAGACCCATGCTGTGGCCTAACCCCAGACTGGAATGGTGCGAGACCATCAGAAGAAGGAGGATTCACACCAGGGATGGGCTCCGTGTGAGTCATGCATTTTCTGGGCCTGAACTTCGAGTCAAATTTATGGTGGTGTTGGCAGCAGCAGCAGTAGCACCTGGGAGTGGCACGTAATTACTTGTTTTTACTTATTCAAGTGTATTTTAATTAGCAAGTGGTATAATTGAGTTTTAATCTTTAACTTGTTCTGTTTTAAATTCTGTTTCTTTTAATATTGTGAGCTGCCTTGAGTACCCGTATCAGAGGAATGGTGGCATATAAAACACACAGGCCCAGTCTAACCCTGCAAGGAGTGTGAAGTCTCAAGACTGAGCCTCGTGGTGCAGCGGTTAAACTGCTATACTGCAGCTATAACTGTGCTGGAGGCCTGGGGTTTGAGGCCAGGGCTTCCATCCCAGGTAGCCAGCTTAAGCTTCACTCAGCCTTCCAATGTTCTGAGGTCAGTAAAATAAGTACCCAGCTTGCTGGGGGAGGTGAAATGTGTAGCCTTCATAATCACTTGTAAACTGCCCAGAGAGTGTTTACTTTGGCTGTGGTCACACCTGGGTTTCGATCCTGATCTTCTGAAGGTCCAGCTTTTCCTCTTTGTCCCATCACATGATTGAATAAGTGGGACAGGAGTTTACACTTCAAAAGCTGTTTTTTTAATTTTAAAGTGCAGTTCAGCCCCCCTTGGCCAGCAGGTGGCACTGGCATTTGAAAACAATGGACCACTTGGCTGGGGGAAAGGAAAACTTGTAGGACGGGATAGAGCTTCCTGTTTCTCCGAAGGTGAAAAGCAATTAAAAAAAATAGCCCATTGGCCCCAGGAACAGCTGGTTGGTGCTATGAAAAAAGAAAGAAAAAGAAACCCAGATCATCTGCATGGTCCCACGGCATTTGCCTCCTTAAAAGCTGGATTTTCAAAGCGAGGCAAAAATTTCCCTACCTCTTTGGTGAGTCACAGAAACGTCGCTTCGAGGAGCATTACCGGGTTTTCTTTTTTCTTTTTTTTTTCAAAAATCCCGGCGGCCATGGGGATGGTATTTTTAGACACGGGTTATCTGATAATTTAAACTGCTTTTAAAGGGACGTGGGACTGGGGCCTTTATTAATTTATCTCTTTGATATGTTTTTACTTTTTATTTTGCTTTAGCTTTAGTTTATTAATATTCCATGTATTTACTTTATTAATATTTCGTGCCTGTATTGTTTGACCTTATGTTCTGTGTCTGTATTACATTTATGTTTATCACATGTTTCTCGCCCCCCAGAGTAGCCTTTGACTAGATGGGCAGGATATACATTGAATAATACTAACAAGGGAGTGCTTCAAATTCTGTGGGACAGTATATGAGTAGCATGCTTTTGCTTTGCTTTTTTATTCTGTTCAGGGAGCTGTCTCTCCAGTTGGGGGTGTTTGTCTGAAGGGGCTTCTTTCTGACAGGGTCTGACTACAGTGAACCCCCACCTATTGCGGGAGTAAGGGACCCGACCTGACCTGCAATAATTGAAAATCCACAATATGTGGATGCTGGGTCAGGTGGGGCCTAGGGGGCCTCTATGGGGCCTCATACACTTACCTGAGGCCTGCTACTGCCCCAAACAGGCCTTCGATGGACTTCTGGGGCCTGTTGAAGGCCCTAGAAGTGCTTTCTGGTGATCTGGAAGTCACTTCCGGTTTACCAGAAGTCACTTCCAGTTCACCGGAAAACACTTCTGGGGCCTCCATCAGGTCCCAGAAGCCTGTCAAAGGCCTCAGAAGTGGTTTTGTTAATCCAGAAGTGACTTGATTTTCGGTTCATCAGAAAGCACTTTTGGGGCCTCTGAAAGGCCCCAGAAGCCCGTAGGAGGCCCGTAGGAGGCCCGTTCAGGGCAGCACCAGGCCTGGGGTAAGTACAGAAGGCCTGAAACAGGCCCATCCATCTTACTCCAGAGGCCTTTGTTTAATATACTGCAGTCCCGTGATATACTAGGACTGCGGTATATGAACTGTGAAAGGGCAGGGGGTGATTTACTGTAAGTAAGTAAAGTAAGTAAGTATAGATGTTGGGGGCTAGGTTCCACCCCCGAACACATAAGGGATCAGCAAAAGGGGACAGTTAATGGGTAAGGGAGAGCTCAACTGGCTTGCTTACAATATTCCCATTATTTTGATCTAAAATGCTACTGGATCTGTTGTTGTTCAGTCATTCAGTCATGTCTGACTCTTCATGACCCCATGGACCAGAGCTCGCCAGGCCTTCCTATCTTCCACTGCCTCCCGGAGTTTGGACATATCCGTATTGGTTGCATCGATGACACCGTCCAACCATCTCATTCTCTGCCGTCCTCTTTTCCTTTTGCCTTCAATCTTTCCCAACATCAGGGACTAGACATGGGCACGACTCAGCGAAATTTTCATTTCCGTTTACATTTTTCGTTTCCATTACGTAACAGAAACGGTAACAATAATTAAGCCGTCAGAACTCAAACTCAAACCGAAAAAAGAAAAATTTGGTCGGGTTTTTCGTTTTTGTTTGTGGCATCGCGGCGATCGTGCAATGCGAAGCACAGAAAAAGGTTTTAAAAGTTTTTTTTAAAAAAAACCGACTCCCGGCCAAAAAAGCAGGCAAAAATATGCCTGCCTGAGGCTTTGCCACCTACCAGGGGGGTAGTTTCTGGGGGGTCCCCGGCATTTCCCCCCCTTCTCCTGTCCTGGGCTGCTTGCACCAGGCTGGG
>JAHTLZ010000237.1:8454822-8469077 GCA_023846285.1 Phrynocephalus versicolor | reverse complement strand
ATTTTGAAATACAAAATATGTTAACAATAGATATGCATTGGAAGATGCTTGGTAGAGTACTGTAGATTCCCCACCACCACCACCACAATTTCAAACAAGGGGGAAATATACAAAGGAGGCAGAATTAAGGTTACCTTGTGAACTCATCTGAATGCCATTAAATACTCTTCCGGAGACTGAGATGATGAATTATCTGTCTCTCAACAGCAATCAGCTCTTTCTCCCCAAGCATGAAATTACTATATAGGGAAAGTGTACTCACTTTTTAGTAGGAATGCAAATGTTATTGAGCTATTTCTGAAAACAACTGTTTCTCACTCGTTAATGACAGCTTATCCAAGGCTTGTCTGTATGTGTAATGCATAGTGTCGCAAACTCAAACATCAGTGCAACACACATCTTATGAGCAGATAAAGCTTCCTAGACGTCTCCAAAAGCATGTCTGTCCCACCCACCGGCTCTGCTTGAAATGTTTCTTTATAAAAGAGGCCACAAGAAAGTTCAGAGGGCTGGGAACAGGGACTAGATACATGTTGTGTTGGTCCAGCTTCCAGAAATAGCTAAGTAGAGGCAAGTGGCAGACACAGGAAGATAGATTACTCAGATTTGAGGCTGCTGTAACCATTGGGGGGGGGGAACTAGACCAGCTTTGAGGGGGAATCCTGAAGAAGAAAGACTCGAGTCCAGTTGTCTGACCAGCGGAGCGATCACGCCCCTTGCCATTGGCACATTTTATTACATATCATTTACATCCCAGAGTATGCACAACATCAGTGATTGGTTACAGGGGTAGAGGTGGCATATGCTCGTTGGATGCTCTGCTCTGTAGGGAATTACCTCATGAACAGAGCATGCTTTGCACAGTTATTGATTACAATAACACATGTCCTTACTGTTTACAGATGGGAGGTGTTAATGAGAAGTAGACAAGAATAGGTAAAAGGAAATGAAAAGCAAACAGGATTAGAAGCGGAGCTATCCCAGTAACCAAGAGTAAATAAATGAAAGATGAGCAGAGCAGAGTCAGAGTGAGTAAATAAGCTGAGGAAATGAAAAGTAAATAATAGGTAACCCAAGCTGGTTTAGCTAGATTCCAAGGTCTTCAACATGTGGATTTTAGGCAGAGGAATTCCATTAGGAGGGTTTTCCCTCTCGTGAAATGGAAATGACCCCTAGGTCTCATCCCAACTGTCTGAATCAGACGCCATCACAGCTTCTTCATCAAACCTTGGTCACAATATGTAAGACTTAACATGTTAAAAGGAAAGAAAAGTCATTTTTGTGTGTGCTAAACTGGAAAACAAGCAGACCAAGGCATCCAATCTTTTACAAATAATGTTGAAAGTAATGTTCCAACATTATTTTCAAAATGTGACTCTAAAATATTATTTGAAAAATATTACATTAGATGTAGATTAATTAACACATTATTTCCACAATTAATTTTGAAAGATTAAATGCACTGATTTACTTGCCATATTGTCATTAACATATTATGGCTCACATTTCTAAGCTCTGTTTCTTGAGAGTGGACCAAGGCCCACAGAACCCACATTAGGACTCACACAGGTCCTTCCTTCTCTTCTAGCCTTAGGCATCTGCGGCGATAAGCTCCTCTTGTTCCGTGGAGCCCACTCAACAGCACAGGAATATGCCAGGCAAGATGTGAAGGAGCAGAAAAGCACTTGCTCTTGTGCCAGCATTTTGACTCTTTGTGAAATTTGGCAGGGAGTGGACTTTGGGAGTGATGAGATGGATGCAAGAATCTAAAAAACACCTCCAGCTTTGGGTTGGAGCAACTTGTACAACTAGAGCTGTCCATGGTGCTGAGACTTTGGCTGCTTTAAGTGGTGAGTTCCTACTAAGGACAGACAAGAATACCTGTGATCTTTTTATTGGGAAGCATTGAAATGCACCAAGAAAAGGCACCCTCTAAAATGCAGCAAAAGAAGAAGCCCCCCCCCACAATTTTCTGGAAAATAAAAAGGCTCATGAATAAACTGTGTCCAACAGGCACATCCCCTCCATCGACCTTTCTCCAATTTGCTTTTCTAAAAACCCAGAGTTCAAAAAGGCAAGGCAAGGCTTACACATCTAACATTTGGTGGGCATCTCCCAAGAAAAAGCAATGACTAAACTACAAAGACGATGTGGATTTGCAAGATGAAGAAGGAACCTTCTTCAAACCCAGCAGAATTCACAGCCATCTGTTTGTTGTAAACCTTCAAATCACTGCGGAATATTTTTTTTTAAATTTTAATTCAAAGAAACGATACCAAGTGTTTTGCAGTGTTGTGTCTCCAGTATTCCTAATGAAAAGACTGTAGGGAAACAGAAAGACAATCCCCGTCCATTCACTGAATTGCCAGTTTTGCAATTTAAGAATATGCTTTTAAACTTGGGTTCTAACTGTGTTGTTTTGTTTTTTGTATGCCAATAAAGGCTGACTGAAAAATACTAAATGCTCTAAGCCAAGACAGCACAAGGGTCTTCCTTGAAATATGGAGGCATTAACAAAGCAAAGAAAGAGCCAGCCATGTCTTTCATCTTTAGGAGGGTAGCCATAGCTACCCTCCTAAAGGAGGGTAGGAGACAAGAAGATGCCAGTTTGGAAAGATAACCTCTAGCCATATCTTCGGTCAAATCTGGAAGTTGAGTCAACTGGACTTCTTTTCTTGAGAGATTGAAAAGTTTCACTGTTCATCCAAACAGCTTTGTAGGTCTGAAGAAAGCTAGTTGCGAGTCCTCCATTTTATAGTTCACTTTGACCTCATGTCTACCTGGTCTGAATTAGGCTCCTAAGAGGAACAGTGGCCTGAATAGGCTCATTAGGTGGACAATAGCCTTAATAGGCCTTTACGTGAACAATGGCCTAAGGTGCTGAAACCCATAAAGTACGGATTGTTGGCTATGACCTTGGTGGTGGAGGCATGAAATATTTTCAATTTGTCTAGGTATTGTTGAAATCACAGCCTGGTAAGTGGCAGATAGACTGTGCCTGAGCCCCCACCTCTGTTGAAAGAGGGGTTTTCAATGCACACATGAATGGCTTCCCTGACCCCCCTCTCAAACCACCTATCTTCTCTGTCTAATATGTGTACATCTTCATGTTTGAATGAATGCCCTTTGTCCTTCAAGTGGAGGTGTAGTGCTGATTCTGGCCCTGAGCTGTTACCCCTCCTATGTTGGGCCATCCTCCTGTTTAATGGCAGCTGAATTTGGACCATGCCAGTTAGACCATCTATAGCATGGCAGTGTTGTTGTTTTTAAAGGTAGAGTTTGCCAGGGCCAAATTTTCCACACCTTTCCAATTCCTTTTTAAGCAATTACTTTTGCATGTTGACCTTAGGAATAAGGTCAAATATATTTCTTGCCAATTAGCCTTTCTTCTCTCTAGGTCATGGCCAAATTAGATCTGGAAACTTAAACAAAACCATTTTAAGCAAAGACACCACACATATGACTCCCATTTCATTTCCTCTGAAGATGAAAAATACCTACTCGGAAAAGATACCACCATGAAAGGCACAGGAGCAGGCTGAAAACAGAGAAGAATGTTTAGGAGGGAAGAGACTTATGGAAGGGGAATGCAAACACCAGGCAGATGCTCAGCTTAGAGAAGTGTGCTGTGCCCCCTTTTGCCTGGACGTGCCCACATCCCTTATATAAAGGGACATTTTTTTTAAAAAAAGGAGTAGTTGAAAAAGAAAATTTCTATAAAAACAACATGGCATAATTGGGTAGACCTTGGCCCTCTTCAGAAGATGGGCCATCAGATGCTGGTATGTCCTCCCCAAAAAAGGTCTGTGTCCTTGTTTTGTCCTTGAGACAGCTTCACGTTGATCCCCTGACATTAGATCAACAAAGAAAGACAGCATTCTTGAAGTCAGTGGGATGAACAAATCAAAGCTAACAACTGGAGTGTTATTGATTCCTGCTCAAAATTGTTGCACTTAGCGGACAAAGATGCATTTTTCCATGTGTAAAGTGAGCCACTGTAAAGTGGATATGGAAGACACAAGTGCACTCCAGTTCCAGAAAGTAAAGATTGGATAATCAACATGACAAAGGAAAGATTGAAATACTTATTTTTTCCCTTCTGCTCCAATAGACCTTATTCCGCTTCGGTATGAAGGATGCGTCAATTCTTAGAGGAGACAAGAAGTCATGAGGAGAATTAGTGCGTGATCTGACAAGGAAGAGATTCAGCAGAAAGGACATTTGTGTGTCAATGCATTTAGTGCCACTGGATTAGGGATTGAACAGTTGCATGTATAATGGACCCAACAGGTAATGAAACTCAAACATGCAGGATATGGATCTGTGTTGGTTGTAACACCCTTGATTCCTTATACTTGATTCCTTATACTTGGTTCCTTTCTACCTAATGGGGTGGTCTGATCAATAAGGTGCATGTTTGTAGGGTGTGGACATGTTTACTACAACCACTCACTAGCTGACTTTTTAAAAATATCTTCCCAGTCTCATGTAGTTAAACACTGATATAAAGGCACATCCGGATAGAGCAGGGTGGGCAGCTCTGATTGTTGAGATGTTCATACAAAGGATCTCATGATCCTTTCCTGCTGGTTATGTTTGCTAGGACTGATTGGAAAGAGCTACCGCTGCTCACCCTGAGATGCAGCATCCCAGGGGCAAAGGTGCTGAGAAGCATTTCCTACAAGATGTATTCATCATCCTGAGCAATTTGGAGCTGAACCTTTCCTGTTTCAATATTTCCTTCTGGTATCTGGAGGTGATGCATTTTGACTATCAGGGGAGGGAAGCCCTTGGTTTATTTATCATCCTGTTAAATTGATGTCTCACATTTCCTTCCAAGGGCTCACAGCACCATACATGACACTCCTCCCCATTTTTAGTCTTCCTAACAACCCTCTGAGGTTGGTTAGGGTGATGGATTGTAAGTACATAAGAACATAAGAAGAGCCATGCTGGATCAGGCCAAAGGCCCATCTAGTCCAGCTTCTTGTATCTCACAGTGGTCCCACCAAATGTGTCTGGGAGCACACAAGGCTAAAGATCTATCTCCTGATACCAGTCCCCTGCATCTGGCCTTGAAGAACCCTGGTTTTACGCTAAGAGATTACCGTAGTAGAGATCAGCACTCCATATTCATATCCCCAGTGGCCCAATCTCTTCCACAAGAACTTGCCTAGCCACTTATTGGGCTTTGCACTGCTCAAGGCTTTATCCTGCTTATCATCATGCCAATCATGTAAGGACCCTGGCTGTCCCTTCCCTGTTTCCCTGGGCAACTGACCATCTCAGTGCAGAGGTGGGACAGAGAATCTTCTCTGCTCAGGTGAAAAGCGGTATAGTGCTTTCAGGAGCTATCCAAGGTGCTGAAGTTCAGATTGACATTTACAGTGAATGTATCATGCCTGTGAAATCAGATAGACCAGCCTCCATTGCCACTGAATCCAGGATCGCTGGGAGGGGGATAGCAAATTTAGAAGAACGCCAACAATATCCTGTTCCAGACCCTATTCAAGGGGGTACAGAGGTTGTTTGTTTGCAATGAGATGGTATGTAAGGATGTGCCATATGTATTTTTTGGACTTCAACTCACATAATTCTCGATTCTGGGTGTTCTACTTGAGAGACCCACACTAACAGAAACCCTAAGTATAGCTTACATGCTCAAAGGCTTAGTTTGAAGTCTTCTTAGCTTAGTTCAGGGCCTAACTTCCTATTCATAAAGGAAGCTAGGCCACCAAACCTTTGAACTAGACCTTCCAGGTGAGTCACATTGAGGTGTTTGTGGCTGTGAGTGAGTCAGGTGGGAAAATGGAAATTTCTAGGAGGTAACATCCAAAAATCACAAATGGCACATCCCTAGTAGTATGCCTAAGGTGCTACTTTTGAGAGTTCACATTGCCACATTAGATGCACCAGTGATCTGACTTGCTATAAGGCAACTATGTCTGTGAAGATTCTCAAGTCATCCAGGTGAGTTTATCTGGAAGTTGAGTCATGGCTGTTCAGTTGTTCAGTTGTGTCCGACTCTTCGTGACCCCATGGACCAGAGCTCGCCAGGCCTTCCTATCCTCCACTGCCTCCCGGAGTTTTGTCAAATTCATTTTGGTTGCATTGATGACACCGTCCAACCATCTCATTCTCTGCCGTCCTCTTTTCCTTTTGCCTTTCATTTTTCCCAGCATCAGGGACTTTTTCAAGGAGTCCTCTCTACTCATGAGGTGGCCAAAGTACTGGAGCGTCAGCTTCAAAATCTGTCCTTCCAGTGAACATTCGGGGTTGATTTCTTTCAGAATGGATAGGTTTGATCTCTTTGCAGTCCAGGGGACTCTCAAGACTCTCCTCCAGCACCACAGCTCAAAAGCATCAGTTCTGCGGCGATCAGCCTTCTTTATAGTCCAGCTCTCACTTCCACACATCACTACTGGAAAAACCATAGCTTTGACTATCCTGACCTTAGTTGGCAAAGTGATGTCTCTGCTCTTTAGGATGCTATCTAGGTTTGCCATTGCTTTCCTCCCAAGAAGCAGGTGTCTTTTTATTTCGTTGCTGCAGTATTAGAGTAGTATCATCTGCGTATCTGAGGTTGTTGATATTTCTTCCAGCAATCTTAATTCCGGCTTGTGATTCATCCAGACCTGCCTTTCTCATGATGTACTCTGCATATAAGTTAAATAGGCAAGGTGACAGTATACAGCCTTGTCGTACTCCTTTCCCAATTTTAAACCAGTCAGTTGTTCCATATCCAGTTCTGACGGTTGCTGTTTGTCCCACATATAGATTTCTTAGGAGACAGATAAGTTGGTTAGGCACTCCGATTCGTTTAAGGACTTGCCATAGTTTGTTGTGGTCTACACAGTCAAAGGCTTTGGCATAGTCAATGAAGCAGAAGTAGATGTTTTTCTGGAACTCTCTGGCTTTCTCCATAATCCAGCGCATGTTGACGATTTGATCTCTAGTTCCTCTGCCCCTTCGAAATCCAGCTTGTACTTCTGGAAGTTCTCTTTCCACATACTGCTGAAGCCTGCCTTGTAGAATTTTGAGCATAACCTTGCTAGCGTGTGAAATGAGTGCAATTGTGCGATAGTTGGAGCGTTCTTTGGCATTTCCTTTCTTTGGGATTGGGATATAGACCGATCTTTTCCAGTCCTCTGGCCACTGCTGGGTTTTCCAAATTTGCTGGCATAACGTATGCAGCACCTTTACAGCATCCTCTTTTAAGATTTTAAAGAGTTCAGTTGGAATGCCGTCACCTCCACTGGCCTTGTTGTTTGCAATGCTTTCTAAGGCCCACTTGGCTTCACTTTCCAGGATGTCTGGCTCCAGGTCAGCAACTACGCTATCTTGGTTATCAGGGACATCCAGATCTTTCTGATATAATTCTTCTGTATATTCTTGCCATCTCTTCTTGATCTCTTCTGCTTCAGTTAGGTCCCTACCATTTTTGTCCTTTATCATATCCATCTTTGCACGAAATGCCCCTTTAATATCTCCAATTTTCTTGAATAGATCTCTGGTTTTTTCTTTTCTGTTGTTTTCCTCTATTTCTTTGCACTGTTCATTCAAGAAGGCCGCCCTGTCTCTCCTTGCTATTCTTTGGAAGTCTGCATTCAATTTTCTGTATCTTTCCCTTCCTCCCTTGCTTTTTGCATCCCTTCTCTCCTCCACTTTGCTTTCTTGCATTTTCTTTTCTTTGGAATAGTTTTCATTGCAGCCTCCTGTACACTGTTACAAGCCTCCATCCATAGTTCTTCAGGTGTTCTGTCCACCAAATCTAGTTCCTTGAATCTATTCTTCACTTCCACTGTGTATTCATATGGGATTTGACTTAGGGTATACTTGACTGGCCCAGTGATCTTCCCTACTTTCTTCAGTTTAAGTTTGAATTTTGAAATAAGAAGCTGATGATCTGAGCCACAGTCAGCACCAGGTCTTATTTTTGCTGACTGTATAGAGCTCCTCCATCTTTGGCTGCAGAGAACATAGTCAATCTGATTCCGGTATTGTCCATCTGGTGATGTCCATGTGTAGAGTCGCCTTTTGTGTTGTTGGAAAAGAGTGTTTGCAATGACCAGCTTGTTCTCTTTACAAAACTCAATAAGCCTTTGCCCTGCTTCATTTGGTACTCCAAGGCCAAACTTGCCAGTTATTCCTTTTATCACTTGACTCCCTACTTTAGCATTCCAATCCCCTATGATGAGAAGAACATCTTTCTTTGGTGTCAGTTCTAGAAGTTCTTGTAAGTCTTCATAAAATTGGTCAATCTCAGACTCTTCAGCACCGGTAGTTGGTGCATAAACTTGGATTACTGTGATGTTGAAAGGCCTGCCTTGGAATCCTGCCGAAATCATTCTATCATTTTTTAGGTTGTATCCCAGCACTGCTTTTCTCACTCTATTGTTGACTATGAGGGCTACTCCATTTCTTCTATGGGATTCTTGCCCACAGTAGTAGATTTGATAGTCATCTGAACTGAATTCACCCATTCCTGTCCATTTAAGTTCACTGATGCCCAGGATGTCAATGTTTATTCTTTCAATCTCACATTTGACCATGTCCAGCTTACCCTGGTCCATAGATCTCACATTCCAGGTTCCTATGCGGTATATTTCTTTGCAACATTGGACTTTCCTTTCTCTTCGAGGCACGTCTGCAGCTGAGCATCCTTTCGGCTTTGGCCCAGCCACTTCATTAGCTCTGGAGCTACTTGTACTTGTCCTCCGCTCTTCCTCAGTAGTATGTTGGACACATTCCGACCTGAGGGGCTCATCTTCCAGCATCATATCTTTTAGCCTTATGTTTCTGTCCATGGGATGTTCTTGGCAGGGATACTGGGGTGGCTTGCCAGTTCCTACCCCACGAAGTCTTATTACAGGCCTCATTGTCACCAGTGTAATTAGCCTTACAATGATGAAAGCATAGTTCAGCGTGTTTTATTTTGTAGCCTCACTGATCATCTGGGACACAAAAGTAGAAATGTGCCCCATTTATAACATATTCCAGACTGAGGCAATTAATGAGACCATGGCTACTGGACTTCTTTTTCTTGAGAGATAGAAACGTTTTGCTGCTCATCCAAACAGCTTCCTCAGTCTGAATACAGCTAGTGCGAGTCCTCCATCTTATAGGCAGTTTTGACCTCTTGTCACCCTGGTCTGAAATAGGCACATAAGTAGAGATGGGCACAAACTGAAAAAATGGTGATTCATTTAGGTTTGTTTTGTTTTCCAGTTTGTTTCATTTCATTTTAAATTATTTTTATGGGAATATTCATTTCATTAGTTCGTTTTGATTCGTTATTCATTTTTTAATTTTAAAAAGCCCCCCTTGGGCGGCTTTTTATTTTGTTTATTTTTACAGCTAAGAGGCGCTAGTGCCTTAGTTTTTTTAATTTTTTTCATTTCCCCTCCCCTGCTGGCCCGGAGGCTGGACTTTTAAAATTATTATTATTATTATATTTTAAAAAGCCCCCTTGCAGGGCTTTTTAATTTCTTATTTTTTACAGCTGAGAGGTGCTAGTGCCTCGCTTTTTTAATTTTATTTTTTTCATTTTCCCACCCCACCCCCCTTTCGGCCGAACCGGCTGGCCCACTGGCCGGAAGCAGGCAGAGGTGCGTTTTTTAAATTATTTTCTATTATTTTGAAAAGCCCCCTTTGTGGGACTTTTTATTTATTTTATTTTTTAAAGTCAGCCAGTGCCATTTTAATTTAAAAAAAAAAAAACTTTTACAGTGCCGACCATGCAGCCCCAGGGGCCAGGTCAGTGCTTTTTAATTTTTAATTTTTATTTTACATCACCAACCATGCAGATCCCAGGCCTGGCTGGCACTTTTAAAATTTTAATTTTAATTTTTAAGTCCCCAGATGCTGGGCTTATTTTTCCCCGCCTCTCAGCTGTAGGGTGGGCTTTTCCACACCCTGGCTGCTGGAGTTCCAGTACCAGGAGGACTGTGGCGAGGACAAGGTAGGAGGGAGGTAATGAAAAACGAAGCGAAAAAAATAGAAAATTCTGTTTCATTTTGTTTCATTTTTCTTTGATGTGTTGGTTCGTTATTCGTTCTGTTAGCTGGCTCGTTATTTGTTTCATGCCCATCTCTACTCATAAGATGAACAATGGCCTGAATAGGCTTGTTAGGTAGACAATAGTATCCTTAACCTTAACGTGAACAATGGCCTAAGGTGCTGAAGCCTATAAAGTATGGGTCATTAGCTATGACACTTGGTGGTGAAGGCTTTTTGATTTGTCTGCATACTGTTGAAAGCACACCCTGATAAGTAGCTGATAGACTATTCCTGAAGCCACCTCTGTTGAGAGAGGGGGTTTCAATGCTCACATTAATGGCTTCCCTGACTCCTCTCTCAAACCACCTATCTTCTCTGTCTAATATGTGTAAGTCTCATCTTTGAATGAGCACCCTTTGTCCTTCAAGCAGAGCTGTAGTGCTGATTCTGGTCCTGAGCTGTTACCCCTCCTATGTTGGGCCATCCTCCTGTTTAATGGCTGTTTACTTTCTCCAGTGTAGAGGTCTGCACACTCCTCACTGCATTGGACTGCATATACTATATTGCTCCTTTTGTGTTTTGGTGTCAGGTCCTTTGGGTGGACGAGTTTCCTGTATTCAGGAAGCAAATCTTCCTCTTTTGTGACTCTCAACTGACGTCCCAGTGTTCTGCATAAGTTAACAGAACACGATTTCATGAATCAAAAGAGATAAAATCCAATTACATGAAAATGCCTAGAAGCTGCTCTTCAAACACCAAGTTACAGTAGCTTACAAAAATTGACAATTGCTTCAATGTATTGAGAACATGCAAAGTTTTATAACTCAAGCTAAAAAGACAAAGAATCAGTATAGGCAATCCATAAGCCAAGGCACAGACCAATCACAATGAGGGAAAGACGGAATGAGAGGCAGTCTAGGAACCACAGACGTTGAATGGGAGGCAGTGAGAAAAAATGATGCTTGCTAGAAATTAACTTGGCTATTGCCTGACTATGCTAGTTACATGGAGAAGGACTGCGTCTAGATGCTCTAGGAGAGTCTAGGTCAGTGGTTCTCAACCTGTGGATCTCCGGATGCTCCTGGACTGCAGCTCCCAGAAGTCTTCAACACTAGCTGAGCTGGCCAGGATTTCTGGGAGTTGCAGTCCAGAAACATCTGGGGACCCACAGGTTGAGAACCACTGGTCTAGGTGCTCTAGATGCCTCCACTGGTACCTAATCTTAGCTGCTATGTGCTGAAGTAGGAACTGGCTTATAGCAACCATAATAGGGGTTTCAAAGTAAGATTTTCAACGGAGTGGTTTTTACTAGCTCCATTCTCCCAGTACATTTCCATGGCTGAGCAGTGGTTCAAATCCTCCTTTTATGTTTATGAACTCCTACCATTTAGGAATGCCATCAACTGTTAGAGGTCTTACTATTGCTTGGTCCAATCACCCTCCACAGAGCAAGTAAAGTGTCACATTAAAGTAAAAAAAAAAGTTTATTACATTTTAAAGAGAAAACACATATTCCACATTAAACAGTCTGTATCGAAGAATGTCCCTATACTTGTTATACGATCCCCTAAATCTGGATGGTATGCATGAAGGTAAGACTCTCCATCTCAACAGCCATGAGGAGAGATTAAAAGAACCAGTTACTTACCTGTAAAGGTGGTTCTTCGAGTGGACCTTCGTGAAGCCACACAGATGGGTTTCCCAGGTGCCCCTGCGCCAGAGGTCGGACTTCCCTAGCAGTAGGAAAGTTCAATAGTCTCCACCCCATCACCCTGCGCATGTGCGTGGGTGTTCCCGTCTAAATGCCTCAGTTCCTCTTGACCACCAGGATGACAGGTAAGTACCAGTCAAGGCGTGACGGTCCGAGGGGAGGTGGGTGGGTGCTGTGTTGCCATAAAAGAATGTTAGTATAGACAGACCAATAGTAGGTCAGATCAGGGTGATTGACATACCACATTCAGAGACTATTGATCTGCATACTCTAACATCAACAAAGTTCCCCTCCTGAGTTCACATTTTGTGTTTCAAGTTCTTTAAATTTTCACTGCATCTTGAAAGGATTCAGATAACTGTTAGGAACAGAGCAGCTAGTTCTTACATGACCTCCTCCTCGGTGCCTGCTTCTGTGGTCGTATGACCATCCCTCCTTCCAAAAGACTAGGGTACAGAGATTTATTTTGTAGTACTAGGGTATAGAGATTTATTTTTGTGGAAGAGCCTAAGCCCATGACTCATTTTATCTAGTGGCAAGGAAAACAGTTCCATTGTTTACTACTTCTAGTATTTTCTCCTCCTGGTACCTTTGAGAGCTGCTAAAGATGCATATAATTAACAGCTATAGCTTTTTCAGGGAGGGAATTCCATCACACTTGGGATCCCACTTGCAACATATAAAACAACCTAACTGTGCTCTGTTCAATATCATGTTTATTTGCAGGACAAATGATGTAAAGTAACAGCTGGAAAAAGCTACAAACATTTTAAAGGCACTTTGATAAAACCATAGCCCAACATTTAAATAATAATGCAGTAGGCTCAGCATCTTGTAGTCATAAATACACACTGTTGTTGTTTTGTGCCAGCACATCAAAACCAACTCATAATCCTAACTGAGCTTTCAAGATAAGTGAGACGTTTAAGGAGTGCTTTTATCAGTTCCACGCTATGCTACAACTTACCAGTGAACAATTAATTCACATTAAGGTTTAATTGAAAAACCCAAATAGCAGCAAAAAGTACACTAAAATGTACAGTACAATTAACCAAGGAAGCATTGATCCACATTACGATCTAATTTAAAAGCCAAAACACAGTAGGACCGTTGTCTGAGTACCCAGCTTATGCCTGCTGTGCTGGATATATGTTATGTACTAGGGTTGTTAGTTAGATTGGAGTCAGTAGAGCTTGAGGGGATTAGGATCTTAGCCCTCTAGCTCTGTCCCCACTAACCAACTGGAACTAATGAGGGTATGTATAGAGTGCGGAGGTGTGGGTTCAGTCTCCTTCCTCCTTTGGTTGTCTCTTGTGGAACTTGGAATAAATGCTTTGTTTAATTATATTGGCATCTGCCTCCTTCCTAACCAAATATACAATAATATCCTTCCCCCTTACTGTTGACTCTCTGGGTATATAACCCTTTTGAATTGTCTTGACTGTGATTCTTGGCCTTTTCCTCTTTGCTTACGATCACTTTGAGCTCCCTTGGTTTTCAATTGTTCTTCAACTTTGGTTCTCTTGACTCTTTTCTGCCTAACTCTGTGGTAGGACTTTGTTTGCTTTGTTTTTCCAACCCCGATGTTGGCCTCCCTATTACTATTCCTGCCACAGTATGACAGAACCTGCCCCTTTGGACACAGGGTCAGGACAATCGGCCACTATGCTGGGTCTCGGTAGGACACAACAGAGAGGCCTTCTCGACTCTGTTGATGCTTGGAAGGGGAATAAAGCCCTGTGAGTCATAAAAGTTCATCTGAGAGCCAAAGCCGCTGCACCATAAAGAATCTCATGAATCCTTGCATGTGTGTTTCTTCCTCGCTAAAATAGCAGCTATTAAGAGGGTGAGAGGAGATGCTCCAGACCAGTGGTTCTCAACCTGTGGGTCCCCAGATGTTCCTGGACTGCAACTCCCAGAAATCCTTTCCAGCACAGTGAGTGGTGGAGGCTTCTAGGAGTTGCAGTCCAGGAACATCTGGGGACCCACAGGTTGAGAACCACTGCTCCAGACTAAGACTGAGGTACCTGCGAGGTCAATTACTCCTCCCTAGTTGGTTTTGGTCTCCCAAGCCACCCATCACCTCCAAATGTGGATTTTGCCCACCGTAGCAAATTGGAGTACATTTGCTTGGCAGGAAAGTGGCAGAAAATGGGTGAAAGTGGGAAAAGTTGAGCGGGACAACTGTGCTTCTGGCTTGTGGATCAGAGGGCATATCACCCCAGAATTTCAGGGGACACCATCCCAGTTCAGTCCACCAGCCATCTACAGGGAAAAGGTTGAACTCTCTCTTCCCCTTTTAAAGGGGCAAAATGCAAAAGACAGAAACCTGATTATCATTACCTCTAGTTTGGCTCTCTATAGCTACACAAAGGCTTCCAACAATTAGCAACATACTCTGTAAGAAGTCACCTGAAATGGCAGATAGCTGCCTTTACCTCCCTGACTTGGTAGGAATACAGGCATACCAGACTCCGGCAGTTGATCCAAGCAGTAATAACTTGGTTTAGGAGTGCCCCCTCTTTATGAGTGTTTTGCAAGACGA
>JAHTLZ010000237.1:8447322-8449822 GCA_023846285.1 Phrynocephalus versicolor | reverse complement strand
CTCTGCTGGGCCTCCGGAGGTAGTGGCGGGGCAGCCCACCACCTCCCGGTGCAGCCACTGCTGGGCCTCTGGAGGTGGCAGTGTTCCGGGCCATGGCCACTGCCATCAGGATCACGGCCACCACTGCCAGGATCACCGCTGCTGCCACCACAGTCACCGCCAAGGTAAGGTAAGTCGAACTAGTTCGGCTCAGTTCGGGTTCGTATGATTTTTTTTTTAGTTCTTATGAACCCGAACCTAACCAAACCGAGGGTGGGCCCGAAACAGAACCAACAGAACCATCGGTTTTCTGTTTCGTGCCCACCTCTAATCGCAACATTTCACTACTCATCCAAGTAGCTTCTTCATTCTGACGAAGCTGTTTGGATGAGTAGTGAAACGTTTCAGTCTCTCAAGAAAAGAAGTCCAGTCGCCATGAGTCAACTTCCAAGTAAACTCACCTGGATGGCTGAGAATCTTCACAGATGTCCCTGGTAAATGTTCTAGGGCACTTTGTTTCCCTTGGATTCCAATGAGCACAGCAAGAGAGCTCTCCTATGGTGGAGTAACAGAGTGATCCCAGCATATCTGTTCAGAAGGAAGCCCTATCAAGTTCAATGAGAGATCCTTCCAGGAAAGCAAAGCAAGGATTGCAGTTCTATCGCTGTTTGAGAGTGAACAATGGACTTGGACAATGCAGGAATTGATCATACTTTTAGTACCAGCAGCCAAATTACTAACAGCAAAGAACCTGAAAGTCAAGTGCAATATCCAGTTAAGTGAATGTTATAAAGAAGGGTGGTACATAGCTGTTAATGACAAACTGGCATGTAGTATCAAAGTAAGAAAAGGACTGTCAGATTGGAACATGTTTAGAGATATTTGGGAAGAATGTGTTGATTTTGTACTAACAAAAGAGAAAGATGGTGTACCTTCACAAGAGTCAGTGTATTCTTGGAAGGGGATTGGAGCTCCAAAAAAGGAAAGAAATAGACTATCTCCATCAGTCCTGGTTGGGGGTGAAAGAAGCACATTGATTGTACAATATATAAGTTTTCTTTACTTCTTGTTACTTCTGTTTTGGATGGATTACATTTATTTATTTAAATTGGTTTTTAAAAAGGATTGCAGTTATGTGGGCCTGGTCTGTAAGCTTGCTTATCAATGAGGGTTTCGATGTGAAATGCTTCCTCTAAGTCTCCGGACTATCCTTCCATGGTTGAATAGTGGCACTGCAGTTTCGTGTATCCCAGGGAAAGCCCACAGGTTTCAAAGTTTCCCTACATCATTAAACCCATTGTCCTCCCCCCCCCGTTAACTTTTTAATTCATCCTTCCATCCTTCCGAGGTTGGTAAAATGAGTACCCAGCTTGTGGGGATGGGGGAGGGGCGGGTGTGTAGCCTGCATACTGCAATTAAACTGTAAACCACCCAGAAACTACTTGAAGTGGTATGAGGTGGCGTATAAGCAGAACACTTCGCTTTAATTGCTGTAACAACAATAGGCCAGACACAGTAGATACACAAAACTAAAATATAATAGTGAATCACATAGTATGTGTGCAATAAATATAAAGCGGACTGAAATTCAAACTGCAGTTAAAATTAAGTTTTGATTCTGATTTCTGCCATCATTTAATCATCTGTTTTCTTATTGTAACAGGCTGCTGCACAGAATTTGGCAACCTTAGCCTTACTTTCAAGGAATCAGAGAGGAGAAAAGAGAAGTAAAAAATTACCAGGCCAACCTGGATAAGGCTTTAAAAATTGGGGAAATCAGTGGATGGCATGAATCTTCATAAAATGTGCAACGCAGCAGGGCATGTTCCACAGTTTCCTCAATACCGGCCCGGCAACGGGAAAAATGTGGATCATAAGGGCTACATGAGTATCTTCCCTTTAGAATGGCTTGAGGCAGTGCATCGAAATGGGCTGAGGGAAAGCTGCCTGATGTCTCACAAGGTATTTGTTGTAAAGGTAATGGTCTGGGATCAAGATCCTGCTGTGAGTTCCAGCCATGGAGTAAGAGCAGACCAGTGCTCTGTCAGCTTTGGAGGGCTGTATCCCAGATCTGCTTCTTAATAGGCTCTTTGGCCTTCGTAAATCCCTTTATCTTTCTGACAGGAATCTTTGAAACAGCTTCAAGAACACACACTCTCTCTCTCTCAAATTCTCCTGCTAACCTCTTCCCAGACAACTTGTCTTAGTACATTTCTAAACAGCACATCCAATCTCACCTGATTTAGGAAGCTAAGCAACGTCAGCCCTGGTTAGTACTTGGATGGGTGACCACCAGGGAATACCATGTGTTATAGGCGCCTGGAGTAGGAACTGGCAAGCCACTCCAGTATTCCTGCCAAGAAAACTCCATGGACATGGGGTCATGAAGAGTCGGTCACAACTGTAACGACACAGCACACTGTCTGGGCAGTTTGTTTGTTTGTTTGTTTGTTTGTTTGTTTGTTTGTTTGTTTGTTTGTTTGTTTGTTTGTTTGTTTGTTTGTTTGTTTGTTTGTTTGTT
>JAHTLZ010000237.1:8423273-8447312 GCA_023846285.1 Phrynocephalus versicolor | reverse complement strand
GTTTGTTTGTTTGTTTGTTTGTTTGTTTGTTTGTTTGTTTGTTTGTTGAGTATTTTTACCCAACCTTTTTCCTTGGCAAAGGGACCCAAGGCGGCTTACAGTAATGAGGGATAATATACAGTCCAATACAATTAAGACATGTTCTAATATTGAGAACAAGGAAATGAGGGACATCTTACAGCATTAATAGACAGCATTACATTAAACTTAAAGCTACAAGGTTATAAGTAGTTATGAACACAAAGTCTATATGAACATATAAAAAGGTAAAGGTTCCATCTGCGCATGTGTGCTAATCATGGCCAACTCTAGGGGCAGTGCTCATCTGCGTATTCAAGCTGAAGAGCCAGTGTTGTACAAGTCCATGGCTGGCATGGCTGTAAGGAAACACCGTTTTACCTTCCTTTTATGGCGGTACCTATTTATCTACTTGCATTTACATGCCTTTGAACAGCTAGGTTGGCAGGAGCTGGGGTTAGCAGTGGGAGCTCACTCCGCTGCATGGCACCCAGGATTCGAACTGCCGAGCTGCCGACTTTGCAGCCAACAATTTTCAAAGCCTTAGTCCACTGAGCCACCATGCCCCTATGAGAACCTATAGATTCATATAAAGGCCTCTCCTGATGACCTTAACACCCTCCCCACAGCCTGAGCTGTCAAAACAAACAAACAAACAAAACAGCTGGGTGGTGGCAGCTTTCCAATTGTTTTGTTTCATTTCATTTCTTTATGAAAATTCTATTAAAATGTGTTAATTACAAAACAAAATGAAATGCTATTTTTCTGTTTCATGCCCATCTCTAGTTACAATTACTTTTTTTTAATGTAACCATACTTTCCCATTTGATAAGCATGACCAAATTTCTCTGTTTTTAGTTGTTGTTTTTAAAAAAGATATGCCATGAGCCAGTGCCCTCTGGTATAAAATGCATTCTCCTTACTCTATTTTGATCTTGTGACAGTACCCACAACAGAGCACAAATCAGCAGAACGAGGCCCGTCCCTTGAACCACACAATGCTTGTTCTCCAAACACTCAGTGAGGCTTCATATTCAACTACAACAGCAATGAAACTGCAAATACAGTATAGTTATTCCCACAAAAATGCGGTCATAATGTAATGTGGCTGTGCAGTGCTAGTTAGAAAAGTAATTACTTGCCAATTACTTTTAAATTGGTCCCCGTCATTTGTAATTGGCTACTCCCACTGCTCTCTTCCCGTCCAGCTGCTATACATACACTGTGTCAACTGCAAGACCATTCAGTTCATCCTGCTGCCTGACTGTTGCCCAGGCTAAACTGACCTTAAGAAAGCAGAAGCTGCAGGAACAGTGCAAGAACCTTATGCATGTATTTATTATTTATTTAAATTATTTCTATGCCACCTTTCTCCCCATTGGGGGGCCCAAGATGGCTCACAACACCACAGCAAAACCAAGAAATTTAAAAGCACTATATAAATATCACATTTTAAAAACAACTAAACATTAGAGATGGGCACGACTCAGAAAAATTGTTCGTTTTCGTTTTCGTTTTCGGCTAGGGGTCCGTTTCGGCTCGTTTCCGTTTTCGTGAGCTAATTTCAAAATTTTTCGTTTTCGTTTCGTTACGTAACGAAAATGAAAAAACGAAAACGAAAATGAAAATTTTTTCGTTTCTTCCCATTTAGCTCCATTATGTGTTTTTCCAGTAACGAAAAACGAAAATTGGCTCGAAATTAGTCGTTTCGTTTCCGTTTCCGTTCCAGTTCTGAACCGTTTTTCGTTTTTCATTTCGTTACGTAACGGAAACGAAAAATGAAAACGAAAACGAAAATACCGCTAAGTCATGCCCATCTCTACTAAACATACATCAAGACTTTAAGCAAGCATAAAAACAACTGCAAAACATTTCTTTAAAACCATGTAAGTGAAAAACCAGCATTCTTGAAATAACATATTGCTCCAAGGCCTGCCTAAAAAGGAAAGGCTTTGCCTGCCAATGTAAGGGCAAGAGAAGGGGGCACAACTTGGCTTCTCATTCCAAAGCCTGGGAGCAGCCTCTCCCATGTCCTTGCCAAGTAGGCCTGGGAAGGTGGTGGAACTGAGAGAATAATATCATAAAAAGCCAACATTTTAAAAGCCAAGAAGGCTCATATGGGGTGATAAGACCCTTCAGTTAGCTTGGGCCCAAGCTGTCTAGGGCTTTATAGGTAACAACAACCAGTCATTTGAATTCAGCTGGGAAACAAACTGTCTGCTAGTGAAGCGGTTGTAATAAGAGAATTACCCATATATACTCAAGTATATGTCGACCCGAGTATAAGTTGAGGCCCCTAATTTAACCCCCCAAAACTGGGGAAATATATTGACTCGAGTATAAGTCTAGGGTGGGAAATGCAGCAGGGCCTGGCAGCTCCTCCTTTGTGAGCTGGTGGAGCGGTGTGTGATGTTTAAAATGACTTTTAGCCACTGATGCAAGTGCTTGGGTCAGTGGCTAAAAGTCATTTTAAACATCGTGCACCGCTCCCCTGTGATGCAGAGGGGGGTCAGGAGAAGCGGCACACAATGTTTAAAATGACTTTTAGCCACCGATCCAAGCACTTGCCTCAGTGGCTAAAAGTACTGACCTGCATATAAGTCGAGGGCCCCTTTTTTCAGCTCAAAATTAGGCCTATATTTGAGTGTATACAGTACCTGCTTCCTACAAAGTAGGGCCAGTCAGCTGTCTGGCTGCATCATTTTAAAGCTGAAGTTTCCATACGTCCCTCAAAAGCAGCCCCAGGTAGAATGCATTGCAGTAGTCCAATTGGGATGTAACTGAGGCATATGTGCCACCACAGCTAGATGGGACGTTTCAAGGAATAATAGAATAATGGAACTGGAAGGGGCCTTTAAGGTCATTGAGTCCAACTCCCTGCTCAATGCAGGGGCTCAGATCAAATCAGATCAGGTAGATGGCAGTTTTCTCTTGAATGCCTCCTGTGATGGAGAGCCCACTGTCTTTGAATTCCTCCCAGTTAAAGAAATGGGCACAACTGGCGCTCCAGCTTTAACTATGCAGATGTGCCTTCCAGGATCTTTGGGGTCTCGGACGGATGTGTAGATTCCGTTGTAATCCTAGATAAATGGATCCTGGGCTTTGTGTGTCTGTGTGTGAGAGAGAATGAGTGAGTGAATGAATGGATGGATGTGCACACAGATCTTTCACCACAAAAAGAGTACTGGAAAAATGCAGGGGAAAGGGTACTCTTGAATGAGTTGTTTCTCTTCACCATGCCTTCATCTATTACATGATCAGCAACTTACTCTGTCACTGTCATAGCCCTGCATTCCACACTGAGCCGATTCAATTCCTCTAACAAATCTTGTTCACATCTATGCTTGCTTGTATTCACATTGAGTTAGTTTTATTTTATTTTTTTTACTGGTTTTGTATCTTTATATTTTCTCATTTATAAGTTTGTTCACCACCCAGCGATCCCTTGGGGAAAGTAAGTGTGGTTAATAAGCGAAATAAATAAATAAATAAATAAATAAATAAATAAATAAATAAATAAATAAATAAATACAGTGGACCCTTGTATAACAAACAGTTTGTATAACATAAAATTTGTACAACATAAAAAATTCCAGAGATAGGGGAAATTTGCTTAACATAATCGCCTATGGGGAGAATCTGGATAACATAAAAATGGGATCACTCCGTTTTCAATGCATTCCTATGGGGATTTGTATAAAGGAAAATTTGCTTAACATAATTTCATTTGGAACGAAATAATTCCCTTACACAAGGTACCACTGTAAATAAATAATGCAGAATTCCTGGAGCAAATCTCTTTGTCTCTTCTTATCCCCCCTCCCCCTCTCCGTTTCTAACACTTACTGGCAGCTAACACAACCTTTCCTTTTCTCTTGAAAAAGCTGGCCATCTCTCTCTCTCTCTCTCTCTCTCTCTCTCTCATTTTAATTTAACCTTCGCCATTTGTTGCTATCTATAGACAACGAACATAAAATGATCATTTTACTTTCTCAGGGAAGGAGGGAGAAATCAATCCCTGGATGCTGCTCCAGCCTCTAGAGTAATCTCCTGTCTTCCTGTCCATAGAATCCCTAAACATCTATCTGCTAAAGCAGCTAACAGCAGGCTTCTATTGACTCCCTGCCTACTGAATGAAATATGATGTGCAATTACTATTAAGCACTTGAGGAAATAAATGTTTCCTTGGTTCTAGGCTTCCTGTCTTGGCGCTGATGATCATTTTTCCTCCGGCAACCTCTTCCGTATCTTCAGGGGTAGGGAAGAAATTTTGCCCACCACAGTGACAAGTGTGACTGAATAATTCAGCAGTAGAAGAGACCATCATTATAACCATAAATTATGAATAACATGATGAAAAATCTAAATATGATTTAAAACATTTTAATCAAATATCTGTGAAGATTCTTAGTCATCTAGGTGAGGTTATCTGGAAGTTGAGTCATGGCAACGGGACTCCATTTTCTTGAGAGATTGAAACACTTTGCTGCTCATCTAAACAGCTGAGGAAAGTTAGCAGTGGGATCTCCAATTTATAGTTCACCTTGATTTCACATCACCCTGATCTGAATAGTCTCATTAGGTGGGCAATGGCCTGAATAATCTCATTAGCTGAACAATGGCCTGGATAGGCTTGTTTGGTGGACAATGGCCTAAAGTGTGTCAAAGTCCCACATATACAAACCATTCCCAACACCTATTAAGTATGGGTCGTTAGCTGTGGCCTTGCTGGTGGAAGTGTGAAGTGCTTCTGATTTGTTTAGGGATTGATGAAAGGGCAGCTTGATAAGTAGCAGGCAGATTATGCCTGAGTCCCCCACCTCTGTTGAGAGACGTGTTTTCAATACACACATGAATGGCTTCCCTGACCCCTCTCTCGAACCACCTCTCTTCTCTGTCTAATATGTGTACATCCTCATCTTTGAATGAGTGCCTTTTGTCCTTCAAGGGGAGGTGCACTGTTGATTCTGGTCCTGAGCTGTTGCCCCTCCTGTGCAGGGCCATCCTCCTGTTTAATGGCTGCTTAGTTTCTCCATTGCATTGGACCGCATATACTATATTGCTCCTCTTGTACTTTGGTGTTGGATCCTTTGAGAGGTCAAGTCTCTGTCTTAGTGTGTTTGTGAATTTGAACTAAATGGGGATGTGGTGTTTGCACAAAAAAAACCCTTTTAAGATTTTCAGACATTCTAGCCGTGTAAGGAATGACCAGGTTTTTCCGGTGGGTCTGGGTCTCAGGCTGATCCCTTGTTCTTCTTGGTTGGGACACTGCTTTGTTGAAGGCCCACTTTGGATATCCACAGGCCTGTTGATATTTTAATCAAATAAGTGTCTGGGTGGAAGACCTGTGCACTTGGTAGCTCTGGGGTAGTAAAAATGTGGAATGTAAACCTATATCAGCAAAGAAGATTAACAATTAAATTGTATGCTTCTCTGCCAAAGGTTTAGGAGCAGGTACTGGTAATAGTAGAACTACAGGATGGGGAAAGATCCACTGTCACCCTTGGATTTTCATTTTTCTGATCTTACATTTTGGTTGATTCTGAACACTGAGTCCTCGTTCCTATAAATGTAGCTCCCTCTCCCCAGTCCCTAGTCTTGTTCTCTCCCTGAATAAAGAGTTGTTACAAGAGAAGCTGTCTCCAGCCTGCTATGTCAGAGAGCTGAAATCACTTGCTGAAATCACTAAACCCCACGCTACCACACTGGCAACGAGGATGGGATCCGGAATGCTGAGAAGCAGAGGATCATCACGCTGACTCAGAGTCCAGATTGCAGTAGAGAACAAGACTCACCAGCCGGCTTAGAAGACGACCCTGCCCGCCTGGAAAATGGAAAGTCCCCGGGTATTGGAGCCCTTCCAGCCATTGGAGCTCCACACTTGGGAGGACTATGTTGAATGCTTCAAGTTCTTCGTGGTGGCTCAAGGAATCACTGATGCCAGCAAAAGAAGGGCCACATTCCTGAGTTGCTGTGGGCGTGAGACCTTCATGTTGGCCAAGGCACTGCTCGCCCCAGCAAAGCTGAGTGAGACATCACTCACAAACATTTTCGCCCGGCTGACAAGCCACTTGGCACCTACCAAAACCAAGATGGCCTTGCATAAACTATTGAAGAAAAGGCAGCAGCAAGCCGGAGAATCTGTGGCTGCATTCCTGGCAGGACTCCGGGAGCTTGCTCAGCACTGTGGCTTCCCAAATCTTGAAGGCACTCTCTTGAATCAATTTTTTGGGGGGCTCAGCAGCAAAAAAGCCCAAAGGCGCATTGTGGCAAAGGAAGATGTCACCCTTGCCTCCGCCTTGAAAGAGGCCACCGCCATGGAGAATTATGAGCAGGAAGAGCTCAATGCCAGTTGCAAGGCCACAAAGCTGCGGGTAGAGGCTGCCCATGCCATGGATGAACCAGAGGCTAGTCCAAGCCAGGCCCCAGCCCATGGTGTCGAGTTGGTGCGTCAGGCTGATGCACGGGCCAAAGTTCGCCGAGGCGCTTGCCCAGGCTGTGGCGGAAACCATGAGCGGAAAAGCTGCTGTTTTCGTGATGCTACATGCAGGGCATGCGGAAAGTCAGGACACATCGCCAGGGCCTGTAGGTCGGTGGCAGCTAGAACAACGGGATCACCTAGATCAACGCGTCACAGATCATCCACCACGACTCATCTCCTGGACAACTGCAATTATCTCACAGAGATCAACGGAGCAGTTCCCGGCGCAAGGCAAAACATCTGTCAGAGTGAAGATTGAAGGTCAACCATGCGACATGGAGGTGGATTCCGGATCTGGATTCACCATTGTCTCAGACCAGACTGCAAGGGGGCTCTTCCCTGGGGGTAAGTTCCCCTCTCTGGAACCATTCCCAGCAACCTTGCAATCATACACGGCTGGCCGCATCCACATTCTAGGAATGTGTGCGGTGAGGGTACAATTCCAGGAGAAACAGGCCGTGCTTAAATTGGTGATTGCAAAGGGGAGTCGCCCCAGTCTCCTGGGTACTGACTGGTTTCCCGCCTTGGGACTGAGTATATCAGGGCTCAACTCAGTCCAAACTGCCCCAGAGTTGGGCAAGGCATTAGGCCAGGAATTTGCCAAACTCTTCAGTGGAAAACTGGGTTGTTATAAAGGGCCTCCAATTGACTTTGAGCTGGACGCCAGGGTGGCCCCAATCCGACTCAAGCCAAGGCGAGTGCCATTTGCGCTGCAACCCAAGATTGAGGCGGAACTGGACAAATTGGTCAAACAGGGGGTTCTTTCACCTGTGCACTCTTCTAAGTGGGAGACTCCTATCGTCACACCCCTTAAGGCAAATGGGGAAGTGAGAATTTGTGCAGACAACAAATGTACTATCAACAAGGCACTCAGGGGAAATTCATACCCCATTCCAGTCGTCTCACAGCTGTTGGCAAAACTAGCTGGGGGGGGGGGATTTTTGCCAAACTTGACCTGGCACAAGCTTACCAGCAGATGCCAGTGACTCCGCAATCTGCAGAAGCACAGACTATCGTAACACACAAAGGGGCTTTCCGAGTAAACAGGTTACAGTTTGGACTTTGTGTGGCCCCAGGGATATTTCAAGGACTAATGGAGCGCCTGTTAAGGGGTCTGCCAGGGGTCTTGCCATTTTTTGATGATGTTCTGATTGCTGGGAAAGACCCCCAGGAACTAGTGGGGCGTATCCGTGCTGTGTTACTCAAATTTAAAGAGGTAGGGCTGCAGCTAAAAAAAGGAAAAATGCAGTTTTGGGGTGCCATCTGTGGATTTCTTGGGGTTTAAAATTGATGCAACAGGCATCCACCCCACTGACTCTAAAATTAAAGCCATTACTGAGGCACCACGCCCACAGAACAAGACGGAGTTACAGTCATTCCTGGGACTTATTAACTTTTATCATTCATTCCTACCTCAGAAAGCTTCAATAGCGGAACCGTTGCATAAACTATTGAAGAAAAAGAGTGTGTGGCGTTGGGCTCAGGCACAGCAGAAGGCTTTTGACACCTTGCTGGGTATGCTGACTAGCAGGAGCGTCCTTGCTCATTATGACGAGTTGAAACCTCTTGTCCTGGCATGTGATGCCTCTCAGTATGGGCTGGGAGCTGTGCTGAGCCATAAGGAAGCGGATGGGTCAGAAAAGCCCATCTCGTTCTATTCTCGTACGTTGTTGCCAACGGAGCGCAACTACGCACAAATTGACAAAGAAGCACTGGCAATAGTGGCAGGGATTAAAAAGTTTCATTCCATTGAATGAATTCCTCTCCTTACTTCTTCCAAAGAAGTAAGCTGATCTGTAAATGTTTTGAAGGCAATGGGGCAGTGATTCTCAACCGTGAGTTTCCAGACGTGCTTGGAGTGCAATTCCCAGCAGCTTTCGCCACGAGCTGTGCTAGTCAGGATTTCAGGGAGTTGGACTCCCAGAACCTCTGGAGACCCACAGTTGGGGACCGCTGCAGTGGGGAAACCCCACAATGGTTCCAGCCATGTGATCTTTTTGAGCCCACAGCTCTGCCTGAGTTTTCCAGGCATCTAAAAAACAACAACAACAACAACAACTGGTGGCCAGCCCTTGAACACAACAGGACCACTTCCTGCCTGTTGCCCTGCATCATCATGGCAGCTATAAGGGCCCTGAATAATTTATCAGGCAACAGTCAGGGTGCCTTTTAGCATCAATTATGCATAACCTGAGAGAGAGAGAGAGAGAGAGAGAGAGAGAGAGAGAGAGAGAGAGAGAGAGAGAGAGAGAGAGAATGCATTGTCATTCCTCTGGCTTTCAGAATTGGGGAAACAACTGGAGTGGAGTAGGATGCCATGATGTGTGAATCCTCCTGATGCCATGATGTGTGAATCCCCCTGATTCCATGATGTGTGAATGTGTTAAATATGAATGAGTCATTCCTCTTTTTGACCTTCACCAGGGAAGCACTAGATGCCCAAGCAGGAGCCTCTGTTTTCTCCACTCCCATCTGTCACATGAAAAGGCTCTCTCCAGCAGGTCCAGGGCTTTGGCACCAGCTGACTCCCAGAGACTTCCCTGGAAGGTGGAAGCCATTCCCCAGGGAACAATTACAGCCCAGCCTGTCCATCATGTTCCTTCTCTCTCCTTATGAGGTGCTGGCTTCATTTCCCTGAACACCTCCTTGGCTCTAGACAGCGATGCCTTTGGCCTAGCAATTGGTTACGGTGAATGTAGGACAGGATGACAAGCTTAGCATTCCACGAAAGTGTTTGCCAGCAGAACAGGAGCGGTGATTTCCCTGCTTCACAAACAGAAGGAGGCAGAGACCTCTGTGATCACTCAGAAAATTAAAATGTAGAGTGACAATCATTTTCCAAGCGATTCCTGATCATGTTTTGAATGTTACTACACACTGAGCATGCTGAAGGCTGGCTGAAGGGCAGAAAGGAAGGAGCCGTCTCCCTGCCTTGTGATCTGTGCATTTAGCTGTTCTTCCTATCGGGATACAGTGGACCCTTGTATAACAAACAGTTTGTATAACATAAAATCTGTACAACATAAAATAATCCGGAGATAGGGGAAATTTGCTTAACATAATTGCCTATGGGGAGAATCCATACAATATAAAAATGGGATTACTCCGTTTTCAATGCATTCCTATGGGAATTTGTATAAAGTAAAATTTGCTTAACATAATTTCATTTGGAACAAATTAATTCCTTTATACAAGGTATCGCTGTATAGCAAAATCAGTTAAGCTGTAACCTCAGCAGGAGACTGGTGAGGGTGCGAAGGTCTGTACAAATCTACCTTTGTGTGGGTCTGAAGAAATGAGTGGATCTTTTCAGACTTTGCTGAGACAATTGGGGGCAATGAGGTAGGAGAACAAGTCCAGTTATGGAGACAGGAAGCCACCCCTTCTACCGAGTGAACCCATAGGCCTCAGTACTGTCAGCCCTGGATGGCAGTGGTTGTCTAGGTTCAGCCAAGATTCCTTCCAAGCTCCACCTGGAGATGCCACTCCTTGAATATGCGACTTTCTGTATGCAAAACTGGGGCTCTTTGTCTGAAATGCAGCCCCACCTTCACAGAAAGAGAAGCACCTTCTGAAGCCACCACACCAACCTCAAGGCCACTGAACACACTATAGCAATGGTGGCGAATCTTTGACACTCCATATATTTTGGACCACAACCCCCACAGTCCTTTGTAATTGGCAATCTAGGCTTGGAATTCTGGGAGTTGTAGTCCAAAACATCTGGAGTGCCAAAGGTTCACCATCACTGCACTATAGCTTCAGATCTGACTATCTCTGTTCCTCTTTCCCCTCCTTGACGCTCTGTTGAAGCCGTTGAGGTAGCAAGAAGGATGTGTTCCCCTTACAAGGCGTACCCTACTCATCAGTCTCCATCCTCTACTTAGTTGACACAAGTCTTATCACACCAAACAGTATTTGCAATTAATTTGGACTTTCCATTATCGTGAAACATAACTTTCAAGGAGGACAACTTGAAATTAATTCAAATTTTAAAAGGTAATTATAAAGAAGGACTTATGTGTTTTGCTCAACTCTGCTTTCAAAATTTATCCCCATATTTAATCTCAGTTTTTCTTGTTTCCTTTGCAGACTTTTGACTCACTCTCTTCTGCAGGACCACCTGTTCTTTCTATCCTTTCTTTAACATACCTATATTCCTATGATACAATTATTCCATAACTTTGTTTCCAGGGGGAAATTACACAGCTGAAAAACTTGCAAATGTCAACATTTTGGTATAAAACAAGCTGAATTGAAATCCTTGTTCTGAGGTTACAGGGAAAGATAAAATTAACTTTGGAAAACAGCAATAGTTTCTAATACCATTTTATAATGCAATTTACTCATTGACCAGAATTCCTGGAGTGAAGGGGTGGGTGGGAACAAAATCTACCTAAGACATTCTGTACTCCATCCACCTTTGAATTACCATCAGAAACATAGTTGAATAAACAAGGTCTAAAGTCTGACCTTTTAAGAGCTAAGCATTCTCATTCTTCCTTTTTTGCTTGAATGGGACAATCTGGTATTTTTTCCCAAATAGAGATTCTTCATTCTCTGTTTTTTTATTTTAGTTTTAAATTTGGAATAAAAACATAAGAACATAAGAACAGCTTTGCTGGAACAAGTCACATCCGATCCAGTCCAGCATTCAGTCTCACACAGCAGCTTACCATTTGCTTCAGGGTACTGTATTTCCAAGCAGATGGCTCCAGCTGCTTATGATTCCTTGCAAATGGCATTGAGAGATATCCTGCTTATCTCTCCAACCTGGAGGTTCTCCTTAGGCATCCATAATTATAGCCATTGATACCCTTGTTCTCCATGAACTTGTCCAGTCCTTTCTTAAAGCTGTCAAAGCTGACAGCTGTCACCACTTCTTTTGGCAGGGAGTTCCATAGACCAGTGATCTTCTGGGTGAAAAAGTACCAGTGATCCTCTGGGTGAAAAAGTACTTTCTCTTAATGGTTTGAGATCTAGCACCCAAAAGTTCCATAGAGTGCCTCCTAGTTCTAGAGTTGTGCAATAGGGAAAGCAGTTTTTCCTTATCTACGTTGTCCACACCGTGTATATTATAAACTTCATTCAGGTCACCTTTTACATGCTGTCATTCAAGAGTGAAGAGACCCAGCTATTGCAGCCTCAAGATGCTAAGGAAGGTGTTCCAGTCTCCGAATCATTCTGGTTGCCCTCCTCTGCATTTTTTCCATTGCCATAATATCCTTCTGGAGGTGTGGTGACCAGAATTGTACACAATACTCCAGATGGGGCCTTACCATAGATTTACATATAAAGAGGCAAAATGACACTTGCTGGCTTATTTTCTATAGCTTTCCTAATGATCCCTAGTTTGCTTTTTTTACTACTGCGGCACACAGAGTTGATACCTTCATTGAGCTGTCCACCTGGACAGCAAGGTCTCTTTCCTGGTTTGTTACACAGAGTTCAGGCCCCATCAGTTTATGAATGTAATTTTTTTTGCCCCAGCATGCATCACTCTGCACTTACTAATGTTGAAGCAGACTTGCCACAGGTTTGCCCACTCCCCCAGTGTCAAGAGATCCCTCTGGAGCTCCTCACAATCTCTCTCAGTTTTTACTACCTTGTATAATGTTTTGTCGTTGACAAGTTTGGCTACCTTACTGTTTACTCCTACTTCTAGATCATTTATGAAGAGGTTGAAAAGCAGGAGTCCCAGTACTGAACCTTGGGAGACCCCACTCTTTACCTCCCTCCACTTACAAAAGGGTCCATTTAGCGCTACCCTATGTTTCCTGTCTCTTAGCTAGTTGCTGATCCAAGACAAGACCTGTCTCTTTATTCCATGTCTGACAAGTTTATTTAAGAGCTTTTGGTGTGGGACCTTGTCAAAAGCCTTCTGAAAGTCCAGATAAACAATGTCAACTGGATCTCCCTTATCTACATGCTTGTTGACACTCTCAAAAAAATTCCAACAGATTAGTGAGGCATGATTTCTCCTTGCAGAAGTCATGTTGGCTCTCCTTCAGCAGTGCCTTCTCTTCTATGTGACTATTAATTTGATCTTTTAGGATGGTTTCCCTTCACTTTACTTGGGACACTTGACTGATTGGTAATTTCCTGGATCACCTCTGGATCCTTTTTTGAAGACTGGAATTACATTCGCTACCTTCCAGTCATCAAGCACAATGCCTGATTTGAGGGAAAGATTATATATTTTGGCTAGGACATCAGCAATTTCATCTTTAAGTTCCTTGAGAACTCATGGATGGATGCCGTCTGGTCCTGGTGATTTGTTAACATTTAGTTTAACAAGGCATGCAAGGACCTCCTCCCTGGTTATTTCTATCTGACTTAATTCTTCAGTTTCCCTCCCTACGAAAATAGGCTTTGTCTTCTTCAGTGAATACTGAAGCAAAGCATTCATTGAGTCTCTCTGCAATATCTGTTTCCTCTTTAATAATCCCTTGCCTTCCATTGTTGTCTAATGGTACAATGGCCTTCCTAGTTGGGTTTTTATCCCTAATATATTCTGTGAGTGTTTTTAGCTATACCCTTCTACGAGTCTTGCTTTGCTTTCCTGATTGTTGCCTTGCATTTGTTCTGCCAGAATTTATGTTTGTTATGCCTGTTGTCCTTGTTTGGACAAGCCTTCCATCTTCTAAATGAGCTTTTCTTGCTTTTGATCACTTCCCGAACAGCTCCTCTTGTGCCTGGCAGTGCCCTTTTCCCCTTTGGGTATGCATTCCAATTGGACCTCTGTTATTGTTTTTGTGAACAGCCTCCATGCCTTTTGGAGTGTTTGGACTCTCTCATTTTTCCCTTTCAGCTTCTTTTTTTACTAGTTTCCTCATATTTGGAAAATTACCTTTTGAAAATGTAAGGTCTCTGTGTTAGATTTTATCAGTGATTAGCAGTCTATGACTGTGTCGGACCGTGGACGATATGCTTGGAGCCAGGGGGTTAGTCAGAAAAGAAGAACTCGAGTCAGGCATCTTGTGCTTGTCCCACGTTCTTACCCCTCGGCTCACTGCCACGTGTCCCGGAGCCATCCCACCAGCTCCTCCAACCTGTCCTGTCTCCTTATGAATGCCAGGTCGATCCATAATAAGATTCCCATCATTTATGATTCCATCGTTGACGGGAGAGCCAACCTGGCCTGTATTACCGAGACCTGGGTGGGCGCAGAGGGGGGAGCATCACTCGCCCAGCTGTGCCCACCTGGGTTTCTGGTTCAGGGAGTGGGCAGGTTGGAGTGTCAAAAGGGGGGAGGGGTTGCCATCATGTACAGGGACATTCTTCATGTCAGCAGGGCCTCGACTTTGGTAAGTCAGGGATTAGAATGCCTTCACCTGTTGGTAGGACAGCGGGATAGATTTGGCATTGTGCTGGACTACCGTGCTCCCTGCAACCCAGCACAATCTCTTCCAGAGATCTCTGAGTTCATCGTGGCGGCACTTTTGAAGTCCCCCCGCCTGCTGGTGTTTGGGGACTTCAATGTGCAGGCTGGCGGTAGAGTATCTGGTGCTGCTCTGGAATTCATGCAGTCCATGACCTCCATGAGCCTATCCCAGCATGTTTTATGCCCCACCCCCAGGTCAGGGCATACCCTTGACTTGGTATTTACCTCCATGTCGGGGAATTCTACTCTTAAGGTAGAGGACATTGTTTCTCTACCTCTGTAATGGTCAGACCATCACCCTGTCAGTCGCAGCCCCTCCCCGCAGGGACCTCAGGCCTCCTGTGCTGACCTGCCCCCGGAGGCTTCTGGACCCAGCTCAGTTCCGGGATGTCTTCGGGGAGCTTCCTGGTGGCTTGACTGACTTCCGGTCAAGGCTGTGGCTAACCTATGGTTTGAAACAGCTGCCCGCGCCATTGACCGGATCACCCCCAAGCGCCTTCTCCATGGCAGAGCTCGACCTTCACCGTGGTTCACGGCAGAGTTGAGAGCAATGAAGCAGGAATGGAGAAGGCTGGAGAGCAGCTGGAGAAGAAGCCAGATGGCAATTAATAAGACTGCAGTTGTTATCCAGACTAGGCGCTACTCACGAGCAATCGGGGAGGCAAAAATATCTTATTACTCCCTGATAATTGGTGAGGCCTCGAACCGCCAGGCGGAGCTTTTCCAAATAGTTCGGGACCTCACCAATCCTAGTCTGGTAAGGCCTCCTCCTACTGAGTTCAGTAGTGAGAATTTTGCAGTCTTTTTTCGATCCAAAATAGAGGCCATCCATGCCAGCTTCGACTCTGGTTGCACTAGCCCTCCCCCGCCATCCCCTGTTGTTGCGCCCCCTCACTCTCCTTGTCTGGATGAGCTTGGGCCTGTTTCCTCTTTGGAGGCCTCCAGGGCGATTGCCCACTGCTGGCCTGCGTCCACCCCCTTTGATCCTTGCCCTTCCTTGCTGATAAAAGCTGCCGGAGGGGCTATGCCAGAATGGGCATCTTCCATCGCCACCGCCTCCTTCAGTGAGGGTTTTTTTCCCTCCCGTCTGAAGGAGATGGTGGTTAAGCCCATTCTTAAAAAAACAGGCATGGCATCAGACCAATTGGCAAACTATCGTCCGATCGCCAATGTCCACTTCATGGGCAAGGTAATCGAGAGGGTGGCCGCGATCCGGATTCAGTCTTTTTTGGAGGAACAGCAGTGCCTTGACCCATGCCAATCTGGGTTCAGGCCAGGCTGGGGGACCGAGACAGCTCTGGTCGTGCTGCAAGATGACCTAATCCAGGCGGCCAGCAGGGGTTGCTCTACCCTGTTGATCCTCCTGGATTTGTCAGCGGCCTTCGATACCGTCGACCATGGTATCTTGCTGGATCGGCTCTCTGAGGTGGGAATCGGGGGCACTGCTCGCAGTTGGCTCTGATCCTTCCTGGAGGGCCGTCCCCAGTATGTGCAACATGGTGGAGAGTTGTTGGCCCCGTGGATACTCCCTTGTGGGGTTCCGCAGGGCTCGTCTCCCCCCCCCCCATGCTGTTCAACATCTATGTGAGGCCGCTGGCTGGGGTCATTAGGAGATTTGGAGTCTGCTGTCATCAGTACGCTGATGACACGCAGCTCTATCTCTCCTTTTTCACCTCTGCAGTGGAAGCTGTCCGGACTCTCGACCAGTGCCTGGACGCGGTCTTGACATGGACCAGGGCCAACAGGCTCAAGCTCAACCCCGAGAAGACAGAGGTGATGTTCTTCGGGAGTTCCCCATCTGGATATGGAGGCCCTCGCCCCAGTTTGGATGGTGTTTTCCTCCAGCTGGCAGATAAGATTTGGAATCTGGGCGTGGTTCTGGATCTGGCTCTCACCTTGGAAGTCCAGGTAGCTGCTGTGTCCAGATCTGCCTTCTACCATCTTCGTCAAATCGCCCAGATCCGCCCATACCTAGATGGTGACTCCCTGAGAACAGTGGTGCAAGCACTGGTGATCTCAAGGTTAGACTACTGCAATGCTCTTTACATGGGGTTGCCCTTGACTCTCCTCCGGCGTTTGCAGCGGGTACAAAATGCGGCTGCCAGGCTGGTGGCAGGTGTGCGTCGTTATGACCATATCACCCCAGTCCTGGCTTGCCTGCATTGGTTGCCCGTTGCATTCCGGATCAGATTCAAGGTCCTGGTTTTAGTTTATATAACCCTCCATGGCTTGGGCCCAGACTACCTGTCAAAGCGGATTGTCCAGCGGTCAACCTCGGCCCGTCCAGTTCGACAGTCAAGAGTGCACTCTCTCCGGGTTGCCACCCCTAGAGAGGCCCGGAAAACTTCTACCCACAACCGGGCCTTCTCGGTGGCTGCCCCATCTCTTTGGAACAGCTTACCAAATGAGGTGCACTCTGCAGAGTCCCTGCTAACCTTTCGCCAAGCTTTAACAACTCTGCTCTTTAGCAAGGCTTTTGGCGGTTTAGTTTGATCCCCCCCCCCACCATCTGTATGCTCACTCAACCACTGCTGCTGTTGAGCCTTCGAATGCTTTTTAAGATGCCTAAGTTGATTATCAATGCTGGTTTTATACTGTTGTTGTTGTCCCATAGTGTATTGTCCACTGACTTCTTCAGCCTATGCAAGCCACCCAGAATTCCCTTGGGAAGATGGGTGGGGTATAAATCCAATAAATAAATAAATAAATAAATAAATAAATAAATAAATAAATAAATAAATAAATAAATATTCAGAACCCAAGCTTCACCAAGCTTTTAGGGCTTGTAAAGATCTGTTAGGGGAAGCCTTACTGCAAATATGGCATATTTAGGTGACTTGGAGGCCATTTTATAGGGTTTCAAAGCAAAAAATGAATTTATGAATTGGTTTGTCGATTTGTCAGAAAAAAATCTAAATTCATTTTTGTGATTCATTGACTTTGACAAATCATGAATCAAAAACAATTATTTCCCTGATTTTTTTCCATCTCTAGTTCACAGGTCTCTAGTGTTGACACATTCCCCACCTTCTGAGGTAATTGATTCTATGGCACTCCTGGTTGATAAGAACCACACCTTTCTCTGTGATTGACCCTAATGGGTATAGACATCTACGATTTCACAGACATCCATATTGGTGCAGATCAAGGTAAATGTATTTTTCATGCCATTTCGGAGGCTTCATATCACCTTTTAAGTAGGAGACATGAAAGGAGCCTCCCTGGAGATTGTATTTATTCATTCATTCATTCATTCATTCATTCATTCATTCATTCATTCATTCATTTAGCAATTGTGCGTTCTGTGGGCAACGATGTTCACCACCAGCTAATCCTTTCAACCTAGAATCATTTTTTCAGTCCGAAATGACAGCAACTACTAGGAAGAGCAATCTTAGCCCTTTTTAAGTGTAAAGAGAACCTAAAACAGAGATATCCACCATGACGTTGCTGCTACTAAATCAGAGGTTACTTGGTTATGCCTTAATTATGGGGAGAAAGGGCTTAATTATGAGTAACCCTTAATTAGTTATCTCTAGGTGAATGTTGGTGCTATTTCTGGAGTTCAGGCTTGGTACAATGGGTCCCCAGGCTACCGAGATTCAACAGATCTTTGAGTGGCCTTGGTTTCTCTCTGGCCAAAGGGGACAGAGAACAATTTGGAGAGGATTGTTTTGTTTCAGAGCTGTAGAGATTCATCTGCCAGCTGAGGCCATGAATACACAGAAGGCTTAAGGAAAGCTTCAGACAGAGGAAGGCCGCCTTGGTGGCAATCATTAGCGGGCCTGATAAAACTCTGAATTAACGCGACTAAACCTCGGCTCTGAAGGATATTATAATGATATGAAATGGATGTGTCAAAAATAGAACAGATCTGCTTCAAAAGAAGCTTTTAAAAAAAGGCAGATGTTCGCTAGCAAATAAAAGCCTTTGACAATTGAAGCCATTTTTACCTTGCACATAACTAAGTAACTGTTTCAGTGTGAAAGGTATATTCTTCCTGGCCTCCTTTGGAGAGGAAAGTTATAGAATCCTAGGTAATTAAGATTCTTTTATTTCCCATGGATATTGTGGGTTGTCTCTCAGCCAATAGCCGGAATGTGTATAAAAACCAAGATTTTGCAGGGAGATTTGTGTTTATGGACGACAATGCTCGGAACTCTCCATGCAGGGTGTGCAATCCAAAAGCACAAATCCACACAACTCTAACGTTGGCATTTTGATAGTATTCTCAGATCAGCACTGCCATTTTTCTTTCTCCACCTCACCCTGCAAAACTCAGGATTGTTACGCCTTCTCTTTGTACAATAACAATAATAAGGATCCATTAGCTAGTTTGTATTCCCTAAATGTAACATTTTGACACTAAGATATATACAAAAGAGTCAAGTTATTAAAACTGCAGATTAGGGTCTGAATACTCTGTTTACTTCAAGTGCCACCAAAGCAGCTTTCAGAAACAGAAAGCGCTTCTACCGTAATCTAATAGAAGCCTTTAGCACTGCTCTGCTAATGGCAAGGGACTGCCCTGGTGTTCTTTCAGCCTTGTCAGGCCAGGGGACCTAAGGAACCAACAGAGGCCCAGCAGGTTCTACACAATTGTCACTTCAGGCTAGATCCTTTACTCTGAGCAACTTTTTTGAGAGGGGGAATCTGTGGTCCTCCATTTATGATTAGACTACAAGTGCCATGATCCAGATGAGTGCCCTTGCTGTCTGGTCCTGGTGAGGCCTGAAATTCAGTAGCGTCAAGAGAATCACAACTTCCTTCCTCTTATAGCTTCTTATTCCCTCCCCACCACCACCACACCTGCCAAGGATTACCATTACCTGGTGTGGGAAGTAGCTTCATCAAAAGTAGTGGTGGAAGACCCAAACTAGATTGAGATTAGAAATGGGGGTTTCATCACACTGACAGCTTTGTACAAAGCTGTCCGGACAGCCCCACAGGTGTCAGCCAGCACTAACCCTCCCCCCCTCTGGCTAGCAGGTCACTTAATGTTTGGCATGTGGCACTGGGATCCTTCTTCCTCAGAAATACACCATTCCAGGAAGGAGTTAGGCCAGCTGGGACCTGCGTCTGCCAGCAGCGGACGACTCCGGTGAGGACATGTGATTATCCTGGTTGCACAAGCAGTGCTATTGTGCAGGTAGTGATCTCCATGAAGGAAAACCACTTACACTTGATTAGCAACAGCTCTTGCACAGGTAGCATGATCCTACATGACTGCAAGGATGGAGTTTTTTATTCACTGAAAGCTCAACAGAGTGTTGCTCAATGTATAGTTTAACTACAGTTCTCTTCAAGTCTTCAGAAAATATTATGAATGAATGACATTGTGCTTCTGTATCCATAATTCAAAAAACCAGGAAATAGCTTGTTATTGTTTCATAATATCATCCCTGTGTTGCCAGCAAGAAACAGCATGCCAAGCTTTACATAGCAAAGGCCAGACTGAATGTTGACAACACAAATGGTAGCAATCAAGATGGTCGACAGGGTACCATCTTGTGCTCACTACCATTCACAAATTGACACAAAGAAAGGGAAAAACCAAGAAGCTGACTACTTTTTTATCTGTTAACTGCTTCTCACCCAAGCACAAGACTCTCAGAGCTGTTTTTCAACAGGTATGGATGCAATATTAGACAGTGTTAGAGGATCCCAGAAGATGAGCACATATTCTGTAGTATGGTTGCTTGGAGAGGACAGAAAAAAAGAAGAGCTAGAATGTGGTCATAGGCCCTCAGTGCCAAGATAGGTGAAGTGGTTGAAACTGTGACAGGATATAGGCACCAAATCTCTGCTCACATGAGACCATCCTCAACCAGAAAGAAAGAAATCTCTCAGCCTAAATGACTGAGCTTCTGAATAGTTGTTCTCTATTTTTATAAAAAAATATATATCTTTTTAAGTCTTTACTATCAGACCCAGAATCCCTTTCCCTGCACCAGTGCCTGTTTGATTAGGAAGGAATTTAAAAGTTCTCCTGAGAGGCAGCTAATTGAGTCCTGGTTGACAGGATCAAAAATTCAGATGGCCCCAGCTGATTTCCCCATTGCACACTTGTGTCAGGAGCCTGATCTCAGAAATCCTGAGATAATGTTTCTGACAACACTCAGGACTGGGACAAACATAACTCCTCTATCTCGCTGAGATGAAGAAATATTTTGAATATTCCTTACAAAGTTGCGTGCTAATTCCCTGGAGATGCACAGCAAAAAGTCTTTCATAAGGAATGTAAGTCCATGACTGACTTTACAGAAAGCCAGTTTGTTTGTTTTAGTTTTTCAAAGAAAATCTGCTTTTTAATTGTTTCTATGACATGTTATTGTTCTCCAAACATTTCTCTTCCCAGCTAATGAAGCAGCAACAATGGATCTACTTTGGAATGCTCTTGCAGATAGACCTGTTCCATGAAATTCCTGTTTATAACAAAGATACTGTTTTACCTTTTGAAGAGCTTGTTTTGAGGATCAGCCCCTGCAGCCTTGTTTCCTTCCAAATGAAAAGTGGGTGCAGCCAGCCATACTCTTTTGAGAAAAGCATGCTTTGACATTTCACATTTGTTTTAAACCTTGGGGCTCTTAAAGGTTGCTGTTTTCTGCATGGGGGGGGAACCGTTTTAGTTAAAAACATGCATAAGATGAAAACCCTTTGCCCCAAATTCCCCAAATTGGGAACAGAGCAAGAGTAGACTGTTTGCTGACAAAAATGGTAGTCCAATTCCAAAGTTATAAGTTTTTGTTTGGGCTGCACCCATTTTTCAGAATTGCCCTGTGCTGATTTGCTGTGCTACACAATAACACCACTGCATTTTCAAGCAGTGATAATACAGGCATTTCACTGCACATGCAGCAGATAACTGTGGGGGTAGGGACCATAGGCATGTATGTAAGCCCTCCCCCCACCCATATGTGCCATATGCCACTGTGCTGTTTGCACGTTCACCAGAATTGAACAAGGCACCATTAGCATATGTTTGGATAAATAAGGCAGAGTGATTCACAGTAGCTTATCATGTTCTGCCAGAGACAGTTACAGAGCACTGCACAGAAATCGAAAGAGAATCTGGATCTTGAGAAGCTTGGTTTGAAGGAAAGACGTGTCTGTTTGCCCCCAGCCCCAGCTTTGGTTTAAACCTACAGGCCATACAGGTTTGCCTTTCATTATTTGGATCCTTCTTTGACTGCTCCAAACCCTGATCCATTTGCTGTGATTCCACAGGATCCTGAGAATGTTTCCTCCGCAGCTGCCTGCCAGGCGTCACCGCTGACTGAGCCAAAGAAGGCATGAATGTCAGGGCAGATCAAATTGTCAAACTTGGCAGCAACTCCAGAAGTTGCTCTTACGCCTCCTAATATTCCCTGAGCAGGCAGGAGAAGTGACGTGTCGGGAATCCCCGAGTTAGAACATCAAGGATAGAGATTTCCATTCCAAAAAGGTAACTTCTCCATGCTCATTCAGTTCCCTCTGCTGATTCTAGACGGTGCCAGTCCTGGTAGAGGCCAACTCCAGCCGAGAGAATAGAAACCTGCTTTGGATAAACATGGTACCCGCGCTTGAGATGATCAGCTGATGACCGTGGTTGCCCACCACCACCACCAACCTTCATCCTCTGGCCCTGCTCAAGTCCAGGGATGTAGTTTTTTTTTTAATCAGAAGGTGGCAACATTCTTCATCAGGCCTGCCTGTGGCAATACCACAGGACTGTTGGCACAGCGAGTTTTGAACTGGGTTGATGTTTTCCCCCTTTATGGGTGCATGAATGATTCCCAATCGTTCAAACTAGTCTGTACCTTTTAATTAGAGCTTGGAAAAGTTACTTTTCGGGTGACCACTCCCAGAATCCTCCAGCCAGCGGGATGTGGATGTCTTTTCCATGTTCCTTGTTGATACTTTGTTTTGTTTTGCTTTTTTGGTCGATTAACAAAACCACTTTGGATTCCCTGGGGCAGAAGGGAGAAAGGGTGGGCTGCGGTGGGTATAAATCCAAGAAAAGAAATGAATCATCTTTACAAGGGTCTTACATAACCGCCGGGCCACTCACATTGGGACGAGAAGTGCAACTGGGGTTTAATGGTTGCTGAAGAGGAAAGAAGGAAGAGAACAAGCAAGCAAGAAATCTCTAGATGGGGGCACCGTTAAACAGGCGGGCAAGCAGGCAGGCATCAACATGTCACAAAGGCAGTTAATCAGTTACGTTACCTTGGTGACCGGTTTTCCCCATGTGCTGCTAACCAGACTGAAGCATGCCACTGTATACCAAAGCTGTGGTGCTCCTCGGGTCGAACAGCTTGCCATGATTCATTATTTATAAAAGCACCTAAAAGGCCGGGTATTGGGCCTAAATAGAATGTGCTGCTCAAGGCTTACCATCCTGATTTTTCTTTAAAAAAAAGGGGGGGAGCAAAATGAAAAGAGGGAAGTGCACCCAAGGGAGGGAGAAACATTTGATTGGACCAATAAAAATTTTGAACAAATACCAAGCTTTTGTGGTTGAAATCCACTCCCTGGAGCTAAGAGCACCTCCTTCGTGGAGAGTGGACACAAAAATTAAGACAAAAATAATAAAATCGATCCTCCATGTCTGTGAGAGATAATGCAGGTTTTCTTGAAGCTGGGCCTCTAGAGTCTCTAAAGCAGGGGTCCTCAACCTAAGGCCCCGGGGCCGAATGCGCCCCCCAAGGTCCTGAATCCGGCCCCTGGGACCAACTGCAACCCCCCCACCTACCCCCTGTTTTGTGAGCAAGTCGGCCTCCGCAGCTGCTTTTGGACTGTGATCCGGCCCCCAGTGGTGTCTGGGTGTTGGTGGACTGGCCCGCTGGTTGAAAACTTTGAGGACCCCTGTTCTAAAGCAAGGTTTCTGATTTTTATCCCCCTGGCTCTTGAGACCCAAAGGCTGCCAGTTACCTTGTGATTACCCCTGCCCATGTTAAGATGTCAAACAACATCAATCACCACCCATTCTTGCACGTGTCTACTCTTGGGGCCAAATAACATTTTCCGTGCTCTTTTCAAGGAGAGAAGCCAAGGGAAACCATTTTCAAATTTCATCACAGTTTAGAATAGGAGCAGGTAAAGGATGGCCACCTAAGTATTGGTGGGTAACAACGTCAATAAGTCTTGCTACTGGCCGCTCCAGCAAGGGTTGATGGGAGTTAGAGTTGTTAAAAGGAGTTACATTTGATATAAACTGCTAATGCATTGCATTGATCAGGTGGTATACATCCCAAACAAACAAACAAGCACACAAACAAACACTTGCATACATGCATACATGCATAGATGCATGCATGCATACATACATACATATATACATACATACATATATATACATGTGAGTGTCTGCACTTTGCCCACCCCTGATGTAGAAGAAGGTTGTTCTTTCCCTCCAGGCAGTGGTGGTGAACATTGCCCAGAAGCACCCAAAATGTACAGATTCCAGAATATTTGAGGTGTTGCAGAAGATGCATAACATGGCGTCTTTTAAAAAAAAAGAATTCTTAATCAAAATAGTATGCAGTAAACATCAGCTGCAACACTATGTATCAAAAGTATCCTGCTGCAGTGCAAAGGAAAATACAAAACAAAACAAAAAACACCCTTTGAGACTTTGCGGTTTAGGCTAATTCATACTTTCTGACAACAGTCAAGGTACAATTTTCAATTAATGGATTTAATGTTATTTCTATACCGCCTTGCTCTCTGAATTGGAACCTGAGGCAGATTGCAGAAAAGTTTAAAAGCAACAACCAAAATTAACATCTCAAGTCTTAAAATGAAACTAATTTCATTGGTCAGAATCTTATCTGTATTTGTGTAAGCAATAGCTAATAATGACTAAATGATGTGCTGCCAGGATGTACCTTGTCATTTTATCAATTTGCTGCAGAGGCTTGGGCATATGTTACATGAATTCCAATAGGTTTCCAGCCATTATACTATTAAAATGAGATTAAAATTAAACCACTTGAAAATTACTTGGTTAAAAATACAGATGCAGTAATACCTTGGTTTAAAAGCATAATTTGTTCCGGAAACATGCTTGTCAACCAAAACACTCTTATATCAAAGCAAACTTCCCCATAAGAAATAATGGAAACAAAGATTATTTGTTTTTGGGTCCCATACACCACATACTTTACACACAAAA
>JAHTLZ010000237.1:8383244-8409312 GCA_023846285.1 Phrynocephalus versicolor | reverse complement strand
AGAAGAAGAAGAAGAAGAAGAAGAAGAAGAAGAAGAAGAAGAAGAAGTAAAAAATACCAGGCACAGTAACTCGAGGTTTTAAAAACATTAACTGATATATAACAGATACACATTTTAACCAATGCTAATGCTGCCTTTTTTGTAGCTCTGGTGGTGTTATTTCTGAGATCTGCAACTGCTTATAATTCTCTGTGAAATGTCTTGTTATTGTTCCCAATTTTCAGTGGCAGTCCAAGTTTTGCATTAACATTATTTTAGTAGCTTTGCAGCTGCCTGTTCTGGTTCCTCAGCTGCTGTGCCATGTGGCCCATTCATCAACAGATGTCCAGGGGCTGTAGCGTCCGGCAAGGTCCTTGTTGACCTGTGCAATGACTGGCATTTCTGTTTATTGCTGTCTATAACATTTCCTCACATTATAATTGATGGTTGGTAGACACCACCCTGTGATTTCTCAGCTGAGACCTGTCTGGTTTGAGAGACCCTTCAGGTGGCATCACTACTGCCAACATAGCCCTTCCTCTAAGTGAAGCACACAAGCCCCTCAGTCTCAACAAGGCCTACACTGTAAGTGTGTACAGCTCACACAATTGCATGCTGTCATTCCTCATCAGTGAGTGGAGCTAGTCAGGACCTTACATCCCAGTTTCTGCCTTTGTGGAGTGTCAGCCAACAAGATATTAGAGGTCATGTCTTTGAGCCCCAAATCAAGCGAAGGTCCTTAGGTCACACTAAAAGTAGTCTGTTACTACTTTATTTAAAGGGCTCAATGGTTTTGTTTCTATGGAGTTACTAATGTTCATCAGGTTGGGGGCTTGAGACACCAATTCAATAGAGTCAGTTCTTCTCGTTCCAGAGGTGGGATGTCATCTTGCCCATTTTACTTTGGATATGTCAGAGGTCAACAATATTGAGTTGTGTTCAAACCAGTATTTGTGGTTTTTCAGTCAATAAGTTCTACATCTTTTTGCCCTTATTTAATCTTATCTTAAATGATCAGCTTGTAAAATTCTGTAATTTTCCTTTTCCTCTACATGACCAATATTTTGGTCTACATGACCAAAATATTCTACCCTTTTTTAATGATATTATTTATTTGACTTAATACTTCCCTATTAATCACCCTCTCATTCCAGAAAATTCTTAGCATCCCATGATAGATAAATGCTGTTTTGATATGCTTCTGTTCGATCTTCAGACTCCCCAAATGAAAGATTTGTTCTTCCTTTTGGTAAAAACTGAGGGTGTTGGAAATTATGAAAGCATAGTAAAATGAAATGATGGGCAAGAAACAAAAAAATTATGTTTTGTTCCCTTCCTTTTCCTCCCCCTCATTTTTTCATTTCGTTTCATAAGATTTTTTTCAAAAAAAAATGTACAAAATGAACCACTAACAAAGTGGTACATGTGTGTGTGGGGGGGGAGGGGTCTGGAAAGTGGCAGAGGGACAAAAAGTTTTTTTTTAAAGCCCTGGGCTTTTTAAAAAAATTCTTTTCCCCCTCCCCAAGCCCCGCCTGATAGCTGATCAGCACTGGGGTAGGGGGGGGACTTTTTTCCGCCACCCTAGCGCCAATCAGCGTATGCGGGCTTGGGGGAGGGAAAAGGTTTTTTTTTAAAGCCCGGAGCTCTTTTAAAAAAAATTTCCCCTCCCCCAAGCAGCTTACAGATAGAACAAAATGGTTCGTTTCAACAACAAAAAAAGAAACACAGTTTCGTTTCGTCTGTAATGACATGCTTCCTCATGTCATGTCATTTCATTTCATTTTGTTATGTAATGACATGATGAAACAGCATTTTGTTTTTCATATTTTGCCCCTCCCTAGTTTGAACTACAAGGAAATAACATATATTTTAAATAATTTGAAACTGCGTCCTTAAAAAATCCAAGCCCTTCTGCTTTGGTGAACATGTTCAGACATTAGTTGCAGCCATTAAAATTGTAGGTAAAATAAATTAAAAAATTATGTGCCATTGAGAACTTTTTGACTTCTTTCCAAGCTTTTCCATGGAAGCAATATGTCTTCTAATTTCCATCCCTGCAATTCCCCCTGTCCCACATGGGTGCGCTGGGGGGTGCCCACTCGGAGGCAGCAGTGCAGCTTGCCAGCCCTGCCTCCTCTGGGCACTTCTTCTGAGTGGGTACCTGCTGGAGGAGGTGGGGCCTCTGATTGTCGTGCTAGGGCACCCAGAGAACAGCTGTACAGCCAATTCATGAAACCATGGTGAAACATAAGCTGCAGTTCATACTCCTTGCTAGCAGCTGCTTGAAGGGACCAGGAATACAAAAAGACTGGAGGCTATCTTATATAAAAAAACTAACAAATAGAATAGAGTATGCAAGCAGACTGAAATAGTTGCTGAACCAGAAGCAAAAGGAACACTAGGTTCCCAAGACACCCACAATGTCGCAACACCCATGCCAACAAACTTTCAGGAAGGTAAAGAGGAGAACGAAACTCTACCCAACAATTACAAGTGCAGAACAGCTATACAAAACACAGAGCAGAAAAAAAATAGTTCCCCAACTCAAGGTGAATGGATAGCTAAAAACAAATAGCTAGTTATTTGAAAGGAACTAGAGGCTTTAAGATAAGACTGTGGGGCAGCAAAATCACAAAATCTGTTGGGTTTGCATATGAAGATTGGGCAGTGGACAACACAATGAGTAGGTCCACTGGTGGGTTCCTGTTTATACATGGTGACTGGCCTATTTCATGTGCTAATCATAGACAAAAGGCTGCAGCTTTGTCTTCCATAGAGTTAGAATTATAGATGGGCACAAAATAAACAATGAAGGAGGGGGGGAATATATACACTATGAATCAGGCCAGTCTGTGGTTCATTTCAGGCCTCCTGCTCAGAGCAAAACAAGAAGCTGAAGGATTATCAGCATTGGTGATTCAGATGCTTTGTGGTTCATGCAGTGTGAGACTTCTTGGAGCAGTAGAATGGACTTCATACGGATTAGAGTTGCCCAATGTGCAGTGAGTCTTCAGTTAACTCTCCACTCAACCCCGTCCAAGCTGAGCAAATATTAGACTTGGGACATCCCACCAAAAAAGCACTGTTTAGCCAGATGCTAAAGACATGAACCATCATGAACCTCCATTTTCCTGGTTTGTGCCCAACTTTAGTTAGAATTCATCACCATAGAGAAAGGATGCATAGAACTGCAATGACTGGTGAAGCTGCTAAAAAAAATAAGACTAGATAAATATATGCTAATTCAAGTAACAGAAGACAACCAGAGTTTGTGTCAAGCTGTCACAAATTAAAAAAGATGAAAACACACACCAAACACACTGGCATTATGTATCACCTAGTATGAAACCTGACTGAGAAAGGCATCATCCAAATAATCTACTGTTCTGCTATGGAGATGACAGGACATATCCTGAATAAGCCTCCACTAAAAGATCATTTTTAAAACCCCCAAACAAGATGGGACTTGAGGGGGTGTTGCATGCAAGTTTGGGAAGAACTATTGAAGAAAATAACAACCTTGCATGCACACTAACACTGAGTTTCCATAGGAAGGGGACCACAATCTGACATAATTTCATTGCCACTATCCTTTTTCCCTGCCTCGAGGCAACTACCCACTTCCTCTTCCTGGTTGTTAGCTCTCTCCAATTTCCATCCAGATCAAACATAATAGATCTGCTTCTGATTCTCACCATGCAGCCAATGTGGTGCATCTCAGTCTCATCTTTCTTCATCCCTTTTCCTTCTTCTGATTGTAACTGAAGTTTCACAATTGTGTGTAAATACGTTCCCCTGTTTTCTGTGGGAACAAGAGGGGCTAGGTGAAAGCTGGGACATTTAGCCATTCTCCTTCATGTTTCCCTGTGCTGCAGCTGACTTTTGTATATTATGCTCTGCTAACAAAAAGGGATTGATCTGAAATTCCTTCAGTACTTTTTGTGTTTGTGTTTCTTTTTCTTTTCTTTTTCTTTTTGGTCATATTTATCTGCTCCCATTATAGTCTCTAGGGAATCCACCTGAAAACATCTCGAAAAATGTAGTATCATAATACAACTGAAAACATTTTTATAAAAATTCAAAATAATTGTTATTTGTATGTAAAGAAGAGTTTATGCAAATATGTATATCTACATGCAAATTGCTACATCTGTTCACATACAGCATCTTGTTGTAATTGTTATAGAATTCTGTGAGGTGGATGAGTGTCATCCCCATTAAAGATGGCAAGTCGTTTTTCCATGAGAATCATAAAAGCAAAGTTTGAACCAGGGACTTTGTGATTTTACAGCTTCCACTCTTAGTTACTATGCTATCCTACCTCTCAGTTATCTTTCATATGATTCAATCTTCTCATCCTCCATGTTATTCAGTGTTAGCCCTGTGCCAGACTCAGGAGGCATATAGCCTTTGAAACTGCTTGGGAGTGTAAGCTGATGTAAAATGCTGCTATCAGGTTGTTGACAGGGACCCATTATTTGGAGCACTATCTAATCTATGCAGGCTGGACAGCTCGGTGATTTGGCATTTGGCTGCAGAGCCTGAGTTTCGGAGTTGGATTCCCCAAGGTGCTTCCTAGGAGAAGACCCTGGGAAAGCTACACAGCACCAGGATGCCCAGATAAGGGGACTGGAAAACAGCTTCTGAATATTTTATACCCTGGAGAGGGATGGCCATAGCCAGAGTTGAAATCTGCATCCACTCAAGAGAGCAAGATGGACTGAAGGCATGTCTTTCAGGACCCTGGATTGATCCCAGTGAAAAATAGTACAACTGCTTATGCTCATCAACAAAGGCTGATACTTCACGTCCATCTCATCAGTGTTTGCGGTCCCACTTGGGACCGGTATGAAGTAATCTAACCGCACATCCATTGCAGGATGAGGGGAGTTCGTCCCAACCATGCCCCCTGAGCTGCGATTTAAGCGGGATGAGAGATTCCCCTCCCTGGCCTCGGGAATCTGCTCATCACTCTTCTTGTTCTGAGATGAGTGGCCATGAGGTAAGGCTCTTAGACACCTACCTGAAGAACCAGCGTGTAAGAGTTCTATTCTCCACTGAACCTCCAAGAGAAAAGCCAGCCTGTGTAGCCTAGGGCAACCTGCACAGTGCCAGAGCACCCCTAGAAGTAGGGAATGGTAAGGCACAACAATCCATTAAAAAAAAAAACATTCAGAGAGCCAGTAGCTCAGGGAAAGCTTGCCTGAAGAGAGAGGCCTTCACCTGCTGGCAGGACAGCAAAGATGGGACCAGCATAGCCTCATGTGGGAGGGGGTTCCAACGCCTAGGAGCAGCAACAGAGCTAGAAAGTTAGAGCTAGATTTCTAGAATCTAGAAATTCAATATTTATTTCTTGAATACTTAATTGCTTGCTTGCTTACTTACTTGCTTACTTGCTTACTTACTTATTGAAAAATATCTGTGTATAACCACAACTATGCTGCCCAGATCAAAGGACAAGTGTGCTGTGTGTCTGTTGAATCCTGTAGATGCACGCCAAGTTAAAAATATATCCCACTTCAGCAGTCTCTCCTCTGAAATCATGCATTACAATCCTTTTATTCTATAATAGCTATTTGAAAAATAGCAATGAAGTGATTTGGGACATTGAAATGGTCTGATGGTAGCTTTTATGTGTCACCATTTCTGATGTCAGCTTCATGTCCATTAATTCTCTTAGAAAGAGAACAGTTAGGCAATTTGTTTCAGAGGCCAAAAAGGTAAGTTGTCAGTGTCACTGTTTCTTTCTCTCACACACATTCACCTTGCTGCATTATTCAGTTTTGAAAAGTCCCTTTGCTTACTTTTAACCCATTTAAAAATTAAGAAAATGGCATAAAACTTAAAATATCCCTCAAATAACCCCCCAAAAAGCATTTAATAGTCTACCCCAAAGGGTAAAAACCAGTAAAAATCTTGTCTTACTTACTAGATACAAATAAGTAACAACACACTCTCGATTTGAACTGATTTGTTGCTGTGTTATTTTATCTAAATGCTGCTTACCTAGGGTGGGGGGCAGGCAACAACAAAGCAGTATATAGAAAATTACATAAATAAGCAAAGTAAAAGGCCAATACTTGAAATGATTGTGGTAGCTATTAACCTCTCACAGTTCAGTATCAAAGTAGAGATAGTTATCACAATCGTTTCTGTCAGTCCTCTGGAAGACGTTTCTGCTATCTCTGTCAGCCGTAACGCCACCATCAGTTTCCACAAGGCAAAATGTAGAACTGTTCCCAAATGCAGTTTTGATGTTGTCTGAAAGTCTCAAATGCAGTTAACCTTTCAAGCACAGAGTCAGGCACCAGGTAGGGCTTGGACTGTCACAACTCCGGGAGTCGACTCAGGGAGGGCAAGATATACCGGGCGAGCTGAGGGAAGGATGATTCTGATTTCTATCCCATCAGGTGAGATAAGCTGGTGGAATTCCCCATAGGGGAAAATGAGCGTGATAGATATTCAGCTGCCGCCGCCGCCACCACCACCAATGTTCATTCAAGAGGGCCTTTTCATGCTGAGCATTCCAAAGGAAAGTTCAGCCCTCTCCACTGGAGTCTCTGTTTGTAGTCTCTCTGCCACTGATGATCCCGTCTCTTTTTAGAGTCCTGGGAGCAAATGACAAAGCAGAACTCGCCTGACATGATGAAACGTGAAAGCGCCTGCATCCAGAGCGTTCGTCCCTGTGGATACATCAGAAGGTTTGTGAAGCTGGCTGCAAAGAAGGAGCCATAATTGAGCTGAGATTTTGTAAAATACTCTCTGTTTTTTGAACATGAAAATGGAATACACTGAGTACTGAACTGATATCCCAGTTCAATTCAGGTCTGAACCAAAATGACTAATTGTTTCATATATCTATTTTTGGCAGCACTTAAAAACTGATTTTCCCTTTAGGGGTTTTCCCCAAACTCCTTTCTATATTTTTAAAAGAAAAAAAATTCTCCCCCTTTTTGGGGGGGTGAAAATAGCTCTGAAATGCATTCATCAGGAAGCCAAATCTCATTCGTTTTATAATCCCCTGTGATTTCATTTTGTGACATTTTGTGATTATCCCCTTCACTGCAGGGTGGTTCAGTTTATAGCTTGGAAGTAAGTTGTTACCACCCTCTAGTTACTTGGGGAACGGTAACTAGCAATTTTGGTGCCTGGGGATTCACTGCCCCTTTGGGCATTTGAGCTTGGCATGTGTGGCAAGAAGGCAGAAGGAGGAGGAGGAATACTTGAATCAAAGTATAGTACAGAATAGGCATATATGTAGATTCCACTCTGAGCCAGTCTTGGTGTTTCATTTGGTCCAGGCAGAGGGACTGGAGACAATATATGCAAGTGACAAGTCTTTAAAAGAAAACAGCCAGTATATGAATATAGAATACTGGGCTTTTGTATCTGTGATTCCAAACTCCAGGGAAATGGCCCTATGTCGCTGCACAATATCATGGCCACATTACCAGCAGGGAAAAGGATCCAAATTTTTATATAGCAAAAGGCAGGTGGAATGCTGACAACATCAACGGAAGCAGTCAAGATGATCTACAACAGTGGTTCTCAATCTTGAGTCATTCGGGTGTTCTCGCACTGCAACTCCCAGAAACCCCGGCCAGCACAGCTGGTGGCAAAGGCTTCTGGGAACAGCAGTCGAAGAACAACAGAGTGACCCAAGATTGAGAACCACTGGTCTACAAGATACCCTCTTGTGCTCACTACCATTCCACAAAGTGACACCAAGCAAGGGGAAATCCCCAGAGCAGATTCCTTTTTTTTATCAGTTAACCATTTCTCACCCAAACACAAAGCAATTATCACAGCTGTTTTTTTAAAAGAAGTGTGAATGTTTCTCTCTTTTTTTAAAAAAAAAATTGAAGTTTAAGTATACAGTGGTACCTTATATAAAGAAATTAATTTTGTTCCAAATGAAATTCTGTTAAACAAATTTTCCTTTGTACAAATTTCCCATAGGAATGTATTGAAAATGGATTAATCCGTAATTGTGACTGTTTTTCTGTTGTACGGATGGGCTCCATAGGCGATTCTGTTAAGCGACTTTCCCCTATCTCCGGATTTTTTTCCCCTTTAAGCGAATTTTATGCTAAACAACTCGCTTGTTATACAAGGGTCCAGTGTACACAAATTACACACAGATTCCAACCAAAACTTCTCTCATATAGGAGGATTCCAGACGATGGGCCCATGACCTGTACTATAGTTGTCAGAGGAGGACAGAAGCAAGAGCACCTGTGATATGGCTGGATTCCCTCTTCACCAAAATATTTTGAAGGACTGTTTTTCAACTTAACAAAATAGTGAAGAAAAGCAGTGAGTAAATGAAGCACATACAATGGAGAAATGTACATACAGTTGGGTAAAATAATGTTGCCATGCCTGCTCTGTAGAATGCAGACTAGGTAGCTATGTTCCAGTTTCTAAAATCTTCCCTTGGCGTAGGCAAGGTGAAAGGGTATGTTGGACCAAAAGATCTACAAACATGTTATGTCCATGTTTTCCAAAAGATGTCCCCTCACCTTCTGAAATTAAAGGAAATAATAAAAAAGGAAGATTGGGGAGTTAGCAGACACTGCCACTGGAAACCAAGGTCAAAATCACCCATACTATATGAAAGAAAAACAGTGAAGAAAGGCAGGGACACAGATTAATCCTTTTAAAATGTAGTGCTGGAGGACAGCTGTGAAGATACAACAAACAAACAAACAAACAAAGCCAGTGATAAATGCGGAAATCTGAGTTCTCAGTCGTGTCAAGCCTATACTCTCACACAAACAAAAATGAACCAATTGAAGCTATCCTATTCCACACATAAAATGAGAACACAGAACTGATCAGAAAGGACAATATTGCTGGCGAAAGTGGCTTGTGGGGACAGTAGAAAAAGAGCACTGTTAATGAAAGATGAGTTGACTCCACAAAGGAAGCCACAGCTGTTAGTTTGCAAGACAGGAGCAGAACTACCAAGGAAATACTTTATTGGTAGGAAGGAGCGGCAGTAGGAACAGAGAACAGCAAGGTTGTTGGCTAGCAAAATCTGAACAGAGCTGGTAATGTTAGTTAGAACATTTGGGAGGTTGTTAATCCTCTATAGGTGAGTTAATACATCACTATAAAAGAATGCCCCCAAGAAATCAGAAGACTGAGACTTGAAAGGGCAGCGATGAAGGAATTAGAAGAGATAATGATATGTTTTAAATATGGTGCTGAAAAGAATTTTGTGGACACCCTGCACTGTCTGAAAGATGAAATACTGGGACCTGGAGCAAATCAAGCCTGAATTATCTCTGGAGCCGGATTCCTGGGCTGCAGAATGATACCAGTACATGACCTGTAAGGAACCAGTCTGCACAATGGTGTGTTACAAAGGGCCCTCCCCATTCCCTCCAAAGCTGCTCAGCGGCCAGCAAGGTCCCCTCCAAAGCACATGTCCAACTGGGTCCAGACACTTCTTCCCCTCCCCCACTCACCTGCCAGACTCTTTTTTGTTCTGGTCATGACACAACCAGCATGTGTGGTAAGGTGGGGAGTTGCATGCCCACGTGCACAAGAAAAAGTCCCAGACAGTTCCGGGGGGGGGGGGGTGGTGAAAAAAATTCAGTGGAAAATTGTTGTGTACGAAACCTGTCCTTTTCTTGCATAACAGCAATCTTATACTGCCTCGTGGTGCAGTGGTTAAACAGCTGTACTGCAAGCTATAACTGTACTCGAGGGTTCAATCCCAGGTAGCAGGCTCAAGGTTCACTCAGCCTTCCATCCTTCTGAAGTCATTAAAATGAGTGCCCAGATTGCCTGGGGGTGGGGGGATATGTCGCCTGCATAAATAAATTGTAAACCACCCCGAGGGTGCTTTGAGAACTATGGGGCACTTTATAAGCAGCATGTTTTACTTTTTGAAAATGTTCTAATTTCACAACATAGTATGTTTTATAGTTACAGGACTGTCAAGTCGGTAACTGCTAGAAGAAAAATACCAGGTGGCTCTTTCTGTGCCTCCTGCTCAGTTGTGGGTGCTGGGATGATAAAACTGTGGCTCGGAAAAGGGCAATTTCTATTTCAGATGTATTTTAAAATAGCTTTAAAGTAACTGTAGTATTTTGTTTCTTTCTGAGAAACAGGAAATGAACTCCTGGGTGGGGTCGGAAATACAACTGTAGGCATTTTGCACAAATAACATTCTGCTCATATGCAAAATTTTGTTGGGTATATTTTTGAAAAATGGCAGGGCAGACAGGGATGCCAAGCAGGCCTGCAAAAACTTTACCGGCTTTGCCATGGGTCCTTCTATTCAAAAAGGATGCTAAGTGAAAGCAGTGACTGTGTTCTTATCATGAACAGAAGCTATCATAAAAATCCAGGCCTTGGGCTACAAGTCTTTTCCCTTCAAGTAAATGCACTTGAACAGTGCCTGATGATTGTTTCAACTCATGGGAGGACTTATATATATTAAGTCCCACCCTGAGAAACTGAAGTCAAAACCTACAAAGCATACTTCCAATATCAGCAGGCATTACCTTAATGGGAACTCTGCTGTGAAAGTCCACGTCACAAAATTTCGGTAGTGAAAACCCCTAATGATACATGGTGTGTGAAGCATGTTGGAAGAACCTGCATTAAAGGGTAGAACGGCGGTAGAATCAAACCTTCAGAAAGTGACACGATGTGACTCTGCACAATAATGAAGTGCATGGACGAGAAAAGTTGCTACATCTATTTTTTATTAGACCAGCTGCCGGCTCTTCGGCAGCTTGTTACCGCTGCCAGGGCAGGCTATTTCTTCCCTTGCAGCTCCCTTCAGCGATGCCGTAAATAAGCAAAACTGGGGGGAGGGAGGGAGGGAACTAGACAACTACAGTACTCCCAAGTTCGGAAGATCACTGCACATGACCCTCACCTCCAGAGTTCAAGTTAAAATGGAAAAGAAAGGAGCATGGTTATGAAACAAAAAGATTTGACTTCCCACAATCAAGTTCATATATGAAGGCTCGTGGGTTGAGTGTTGAGTCCTATGGATGAGCAACAAAACCAAACAAACGGCAGAGGCAAGGAGAACAGCAGAAAAACAGCTGGGGATTAGTCCGTATGCAGAACAGAGACATCTTCAGGTTTTTAATTTTTTTTCATACATTCAGTATTCTAAAACTGAATTAAAGTAACCCCATTTTGTTGCCTGTGGGATAGTCTGCAGGAACATCCAGGTTTTTCATAATTTTTTGAAGGATCTCAAGGAAGGGGCCAGGCAGGTCTCAGTTGGAAGGTTGTTCCCCACAAATGTGGAGCTATTGCTGAGAAGGTCCAGGTTTTATCTTTACGGGACTCTCTAGGTCAGCGGTGGCAAACCTCCAGCACTTCAGATGTTTTGGACCACAACTCCCACAGTCCTTTCTCACTGGCAATACAGAATTGGAATTCTGGGAGTTGTGGTCCAAAACATATGGAGTGCCGAAGGTTCGCCACCACTGCTCTAGGTGTTAGTGCCCTCGGATGCCCAGCCTGGGAAGAATGGGTTTACAGGCAGTTCTCATTGGGTAAAGACATTCCTGTTTAAAGTAGGACACACGGCCCTCTTAACCTTCTTCAAAGATACACTCTTGAGTTGCCACGGTAACTCTGCCTCTCCTTGCTTGAAATGCCACTCAGACAGTCTGATACTTCCAGCAGCTCCATGGTAGCTCAGGTGGGGATTATATTCCTAGTTGCACACTGATCAGCATCTCCCCCATTAGCATCTGTCCCTTCTAATCTGTGTTTCCTTTGTCATGAGGAAAATAACTCCCCTCAACCTCACCCAAACAAACAAACTTGGCAGCCAAGAAGAGCAAATTAGCACTTGAGTGCTAATTTTTTAATTATGCTGCGGCTGTGTAACAGTAAAACACAAGTCGTCATTCTCCAAAGGCACTCTAATTTCCCACACATGTTAATTATATGTTAATTATTGTTTGTCATACCTAGAACATCAGGAGCAGAGGTGCTACTTCACAGGACTTTTAAAAAAATCCTTTTTCTCTAACTTCCATTTCTTGGAGGTGAGCCAGCGCATGTAGGCCTGGGCGAGCTCCACAGTAGTGAATGGTAAACTATTTCTAAAGGCACCATATCTGGGCAAGTCCTTCTAAGTGGGAATCAACGTGACATCTTCTTCTTGTTATTAAGCAAATGTTAACCACAAAGTATGTGCCTCATCTGTGCGAAATGGAATGCAAACATGAAGCATTTTTAAATGAATCTCAAAATGAAAATGAAGTATGTAACATTTATTCACAGATCCCCTTGTTCTTGGCAGAGAAAGGAGAGAATGTATTTGCATATTGACAGGAACTGCACAATTTTTTGCTGCTACACAAACCATGAAGGGATTTTTTTTCCTGCAGCATACACCCCCAAAGTGTTTGTGTTTTATTTTACTAAAATCAATTGGTACGTGCTGTCAAGTTTCTTCTGACTTATGGTGATCCTGTGAATGAGATGTCTACAACATCCTGTCTGCAACAGCTCTGTTCCAGTCTTATAAACTCAATCCTTTCGCCGCGGTTAGTGACCAACACGTGATAATGGAAAATCTGCAGTATGCGGATGCTGGGTTCGGTTGCGACTGGGGGCCTATCTGGGGCCTCCTAAACTTACCTGAGGCCTGGTGCTGCCCCAAAAGGGCTTTTGACAGGCTTTCTGGCCCTGACGGAGGCCCCAGAAGTGGATTTGGGTGATCTATAAGGCACTTCCGGTTTTCTGGAAGTGACTTCCGGTTCACTGGAAACCACTTCTGGGGTCTCTGACAGGCCTGGGAAGCCTGTCAGAGGCCTGCTCGGGGCAGCGCCAGGCCTGGGGTAAGTGCAGGAGGCTTCAAATGGGCCCATGAAGCTTGCCCCAGGAGCCCTTTGTTTCATATACTGTGTTCGCATGATATACCGGGACTGCAGTATATGAATTACAATATAGCAGGGGACAACTGAATCTTCATTTAGGGAATCAGTCAGCCTCGTATTTGTTCTTCCTCTTTTCTGTTTGCCTTCAACCTTTCCCAGCTTATTGTCTTTTCCAGTAAATCTTTTCTTCTTATGATGCACCCAAAGTAAGACGTTCACAGTTTTCTTTGCCTACAGAGATAGTTGAAGCTTGATTTGATCTAGGATCCACTTTAGAGATGGGCACGACTAGGGAAAATGACGTTTTCGAGTTGTCGTGTGTCGGAGGCAGCCTGTTTCGGCTCGTTTCCGTTTTTCGTGAAAATTCACAAAAATTAGTTGGTTCGTTTTTTTGTTTTTTTGTTGTCGTTAGTACTGGTTTGGGGGGGGTAGCGGGCTCCTGGAGGCAGCTGCAGGAGTCAGCCAGAGCCACAAGTGACGGACTGGCAGACTCTTTGCACGTGCTGCGTTTCACGTACTTGCATGTAGTACAATGCAAGTAGATCTGGCTTAGGGTTAAGATGGGTTAGTGCAAGGGCTAGGGTTAGGCTAGTGACGGGTGAGGTTAGGGTGAGTATTGGGGTGCACCTCTGGGTGCCTCTCTGACCCACTTAGAAGGACAGTGTACTGGCATATGGCTTAGGCTTAGGCTTAGGGTTCAGGTTCGGGCTACAATTAGTGGGCTGTTTATGCCCGATTGGCACATCCCAGAAGTCTCTGTGGTCAACCTGGCCAAGTGGCGAGCCCATCATTGCGAATGCACAGGTGTAATAAAATAAAATAAAATAAAATAAAATAAAATCAACGGAGATGTTTTTTTGCAAGACAAACCCACTGCTGCTACTGTAAAAATTCAAGCATTTAAAATAGCTAATTTTCGCATGTTTCTGTGGTGCTTTGGTGGGGTTTTGGACCACGATTTAAAAATAATATTGCGGTCGGCATTTTGGATCCCCCCGCCCGCACACCGCATGGCAAAGGCAGACGAGACGATCCCCCCGCCGGCCTGGTACCAGCAGCGCAGCAGTAGCAGTAGCCAAGGAGAGGGGGGCGAGGAAACCCCCACCCCCTAAAAAAAACACCCTTCTGGCCTGGTAGGTGCCCTCAGACAGTTTTCGCCTGCTTTTAGGGCCGGGAATCGGGTTTTTTTTACTTTTAAAAACTTTTTTTCTGTGCTGCGTGGCATCGCGCGATCGCGCGACACAAGTAACGAGCACGACAAATCAGACCAAAATTGTTCGTTCGTCGGTTCGAGCTCGAAGTCTGGGGCAGTAGTTCCCGTTACCGTTTCTGTAGAGTAACGGAACCGAGTAACGGAAACGGAAACGGGAATACCGCTAAGTCGTGCCCATCTCTAATCCACTTATTTGCTCTTCTGGCAGTCCATGTTGACTGCAAAGCTCTCCTCCAGCACCACATTCCATCAAATCACCCCCCTCCCCAATGTCAGCTTTCTTTACTGCCCTGCCTTCACAGCTGTACATGGTAATTGGAAAGATAGTTTTGATCTCTTGTCACACATCCTTACACTCATTGACAGGGACTAGAATCAGTTATTCATAGAGTCCCCTTGGGGTCTGCAGTTCTACAATGATGACGATGAACTTTTCTAATGTCTTCATTGCTGCCCTTCTGAGTCTGCTTCTGATTTCTTGGCCGTCGTCAATATTGGGATTGATGATAGAAACAAGGTACAGTATACAAAACTTTTCAGTGTTTCAATTTCTTCATGATTGACATTATTTAAAAGGGGGTATTTTGCACATAATTCAAGGTTATTGTAGAACACATCGACATTTTCCCCCAAAATTTAAAACTGCATACAGTCACTTGTGATCTTGTCCACCAGTGAGCAAAATTGTTAGGCAAAAGCAGCAGATTTACATCCCTAGCTGAGATCAGATAGTAAATCCTTCTTCCATATTATATACTGGATGGAAGCTCATATATAATATTGCAATTCCCTAATATCAGAAACTGTTTGATTAACTCTGTCTTCTTGTTATGTTCCTAACAGGTTGAGATAATAAAGTGGTGTGCTTTGGAGGATTTATCCTTGGTTTTCTTCTGATGCATCACTCCTCTTGGTTATTAAAGTATTTCTTTACCGATTTGTTAATTCATTTTTATTTTATTTTTAAGCAAAGGTTTAAGCATGTCACACAACTGCTTTGTACACTGCTTTGGGGGTACCACCTGAAAAATGGCATGTAGAAATTAGGCACAAATGAAGAATTAATTCAATCAGTTCTTTAAAAATGTTCTGTGCTTCCACAATGATGGTGAATATGTACTTTCTGAGACATTGAAATGGCTTATTTGTTTATGTTGCAGTGAGATCTAATTAATTTTTGTGCTCCCAGGATGTGTGTGTGTGTAGGTGATTGCAAACTTCACAGTTACATATCCCTTCAAGGAGAATTTGTTTGCCGGGTTGTAGCTTCCAGAATTCCAGCTCCAACCTGGAGAGGGCACTGCTATGAGAAACATGCCATTGTTTTCACATGTTTGATGCTTACCCATTTATTAAAATCTGAAAGTTGAGTAATGGCAACTGGACTTCTTATTTTGAGGGACTGAAACATTACACTGCTCATCCAAACAGCTTCATCAGTCTTCGAACTGATGAAGCTCTTTGGATGAGCAACGAAATGTTTCACTCTCTCAAGAAAAGAAGTCCAGTTGCCATTGACTCAACTTCCAGTTAAACTCACCTGGATGATTGAGAATCTTCACAGACATTTATTAAAATGAAGCACCAACAATAATTTCTGTGTGGAACCATCAGGCCAAGCCTGGGAATGATTTGGTTCAGATGTTTGTCTCGGCTGCATCTATTTCTAGCAGCTTACAGGGAACTGCACCTCTTTTTATGGGGCAAAACATTGGTCCAGCAAGAGGCACCCAGCTGGCCTTTATCTCTAGATTTGTCATGGCAGGAAATGCCAGCAGCAGCGTGGCCACTGAGTACTGACTACAGCAGTTCTGCGACTTTCCCAAGGACTGGTGTAATTTTCCCGCTAGACTTATTTTTGTAGTTCTTGCTGTTTTTTTATGGGGGTGGGAGGGAGGTCAAAGCTCTTTACTGGGAAGAAGTATGGCTGACCTGCCAGGTAGCAGTTTGGTGCTTTGCCTTTCCCACTGCGAGCCAGGAGCACGGAAGCCTTTGATTCCCACAGATCTACTTTTGGCCAAGAAGGAATCCATTATGTCAGCTTCCTCCTTTTGGAACAAAACCCTTTTAGATCACATTGCAGGCTCACCTCTTTGCTGTGGGCCTGAGAGAAACAGACACACACGGAGAGAGATGGAGGAGAGGCTCCAGAGAGAGAGAGACTAATTTGTTGCTAAATGCCTGTCAACATTACTGAGATGTGAGGGTAGAGAAGCTAGACTTCTCTCTTCCGGTGCATTTAGCTTCATAGAATTAAGCCTGGTTAAACATTTATATTGCAGGAAAAGCCCAGAAGACCTCACGTGTGCTAGGAAAGGCACTTGATTAAAAAAAGAGAGCGAACCTGAGATTTCTCCACAACTCTGTAGGTGGGAGAATAACTGGATAGCTCAGTGGCTTAGCTATCTGGTTGCAGAGCCAGGCACCAGGAGTATACATGGGCACGACTTGGCGAAATTCCCGTTTCTGTTTCCGTTCCTTGTTTCCGTTACGCAACGGAACGAAGAACGACAATTACTCTGCCAGAACTCGAACTCGAAACGATAAAAGCGCAAGCGGCACAGAAAAAAGTTTTTTTTAAAAACCCGATTCCCAGCCAAAAAAGCAGGTGAAAATATGCCTGCCTGAGTGAGTGCACCTACCAGAGGGGTGGTTTCTGGGGGGGGGTCCCCGGCCTCCCCCTCTCCTGTCCTGGGCTGCTCTGGTGGGGGGCATCCTCGTCGTCTCGCCAACTCACCAAGCGGCGGCACAGAAAAAAGTTTTAAAAATAAAAACAAACCCGATTCCTGGCCAAAAAAGGAGGTGAAAATATGCCTGCCTGAGTGAGTGCACCTACCAAAGGGGTGGTTTCTGAGGGGGGGTCCCCCGGCCTCCCCCCCCTCCTGTCCTGGGCTGCTCTAGTGGGGGGCATCCTCATCGTCTCGCCAACTTGCCATGCCATGCGGTGTGGGCGGGGGATCCAAAATGGGGCGACTGCAATATTTATTTTGAAATTGTGGTCCAAAAACACACCAAAGCACCACAGAAACATGCAAAAATAGCTATTTTAAAACTGCCTGAATTTTTACAGTAGCAGCAGTGGGTTTTTCTTGCAACAAAATGTCTCCATTGATTTTATTTTATTTTATTTTTATTTTTATTTTTTTTACACCTGCGCAATGATGGGCTGGCCATGGGAGTGGTCCATGTAAATTTTTGGAGCCATTCCACCAATTGCATGGCCACTTGGCCAGGTTTTGACCGAGACTTCTGGGATGTGCCAGTCGGGCATAAAAAGCCCACTAACCCTAGCCCGAACCCGAACCCTAAGCCTAACCCATACGCCAATACACTGTCCTTCTTAGTGGGTCAGAGAGGCACCCAGAGGTGCACCCCACGAACTCACCCTAACCTTACCCGTAACCCTAAGCCTAGCCCTTGCGCTAACCCTAACCCTAAGCCAGATCTGTGTACTCGCATTGAACTACACGCAAGTACACTTCCCTTCTTGGCGAGCCATAGAGCTCCCAGAGGGCAGTATGCCAGTATGCTGTCCTTCTTAGTGAGTCAGAGTAGAGGCACCCAAAAGAGGTGCCTCTGTGTGCCACTGCAACTTGGTATGCATATCCAATTGGCTATGCGTACCCTTTTGTAGCGGGCCAGAGGAGGCACCCACCACAGAGAGGTGCCTCCAGGAGCCCGCTACCCCCCCAAACCAGTACTAACGACAGACGAAAAAACGACAAACGAAATGACAAATTTTTGAGAAATTTCACGGAGAACAGAAACAAGACGAAACCAGCCGGCTCCGACATATGACAACTCGAAACGTCATTTTTCCTGGTCGTGCCCATCTCTAACCAGGAGTTCAGTTTCCCACTGGTGCCTCTTTGACATCTGTTGGAAGGGATGCTCCATAGGGCCTCTTCCATCTGTGTAGTTCTGTGTAGTTCTGGGGTTAACTTTCATAACCATTAAAGGAAAGGGAGGTCTGTGCATTTTTATTGCTGCTGTCACTGGGGGCCTGTGGGTACCATTGGTAGAAAGTTGTGATCATCCCCCCCCCCCAGTCTGTATGACTTGAAACACTTGAAAGCAAAGTGTTCTGCTTATATACCACCCCATAGCACTCCAAGCACTCTCTGGGTGGTTTACAGTTTTAATTATGCTGGCTATACATCCCCCCCCAAAGTAAGCTGGGTACTCATTTTACCTTCCTCGGGAGGATAGAAGGCTGAGTCAGCTATGGTGAGGAGGCCTGCCATGTTCTTGTGCTCTAAAACCAAGCAGCCTGGAAGTCAGATGCTCCTCCTCCTCCTCCTCCTCCTCCTCCTCGGTGGGGGTGGGTGGGTTGGTCCTGGTGAGATGCCAGGATGGCGGTGATGGGTGCAGAGCAGAAGCAGACCCTTGGCAGGGAGCCCCCCCCCCCCGGGCCACTGACGTGCCACCTCTGGCCATCTCCACTTCTGCCCACAGGCAGTTTGACTTGCAGGGCTATGGATTTGAAGCTAAGCCAGAGCAGCTGAGGCCCCCTCATGTGGTCCGAGTGGGGCTGGTCCGGAATCAAATTCCACTTCCCACAGACGCTCCAGTTACTGAACAGGTCACGGCGCTCCATTGGTGGATAGAAGAGATTGTGCAGGTGACTGCCATGTGTGGTGTAAATATGGTCTGCTTCCAGGAGGTCTGGACAATGCCATTTGCCTTTTGCACCTGGGAGCGTCTTCCTTGGAATAAATTTGCCAAATTGGCAGAAGATGGACCAACAACCAGCTTTTGCTAGAAGGTGGCCAGGAAGCACAACATGGTGGTCGTGTCTCCGATCCTGGAATGAGACACCATCCACGGGGAAACCCTCCGAAACATGGCGGTGGTGAGTTTGAATTCGGGGTCGGTGCTCAGAAAAAGCAGGAATAATCACATCCCACGGATCAGGGACTTCAGTGAGTCAACCTACTACACGGAAGGGGACAGAGGCCACCTGGTGTTCCAGACCCAGTTTGAGAATATTGTGATGAATATCTGTTACTTTTTTATTTTTATTTTTTTATTTTTTTATTTTAAAAAATTAAAACATATACAAATTACATAAAAGAAAAACAAACATCAACAACAGTGCACCCCTTCACCAACAGGCTCACTCTTCATATTTACATTCGTCATCCTCCCCTCCAGAACAAAATTGATTGTTGCGCGAAAACCTTACCCTTATTCCGTACAAGTACGTATTCAATGAATCTACCCCATATATCATAGAAAATATCTCTTTTTAACTCTCCTTTTTTAACCTTGAGAGAGCAGGTCAATTTATTATTTAAAGCAATATTCCATACTTCATTATACCATTCTTCTAAACATAGTTCATATTTAGATTTCCAATTTCTAGCAATTATTAATCTAGCTGCTGTCAACAAATTTGTAATCAACTCTTTAGTTTTAACATCATAATTATGGTCCACAAATATTGATAACAAAGCAATTTCAGATTTAGGCTCTATAGTCATTTCTAGTATATCGCTTAGTTCTTTAAAAATACATTTCCAAAAATTCTGTATCTTTTTACATTCCCACCACAAATGATAAAAGGTACCAATCTCGTTATCACATTTCCAACAAAGCTTAGAAAAGTTTACATTCATTTTATTCAATTTCACTGGCGTCATATACCATCTTAAACTTATTTTAAAGAAATTTTCCTTTATTCTAACAGACAAAGATCTGAGTATTCTCATTCTCCACATTTTAGCCCAGTCTTCTTCTCTTATTTCTTTTTTAATATCTTGTTCCCACATTAATTTCAATCCAGGTCCTCCCCTATTATCATCTAAATCCGAAATAATTTTATATAGTTTACTAACAATACCTTTTACTAACATTTTGTTCTGAGTATCCTCGTACAACAGTAAGAGTTGTTCATATTTTGTGTACTCTCTGCATTTATTATTTTTCTTTAACCAAGTATCAGTCCATTTCTTTAATTGTGTAAAATTGAACCAAGATATATCCCTACCTTGGAGAACTTCATTTGTTCTTTCCCTCTCATCTTGCCTATCCAGTCTTTCAATCTAATCACTTGTTTATCCCTAAATACTTTTTTTAAAACTTTCAAATTTGTAGGGAAATTCTCCATTTCAGTTACAGATCTGAATGGTGAGTCTGAGGGACATATTTTTTCTTATGCAAGTACCATGCATTTAACATAGATCTAAGAAAGGGGTTGTTAATCTCGTTTAACTTTGATTTATTAATAGTGCCAAATAGGTATTTTTCAATATCCTCCTTTATTTCTGATGATTCCATTTTCCACCATAATAATCTTTCTGGACTAAACACAATATCCCCAATAAACCTTATTTGATTTGCTAATTAATAATTTTTAACATTCGGTAAACCTATACTGCCTTTATTTTGGGCCATATACCAATATTTTTTGTTTATTCTAGCTTTTTTTACCACTGTTACAATAGTTGTTAATTAAATCTTGTCAAGATTTAAGGTCATCCTTACTTAGCTGTATTGGAAGCATCATAAAGAGAAAATTTAACTTTGTTAAAATTTTCATTTTCATCAATGCGATCTTCCCAAACCAAGAAAGTTTTAGACTTGAGTATTCTAACATTTTATTCTTAATTTCTTTCTTCAGTTTACTATAATTAAATTCCTTTAGTTTCTGTGTATCCTTTGCTAATTCTATACCTAAATACTTAATTGAGTTACTTATCTTACATCCGTAGTTGTGGGTAAACGCTTCTTGTTCTTCCTTGTTATGATTAAACAGCATCACCTGAGATTTCTGCCAGTTAACCCTCAATCCAGATATTGACCCAAATTTCTCCAAATGATATTTAACTCTATCCATACTCTCTAGTGGGTTTTTAATTGTCAATAAGGAATCATCTGCAAATAAATTGAACTTTATTATCAATACCTAATCCGCTGATTAACTCATCGTTTCTTATTATATCCGCTAACATTTCGATCATTAAGCAAAATAAAACGGGAGAGGGGGCAACCTTGTCTAGTACCTCGGCCTAGAGATATCCGATCTGAAATCCCATCATTAATTATTATCTCAGATGTATTTTCAGAATATAATTGATCTATCACACCTCTAAATTTCATTCCTAACCCCCAATTTTCAATCACTGTTTTTAGTGTTGGCCATTCCACACAATCAAAAGCCTTAAATATGTCAATGATGAAATGCCAGCCTTCTGTTTATTGATTTCTGTATCATATATAATATTCAGCACTCTTCTAGTTAAATTAGACATTTGTCTTCCCTTTAGAAACCCATTTTGATCTTCCTTAATATATCTTGTAATGAACCCATTCATTCTGTTCGCTAATATTGCAGTAAAAATCTTATCATCTTGATTTATTAATGAGATAGGTTTATATGAACTAGGGTCCATCACATCCTTATTAGGTTTTGGAATGAGAATTGTTAATGAATGTTTCCAAGATAATGGTATTTTATCTCCCTTGTAAGATTCTATTAAAAAGTATTTTTAATCTTGGAACTAAAACTGATTTAAGCAATTTATAAAAATCTGAATCCAATCCATCACAACCCGGGGTTTTACCATTTTTTAGCTTATCAATAATTGCTCCAATCTCTTCCTCTTGAATTGGTTTTCTAATTCTCTCATGTCTGTCTCTAGTATCTTATCTTTAGCAATTTCTTTAACATACTTTTCTATGTCTGCTTTTGAGGCATTACCTCCCTTATATAAATCTTCGTAATATTCTTGAAATATTTACAATTTATCTTTCATCAGGCTACACTTCTTTCCTGATTTATCTCTAATCACACCTATTGCGTTTTTTGCTCTTCTAGCTTGACATAGCCGTGCCAAAAATCTAGAATTTTTATTACTAAATTCAAAATAATTTCTCTTCATATACATTAAATCCCTCTGAACTTTGTCTAATTCTATGCTATCTGATTCTTTTCTTTTAGCTTGAAGTTCTAAAAACGTTCTATTATCTCTATTTACAAGATACGTATGTTCCAAGTTTTTAATTACGTCTTCTAACTTCTTAATATTCTCCTCTTTTGATCTTTTAAATTTACACATTTCCTTTGTAATTAATCCCCTCATAACTGACTTCATAGTGTCCCATAACAATCCCATTTCACTTCCAGCTGCTTCATTTATAGACCATGTTTCTAGCCATTCGTTTTTTACCCTTTCTATTACATTTACATTTTGAAAAATACTAGAATTCATTCTCCATCTTCTTGCCTCTTTATAATCTTTTTTACCTTCATTTTCATTTCCATTAGAGCATGGTCCGTTACTTTTATAGTATTAATTTCCATTTCAATTATTTTAGAAAGCAAATTATGGGATACAAATATAAAGTCTATTCTAGAATAACTTTTATATACCGAAGAATAATATGTATATCTTCTCTCATCACCCTTTAATTCTCTCCAAATATCCTTTAAACCTGCAATTTTCATTACTTTATTCAAAATAGTAGTTCTATTATTCATATCATCCTTTTTAATGTCAGATTTATCCTTTACTTTGTCCAGTACCATATTAAAGTCTCCTGCCATAATAACATATCCTTTTTTCACCTTCTCCAGTTCTTTTAGAAGAGATTCATAAAAAACTCCTTGCTGTACATTAGGTGCATAAACATTCACTAGAGTATAGTCTTCTATTCTCAATAAACCCTGGATTATTAAATATCTACCATTGTCATCCTTTATTACTTCTTGCACTACAAATTCACAATGTTTAGAAATTAAAATTGCAACTCCTTTAGATTTTGAAGTCCCATACCCTTTCTCATAAATGTTGATATTCTGTAGCTTGAGTTTGTTGATCCCGTCTCTTGATTGATGAGTCTCTTGTAGGAAAATAATGTCCGCTTTACTCTTCTTCAGTAGAGCTTCTATTCTTCTTCTCTTTATAACAGATCCTAGGCCTTTCACATTTAAAGTAACTACTTTTATGTTGGTCCCCATGCCCCCTTCAAATCACATGTTTGTTTTGATCCTGTTGTGATACATATAACAGAAAAACTCAATGAAAAACACAATGAAAAAACAATAATATAAAATAACCCAAACCTATCCCCAACCATCCCCAACCGCCCTACAATTATCAATCTTACCACCCCCTCCTTTATCCACGCTACATTGAATTCCAGCATGACTCTAAGGGGGAGGTGGGCGCCATTCCCAGCAACATGAGTCACAGCCAGGTCTCCCACATCCGTACATTCTGAAGTAATTTACCCTCTTGTTTTCCCCATTAAACATTTATCAATTCTACTGAATTCTGCAATATTCACTTCGCTCTGCAATATTCACTTCGCTCTCCCACTGCTCATTTACCCTACTGTCAAAAGGGAGGAGGAGGGAAAGAGAGAAAAGAAAAATAAAAAGAGAAAGAGAGAGAGAAAGGGAGGAAAACAGGAAGGTTGGGAAGGGGGGAAGGGGATGAGGGAGAGGGGAAAAGAACAATGACTAAAAAACAAAGAAGCAGAGGGAAAATGAAGAAATGGAAATGAAAAATGAAAAATGAAAAATAAAATGAAAAATGGAAAATGGAAAAAAAAAAGATAAAATGGAAAAATCAAAAATCATAAATCAAAAAAATAAAAAAGCCCCCAAAACACTCCCCATAATAGGACCCAAATAGAAAAATAGATAATAATTATAATAAAATCTACTTTCTTCCCATATAGGAAAAAATAAGGAGATCAAAAACTGGAAAAATAAAGAAAATGAAAGAAAGGAACAAAAATGGAAAAACGAAAAAAGAAACACACACACCCCACAAAAAGACCCCAAAAGACAAAAGGAGAAATATGTAAAAAAAATTATGCAGGAATCCAGTTTCTTCCCATGTGATTTCTTCACTTAACCACTCGATGTTGTTGCTCCCGGATCTTCCTATGAGAGGCCCCATGCAGCTAATAGGTGTTTTCCTTCTTCTGGAGAGTAAATTTTATGAAGAATCCCATCCTTCCAAATGTTGATGAATACTGGATAGCCCCAACTGTACTTCAAGGTGTTTTTTATAAGAACTGCAGTCACAGGGCGCATATTTTTCCTCCACTGAGATGTTGCATAGGAAAGATCTTGATACACTTGAACAGAAGTGCCATTATAAGAGAGAAGTTCTGGCTTGGATCTTATTGCCCTCAAAAATTCTTCTTTTTTTACATAGTTAAAAAATTTCAGTATTATGGGCTTATGTTGAACTTGAGGGCTGACCAGAAAGTGAATTCTCTCAACATCTTCCTCTCTTACAAACTGTGATTTCATAATTGTATTTATCCATGAAATCACCTCTTCTTTAAGATTGTCTCTTTTCTTTAATGCAAAGTTCATAATCTTGATATTGGAGAGTCTGGAACTATCTTCAAGGTAGATTACTTTCTTATTTATTTCCTCCAAACATTTCTTTTGATTTTGTATTCCATCCTCATTTTGCTTAGCCAAGTTTTCAACCTGAGTCACTCTCTGATGAAAGTTCTTAAAATCTGCTTGTATCTTCTCAATCTTAGTATTGAGAGCTTGAAATTCCTTTTTAAAAAATTTACAGTCCTCACTAATCTGTTTGATATCCTTGGGTAAACCCCCCAGCGCTTCCAAGCCTTCCGTAAGAACGGAGAGTTGTTGTTCAATTTTTTTTCCATAGTACAGCTAAGTTTCTCTCCCCCCTCCTCCTCCTGAAGGGCGGACGAGGCTTCAATACGTGTTAATCTCTCAAGGCTACGATCAGATGCTGAACGGACCCACTTAGCTTCTTGCAAAGGCTTGGATTTTTTCCTTCTCATTAAGCAGATTTTTTAAAATACAGATCCAGGTTATAAGACAAGAAAATCATCTTATTGACTCAGTAGCTTAAAAATGAAAGCCAATCACACACAATGAGTCAAAAACGAAAGTACTTTCTACCGATGAATTATCAGATGTTTAGCATTCCAGACTGCTCCAGTCTGCAATTAATCACTTTAAAACTACACAGGAAAATTACTCACAAGGTTTTGAAGGGAGAACAAGACTTTTAAAGCTGTTTACATTTCAGTTGTACGGAGCTCTGTTTTTTTCAGCCGCTCATCTAAGCAGCCGGAAGTGACGCCGTGAATATCTGTTACCGGCACCATCATCCCCTCAACTGGTTCCTGTACTGCCTGAATGGAGCAGAGGTCATCTTTAATCCTTTGGCTACCATTGGGAAACTCAGTGAGTCCATGTGGCCCATTGAACACCACCATTGCCAACCATTGCTTTACCTGCACCATCAACTGGGTGGGAACAGAAGTTTACCCAAATCTGTTCACCTCTGGAGATGGTGGAGAGGCACATTGTGGCTTTGGTTATTTTTATGGTTCAAGTTATGTGTCTACTCCAGATGGGAGTCGGACCCCTGGGCTCTCCCGCACTGAGGATGGGCTCTTGGTGGTCGAGATGGATCTTAACCTTTGCAGACAATTTAGCAATATCTGGAATTTTAAGATGACGTGGAGCTACAAGATGTATGCACAGGAGCTTGTGGCCGCTCTCCAGCCTAACTTTGTCCCCAGTGTCATCAAAGAGTAACTCTTGCTCTTTGCTGCCCAGAGTGCCCCGTCCTTTGGGGGTTTTGAGCCCTCCTCCCCACAACTCAATACTCCTGGTGGGTCTTCAGTTGTCATTAAAAGAGCCTCTTTAAGCGCATGTGAGCATGTGCACACACACAAAGAACCTGGGCGGGATCTGAACCCCTGATTCTCTCCACCACCATCCCACATCACAGGCCACTCTTGAAATTCAAAAGGAAAAGGTGAGGGGTGGGCTGTTCTTGAAAAAATGCAGAATTAAATTTTGGTTGCAATCTCTTCAGAAGAAGGGTAGTTGCATGATTCAGATTTTTCATGTATGGGTTGACACTAACATGCAGGTTGTCCTTTTGGTTCTGGGCAGTCTTTAAGCCCAAGGCTTGCATACACCTGGGTTGGCTTTTCACACGTGCCTGGATGGGATCAATTAGATAAAAAGAATGGGAGGGTGGAATTC
>JAHTLZ010000237.1:8351152-8381744 GCA_023846285.1 Phrynocephalus versicolor | reverse complement strand
CCCACTCTTTTGTTTGTTTTTGTTCTTGTTCCCAAGAAGCTGGCTGGATAGCTCAGTGGTTTAAGTATCTGGCTGAGGTTGGGAGTTTGATTCCCCCCACTGTGCCTCTCGCAAACAAAACCAGCCTGGGTGGCCTGGAGCAAGCTGCACAGTCCCAAGGCGGCCCCCCCCCCAAAAAAAAAAAGAAACGAATGGTAAACTACTTTCCTGGTATTCTCTACCTAGAAAGAGGCACCATAAGTCAAAATTGACTTGGTGACACATCCCTGACTGAATAAGTGCAGTCAAGGATATCAATTTCTTAAGTACATTTACCTGGGTGTAAGAAACAGTCCCCTTGGGAAGACATATATCTAGGATATCGGTTCAAAGGGGTCGTATCTTATTCCCAAGAGAAAACCCTTTCTGAAATCTAAAATTCACAGCAAGAATCAGCTCAGTGTGCTTCTGTTTTCCCTCATCTCTTCCATCTTCCAAGCACTACAGGCTTTGTAACACCTTCGGCATTAAAATATACTAAGATTTTTGACCCTATTTTTGTTGAGTTGTATAAGCTAGCTTGAAGGTTCATGGTTTATTATGAATACAGCACTCTTACTAAAACGGTCTTCTCTCCCTCTCTCCCTCCTTCCCTCTCCCTCTCTGGTTTACACTCACATTTCTTTTCCTGAATAATCTTTCCTTTGTAACATCGCAAAGCATCTTCTTCACTGGGAATTGCTTCTCAGCATTCCTTTTCGAAGTCGCTAAATGGAGTTGATTGGCCAGGGCTGCTGCCTCAAAACATTTTGCTGCCTGAGGTGGAGCATCAACTGGTGTCCCTCAGCTACACCCTTCCGTCTGAATATCCCAAATGCAGTTAAATTGTTTTGACACTCCAGAGGCAAGAGGCTCAATAAGCATCTCTCCTCTTCCCCTTGTGGAAAAAATACTCTAACAGCAAGCAGAACCCCAAACCACATCCTGCTCCTCCAGACATGCAAAAATCTGTGGCCCAGGGCAGCTGCCTCACTCTGCCTAATAAGAGGGCAGGCCCTTGGCATCAACTGACGTAGTGATCTCTAACATACAGTCCATTTCTTTTCCTACAGTGTCCATTAGATTTCTACTTCAGCCACAGATTCACAGCCATTGCCAGCTTTGGATCACAGCTTTGCTTGTGAGGCTGAGGAACTACTACACAACAGATCTGCCGTAACCCCAAAAGCCTGAGGTCAAAGAATGAATCCAAATCTAAGACAGACAAGCTTGCACATATAACCTATCCTTGCTTGGACTGGGCGCCTAAATAGGGTTTTCCACAGGATTTTACAGCATCCTGTTCCCTCCCCTTTCCATAACGAGTCATGGATAATATGAGTTTGCTGTGTATCTCTCATTTCCACCACCAGGCTTCTCCTCCTGTGTGTGTCCAAGGCTCACAAACTCTGAAGTTTAGCAGATCAAGAAGGGATTCAGAGGAGATATGGGTAGGGAGCACCAGTCTTCTCTTCCCTGTAACATCTGTTGTACTTCTGGCATGTGAAATGAGGTGCAGAAGAAGATCCTGAAGTCTGTTGTCCCCTAGTTCTACCCTGTATCTGCCATGGTTAGATCTTATTCACCTTTTTTATTCCTCACTTTTAATTCTTGATGGCATCTCTGCCCATTACCTTCTATTAAACACTTCAGGGTCTACTAAAAGAAGGCAATCTGGCACTTGATGTTGTGGCACATGCAAATGTTCTAATTGTTTTCCACTCGTTTCTCCATTCTCTCCTCTTTTTTTTACTTTGTTTCTAACCTTAAGGATTAGAATAACCTTCTAACCTTCTCCTCTCCTCTTAGAAGCATTTAGCTATTTCCCCCACAACCACTTCAGCGGTTGTCAATAGCCATTCTCTCTCTTTTTCTCTTCACTGAAACCACAAAATATCATCAAAAGCCTTTCAGAAAACAACAAAGAGTCAGAAGTTTATAAAGTATTTTTTTTAAAAAAAACACTCAAATAAAAGCTAGCTTTTGACTCTGTACAGGTCTTCGCCAGGTTGGGCGCCACAGAGCTGTAGATGGTGCGGGGGGCAGAGGAGCAGGGGGAACCATTAAAAGTTCCAAAAATTATAGCCAGCTGAGTTCGCCAGGTTCCTTTGTGAAAATAAGCTTCAAAATCAGGCCTGTGGGTAATGTCTGGGGTGTAGGGAGTCCTTTATATTTTATATTTCAATATAGAGGGATGGCAGGAGGGAATGCTGAACGGCTGTCAACCTTTTGTCTGACAAGATTGGGTAAGACAGTCCATGCAATGCCACCTGAGGCAAAATATAAAACCTTCACTTCTCACTTGAATCTGCACCACCCCCTCCTTTGGCACTGATTTTGATTTTCATGGACACCCCCCCCGGTACTTTTCACTACTCTTTGGTGCCCAGCCTGATGAGGACATGATGATGGGGGGCCAAGGCTAGCTTCAGCTGGTCTAATACAAGTGTTGCTTAGCCTTTTTCTTCAGAATGCATACCAGGGCCACGTGGCTTCTGCCACCCCACCCCACCCCACCCCCAATTTTTGTTATGCCAAGGATCTGTCATAGAATCATAGAATCACAGAATCATAGAGTTGGAAGAGACCTCAAGGGCCATCTAGTCCAACCTGCTGCCATGCAGGAACCCCCATTACAGGACTCTGGACAGATGGCCATCCAGCCTATGCTTAAAAACCTCCAAAGAAGGAGACTCCACCACCCTCCGTGGCAGGATATTCCACTGCTGAACAGCTCTAACTGTCATGAAATTCTTCCTAATGTTTTAGTTGAATCTCTTTTCCTGCAGTTTGAAACCATTTCCCCATGTCCGAGTCTCTGAAGCCATGGAAAACAAACCAGTCCCTTCTTCAATGTGACATCCTTTCAGATATTTAAACATAGCTATCATATCCCCTGTCAGTCTTCTTTTTGTAAGGCTAAACATTCCCAGCTCCCTAAGCCGCTCCTCATAAGACATTTCCTCCAGGTCCTCAATCATCCCAGTCACCCTCCTCTGGACCCGTTCAAGATTGTCAACATCCTTTTTAAATTGAGGTTCACAGAACTGGACACAGTACTCCAGATGAGGTCTGACCAGAGCAGAATAGTGTGATACTATCACTTCCCTTGATCTAGACATGATGCTTCTGTTGATGCAACCAAGAATCACATTGGCTTTCTTGGCTGTGGCATCACACTGCTGACTCATGTTCAATTTGTGGTCCAACCAGACTCCCAGATCCCTTTCACACCTGTCAGCTGACATAAAAGTACCCATCTTCCACAAACTGTATTCCAGCAGTTAAATAATAAAACATCCCATTTGCCCTATGAGTTACAAGGTCTATTTGGTGGCAGAAAGATGGTGGTGATTTTTCTTACTTGTTCTCCAAGCCTTCCCCCTCCCTCAGGTGTCATTCCAGAGGCAGGAGAACAACAATTCCCATCATTCCCCTGGCCATCCCAACATGAAACTAATGGGCATCGTGTCCCACAGATTTGGAGGGTCCCCTTTTCAGGGAGGGTGACCTTTGAACTAAATCGTACTGAAATGAATGCAATTCCGTTAGCCACAAGTCAGATAACTTCGGTAGGTTTCAGGGGTCCACTCTCAAGGGGGGTAACACTGCTTCAGCGCCATGTTTTCTCCTCAATTTTGCCTGGGTAGTTTAAGGCAGCCATTCCCTGTGGGGGGATGTGGCCCCCTAGTGGGGTCCTGGCACATTTGAAGGGGGGGGCTGCACACTGGAAACAGACCCCTTTATAAAGTTCATTATAAAATCTTGATTCGGCCTATATATTTTCATATTGTGCTTATGCCCCCCCCCCTCAAAAGGGGTGTGTGTTTGAGAATGGTTGGTTTTAAAGGATTCCGGAGCCTCTTTATTTATGTTGAGCCAGTGGAAGGCATGGGACTGTAGCCTATGCGACACAGATGGTTGTACATGCTGCCATTTCCCACAGTCTCCAATGTCTTTGCACCTCTAAAATTGTGTGTGACTTAAAATCCATTACTAATAGTTACCACATCTTTCATTTAGGAGAGCTCAGTTTTTCCATTAGATTTGATTTGGTATTGGATTATTTTATTTTTGATGTTGCCTTTTAATTGATTGATTTAACAATACAGTTATTAATCAGACTTCAATGAGTAATCAAAGTCCTGGACGGACGGACAGACAGGCAGACAAACGGATAGATAGCCAGGTTAGGACAGTTTGACCAACACCCCTCTAAGAGGCAAGTTTTTCTCCTGGCTTTATTACTTTCAGCGTTCATTGCCACATTAGTCTCATTTTTAACACTCCTCCGTTACCACCCGTTTTGCACACCCGTAGACTGTGTGCAATTTTGTCAGGAAATAATAAGTGTTTATTCTGTAAAAGCTTTTCCATGTTCCTCTTCATATTTAATGACGTTCCTCTCTGAGTCACCAGGACCTGAGGGATCAATGGAAACAGAATGAGGAAATAAAATGAAGTTGCTGTGACATCATTAGATTAATCAGGGAGGACAAAACTCACCAGCCAATCAGAGAGAGAGAGAGAGAGAGAGAGAGAGAGAGAGAGAGAGAGAAGGCTCTACAATCTGACAGAACACATACAAAGGGACTGGAGGAACTTCATGCCTGCCAATCAGAAATTGAGGTAAACGAAGGCCAGTCTTTCTACTCATTGTTCCCCTTCCACAACAGCAGAGTGACAGGTGTTTACAAAAGCGGAAGATGTACAATCTTTCCTCTGAATCTGTCAGGGAAACTACACGCCTTGCTTACAAAGCTGGGGAACATGCCATCTCCTTGATCGCAACGTCTATCAGCCCCTTGTGTGTACAGGCATTAGTGGAGGGTGAGGAGTTTTGTGGTGCTAAAACATCTGGAGGGACACACAGGGAAGAACGGCATATTTCAGATAACCTGCAGCAGTAAGCTTTGTTTATTCCAAGTTACCCGAAAACAGGTGGGGAAACCAAACTTTTTCACATATTCTGCTTGGAAGCAAATCCTCAGCCGGCCCTGGGAGGCGTTTGACAATATGGGGGTTGCTGCAAGCCCAATTTGCTTGCCACGGGCCAGAAAACACCACCACTCCCAGAGCTGTTCACCACCACCACCACTGCAGCAAGTGCCATGCCACCAGTTGGCCAATGCCAAGGTGGCCAGAGTGGAAACCTCCATATATATCTGGCTGGGTTGAGATGTTGTTTTTTTCCACAGGTGCAGCTCCAGTTTTACCACATGATGAGCTCTGATGTCACCAGTAACTGGGATGCCTCCCAGCACTGGGTAGCTGGGTAGCAAGCCCTGCTAGAGATTAGGGCAGTGGTGGTGAACCTATGGCACGGGTGCCAAAGGTGGCACTCGGAGCCCTTTCTGTGGGCACCCGACATCCCCCCTTCATAGCCACCTGTATACAGGTTAAATTCCTGTATTGGCACTTTGCAAAAAAAAAAAATAGTAGGTTTTGAATCGCAGTTTGTGCACTCGGTCTCTAAAAGGTTCGCCATCACTGGCTTAGGGGCATGAGGGGTGTGAGCTTCTGTGAAGCCACTTTGGTCCTTCCTGGAAATATTGTGGCACCCACCTCAGTTTTTGTTATTAGAGCAACTTTCCTTTTAGTCTTCTGGGGTGGGGGTGAGGAATGAATGAGTGATCATTAATGGTAGAAAAAAAGAGTCATCGTGCGGAGCTGGCCAATTAGAACATGATCAATTCCAAATGGGAACACACACAGGCCTTTATATACTTAATTAAAAATTTATTAACAGATCGGACTTACGCATATTTAGACAGCGGCAGCAAAGTGCTGTGCTCACTAGATTCTCTTCCCTATGTACTCAGGGTGATTGCTCTAAAGCAACACTTTAAATCTGTCCCCAGAAAGGTAGATTTATTGGCCTTTTACTGCCGAAGGAGCAAAGGAACCTGAAAGACGAACACATTTATTTGGTATACGCTTTCACGGATCTTACATTTGTTTTCTCTTTGTCTATTAGAAATGTGGGGAACATAAATAATTCAAGCTTCTTGGACTATAATAAATGTTCTATTATTGCTTATGTAACTGCATTATCAAATACAACTGCTACAAAAAAGTAAGACTGGAACCTAGTCCTCCCAATGTCCATGCATATGTGTGTGTGCCACGCAATTATAAGGTAATAAAATATGCTGTGTTCCAAACCACTGAATTTTCACCTGCATGTAGATTTGCCACTAATATTAACAAAAATGTCCATGTTTATTTATCTTCATTGGATTCTGTCTTTCCAATAAAACAGTGCTTAAGACAATAGCAAGCATCTGTGTGGGATAGTGGCAAAAGTTTTGTGCTGGGACTAAGTAGACCTGAGCACCTATCTCTCAATGAAATGGATAAGAAAATTGTACTCTCTCAGACTAATGTACCTCACAAGGTTGTGACATATGATACAAAGCTGCATATATACTGCTCCATAGCGTTTAGAACACTCTCTGGGTGGTTTACATTTTAATTTTGCAGGCTATACATCCCACCCACCCCCAGCAAGCTGGGCATTCATTTTACTGACCTCAGAAGGAAGGAAGGTTGGGTGAACCTCACGTCAACTGCCTGGGACCGAACCCGGATTGTGAGCAGCGTTTTGGCTGCAGTTCTGTAGTTTGTGAGATTGTGGTTCAGTGCCTAAAAATAGACTAAGTTAAAAAGATTCAGAGATGAGGCAAGTTTGAGATTTCCCAAGAATTGAGACTAAGTCAGACAGAGAGGAGAATTTCTCAGCGCTGAGTTTATTTAGCAGAAGCAAAGTACAGAACATAGAGAGCCTTTTGCAGAGAGCCTTTTGCGGACAGACGCAAAAGGGGTCTCCCTCACAATTGAGAGAAGACCTCGAACACACATTTCCAGTGGTTTTTATACAGTTTCAGACCCCTTTTCTGCATGGCCACACCTCAGCACCACCCACAGGCTGGTCATCTTTTGCTGAGCCCCACCTGGACATTCAAGGCTTCATAAGCTGTTGCTACTTCCTCTTTTTAGCTCAGTAGCCCTTGCTGCTCGCTGTTACAACACATTTCCGTTCCAGTCTCTGCCAGAGCAGTGCCCAAGCATCGACAGGAAACCACAGCCTCTTGCTTCATAAAACACTTTCTTTCGTTCTGTACCTTTGCATCACAATTACAAGATAGCTTTTTTTTACACTTACAAGATAGCTATTGATTATATTTTTTATTGATTAGTTCTTCTACAGCTAACAAGTTTAACCATTGCACCACAAGAACTGTGCACACTGCCCTGGCCTTATGGGTGGAAAGACAGGATGTAGATGAACCTAGTAACAGGTAATCAAATATGAATATAAGCCAGTTGTAGGTGGCTGGTGATTGAAATGGGGAGCAGCCACCAAAATTTTTCAGACCCCACTCCTTTGGTGCACAGGTTATTCTTCATTTTAAAGCTTTAAATGGCTCACAAACGTATTGCTAAATTCCTCTCCACAGCAGGAACTTCCTTGTACTCTGAGACCTGCTTTTTGAGTACTTCCCTCAAAAAATGCTCAGTAGTAATAAGCAAAATGGCCTTCTTGGTCATAGCTGTCTGTCGAGAGCTTGCCTCAGTGAGCACCATCTATTTCCAATCTGTCATTTTTGTGCCAGATTAAGAGGTTCTGCCATTAATGGTACATGATTGCCCGTTTTGTATTTAAAATAGGCCTATTGATATTCCAGGCTGATTCATTATTTTTGAAGGGAGCTGCAATTTCATATTATAGGCATATTGCTTTTTTTTTTTTTTTTACTTTAACCCCCCTTCCCTGACTCTTGCCGTTGGTCAAGATGTGTTGAATTGTTTCTGGGAAGGGGGTAGAAATATAATATATCAAAATCTAAGCCTAATTAAATATACACCGTCCAATACACAAACCCCCCCCCCCCGTCCCCATCCCCAACTAAAGCAAAGCTGGTTAAAAACTCTCCAATGCAATGAGCTAAAGCAATGAACTAAAACCACTGTTAGCTTCTTTACAAGTTTATGGGCCAATGGCTTATCTAAATTGAAATATTTTTACTTGTTGTTTTACTTCACAGCCACCTATATTCAGCTTGAATTGATGTATTGGCACTTTGTGAAAAAATTAGTGGGTTCTGAATAGAGATGGGCACGAAACAACCATTTTTTCGTTACCGTTCTCCGTTATTCATTCCGTTATATAATGGTATGAATAACGACTTTTGTGATGGGGCAGGCTCGAACAGAACAGAACCAAGAAAATTTTCTTCGTTCTGTTTGTTTCCGTTACTGGCATCGCACCGCTCGTGTGATGAAAAATGGAGCAGTGGAGGGCGGCGAGAGGGGGCTGGGTCCAGCCATCTCTGATTGGTGAATGACAGCCCTCTGGGCTGTCATTCAACAAGCAGAGGGCGGAAAGAGGGGGCTGGGCCTGGCGGAGCCTCTTTGCCCCCTCCCCACCGGAGCCGACACGAGACTTTGCTGGTCTCACGAGAAGAGGCGGGATTCAAGCCCTTATGAGGACTGGGCTCTAGGATCTCGGCCTCTTAGTCGGCACTCAGCAGGCTTTGGAGGGGAGGATGTTGGAGCTAGTCTGCGCCCAGCGCCATCTTGGCCACATGGTGAAGCGGCGACGGTGCAGCCAGCTCGGATGCAGGAGCGGAGGGCATCGTTGGAGCATGGGGGAGTGCAGCGGAACCCCCCCCCCACAGGTTTCCCGGGTCTAGGCCCAGGGGGTTGCAGGGCAGTGGTCTGCTAGGGCAGTGGCTCCCGGGGCGGTGTGGTTCCCAGGGAGAAGGGCCCCAGTTAGGGTGGCGCTGCATGGGGCTCCGGGGTAGCAACCCGATGGGGGTGGCAGGCGGAGTGGCGGGTCGGTCCTTGAGGAGGGGGCCAAGGGAGGGCGGTGCTCAGCTGCGCTCTGGGGGTGGCGGCCTGTTGTGGGTAGTGACTGGAGCAGCGCCCGGCTCCGGGAGGGCTCCCCGTGGCCATGGGGCTGCTCTCCCGGCAGGCTTGCCACCGCCTCTAGAGGTGCCCGGCCCCGGGAGGGCTCCCTGCGGCCATGGGAATGCTCTCCCGGCCCGCATGCCTCTGGCTCCAGTGGCGCCCGGCCCTGGGAGGCCTCCCTGCAGCCGCAGCTTGCTGCACCCGAAAAATGAAGAAACTGAAATCCTCCTCCCCCAGGCCTTCAGGATACCATCTTTCAAACTTCTGCAACATGCAATCCATTTGATGTTTTGGATTCCAATTACTACATATTTTTCAAGGGAGGCTTCAGCAGTAGGTGGACAGAGAACTTCGAGAAGTGCAAGCTGGATTTCGAAGGGGCAGAGGAACTAGAGATCAAATCGCCAACATGCACTGGATTATGGAGAAAGCCAGAGAGTTCCAGAAAAACATCTACTTCTGCTTCATTGACTATGCCAAAGCCTTTGACTGTGTGGACCACAACAAACTATGGCAAGTCCATAAAGGAATGGGAGTGCCTGACCACCTTATCTGTCTCCTAAGAAATTTGTATGTGGGACAAGCAGCAACTGTCAGAACTGGATATGGAACAACTGACTGGTTTAAAATTGGGAAAGGAGTACGACAAGGCTGTATGCTGTCACCTTGCCTATTTAACTTAGATGCAGAGGACATCATGAGAAAGGCAGGTCTGGATGAATCACAAGCCGGAATTAAGATTGCCGGAAGAAATATCAACAACCTCAGATATGCAGATGATACTACTCTGATAGCAGAAAGTGAGGAGGAATTAAAGAACCTCTTAATGAGGGTGAAAGAGGAGAGTGAAAAAAAATGGGCTGAAGCTCAACATCAAAAAAACTAAGATCATGGCCACCGGTCCCATCACCTCCTGGCAAATAGAAGGGGAAGAAATGGAGGCAATGACAGAGTTTATTTTCTTGGGCTCCTTGATCACCGGAGATGGCGACTGCAGCAATGAAATTAAAAGATGCCTGCTTCTTGGGAGGAAAGCCATGGCAAACCTAGGTAGCATCCTAAAGAGCAGAAACATCACTTTGCCAACTAAGGTCCGGATAGTGAAAGTAGTGATGTATGGAAGTGAGAGCTGGACTATAAAGATGGCTGATCACCGCAGAAACAATGCTTTTGAGCTGTGGTGCTGGAGGAGAGTCTTGAGAGTCCCCTGGACTGCAAGGAGATCAAACCTATCCATCATGAAAGAAATCAACCCCAAATGTTCACTGGAAGGACAGATTTTGAAGCTGATGCTCCAGTACTTTGGCCACCTCATGAGGAGAGAGGAGTCCTTGGAAAAGTCCCTGATGTTGGGAAAGATTGAAGGCAAAAGGAAAAGAGGACAGCAGAGAATGAGAAGGTTGGACGGTGTCATTGATGCAACCAATATGGATTTGACCAAACTCCGGGAGGCAGTGGAAGACAGGAAGGCCTGGCGAGTTCTGGTCCATGGGGTCACGAAGAGTCGGACATGACTGAATGACTGAACAACAATCAGTTACTACACCTAGCAGGTGCCCCAGCTTCTCAAATGTTCCCACACCGCTGCTTCTGAGTGGGCACCCATTGGAGGGGCAGGGGCGAGGAGCCGGGGAGCCCACGGGACAGGGCCAAACCAGCACGAATCACTGAGCAACAGTTCATGCCCATCTCTATGCATGACTATGTCATATAGAGTACAACTTACAGATAAGCTGGGTGGCATCCCCATGAGATTTGGGAGGGAGGTCCCCTTGCCTGCTTGATTAGCAATCTGCCTATAGCCAATCGTGAGTGACTGTAAATGTTATTGTCCTATCTACCTAGAAAACACCAGATTGGAGGAGGTTGCTTTAGACAAGAAGGAAGCCTTGGAGCTAAAGCCACCCCTGAGTTCGAGAAGAGAATTGCTTTATCACCCTTTTGCCTCCAAGACTGTAAACTGTAATTCTACATGAACTGGCTTCCAAGACTACCAATCAAAAGATATTCTACTGCTATTCGATTTCTTCTCCAGAATGGATTTTCTGTAAAGAAAGAACAATATAGAAGACCCATTAGGGAGACAGAGGAGGTTTACTAATGGAAGCTGACAACATCTGAGCCAGTGTAAAATTCTGTGAACAAGGCAGGATGAAAGTGCAGTAAAAGCCATACCTGGGAGTACCCAAAGATGCAGCCTTACATAGGTTTACAAGGGTAACCAGCGTGTCTATCTCTATATGTATGCTCATGATTTATAAGAATCTGACAGCCTAGAAGAAGGGAACAAGCTGTTTTCAAGTTGCAATGGCTTCCTCACCTGCTTACCCGAAAACAGTTGTCATTCACCACAGCTGAACAGGCAGCAGCCTTTTTATAGGCCAGATATGTTCATCACCATGCTATCTATAATGAGATGCCTATCAATTCACCATGATTGGCAATGTGCTGCCAGTTCTGAGATGCATTATGTCTTCATCCATATTATTCGTGTCCAGCTTTTCTCCAAATAAAGGGATTTGAACCTCTTATGCCTAATTTTTTTTTGGGGGGGAGGGGGGGAGACGAACATGGCTCACAAAATCTAACAAACCACAATATTTTTAAAAGCTGCTGAATATGCTTTCATGTTAAAACCACCAGTGAATTTTAAAAGATGATTTTTAAAACCACTAGAGCACATTAGGGGAAAATATATGAACATGACAACCCCCCCCCACTTTTCCTTGACTGCCAGTTAACTGAAGAACATCCTGCTGGACAGAAAACTTTACGTTAGCTAGAGGAAAGAAATCAGAGAGGGGTACCATCTGGAGGCACCCCCATCGCTTGGGGTCCACTGTTTCTCATGCCTCTGAGGATGGTGGGTCAAGGGAAGAGGCCAACCAACACTGAAGGTTATAAAGCTGAAGACAGCTCCTAGTGGAACAGATGCAGGCCTTTAGAAAAACCTAGAGCAGTGATGGCGAACCTTTTAGAAACCAAGTGCCCAAGCTGCGATTCAAAACCCACTAATTTTTCACAAACTGCCAATACAGCAATTTAACCTCAATACAGGTGGCTGTGAAGGGGTGATGTTGGGTGCCCACAGAAAGGGCTCCAAGTGCCACCTTTGGCACCCGTGCCACAGGTTCACCAACACTGGCGCAGACCAAGTTATTCAGGGCTTTATAGATCACACCCAGCACTCTAAATTGTGCCTGGAAATGAGGCCCATCTGTATGGACAACCCTGCTCTTGGTAATTCCACGTTCAGAGTATGTTTTAAAAGGAGACTTCAGAGAATACCATCCTGTACTCCCTTGTACTATACTGCAATAATATGTTTTTCCCCTCCTGTTTAGTGCCACTAATGGGAAATAAAAAAAACCCATAACCTTATGCACTGATGTTTCGTTATGCAACTCCCCATACAGATATATCGTCTTTCCCAACCAAGCTCAGGAAAAGGAGACTGTGCAAAGAAGCAGCGTCTGTATGCAGGTCTCTTGCTGGGATTGCAGAGCAATGTAACAACAACAGAACTGTAATAAAGCGGTAGCAAAAGCAGGGTAAAATGGCAAAGTTACCTTTTAGAAGTAATAATGTTTCCTAGTTACTTTCAAAAGTTTGGTACATTGAGGTATTTTAACTGACTTTTTAAGGCTCACTCCTTTCTGTTATTAATCCTAAAAAGCAAGGGGGGATCCTTTGATTTCCACAGCTCCTTCAGTCTTTTTTTAAACATATGTGAAGTGCAATATCGGATTTGGTCACTAAAACAAAGAAGAGAGGACTTTTTTTCTGGACTGCTTGTAAGGACAAGGCAGGTCAGGAATTACACAAGCACAAGGAATTAGTTGTTAGGTAGAAATAATAATAACAGCAATGACAACCTGATTGCCATGAGCAAAAAGTAACATCCTAGGCTCTGACTATTCGAGTGGGTTTGTAATCATACACAATGTAGTTGAGATGTATAATTTTAAAAGTATACTGTACACCGAACACCATAATCCACATTCAGGCAAAGGCTGTAGCCACTCATGGGGTTCCTTGCCAAGGCACAATATACATTGGCAGTCAAAAACACATATTCGTCACATGTTTATCCTACTGCCTTTTGCTTTTCTAGTCTCCATTGGATTGATGTTGAACAGAGCCACCCAACTATTTGGGTGTCTCATGGTCAGCATGTTAACATTATACAATGTTAAATTCTGTAATTATGATTGTTGTCAATGTCCAACTCTAATCTTCATTTTGCATGTTCTTTCATTTTCATCCAGAGTCATTTCAGGGCACTGCTGCGGTCTGCCACTTACATGATATTATCTGCATATTGTTGGTTGGTTGTATGCAAATTTTCACTTTTCAGTCATTTGGAGATAGTCCACTATTTCATATACACTAGTAAACTCCATGGACATGGAGTCACAAAGAGTCGGTCATGACTGTAACGACACAACAACAACAGTATGATCTATACATAGATTGAACTGGTAGGAAGGGAAAATATACCCTTGCCTGATATCTTTGCCAGTGGAAAATCATCCTATTTCTCCATATTCCATGCCAGTCTCATCCAGCGGATGGATTAATGGACAATCTAATGTTGGGCAACATCGTCTTTTTTAAAACATATATATCCATAGCATTTTATGATCCATATATTCAAAGTTTTTGCTCGAATGCTGTGGTTCCCAACCTTCTGTACCCAGATGTTCTCTGTTTGCCCTCTTTGTTTCTTGTGATCACAGTCATAGACTATGCTTGCTCTAAGATCAAATCTAACTTGGACCTATTCAGAGTCAAGGTGCAAACATTTTTCTACTTCCATTCTAGCTACCATCACATTTGCTTTTTAGCTTCCCCCTCCTCCACCACCTCCTCCTCCTCCTCCTAAGCTGAAACAGCAAATGGCACTCTTATTGTAGTGAAAGCAAAGAGTACCAACCAAACAAGTTACTTTATTTCCAGGAGTAGAATATTCATTCCCATTCCTGGAAGTAAAAATACAGCAGACTGGAGGAAGGCCTAGGCATTCAGTGGAATTTACTGGTCAACCTCTTGAAGAAAATGATAATAGTTTTAGAACATCAAAATCTGCTACCTGTAGCAGTTGCCTCCCCTTGTCTAACAATATGGCCAGCCCTGTTGATTTGTCTGGACACCTTGGACAGCCAGAGTCACTAACGTGGCTGTATTACAGTGCAGGAATAAAAAGTTGGAAATCCCCAATAATGTAAACAGAAGAAAATTGCAATATTTTGGACACATAATGCACAAAAGAAATACCATCTGCTGCGGGTTATCCTTCAAGGAAAAAGTAGAAGAATTTGAGCCAATGGTCGCAGTGAGCACAGCTGCTCTGTTTAGAATAGCCTTAGATAGAAACCAGTTCAGGCTACTGATCAGCAACTTTTCCGTGTGGTAAAAACCAGAGAAGATTGTGAAGAGCTCCAGAAGGATCTCTCCAAACTGGGGGAATGGGCGGAGAAATGGCAAATGCGTTTTAATGTAACCAAATGTAAAGTAATGCATATTGGGGCAAAAAATCCAAACTTCATCTATCAACTCATGGGCTCTGAGTTATCCGTGACGGATCAGGAAAGAGATCTTGGTGTGTTGGTGGACAGCTCCATGAAGGTGTCTCCCCAATGTGTGGCAGCGGTGAAGAAGGCCAATTCCATGCTAGGGATTATCAAAAAGGGGGTTGAAAATAAAACAGCCAACATTATAATGCCATTATACAAAGCAATAGTAAGGCCCCACCTGGAGTATTGTGTACAATTCTGATCACCACATCTCAAGAAAGACATAGTGGAACTGGAAAAGGTGCAGAAGAGAGCGACTGAAATGATTACCGGGCTGGGGCACCTCCCTTATGAAGAAAGGCTAAAACATTTGGGCCTCTTTAGTCTGGAAAAAAGGCGCTTGAGGGGGGATATGATTGAGACATACAAAATAATGCAGGGTATGAGTAAAGTGGGTAAAGGGAAGCTCTTCTCTCTCTCCCAAAATACCAGAACTAGGGGACATCCACTCAAATTGAGGGCTGGGAGAGTAAGAACTGACAAAAGAAAATATTTTTTTACCCAGCACGTTGTAAGTCTATGGAACTCCCTGCCACAGGACGTGGTGATGGCATCTGGCGTGGATGCCTTCAAAAGGGGATTGGACAGATTCCTGGAGGAAAAGTCCATCACAGGTTACAAACCATGATGGAGAAACCAGGGTACTTCAAGGGCTAGATGCAGGGGAGTGGTATCAGGAGACAGATATCTAGTCTCATGCGCTCCCAAACGCACCTGGTGGGGCTGCTGTGAGATACAGGAAGCTGGACTAGATGGGCCTTTGGCCTGATCCAACATGGCTCTTCTTATGTTCTTATGTTCTTATGGCACTTGAAGAAGAAGAAAAATCTGCTACCTGTAGCAGTTGCCTCCCTTTGTCTAACAGTAGGGCTGGCCCTGTTGAGGTGCCTGGCATACAAGGAAGGTAATACAGCCTTTTACTTGAGAGCTGTGAGTTATTTCCTACTTCCACCTAGCAACTGGAAAGACAGCCTGGACTGGATTGACTGACAGGCTGGCAGACTAGCAAGGATGGAGGGAGACTCTTTCAGCAGAGGGTGATTTCTTTTGATCCTTATTCCTGAGCACTCCCACTTACTTTGAATGCTGCATCATTAAGAACCCTTGAGGAGAGGGATCACTAAATGGGCTGTTTGAAGTCTGTTGTTACAATTCTTATTATGCTGCTCCATGCAAAAGAGGTTTGTTTGCTTGTTTTGCAAGCTGAGGACTGGGGCAAACAGAGTTTTCATACTGAAGTGGTTCCATCTTAAAGGAACCAATTCATTTTCCCCAAACTCCCCGGTATCTGTACAAATGCCTGTTTGATAGCAATACAGAGAAGGAAAAGGGTTTTGAATTGTTGTGTCTTTGAAAGCCTGGAGCATAACAGCAAAGAGTCTTCCCAGTGTAAATGTTTTCAACACGTGCAAGCCTTCCCATCCCATAGAATATACCGTAATGAGAGCTTACGGCGGAGATACCACTTTGTAAAAGGAGCATCCCCTGCTTATCTCTCTTCATTCCTCCCACTGCTGCCTAATGTTCCACAGTCACCTGAGGCCACACAGAGATCCATGTGAGCAAAGGCTTTCCAATCCTCAGAAGGATGTAAGGCTGAGTGAACCTTGAGCTGGCTACCTGGGATTGAACCCCAGGTCGTGGGGCACGGTTTTCGTTGTAGTACAACAGTTGAACCATTGCACCACAAGGCTCCTAGTAGACAATAATCAAAAAGCAAAAGGCTTAAAGGAACCAGCAGGGGACCCAATACCCTTTGCAGACCCTTGGGATAACTAAAGTCCAAAAAGTAACCCAAAGTCTGGGCCGGAAACATGGCTTTTGCTATATGAAGCAAAGGAGTAGCTGGTCTTCCCTTTCCATTTCAAGCTCTCCAGATGGATTGCTGGACTTTATGGGATTGGCTACTCTCTGGTACAGACCTGAGGGCACTAAGCATCTGAGGGAGCAGGAGGCAGGCTGGGGTGTTGCACATGCCTTTCAAGACAGGAGCTTGTCCAAGAGCTCAGAAGCATCAGCTGCTGAACTTTCACTGTTCCATCCATCACTTGCCTCCTGTCTAACAGTGAGGACTGAAGCAGAGGTCTATGTGCTGTAGCACATACAGTATGTGCAGGAAGAGTTGGGAGCAATGCTGCTAGGGACTGTATTGTTCCCGGACTCTCTACCGACTGTTCAGTAAAGGGGCCAAGACATTTCCAACTAGGCCAGTATCCCAAAGCTTCCCCTAGAGCAGTGGCGGCGAACCTTCAGCACTCCAGATCTTTTGGACCACAGCTCCCAGAATGCCTTTATTACCAATGACAAAGGACTGTGGGAGTTGTGTTCCAAAACATCTGGAGTGCCAAAGGTTCACCACCACTGCACTATAGCTTCAGATCTGACTATCTCTGTTCCTCTTTCCCCTCCTAAATCCAAACTGTGTGCCATGGCCAGTCAGGCCATGCAGTAGAGTGAAACAGTCCCTCTCGGGAGCATGGCTGGCCCTACCATTAGGCAGAGTGAGAGAGCTGTCTCAGGGAACAGGTCTTAGGTGCCAAAGAGGGCAGCAAATGGGTGTGTGTGTGCTATTTAATATCGTTACTTCAGGATTGGGGAAACATGTTCCGGTTCAGACTCCAGTTGAAGGCTTAGGCATCTGTCTAGGGAGCTAAAGGTTGGAAGTTCAATACCCCATTCTGCCTCCTTGACAGGGGCTGGTTGTGATGATCGATGGCGTCCCTTCCAGTTCTGCAGTTCTAAGATTAAGATGAAGTGTTTGGATGAATGAAATGAAATATTACACTTAGGCATTCGGTGGCTGGGAATTATTCCCAGTGCTTTTTCCCCCCTCCAGGTATTGATTGCCTTGTGGCGCAGTGGTTAAACTGTTGTACTGCAGCCAAAACAATGCTGACATCCTGGGGCTCAATCCCAGGTTCAAATCCAGGTAGCCAGCTCAAGGTTGACTCAGCCTCCCATCCTTCTGTGACTGGTAAAATGAGTACCCAGCTTCCTGGGGGATGGCAGGGGGGCATTAGGCTGCATAATTAAATTGTAAACTACTCAGAGAGTGCTTTAAGATTTGGGGGGGGGGCAGAAAAGCCATCCTGTGTAGCTTTGGGCAAGCCCCACAATCCCAGAGCAACCTTAGAAGAACATAATGGAGGAACATAAACATAGCATTTGATTTATGGCCTGCCCTTTTAGATTATTCGATGGGATCCCATTTCTTACTCTCTTCTGGGAACAACGTGACTTGGGCAAGCCCTATTCAGGATAAACGCTGGGAACCAGAATCACTTCTCTTCCTCCCACCCCGAGTTTTGAGAGCAATGATGCCTTGGGGAGAGTGTGGCCCTCCAAGATCTGAGGAAAGGTAAAAATGATCCCAGTTCTGTCTGAAGGTTGCTCACCCATTCTAGTGGAGGAGTCCACCATTTGGGCTCCACTTCAGATGGCTACATATCTTGAGCTGGCAGTACTAGGAGCACAATACAAAACTAATATCCTTCCCTTCACCCACAGAGCCTCATTTTGCTGCAGATGCCTTAGAATAAGGAACTATTTTAATATGCCACCTACTACTCCAGAAAATCTGCTTATCCCACATAAGCATGCATGTAAAATTGATTTTAAATTTCAAAAGCAATTTAAGCATTTTTCCTTATCCTTTATATTTTTATCTGGGGCTTTTAATACTTCTCTTTCTGTACATTGTGGAAATCAATAATGCATAGACCACGATCAGATAATAGAATTGTGATCCTGCCGACGGAGCTGTTCCTCTTTTCAAATCATAAACAATATTTTCAAGGCAATGGTAAGATACAAACACATCTTTTGCTTATAAAGTCAATCTTCTAATTTTCATATTCATAGCATGGGATAGTGCAAAGATAAGCGTCAACCACAGATATTGACATGATACTGGAATATCCTATAGATTCAAAGAATAAACTCATTTTCCACATGCCAGGTATTTTTTTAACATGCCCCCCAAAAGCATTCTCTATTATAAAGAGAGAGCTATCATCATTCTCTGGAGAATGCCAAGGTTTGTGCAGAAGGGGTGAGAGAATGCTCTGTCTTCAAATGACTGTATCCATACAAAGCAGACTAGGACATTAATGTATTTCCAGGGTGACTGTGAGCTGCCCAGTAGAATTAACAGGACAAAGTAGAGCCAAAGTACAGATGCTTCACCTTAAATCCAACCTTCATGCACCAAGTGGGGAAAGAGGGAAAGAAATGGAGATGATCCCATGACAGCAACAGTGAGGAAGAAATTAATCTTCCTTGCTTTCCCTGTTATAAAGTCATCAACTGCATCACCCAAGTGTACGCTGTGGCTACAGCAACTAATAAGTTCAGATCCAGGGAAGGGGAAGGGGAAAGAGAGAAAAGGTGGAAAATGCAAAGAAGAGAGGGCTTATCGTATTGTCCCTGTCGCAAGGATTCCAAAAGGAGCATGGCCATTCCCCCATTCAAGTCCTGCATTCCCTCTCTTCCTATGGCTGCCTTAGGAAACCACTCGCTGAGTGGAAGAAGGAAGAGGAAAAATAATAAAGACTAGTGCTCACCCTGAAGGTGCTGCTGCTCTGGTAGCAGAACATAAGAGCATAACAAGAACCATACTGGATCACGGCAAAGGCCCATCTAGTTCAGCTTCCTGTATCTCACAGTGGCCATATCAAATGTGTTTGGAAGCACACAACACTAGATATTTGTCTCCTGATACCACTCCCCTGCATTTGGCCCTTGAAGTACCCCGGTTTTAAGCCTGCAGATTACACATCTCCATCGTGGTTTGTAATCTGTGATGGACTTCTCCTCCAGGAATCTGTCCAATCCCCTTTTGAAGGCATCCAGGCCAGATGCCATCACCACATCCTGTGGCAGGGAGTTCCACAGACTAACAACACACTGGGTAAAAAAAGTTTTCTTTTGTCTGTTCTCACTCTTCCAACCCTCAATTTGAGTGGATGTCCCCTAGTTCTGGTATTTTGTGAGAGCCTGATCATATGCAGTGATGACAATGGTTGTGTCCCCACATCTGTGCAGAGTACATAATGCTCACCGAGAGTACTAAATATATCTGTGCAAAAGTTTTAAAATGTTTTAAATGGAGGCTCACTGTATGGAAATAAGCATGATGGGACATAATGTGAATTGTTAAGCTGACTATTCAGTGTACATTTTGGTTGTATTATAGACCTTATCTAAAAAATGTAGAGGAATAGACATAACAAACCAGCAGCACGGAAAATGGTTAGCCACCATTGGTCAATTATGTCATGTGACATCTGGAAGCTGTGAGAAGAAGATGAGAAGACAGAGAGAAGCCATTATTATACTGATTATTAGACATGGGCACGACTCGGCGAAATCCTCGTTTCCATTCTCGTTTGTTGTTCTCGTTACGTAACGGGGAACGAGAACGACAATTACTCCACTCCAGCTCGAACCCGACCCGATAAAGATAAATTGGGTCTGATTTGTCGTTGTTGTGCATGGCATCGCGGCGCCAGAGATCGCGTGATGCCAAGCGGCGCAGCACAGAAAAAAAGTTTTAAAAATTAAAAAAAAACGATTCCCGCCGGCCATAAAAGCAGGCGAAAATATGCCTGCCTCAGTGAGGGCACCTACCAGAGAGGGGTGGTTTCGGGGGGGATCCCCAGCCTTCCCCCCCCCTGTCCTGGGCTGCTGGTACCAGGTTGGGGGGTGGGCATCCTCGCCGTCTCTCTCCATTTGCCATGCGGTGGGGGGGGATCCAAAATGGCGACCACAATTTTTCTTTTGAAATAATGCTCCAAAAACCCACCAAAGCACCACAGAAACATGTGAAAATTAGGTATTTTAAATGCCTGATTTTTTATAATAGCAGCAGTGGGTTTTTCATGCAATAAAACGTCTCCATTGATTTTATTTTATTTTATTTTATTTTTTTACACCTGCGCAGGCGCAATGATGGGCTGGCCATGGGATGGGACCATGCAAATTTTTGGAGCCATTCCACCAATCGCATGGCCAGGTTTTGACTGAGACTTCTGGGTGTGCCAGAGAGGGCATTAAAAGCCCATAAACCCTAACCCTAATCCTAATCCTAACCCTAACCCAAACACCAGTACGCTGTCCTTCTAGTGGGTCAGAGGCACCCAGAGGTGCAGCCCAATAACCCACCCTAACCTTAAACGTAACCGTGAGCCTAGCCCTTACCCTAACCCCACCAACCCTAATCCAGATCTGTACGCAAGTACACTTCTCCTCTTTTGGAGTCAAAGTGGGCACCTCACAGAGCCCACTCACTCTCACTATCCCATTCCCATCCCTAACCTGTACGCCGGTACGCTAGTATGCTTCCCTTCTTAGTGAGTTAGTCAGAGGCACCCAGAGAGAGAAAGGTGCCTCTGCCACTCCCCTCCCCACCCTAACATATGTAAAAAATAGAGAGGTGCCTTCCAGAACCCCAACCCCAACCCCAACCCCAACCCAAACGACCAAACGACAAACGGAATGACAAATTTTTGAAAATTATCGCAACAAACGGAAATGACCCGAAACGGACCTGTCCCGACAAATGACAACTCAAAACGTCATTTTTTCTGGTCGTGCCCATCTCTACTGATTATTATGCTGATGATGAGCTTAGGATCGCTTTGAGCAATGAAGCTCACTGCAGTTAGGTAGAATAGGAAAAGTTAGCTTAGAAGAAATCTTGAATGTAATCAGTCAGGATGACTTAGATTTTATTATTTTTAGGGAAATAAAACTACGATATGAGATTTGTTAAAGTTTTGATATTTTTGATACTTTTTGAATTCTTATTTTTGAATCTTAATAATAGAAAATAAATTATTATTTTTGAAAAATAACATGCCCTCTTGTTTTGAAAAGAACCCAGAGTAAATCAGAAGGTGGAGATGTCTGGAATATTTTGCTTCAGAGAAAAGGAATTCTCTTTACTTTTGAGCTCAGTCGGTGTAACCCTCTTTTAGAACATAAGAACATAAGAACATAAGAAGAGCCATGCTGGATCAGGCCAAAGGCCCATCTAGTCCAGCTTCCTGTATCTCACAGCGGCCCCACCAGATGCGTTTGGGAGCGCATGAGACTAGATATCTGTCTCCTGATACCACTCCCCTGCATCTGTCCCTTGAAGTACCCTGGTTTCTCCATTATGGTTAGTAACCTGTGATGGACTTTTCCTCTAGGAATCTGTCCAATCCCCTTTTGAAGGCATCCAGGCCAGATGCCATCACCACATCCTGTGGCAGGGAGTTCCATAGACGTACAATGCGCTGGGTGAAAAACTATTTTCTTTTGTCAGTTCTTACTCTCCCAGCCCTCAATTTGAGTATATGTCCCCTAGTTCTGGTATTTTGGGAGAGAGAGAAGAGCTTCCCTCTATCCACTTTACTCATACCCTGCATTATTTTGTATGTCTCAGTCATATCCCCCCTCAAGCGCCTTTTTTCCAGACTAAAGAGGCCCAAATGTTTTAGCCTTTCTTCATAAGGGAGGTGCCCCAGACCAGTAATCATTTTAGTCGCTCTCTTCTGCACCTTTTCCAGTTCCACTATGTCTTTCTTGAGATGCGGTGACCGGAATTGTACACAATACTCCAGGTGGGGCCGTACTATTGTTTTGTATAATGGCATTATAATGTTGGCTGTTTTATTTTCAATCCCCTTTTTGATAATCCCTAGCATGGAATTGGCCTTCTTCACTGCTGCCACACATTGGGGAGACACCTTCATGGAGCTGTCCACCAACACACCAAGATCTCTTTCCTGATCCATCACGGATAACTCAGAGCCCATGAGTTGATAGATGAAGTTTGGATTTTTTGCCCCAATATGCATTACTTTACATTTGGTTACATTAAAACGCATTTGCCATTTCTCAGCCCACTCCCCCAGTTTGTGTCATCTGCAAACTTGGCCACCTCACTGTTTATCCCTGTCTCCAGGTCATTTATGAAGAGATTGAAAAGCACCGGTCCCAGGACAGAGCCCTGGGGCACACCGCTTTTCACTTCTCTCCATTGTGAAAATTTTCCATTGACACCTACTCTTTGTTTCCGGGATCTCAACCAGTTCTCAATCGATAAGAGTGACTGTGCAATTTTCTCAGAAGCCTTTGGTGAGGGACTGTGTCAAAAGCCTTTTGAAAATCCAGATAGACTATATCCACCGGTTTACCCAAATCCACATGCCTGTTGACCTTTTCAAAAAATTCTAAAAGGTTTGTCAGACAAGATTTACCCTTACAGAAGCCATGCTGATTTTCTCTCAGCAAGGTTTGTTCTTTTATGTGTTTTAAGATTTTCTCTTGGATGAGGCTTTCCACCATCTTCCCTGGGACAGATGTAAGGCTAACTGGCCTGTAGTTTCTTGGGTCCCCCCCTCCTTCCTTTTTTAAAAATTGGTGTGACATCTGCTATCCTCCAGTCCTCCGGCACTGTGGCCGTTTTAAGAGACAAGTTGCATATAACCGTTAAGAGATCTGTAATTTCATTTCTCAGTTCCCTAATAACCCTTGGGTGGATGCCATCTGGGCCCAGTGACTTCTTAATCTTCAATTTATCAATTAGTCCTAAAACCTCCTCTCTTTTAACCTGTATTTGATTTATTTCTTTAGTCAAGAGGGGTGGCTCAGGCAGCGGAATCCGCTCAAGGTCCTCTGTCGTGAAGACAGACGCAAAAAAGTCATTCAATTTCTCTGCAATGTCTAAGTCCTCCTTAACCTCCCCTTTTCCTTCCTCACCATCCAGAGGGCCAACTGGTTCTCTGGCAGGTTTTCTACTTCTAACATATTTAAAGAAGCTTTTATTATTACCCTTTATATTGCTAGCCGGGAGTCGGAAGAAAGATGGCTGCCTGCTGCCTGTAGCTTTTTAAAGCTCTCTGAGTTTTTATCCTTTTTACCCTTTTATCTTTTTATAAATTTACCCTTTTATCTTTTTATATAGCCTGAGTAGGCCCTTGGTGGTACAAGATACCCATTTCTAAGCATTTTAAACTATTTTGGAGTCCTTTGGAGTTCTTCAGAGTCTTCTTGGAGTCTTTTTAGAACACGAGCTTGGAAACGACTGCTGTGGCTGCTGCTGTTTCGACTACTCCTGATCCATGCTCCATGCTCAGAAGAAGTGAAGGAGAAAGTGCAGGAGGAGGAGGAGGACTCGCTGCGTTTGGTGAAGGTGAAGTAAGAACTTTTTTGTGAAGCAGCAAAGGGATTAGTAAAGGGAGAGTTTGGAAGCCGCAAGCTTAGCTTCTGGTATTTTGTCCTTGAATATCCAAAGATACCTTCAGTTACTTCCCCCACCTCCCCCACCTCCTCCCGACTGCTGGGTTGAAAGAAATGGGGAACAAGCGGCACAGATCCAACTCGGGGTATTCAGGGCTCCCTCACACAAAAGCGGTGAAGCAAATGAAGATTGACAGCCTTTTCACAACCAACAAACAGATGGGAGAACAGACAGGAGAACAATCTACCCTGACCCGTATAACCCCTATAACTTTAAACAACCGCTTTTCTACGTTAATGAACATAGCCCAGGATGACTGTGAGGAGCGGCTTTCTGACCCCGTGGGTAATGTGGAGGAGTCAATAGAGAACTTTTCAACCCAATTGATGGAGCAGTGCAAGCTCATTGCAAAAACAGTGACTGCAATTTTTCAAAGACTGCAGAAGGTTTATGATCAAATGCTTGTCGTAGAGCATGCACTGGGGGAGTTGACTAAACCTACAAACAGAGCCACAAATTTCTCTCCCCCCAGTGACCATAGTGTAAGGTTCCATGAGCCTAACTCTGCAAATCAAAGCACAAGCCCTCAACTTCAGTTAGACCAACCCAGCAGAGAGGGTACTGGTAAAACATCAAGGACTTTCCAGCCGACCCAGGTTCTGCTCCAAATTGCCCCAGTCCCTATCAACAGGAAGCGATGGGACTCGAAAAAGAAAATTCAATCTTCAATAGGTCAACTATTGAACATACACCCTTACAAAGTTGACCTAAGGTCAATAACTTGGCTCCACTCACTCAGAGGCCATAAGAGAATTCAGCTGTCCTTCGACCAAACTGTTATTCCCCTCATGCTCCTGAAGATGAAGCCTTTCTTGGGGAGGTATCAGATAATACCCCATAGAATTTTTGCAAATTCATCAATAGTACCACTATTACAGGAAAACCAAGGAAGACCTTCTTTAAAAGACAACTACTCAGCCCATCAGCCCCAAACTCAAAGCACTATTTCAATTCAAGCCAAACCTCCAGTTGAAAGAACAACCCAAAAACAGAGACTGGACAGCAGGGGGGAAACGGCTGCAGAGTTCCGTCTCACACGTAAGGGACTCCCATCATCAGATAGAAACATCACTAGTCCCACAAACCAAAACAGTAAAAACTGTGTAGAACAAACAAGGCCAACCTGTCACTTACAGGACCAGACCGACACACCGAGAGCTTCCTGCGAGCAAGAAAACATGGCCATCCAACTCACCAAGGCAGCTCAAGCCTTTGAAAGTTCTAGCATGCTTCGCCCCCTCGACACCCAAAGGTATTGGAGAGGATGTGCTGGAGCTACGCCGGCTCCTGATGCAGAACCCCTTCAGGGGATTTCTGTGAACAAGAACTCACCCAACGGGGGCGCCGTTCGTAAACCCCCAGCCCTCCCAAAAGAACCTATACCAGGTGGTGAGTCTGGGGGGATTTTGGAAGGCCTAGGTGTTTCACCAATCTTTATATCTACAACCCAGCCTTCCTGTTCGGATCTCGAATCCTCGCTCCTCGGGCCTACATGTGAGACAGTACATAGCCCTGAGAATTTAAACCACAACGCAGCAGACTCCGATGATTACAGTAAGGCCAAAGAAAGCAACTCCCCTTTGTTTAAGGGAAATCCTAAAATAGTCCTCTCACCCCAGTGCTCAATAATTAAGAAAACTTCGGGAGGCTCCTTTACTCTGATTGACGCTTCAGAACAATCAGTTCCCCCTCTTTTGTTCGACTTTACAAAAGATCACTCAAACCGAAGTGGTCTCCCTACAGATTTAGTACAATCAGACTGACTAATACTCACCGATAGGAGTTTCTTGCTGAAGATCTTGTCTTGGAATATTGCTGGCTGGAAAGGGAAATCAAACGACCCAGAGTTCCTACATTTCCTCCAGGGTTTTGACATTGCCCTTCTTCAAGAAACCTGGCATGAAGGGGATGTTATATTGCCTGGATATACCTCAATTGTAACGCCAGCTATTGCCCCTTCACGCAGAGGCCGGAGCAGCGCCGGTCTGTGCTGTTTGATCACTAACCGCTATCAGATCAAGATAGAGCACCTAGACAGTTGTCCCCCATTAGCTATGGCCATTTTAATCCAAAACCTGAAGCCCTCTCTTATGATAGTTAATGTTTATCTACCCCCTCAAACTAACAAAGAAAAATTGCAGGCACAATGGGAGACCTTGAACAGTTATTTATTTTCTTTAGAGACAAAACACCCTTCGGCTGAAGTCTTGGTTGCTGGAGACTTTAACGCCAGGATTGGTAATGACAACCCTGCCCTATTGGACTCAATGGGCAACAGCCTGGAGGACCATTTTCCAGAGCAGCTTAAGCTTCCAAGGTGTTCCAAAGATTCCCAGATTAATCCTGCGGGGCACCATCTGGCCAGACTTGTGATGGGGACCGGAAAGATTATCTTAAATGGTTCATCTGTATTGGACCACCCTGGAGAATTTACTTTCTGCTCCCACAGGGGAAGCAGTGTCATCGACTATGTAATTGTTTCTCCCAACTTGAGCGACAAGGTAGTCGATTTCCAGGTTGGATCGCAAATCGACAGCGACCATTTCCCCTTAATCACTAAAATAAAATGTAGCCAACCAACATGTAGCATATCCTATCACCTCAATAATAAAGATAGTAAGGCACCTTATTGCATGAGAAAGAAATGGTCCCCCAAAATAGAGGATAAGATTAATTTAGCATTAAACTCCAACCATTTTATAAACTTGAAACAGAACTTGTCTGAGACATTAGACCCGTCAGAGGCCATCTCCCATTATGAAAACCTGACGGCTGAAATCAATAGTATTTTAAGTCAACAAATTTGCCAGAGATCTTACAAAAATGCAAGACTTAGTCCAAATCCCTGGTTTGATAGAGACTGTCTTCTTTTGAAAAACCAGTTACGTTGCCTGTACCACTCTTATAGATTAACCCAGTCAGATCCTTCTCCCCCAAGCGAATATATTAAATTAAAAAAACACTATAAGTTTGTAATAGCTCAGAAGAAGCAAACTTTCATCAAGGAAAGATGGAACTTAATGATTCATTATGTTCATTCCAACAATAGTCAACAGTTTTGGACGTTGGTTAGGGGTGCCCTAAAAAGCAGGTCAGGTTCCTTGGACGCCCAGATTCCTGTGCATATATGGAAGGATCACTTTACCAACATTTTTTATGATCCTCAATCCCCGGACCTAGATTCCCCTCATCCAGCATCTCCCAACTTACCTAAATGGGACCCAGTAAATACTTTAGAGATTAAAAATTTGATTTCTAATTTAAAACTGCGAAAAGCGGCCGGCCCAGATGGGATTCCCCCTGAACTCCTAAAAAAGCACTTGGAGTGGTGGGCCACTCCTTTGACCACCCTTTTTACATTAATTGACCAGTTCGGAAGGGTACCTGCAGCATGGACTAAAGCCATTATAGTACCTATTTTTAAAAAAGGAGACCCTCTAGACCCAGGAAACTACCGCCCAGTCAGCTTGCTGTCCATTATAGGGAAACTTTATGCTCTCCACCTAGTGAAAAAACTGACAACCTGGATGGACAACCATAGGATTTTGGGCCCGGAACAAATTGGCTTTTGTAAAAGTAGACATACACTAGACCACTGCTCAGTATTGGCCCACCTTGCAGAGAAGAACAATGTCATGGGTGGGAGGAGACTGTTTGTAGCCTTTTTCGACCTAAAAGGGGCTTTCGACTCAATCTCAAGGACCCTACTGTGGGCCAAACTGGAAAAATCCTCAATTGATAGGAGACTGCTGTTCCTCATTCAAAAGCTATATCTTAATACGAGCTGCCAGGTGCGCTATGGCCCTGCCGGGGAACTGTCGGATGGGATCCCAAATAACAAGGGGGTTAAACAGGGTTGCATCCTGGCACCCTATTTATTTAACCTTTTTATCAATGACTTGAGCGATTCCTTGAAACAAGTTCAGGGCCACCCCCCCAAGTTAGGTTCCCAGCAAATTTCACTACTCCTTTATGCAGACGATGCAGCAGTTCTATCCCAAACCCAATTGGGTCTTAAGAGGCTCATTACAGCTTTTGCAACTTATTGCGATAGCAACAGCCTGTCCATCAACACCCAGAAATCTAAGATTTTAGTTTTCTCAAAGAGGTGGAAAAGACTGCGTTGGTTTCTACACAATGACACTCTAGAGCAGGTTAAGGAATATAAATACCTTGGGATTACTTTTAGATACAACATGAGTTGGGCAACTCATAGAAGCCACGCCCTTAATCTTGCTAAATGTAGTTCACAAGCAGTGGCTCGGTTTTTCTACAGAAGCGGAGGTCGCCATGTCCCATCAGCCATTCAAGTTTTTCAAGCAAAAACAAGGGCTCAATTATTATATGGCACCCCAGTTTGGATCAAAGCATTCAACTCTGAGGTTGAAAAAAATTCAATCTGCTTTTTTGCGTCAGATTCTGGGGGTCCCAAACTGTGTACCCTATGCAGTGTTGTGCCTCGAGGCAGGAGTGGGTAGATTGGAATTCAACGCCTGGACCCAGACCCTAAAGTACTGGCTTAGAATCCTTTTTTGTGCAGACCAACTGGGGTACATAGCTGACATGCTGTCTGATTCTTACCAAAGCCGCTGGCAATCCTTCATTAACCAAAAAATCAGGTCTGTAGGTATCCCGCTTGACCATATCTTGACGTTAGGGCAGAAACAGGCTCTAAGAATCCTTACCCAGAGGCTAAGTGACATAGAGAGGCAGGAACTTTTCTCCCTGGCACATAGAACCTGCTCCCCTTTGTCACAAGGCGTGTTTCCAACGTATAAGACCCCTGCGGCATATTTAACTTCACTTAGTTCACCACAGGCTTGTAGAGCTTTCATGCTGGCCAGGATGAATGTATTGCCATCAGCACTCCTTCAGGGTAGGTTTACGGGGATTCCGCGCCAAGAAAGATTTTGCCCATGTGGAAACCAGTCCCCAGAATTTATCCAACACGTGCTCTTATTCTGCCCTTTCTATGATCATATTAGAAACAACTTAATTGCCCCATTGCTGAAGAAGTTCCAAGGCCACCCTTCTAGATGGTTAGTCCAATACTGTTTATTAGACAAGAACTCTTATGTTACAGCCCAGGTAGCAAAGTTTTTTATGGCCGCTATACGCAAGAGAGCAGAGATTACCTCGACCATCCATCCATCTTCCTGATGTTTTTACCCATCCACAGTTTTACTCTTTTTCACTGTTTTAAGATTCATTGTATATTTGCTTATATGGGTCATACGACCGCAATAAACTTGAAACTTGAAACTATATTGCTAGCCATGCGTTCCTCAAAATCTTTCTTTGCCTCCCTTATCATCTTCTTACATTTGTTTTGCCAGAGTTTGTGTTCCTTTTTATTTTCCTCATTTGGGGAGGATTTCCATTTACAGAAAGACCTCTCCTTGCGCTTTAGAGCCTCTCTAACTCCACTCGTTAACCATGCCGGTGTCCTCTTGGACTTAAATGAGCTCTTCTTTCTTTGTGATATGCACTTGTGCTGGGCCTCTATTATTGTTGTTTTAAACAGGCTCCATGCACTCTGAAGGGATTGGATTCTTCTAACCTTCCCCTTCAACTTCTCTCTAACTAGTTTCCTCATCTGAGGGAAGTTTGCCCTTCAAAAATCAAGGGTTTTTATGTCTGATTTGGTTGACACTCTTCCTCTGACATGCATGGCAAAGGAAACTGAAGCATGGTCACTGTTCCCCAGAGGCTCAGTGACATTCACATCCCTGACCAGGTCCTGAGTATCACACAGTATTAGATCCAGAGTTGCCTGTTCTCGGGTGGGCTCCATGACAAGTTGCTCTAAGGCACAGTCATTCAGCAAGTCGAGAAACCCAGTTTCTCTTTCTTGCCCGGAGCTCGCATTGGCCCAGTCAATGTGGGGATAATTGAAGTCCCCCATGATTACTATCCTATCCCTCTTAGCCACCTCCATGATTTCTCTCCTCGTTTCAAGGTCCCCCTCAAGTTTTTGATCTGGTGGACAATAAAATACTCCAACTATCACATCACTCCTGGGACCTGGTAGTTTAACCCACAGTGATTCTATGGTGGAGAGACCCTCTGTCCATCTCCATTCTGCTGGATTTTACCCCTTCTTTGACATAGATGGCCACTCCTCCTCCAACCCACCCCTCTCTATCCCTTCTATAGAGTTTATAGCCTGGGATTACTGTATCCCACTGGTTCTCCACATTCCACCAGGTTTCTGTTATGGCTATTATATCTATGTTATCCCTAGCTGCCAAATGTTCAAGTTCTCCCATCTCTGCTCGGAGGCTTCGAACATTGGCATAGAAGCACCTGTACAGTGGGTCCCGCAACAACAGCTGCTGCCTTGTTCTTTTCCCCTCACGGTTTTTTTCAGTAGACAAACTGTCACAGTCCATTATTCTCCCAGTGCTAATACCTGCTATGTCATCTCTATGTGATTCTCTACCCTCTCCAACCTCGTTCCCCGAGGATGAGGTGTTCCGAACCGGATGCCACTCAGCTCCTGTCGGCTTTCCCCCAGTTATCAGTTTAAAAACTGCTCTGCTGCCTTTTTGAGGTTGAGTGCCAGCAGTCCGGTCCCATCATGATTCAAGTGCAACCCATCCCTCCTGAACAAGTTTGGCTTGTCCCAAAATGTTCTCCAGTTCCTGACAAATTTAAAGCCCTCCTCTCGACACCATCGCCTCATCCACGCATTGAGGCTTCTGAGTTCTGCCTGCCTGGTGGGTCCTGCACGAGGAACAGGTAGCACTTCTGAAAATGCTACCTTGGAAGCCCGGGACTTCAATCTTCTACCTAA
>JAHTLZ010000237.1:8319941-8351142 GCA_023846285.1 Phrynocephalus versicolor | reverse complement strand
ACCTACCTACCTACCTACCTACCTACCTACCTACCTACCTACCTACCTATAACCAGTATCCTGTTATGTATGCTCTGCCAGCACACTGGCAACAGCAGATCTAGATAATAATATTATTCCTGCCTTAGTTTCTGGTTATGGGCACAACTTGTATACAATGAGATAAAGAAGCCACATGCAACTGAAATCTGAAGCAGGAACTTTCAATTACCTGTGATCTGTCAATGCTGGTGATGTTGCTTTCGCTGCATCAGTGGAACAGAATTTTGGCCTGTGCATCTAGGCTAGTGAGCACCTACCTGGCCTGATAGATCAGTGAATTAAGTATCTGCCAGCACAGCCAGAATTTGGGAGTTTGATTCCCCACTGTGCCTTTTGGAAGAAAAGTCAGCCCAGGTAGCCTTGAGAAAGCTGCACAGTCCCAAAGAGTTCCCAGGAGAAGAGAACAATCATCCACATTGGTGTGGACATCTAGAAAACCCTGGAGGGCTTTATATAAAGAAAAGTTCACCATAAGTCAGACTTGATCTGACAGCCTATAATAGTTATTATTATCTAGCATCTGGCTACTGTGTCGGTCAATTCCCAATATTGCAGTGCTCCACTAGAGCTGGTTCCAGGCAGGAGGGCCCTCTAGCAAAATGTCCTCAAAGAGCATCAGTTCCTCTCTCCTTCCCATTGAGCTTGCAAGCCATTTGCCATTTTAGCTGCCCACAGCAGCCTGGTAAAATCATTTCTGGGCCACGGCAAGCCCTTTAAAACAGCAGTTTCTCAACTGTCCACTGAGGCTATTGAGCAGGTGACTCCGATTTCATAGGGACAAGGAATCCACTCCAAGTTTCAGGCTGTGCTTCAGAGGAGCCAAAATAGGTTCAGAACCTTGGAGGCCACCTGTGAAACCTCAACAGATTCACTGCCCCCATGCAACTGGGGTGGGTGCAATATAAAGGTAGGTGGGCCCACAGGAGACATTAGCATGTGGGAGGGCCTTTGGCTTGTTGGACATTTGACAGCTGCCTGCAGGCACTGGATGATGATGCTCGCCAGCACTGACAAAGCCAATTGACTTTTTAATAACTACTCAATTATAAGGAATTCCTGTGTTACAAGGCATAACCAAATATGGTGCCAGTTGTAGCACAAGAGAGCATTTTCAAGGCGATGCTTCCTTTTATTTATTTATTTATTTGGTCTGACAGTAATTTTTAGTTGCTTCTCAGTTGTAATCTTTAGTTCCTTCCTACCATACTCTCAACAGACTCAAGGAGTTCACAGCCTTTTTGTTCTGCTTCCGGGAGAAAGGTTTTATCAAGAAGAGCTAGAAAGCCAAATGTCAGGGAACAGAGGATCAATTGTTTCCATACTAATGTACAGTATTGCATATTAAAATGAAGCACTTGTTTTTCTCCAAAAAGCATGATAGCTTTTAGAGTTACAAAGGTGGGGCATTTGGAAGAATATTGCATATAGTACTGGCTTATGGTGGTGCCTGATTTTATACTGTTGCTGGCAAGGTAACAACAAAGCAACTAGGAGGAGAGTATCTGGTGCCCCAGGCCATGTTGTTCCTAGAATTCTAATTATAAAAGTTGTAACTAGAGATGGGCACGAAACAAACTTTTGATTCATTTTGTTATTCGTTATTTGCTTCATTAGCTAATGAAACAAATAACAAACCAACCCATCAAAGAAAAACAAAACGAACGAAATGGAAATTTCCATTTCATTTGCTTTGTTTTTTGGTAACCCCTCCTACTTGTTGCCACAGTCCTCCTGGTCCTGGCGGGGAACATAGGCCTGTAGAGGTGCTGGCCCCAAGCCAGCACCTCAAAAAGCCCCTGCTGGGGACGTTTAACCCCTCCCCCAAAATTCAAATAAAATTTTTAAAAAGGAGCGCCAACCCTGCCCCAGAGCCTGCATGGTCAGCACTTAATAATAATAATAATAATTAAAAAAAACAGTGCCAACCTGGCCCCAGGGGCCGCATGGGCGGCGCTTTAAAAACAAACCCATTTTTTTTTTTAAAAAAAAAGGAGTGCTGTCCTGGCCCCAAGGATGGCTGGGTCAGCACTCTAAAATTAAGAAAATAATAAAAAATAAATATAAAATATAAAATTAAAATTAAAAAAAGAATCAGTGCTGACCCGGTCCCAGGGGCCGCCCGGTCGGATCTTGAAGGGGGGGAAATGAGGCGCTGGTCCCGAGCCAGCACCTCTCAAAAAGCCCTTGCCACCGGGGCCAGGATCCCCCCCCACTGCCGCTCAGTAAGTCGGTTCGGATCGGTTTGGGTTAATAATTTTTTTTAAAATTCGTACAAACCCAAACCAAACCAAACCAAGGGTGGGCCCGAAACAGATGAACCCGAACCATGGGTTTTCTGTTTTATGCCCACCTCTAGTTGTAACTGTAAGAGGAATCCACAACCAAGGCAGAGAGCCTGTAAACTATAATGGCAACTCTTGATGCAAACAAGATATCTACAAAATTCCTGCGAAGATTCTCAGTCATCCAGGTGAGGTTATCTGGAAGCTGAGTCCAGACAACTGGAGTTCCTTTTCTTGTGAGATTGAAACATTTCAATACTCATCAGTCTGATGAAGCTGCTTGGATGAGTAGTGAAACGTTTCCATCTCACAAGAAAAGGAAGTCCAGTTGCCATGACTTCACTTCCAGAAAAGATGTCTACAAAGTGTCTCCCATCAGAATGATGACTTTTGCAATAACAGCCATTGCAGCAGCAGCAGCAGCAACAACAACAACATGCAGTGGAAATGCCACTTTTGAATGTTTCAGATAGGAAACAAAAACAAAAACAGAAAATAAAGAAGCCAAAAACTTCATCAAACACAAGTATGAGACTGCATGGCAATCATTTACACAGGGCTGCAAGATAAAGATACACACGTTGCAAACTGTGTGAGTCAAAATGGGATTTCAAACCCGGTAATGATTGACTTAAGACTAGGGATGAGCACAAAATGGAAAAACTGTGTTTTGTTTCATTCTGTTTCATCCCCCCGCATTTAGTTTCGTATCATAAACAATCAAATTGTTCAAAAAATTTCATTACTTACAAAACAAAACAAAACCAAATGAATTCCCCACGGCACCAGTGCTCTAGCTGGTATGGTGGGAGATTCAAAAGCCTCCTCCCCACCACCTCCCAGCTGATTTTGACAGCTCTACCCCAGCTGGGAGGCAGGGGGAAGGAGGAAAGGAGCAGCCAGGCAGAAGTTCCTTTCTCCCCTGCCACCCCCTCCAGTCTCCACTGCCCACAGCCCATCCTATCCAGAAAACTAGGAGGAGGGAGGAGCATGGGAGAAGGAAGGAGGAAGCGGTAAAATCAAACAGAGCTTCAATTTACCGCTGCTTCCTTCCTTCTTCCTTGCAATCCCCACCTCCCAGCTGGGGCTTTTTGACAGGTTGGGGTTTGGAGAGGGGGCACCCCTCCCCCCACAACCCAACCTGTCAAGAAGTCCCAACTGGGAGGGGGAGGGGCAACAGGCAGAAGGCAGCTTTTTTTCCCTTGCTGCTCCTGTGCTGGGAATATGGAAGCAATTAGGGAGTTAATATCATAGAGTAAATTCGCTGATTGCCTCCACACTCCCAGCATACTTTGCCAATGAATTACCCCCAGTCTCTTTAGAGCTTCATAACTAAGTCCCCTTACCCCCAAATCTTTCCAGATTTCAGGGTGTTCCCTAAAATCACTTCGGAGAGGTACCCCTGCTACTTTGGAGTCCCAAGGTAAGTAAATTTTGATTGCATTTTTTAAAACAAATGAGTGCAGTTTTTTTTATTAAAAAAGCACTCAAAATTACTTACCATGGAGCACCAAAGTAGCAGGGGTATCTTCAGAAAGCAATTTTAGAGAACCCCTGAAATTTAGAAACACTTGGGGGTAAGGGGGCTGAGTTGAACCTTCTAATTGGAATCCTATGGGAAGCGGCAGTAGCGCTATTGCTCACCCGATCAGCTTCCAATTCCAATTTGAAGGTTTTTTCCCTAGGGGCATCCCCTTTGGAGCGTCATAACTCAGCTCCCTGACCCTCAAATCCTTCCAAATGTGGGGGGCTTTCAGGGAAGAGCTTGAGGAATCTCCCCTGCCATTTCCTCTAAAACAGTGGTTCTTAACCTGTGGTTCTCCAGATGTTTCTGGACTGCAACTCCCAGAAGCCTCCACTAGCTGTGCTGGAAGGGATTTTTGGGAGTTGCAGTTCAGGAACATCTGGGGACCCACAGGTTGAGAACCACTGCTCTTTTCATTTTAGAGGAAGAAATGGTGTTTTGTTTCATTTGTAATGAAATGCTGCTTCCCCGTTTCGTTTCATTAGCTAACGAAATGCCAAAATAGCATGTTGTTTTTTGTATGGTGCCCATCCCTACTTAAGACACTTGTTTGACAGTCACTTGCTTTCCTTCAAAGCTTTGTTCTGTTAAAAGCGACAATGTTTGTCAGTTAAAGGAAGCCCAGGCTAGAGAAAACAAACAGGGGGAACCACAGAAATTGGCAGGACACATGGTAATGATTTGACGGTCCCTGGCTTTACCTTTGAAGCTTGTTCTGTAAAAGTGGCAGGGATTCGCAGGGGTTAGCAGGGAAGGAACCTGGGCTTTGAATGTGTCGATTAGCTATGCTTCTTGACTAATACACCTGCACCTTGATCTTCTCTTCTCTGTATCTATGCAGTGAAGATCGTGTTAATAGAAAGGAAGGTATATAAATAGTAACAACTGATGATCTAAAATAAGAGTCGTTTGGGAATCCAAAAAAGACACATGTGTGGGATAAAATGAGAAGATGGAACAGCCATCACGGAGAATGGGGAGATGGAGTCTGCTTATCCCTGCAAACAAAAGATTCCTAGCTGGTGGAAGAATGGGGTAGCTTTTTATGCCTTTAACAATATACTAGATCAGTGATGGCGAACCTTTTAGAGACTGAGTACCCAAACTGTGGTTCAAAACCCACAAATTTATCGCAAAGTGCCAACACAGGAATTAAACCTGAATACAGGTGGCTGTGAAGGTGCGAGGTCGGGTGCCCACAGAAATGGGCTCCAAGTGCCACCTTTAGCACCCGTGCCATTGATTCACCAACACTGTTCTAGATGGATGGCCCACAACTTCAGCTTTGATTAGTTCTACTCACCCAACTTGCATTTAGTTTTTTTTGCAGTCTCTTGCTGCACACAGTCCTCCCTTGGGTCCACTTTCTCTCCTCAGGACCCTCTTTTGGGGCTTCTCCTTTGTAGCTAAAAGGGCTTTCACTAGGGATGGGCACAAAACAGAAAAATAATGTTTCCTTTCATTATGTTTCATGCTCACCCCCTTTTTGTTTCATTTCGTTTCCTAGGAATTTGTTTTTTTTAAAAAAAAATCATACAAAATAAAATGAAACAAAACAAAATGGCTCCCCTGGGTCCTAGAGGCACCAGATTTGGTGCCCAGGACTCCAGGAGCCATTTTTAAATGGCTCCTGCTGAGCTGTTATCGGTTGGACCCCTTTAAAACTGGCCCAGTTGGTACCAGAGGGTCCCCCTGGTGCCAACCGGGCTAGGTTTAAAGGGGTCCAGCCATTGACAGCTCGTCAGGAGCCCTCAGAAAATGATGGAATGAAACAGTTTGTTTCAATACAAAAATGATCGTTTCATTTCATCTATAATGAAATGCTGCTTCCTCATTTCATTTCATTTTGTTTATTTCATTTCATTACATAACAAAATGATGAAACAGTATTTCGTTTTTCACTTCCTGCCCATCCCTAGCTTTCACCCAAACATCTCCAAGAGCAGCTTATGTAACGTCAATTAAAGACCATTCCTGTTGACAAGATAAAAGACATGAAACGAAAGGAAAGAAGAATATCCAAGGAAAAGGAATGTATATTTTCTTATCATCTAAACAGAGTTTCTTAGCAGACTACAACTTCCAGAATCCCCTTGCCAAAAATGACAACTGATCATGTTGGTTGGGGGATTCTGGGTACTGAAATCCAAAAAGTAGATTTTCTAGGAGCTTCCTGGCTCCAGGATCTAGCTCCAATCAACCACTTCAGAAGCTGTAAATAGCTTCTCGATAGAACTTTGGTGTTTTCTTTTGTTTTTAATCCAACAAAACCTATCAATAGGGAAATCTGTCTGTTTTGCTTTCTTCCATACTGAGATTTTTTTTCTTTTCATCCCAGAACAACAACAACAAAAAAATGAAAGGGACAGGAATGTCACCATTTGTACACTAGTACTTCTATTGCACTTTAAAGAAAATGTTCATGTCAGAAATGCATCACAACATTTTTAAAGTGGTCTCCCAATATGAGCCAGCTTAGCCAGAATCTACAGGGGAGAATACATTACAGAGAAGGTGCATTGTTGCACTAATGGGTTTATTACTGCATTGAAGTAGGAAGCAAGTTGGTATTGCAGAATAAGAGTTTGAAATTACTTTGGAAGCCAGAGATGTATCGAGAGTCCATACAAAGGGGAAGGGGCAACATCCTGACAGCCAAAGCTCAGCCCCCTCCCTACTACCAACCCTACAACTGATATAAGTGTGAGGGAGTTCTTCCTTCACAATTATCAGGACAGGGGGCTTATTTTTAGTCACTTTTCCTAGAGCCCACCTTACCATTAGGCAAAATGGGATGGTAATCTCTGTGGGCAGATAATGCGAGGTGAGAGTAAGAGAGGGAAGAGTGAGTGGTAGGCCATTCAGCTCACCCTGAAACCGTTTCAGCTCGCTTGCTACCCTAAGGAATGATGGATGATACACTTCCAGTACTGAAGGAAGATTCAGTTGTCACTCTACTGGGATATTTGTTTTTTACTTGTAATGACAGGGATGCCATCTTGTTATTTACTTCAGGCTGCAAAATGGCTTGGGCTGGCCTTGACTTCTCCACAGATCAGGCCCATCTGCACAAAACAAGACTATTTCCTTGAGGTTAAAGGGAACATTCCTTTTCCCTCACATTTATAGTCCCCTCTGCCAAACATTCCCCCCTCTAAAAAAAGAAAATCATTTTAGCTATTCACATATTGACATAACTGAATAATTCAGCTGTTTCATTATTGTTTGTGAAGATGTCATCGATGAATTCCAGCAAAGTAATAATGGTGAAATTAAACCATGATAGTATGTTAATTTTAAACCCAGCATTATAAAACCATTTCAGAATGCTAAACATCAACTCCATTAAACTGCAACATTAAATTATCTTGAGACTTTATATTTTGATAACTCTGGAGAAAATATTAAACATACATCATTCAAAAAAAGTGCAGAGTGCATAAAGCACAATGTTTATGCTAAGAGACTCAAGTTTCCCATAGTGAGGAGGAAAATGCCTCAGAAAAGTTTGACAGGTATTGGCAAAACTAATGGAGCAAGGGCCATGTTGGAAAGGAATTTCCCTTTAGAAGCAATGCAGCACTTCATTTTTTTGCTAGAGGGGTGAAAAAACTGTTTCTCAAGATTGTTAGGTATCTCCCGGTCCCACCAACACTACTTCCTCACCCTTGGCTCACCTCAGGTGAGTGAAGTTTGTATTTATTTATTTATTTTCCTCCATGCACTGAAATTATTATATATTTTTCCATACAAGTTCTATTCCTAAGACAGATACTCAGCATGGCGTAGCGGATTGACTGATGGGCTAGGACTCTGGAGATAACTCAACCATGGAAACTCACTGTAGGAATGGAAGTAGTAAACCCACTCCTTGAACATCTCACGTACTATGGAAGTTCCATTCGGGCTGCTAAAAGTCAGTTCCAACTTGATAGCACATAACAATGATTCCTAATGCATATGTTCTTGTACATGTTCTTCCCATTAACGAAAATGCATCTCTATGCATTTTGAGGACATATCCGGTTTTACATGTGGTGCATGATTTTGTTGGTAAGAAGCATACTGTAAGATAGTCAGGGTACAGATTTCTAATGAAATATATGCTTTACATTTGCAACAAATCTTGTTGCAATGTGCTGTCAAAGTTGCATCCTTCTCATGGTGACCCAGAAAAGGGTTTTCAAGGTACAGTGGTACCTTGTATACAGGAATTAATTCATTCCAAATGAAATTCTGTCAAGCAAATTTTCCTTTATACAAATTTCCCATAGGAATGCATTGAAAACAGAGTAATCCCTAATCACGACCATTTTTATGCTGTATGGATTCACCCCATTGGCGATTCTATTAAACAAATTTCCCTTATCTCCAGAAATTTTTTATGTTGTACAGATTTTATGTTATACGAACCATTTGTTATACGAGGGTCCACTGTACGTGAAATGTTTAAGGACGACATTGCAACTGTCTGGATAGCCTGGTGAGTTAGGTATCTGACTGTGGCTCCAGAGGTTGATTTCCTCTCTGGTGCCTCCAGAAAGAACAGCCAGCCTCTGTGGCCTTGGGCAGGCAGTCCACTCCCAGGGCACCAGCAGAAGAAGGGAATGGTAAACGACTTCTGAGTACTCTCCATCTAGAAAACCCTGGAAATAAGTACTTGACAGATGGTGGTGGTGGTCCAACCCCCTACTTGGAGCAGGGGTTTGGACTTGATTGCCATTTAGGCCCCTTCCAAATTCATTATTCGATGATTCAATGATTTGATCATTTGATGATGATGATGATGATGATGATGATGATGATGACGACGACGACGACGACGACGACGATGACTTGCCATTGTCATATCCCCAGTGAGTTTCCGTGGCTAAGCAATAATTTGAACCCAGATCTGAGTTGGACTAGAATCCAGCATTCTATCCGCTAGACCACACTGGCTCCTGGCAACAACTTTTGGGAGGTACACAATAGATAAATTTAGTTGAGAATCTTGATTCCATCAAAATTCACTGTCAGCCTTACTTTTCTCCTCCTCTCTTGCAACCAAAAAACATGGATCTTAGTTATCATGCTAGAACCAACTAGCCATTACTTCTACAGGACATGTGAGCAGCCTAGCGGCCCACAAGGTAACTAGGCACAATCAATGCAGCATGGAAGAGCAGATCTACACTGCTGAAGCAGTCAAGCTCATAGGCATCAGTGAGACCAATAATCACTGTACAATTGCCTAGTTGCAATTCAATGGCAAAGACTAATCCCATTTGGTATAATCTTCAAATACAATACTGTAAAGAGCCTTTTGACTCCAGTGGCATTAATGAAGTAAACATTGTGGATGGCACTGTAAACATCTCCTTCAGATAAAGCATAATATATCTGATAACTTTGTTTTTGCAAGTATCTAAAATAAATGTGAGAAATTTTTTGCCTGCGGGTAGCTTTTCATTGTTGCTGAGGTCTGCAGAGATATGATCCCAAGCATGGTTATTAATATATCTAACAAGTCATGTTTTCTTATGGAATTCTGGCTGAACGAGACTTGCAAGGTAGGCACTTTAAGACATCTTCACTTGAATAGCTGTAAATAAAATTTCAGCCATTTCTTAGGCACCAGTTGCTGCTTGTGGTTTTTCAATGCAAAAATTAGCTGGGACTAAAATTGTTCAAGCAATTGTTCAAATGGTTCAGTTACATTTTTCCATTGACAATGTATTTTTCTGTTCCAACCACAGCAACTCATTTGGACTTCTGGAGTTTCCACGCTGTCTTATACCACTGCTACACAGCTACAAAACTGTCAGGATGGCTTCAGAAAGCATCTTTCCCCAACCCCCGGCCATCCTACATCACCTGGTTGTTGGGACAACAGACACAACACACAAGATCATTTAGAGAACTGCCGGATAGCTCAGTGGTTTAGGTATTAGAGTTTGCGAGTTCTATTCCACACTGTTCTTCCTTGACAGGGACTGGACTCAATGAGCCCCTTCCACCTCTGTAGTACGATGATGATGAAGATGATTTATTTATTTATTTATTTATTTATTTATTTATTTATTTTAATACTTATATACCACCCATCCTCCGGAGGAACTCCGGACGGTTTACAAGATGAAAACAATAGCAGTAATAACAAACTAAATAAAACATTATAATAAAACTACAAGAAGGAATCATTGGCAAAATGGCGGGACAAGGAAGAAAAGAAAAAATTAGCAGTCACCAAACACCTCACAAGGCCAGGTCTTTAAGGCTTTTTTAAAGGCTGGCAGGGACTGTGCAAGGCGCAACTCACTCGGGAGATGGTTCCATAACACAAGACCAGCTACAGAGAAGGCTCAGTTATGAGTGACCATTTTCCAAGCCTCCCTGGGCATGGCCACCCGAAATGAGTGCATCCGTGACATTCTGGTTGGTCAGGCCTCACTCTGCCAGGTATTCAGGTCCCAAGCCATGGAGGGTTTTATAAATTAAAACCAGGATCTTGAATAAGGAGGAGGAGGAGGAGGAGGCCAGAGGCAAATAAAAGAAACAATCCTGTGGTCTCATTTTTTTATATTTGTTGGTCTTAGAATAATTTCCAGTTTCTAATGGATCTCAAAAACCCCACCCCACCTCAATAATTCAACACATGCAAGTACCAAATCATTTTGATAATTCTCATGTAGTCCAATTAGATTTACAGAAAGTATTTCTGCTACATTATTCATATTCTGTGGAAATAATTATTTGCTACAATTCCCAGCCCCAAATAATTTGTTTTTCTCAGTGCCACTACAATGCATATTTAAAAGGAATTGCAGGCAGGGGGTTGGCAGAGATATTAATCCACATTCCACATCTGTGTTCATTTCTTCCCCCAGACCCAGACAATAAGTGTTCCTTTTTTCCTGGAAGGTTCATTAATCTTAAATTTGATTTAAAAGATATTTGCACTTTGATTACTAGACAGAAATAAGATTATATTCTATCTTTGGCTTCATGAATAAATAAGGAACTGTTTATTTAAATTCTGATGACTTAACAGGTTTGGAAGCACTTGTTTTTTATAGATACAAAAGCACAGGGAAATCTTGGTTTTGGGGTCTTTTATATAAATATATACACATACACACATTGGGATGCTTTGGTGTTTTTGTTGTTGTTTTTGTTGTTGTTGTTGTTGTCTCTTCCAAGGAACAACTCAGTTATCAGACACACACCTTGATTGCAGCCACTAGGTAAAATTGATTCTTTTTAATCTGGGCCTATTGATTATTCCTAGTGAGTTTTGCTAAATTTTTCCCAACTTTCAAATGGAACACATTATTTTTGTATCACCTCTCCCCCCCCCCCACACACACACACTTTCTCAGGTCAGCATGGACTTGTAGTCTCGAGAGGCAAATTGAGGGTGGTAAGGGGGTGGGCAGGGACTATGCTCCTTTGTTTGATATGCTGGGTGTGAAGCCTTATCCGGGACTTTGAAGAAGTCTTAACATCAGCCCTGCCGCCTGATACCATCATTTGGTGTATAGAGATGGGCACAAAACGAATAAAAAAATTCATTTCGTTATTCATTATTCATTTTGTTAGATAAAAAAACAAATAACGAACAGTCCCCTCTAAGAAAAACGAAATGAAACGAAATGGAAATTTCCATTTCATTACATTTGTTTTTCATTTTCCCCCATCCCGCCAGCATCTCTTACCTGACGTCTGGGTTGGGGAGCTCTGAAGGCGGTGGTGAGGAGCTGCTGGGACTCTGGAGGAGGTTGCGGCACGGTCTACCACTGCCCGGCGAGGCCTCCCGCCATCCAGCATGGCTGCTGCTGGGACTCTGGAGGTGGCGGTGAGGCCTCCCACCATCTGGTGCAGCTGCTGCCAGGGCTTTCTGGGACACAGGTGCGGCTGCAGCCGCTGCTGGAATCACCACTGCTAGGATCGCCGCTGCCGCCACCGGGATCACTGCCGTCAGCACAATCCAGATAAGCTGGACCAGTTCTGTTTTTACGATTTTTTGTTTTACAAATGTGTACGAAACAAAACAAAATGAACTGAGGGGGTGAAACAGAATGAAACAAACCATCGGGTTTTTGTTTCATGCTCACCTCTACGGGTGTATTCCATCTCACCAAAAAGATTCTCAGCGTCCGATAGACTACATCCTCTCTCAAGATTGTATTTTTGGTATAATGCTTTGATAAAGATAGCAAGTTGCTATTGAAAGCTTAGCTTACTTTTTCTTTTGTTTTAGTAGTGACCGATCAAGGTATCACCTAGCCTACTTTCAAATTTCAAATAAATTATACCATGATGCCCAATGCAGCCGTGCTTCTTAATTAAAATTGGGGCATCTTAACAACCAAAAATATTTACTTTTATACAGACCTGGGTCATCTATTAGGTACACAGAAGCAACCACCTCAGGTAGGGCAGCTGCAGAAGCATTGAACTGTCCTCTTCCTTGCTCCACTACACGTGACGTGTTGCCTCTTTTAAAGAAAATATTCTCCCAAAGTACAGGTTTCCACAGAGTCCTCCCAAAGTAATACAGTAATGCAGATGAGGGAAGAAGAGATAGCCACAAGTAATGAATAAAAACAGGGGAGGGCACGACAATCGGGTTAACAATCAGGGAAGCAGGAACACCAAAGTTTGGGTGGATATAGTACTTCTTTTTTTCCCCGCTCGGACACTGGGAGAACTTGGGTCGCTCCTGCTGCTTTTCAGGCTGGGCTAGGAACTCTATGGTTCTTTGGAACTTGTATGAGCGGCTGCTCTGAGCATCTCTCACTCCTGGGCAGGCTGGCTAATGTAGTCTCGATAGTCTACTTCCGAATAAGAGGGCAATGTTCCACGAAAGCTTACATTAAAATATAGCAGTTAGTCTTTAAAGTACCACAACACACCTTTTTGGCATTTGTTTTGTGTTTCATGAAGGCTGACAAGAAGCAATGCTAAACCTGCTTCCCTGAGCCAATTTAAAAGGAGATTATTTCCAAATCACCTTAGGCCCTAATTAACTGGGTAGACTCCAGCTTGAGATAGGTTGGCTCATGTCCCATTTGTAGACATATTAGGTCAGTAATTGAGACTATCTTGGATATCAAGTCTGGTCCTTTAGGATTTTCCAAAAAGCCATCCCTTTCGCCATACCCCAAGCATCTGGTAGATTCCCGGTTTTGTAATTCCTTTTCCCATTCTGAAAGGTTCCTCCCTCCCCCAACTGTCAGTCATTAGCAGAAAATCTTCCTCATAAAATAAGCTGTTACTTTTGGTCCCATACTCTTTGCTTTGGCTCCAACCAACCAGCACAGGAATGACTGCCCCCAAATCCTTATGAGATTGCATTTGGCCCTATGGCATTACTTACAAAGCTGTCAGGAGTCATTCATTATTTTATTTTTCATGGCACTCTGCCAATTCTCTCACCGCTCAACACTGTGGCCAAGTACACAATCTGGAAATTGGAATGCGTTAAAGTTGAACAAAAACTGGTTCAGAAACAAACAAAGAAAAAGAGAGTCTGGAGTGTAGAGTATACAAAATAATAATAATAAAGCTTTGCAGGTGTTAATTATTGTGAAATATGTTACTCCAGTTTATTCAAAAGCACACGCTTCTGGGCAGTAGTTGCTGACTGTACCTTAGTCAACAGCAACATGTCAAGTGAATTTGTGGGTTTTAGCATTATGGCTTTGATCTCTAAACAGTTTATTTTTGTAGACCTGGAGCCATTTTATGCATTACTGACAACAACAACAACAATCTTTATTTGCAGCCACAGGCCCAACCAATAAGGTAAAAATACCTACGTGAAGTTTTAAAAGGATAAAAGAGTAATACCATTACAAAATTTTAAGATAGTTAAAACAGTTTAGGTAGTAAAAGTGAATTATACAAACATTGAGCCTTTTTACACGAACCCTAAGATCCGCTGGTCCCTTAAATTCGGACCAGAGATCTTGAGGGTTTGTCGCTCTCCCTGCGTTCCCACCCCCTCCGCACTTCCTTGTTCTGTCTGCGTGAGGGGAGGGAGAAAAAAAGGGAGAAAAGAATGCATTCTTACCTCCGGAATGCTGGTGGAAGTTGCTCCGACCCCCCCGTCACTTCCTGGTTCCTCTTAAAGGGGCGGGAGGCAAAAAACAACAACAAAAATAAGTGAGGAGAGCCCGGCACTCTCCGCACCAAAATTTTTCACTCTCCCAGAGCAGGTACTTGAAAGGTGCGCTGGATTGCGCTTAGGTGGGCGGGGTCGCACTTAATTTTCTGTTAGCTCCGGAGCTGGTGGGGAAACATTTTTAAGCTCCGGAGCTGGGAGCCATTTGCAGCGGAGCTTGGGGGTTGTGTATAAACGCCCATTGTGCGATTCATAATTATATTAAGAGCTAACAGAGGCCAAGGTTGTCTTCCGTATTCTTTGGGCAAAGAAAAGAAACTTGGCCACAGATTCAGTGGTTCCCTTGTTTGTGTCACTTAATAAATATTTTAAATACCACTTCAGCGTCCTACCTGGGAAGACACTCATTATGGGCTTGAGTAATTTAGTACGCAATATATCTGGCCCTGGGTTTGTCCCTTCAGCAGCTACAGCCAGTCCTCACTGTCTGATACATGTACCTGATATGCATACCCTTACAAATTGTTCTTCACATTTTATATATTCAGGTGTGCACAAAACTCTCACAAATAATGAAGCCTTCAGACTCTAGGTCCCATGAGCCTCAGCTCTCATATATCTATTTACTTATTTTGCTTTTACTATTAAAATAGTATGTAGACTGCTAGTTCTCTCAGTAATAACTTGTTTGTGAAAGTAAACACTCATTTGAATTTCAATTCTTTTGATCCTAAAATTTAGAACATAGACCTCTCCAGGCAGCTCACTGACACAAAATCCTGCAAACAAATTGACAACAAAGCAACACTAACTAGGACATTTTCACCATTCTTATTGAGGCCTATCAAAAGGTAAGGCCCTTGGAAGTTGACAATAAAATCAGCTGACCTTCCATCTACATTCAGGGCCGGAACTATCCACAAGGTAGAATGAATGGAGGAACTCTATTTATTAAGGTCAAAGACCAGCACCAAAGAAATTGCACAGTGCAATACAAAACAGATCATGCCACATAGCTTAGGTGAAATACATTGTGTGGAAAATTCATGTCACAAGTATCCAAAGCCATGAGATAAACTAAGGCAACTGCCTTAGATTATGGCAGATGCTGAGGGTGGGAAGGAGCACGAGATAACTCTGCCAGCCATTTTCAACTGGAGGCCATTTATCTCACATGATCCATCCTTCCCCTTGACTAGTCTGCTGCTCTCCGATGAGGAGAAAAGAACACTGACTCAAAACCAACATTGACATAAAAAGAAATTATTAGTTAAGTAGGCAAATGCAAAGAGAATGAGGGGGATGCCATCTTGTTTTTTTGTCTCAGGTTGAAAAGTGTCTTGGGCTAACCCTGCCTATGATTAGAGCGTGGAAGTATAGAAATGCTAAAATCATTAAACAGGCAATGTTAGGAGAGTTATGTTTGTGTTACCAGCAGGAAAGCATCTAGGGATGGGCACAAAATGAAAAATGAAATGCCGGTTCATCCTGTCGTTACATAACGAAATGAAACGAAACAAACGAGGAAGCAGCATTTCATTAGAGACAAAATGAAATGGTGTTTGTTTTTTTTCATTGAAACAAACCATTTTGATCCATCTGCAAACTGGTGCATTACCTGCTGCTGCATGTCCCACCGCTATTACCACCGCTGAGACTGCCCAGCCATACCGGAGAGGGTGAGAGCGGGCCCAGCAGGCCAGCCTGGGCCTCTGTCTCCTCCTCCTCCTTCTCCTTCATCACTGCCAAAGCCGCCACTGCTGCTGGCACTGCTGCAGGGGGCCAGCCAGGCTGAGCAGACTGGCCTGGGCCTCCTCCTCCTCCTCTGCCACCAAAGCCACGGCAGCTGGGGAGGCTGAGTGGCCCGGCAGTAGATCACCCCATGGCTGCTGAAGGCCCTGGCTGGCTAAGCAGCCCGGTGGTAGACCATCCTATGGCCACTGAAGTCCTTGGCCTGCCCAAGAGGGCAAGCAGCCTGATAGTACACCATGCCGCCGCCGCCACCACCACCACCACAAAAGGCCCCCCACCAGCACGAGAGCCCAGGAAGAGGGGTAAGTAGGGGCCCTGGAGCAGAAAGAGGGGGTGGGCTGTTTCATAAAAAATTGTTTTGTACAATTTTGGAGGGGAAATAGTATGAAACGAAATGAAAGGAAATGTGGGGGGGGGAGAAATAGAACAAAACGAAACACGATTTTTCCATTTTGTGCCCATCCCTAAAGGCATGTATCCTTTCAAAAATAGTGTTTTGAAAGCAATGATAAAATGTTAAAAAAAATTCTATTTTTGAAACAGTGTTCATTGGCTTGTCCTCCTGTTAATGCAATGCAAACTTTTTGTTTGTTTGTTTGTTTTTAGAAATTGAAGGTTAACACCAGAATTCTAAAGCATTATTTCCTGTCTCTGCCAACACAGTCAAGTCATAGACTCCTGGTCTTTAGAAATTATCCTAGATCCAGGAAAAGGCCTCTACCATTTCTCCACTGTGGTTATGCATATTTACTCAGACAGCAAGAAAAAGGCACTAAAAGATAAGTCCAAAACAATAATTCACAAAACACAGTTGCTAGGAAGAACTATTGAGATTGCACACATTAGAAATTAAATGCAGAGTGTAAAACAGCCACGGTATTCCCTCTGGCAAGACGACACCCTCGTTCCTGGTTTATTTTCAATTTCCTCTCTTAGAGAATGCCTTCGGCTGCAAAATAAGAATGCCAAGAAATAAGCCACTTTGGATCAATAGGTGAGTGTAGTTGATTCAGCTGTATGGCCCTCTTCTCTTCATAATCTTTCCACATATGCCCGGATTTGTGCTTCATCACGGGGAGTGTTTGTTGTCATGAATTAGCCTTCTGTTCCAACTTGCTTTGGGGGTTAATCCTGAGGAGAAATTAATTATAGTCTTCTGAAAAGCTTTTCTAAAAATATTATTCAGAAAGATGAAAAACAGGCAACAGAAGAGGAGCAAATCCTTAAAACAACCTAAATTGTACAATGAAAGCAGTAATATAACTCAGTAGAAAAGCACACTGTTAATATTAGAAAACTGAATAACTAATTAAGAGTGCTGGGTGACACCTATAATAAACACCTTAATGTGGTGGAAAGAAAGAGATGAAGGGAAAGAACAAGCCGAAGAGATAGGATGTAGGCATGTAAAGGAAAGGAGGGAAAACACAAAAAATATGCTCCCCCTCCTGCCATTTTTGTGTGTGTTTTCGTTGAATTTAAAAAAAATTATTTAAAATAGTTTTACCTTGTCCTTCTTTCGAAAACCCCCCAAGGTAGCTTACATTATAATATAATGATAATATTTAAAAGCTAAAAACTGTTAAGTATAGCATTTTTTTAAAAAAAATAAGCAAATACAGTATTATATTAAAACAATATTAAACACAATGCTAATTTTAAAAAGCAACAAGGCACAACAATCCATTTAAAAACCCCTCTCAGACAGCTGGTCACTAAGGGAAAGCCTGCCTGAGAGAAGGGTGTTCATCTGCTCGTGGAAAAACAGCAGAGAGGCTCTTAAACACAACTGGTTTGTGTGAGCAAAAAACACAAGCAGATGTTTTCGGGTTTTCTCTTCCATGGTTTTTTGTTAAGTTTTTCTCTTTGTGACTATCAAATCACCCAGGACATTTTTGATCCAATAGTATTGCAAAGGCTGCCTTTTTTGGCCAAATGGAACACCCACGAGGGAGCAGTGGGAATTTTTAAAACTTGGGACTCGGTTGAGAGAAGTGTTCTGCGCTTTATATTTGTTTATTGTTGGCGGGATTACTGTGTGCTGCTGAGCACTTTCCTGGTGCCCTCCATCTTGGAGTGTGCTGCCTGCCTTCTGCTGCTTGCAAAAGAAAAGAAGAGACATCAAGTGATGGGAAGGGGAGAAATGTCACCATATTCTAATTCTTTTGGCTTGAGGGGGCTTTTATAGTATTTTTTTCACCTTTATTTGCTTGCTTACTTGCGTCCTTGTTTTTCTTGGTTTTTGAGAAAGGGGCTCGTGTTGTCCCCCCCCCTTCTTTTTTTCATCTGTGTGGAGGGAATGTTTTCCTTGTTTAATTGACTTTTAAAAAAATATTTTGATGAACTTACTGTGTATTATTTATTTTGTTTAAAATGTATGTTTTTGTGAAGGTAGATCTGTTTTGTTTGCTCTTGTGAGAGTGCTTTGACCGTGGAGTGAACTTTGTTATTGTAGTAATAACATGGTCTTGGATTCAGCCCTCCAGGGCTGCTTTTTTCCACCTCCGCAGGATCGCCCAGATCCGCCCGTACCTTGACGGGTCCTCCCTGAGGACAGTTGTGCAGGCCCTCGTGATCTTGAGGATCAATTACTGCAACGCGCTTTACGTGGGGTTGCCCTTGACCCTTGTCTGGAGACTCCAATGGTTACAGAATGCGGCGGCCAGACTGGTGGTGGGTGCTCGGAGATGCGATCACATCACCCCAGTTCTGGCACGCCTGCATTGGCTGCCCATGGCTCTCCAGATAAGGTTCAAGGTCTTGGTTTTGGTTTTCAAATCCCTCCACAGCTTGTGCCCTGAATACCTGTCTGAGCATATCTCCCAGAGGTCAGCTGAGGCCGGGCCCACTTGAATGTCACAGGCGTGCTCACTCAGGGTGCCCACTCCTAGGGAGGCATGGAAATTGGTCACGCACAACCATGCCTTCTCTGCTGTGGGCCTCTCATTGTGGAACCATCTACCGAGTGAGCTGCGCCTTGCACAGTCCCTGCCCACCTTCAAGAAGGCTTTGAAAACCATGCTATTCAGGGACGCATATGGCAACCTTTAATTTACTTAATTTTTTTCTTTTTCTTTTTTAAATTCCTCCCACCCCCGGATGCTTCCTGCTGAGAGTTTTGCCCCTCTTTGTTTGTATTGTTGTTTTTTAACTTGCTGTAAACTGCCCAGAGTTCCGTTTGGTAGATGGGCGGTTTACAAATGGAACAAATAAATAAATAAATATGTATTCAGATAAATATGCACAATTTTTCAATTTTTTTCAATTAATCTCTTAAATTTGGGATAATCCAACAAAGAGCACAGAGGAGATATAGGTAGAGCAAATAGTTTCATATAATTACACCATATTTTCAATGTCTCACAAGTTTAAGAATTTTGTCTTTGCACCTTTTTCTAATTGGTTCCATTGTGTAGATATGAATATTAATTATACCAATATCTTCGCCTTTTTCCATTTCCTCTGTCTGCATAGACTTTATAACTTGAGTGATTTGGAAGGTTTCATAGTATTTGATTAGTTGTGGTATCCCTAGCCCTCCTTTTTTGCTTTGACCATATTTAACATTGCTTATGAATCTTATTTTCCTCCCCTTTCCTCCAATAAACTTTTCCATATTTTTGGCATAATTGTATTTTTAGTTTCAAGCTGTAATGATATATTTTGGAATAAAAATATAAATTTTGGTAGTATATATGCTTTAACTAATGCTATTTGCCTCAGCCTTTATATATTCAGTTTTATCCAATTTCTATTTTTTCTTTAACTGAATTAAATACTATTTTGTAATTTCTATACATTAATTGATTTATTGTTTTTGTTACCCAGATTCCCAGATATTTGAAAGTTGAATAGAATAAGTCCAAATTTGACTTCTTTTTACTTTCCTTTTGTTCTACTGTAGAGGTATTTATATATAACAATTTGGATTTTGATAGTTAATGTTTAGGCCTGTATAATAACAATGTTCTTGTAATATTTGTTTTAATGATTCTATGCTTTTTATTGGGTCCTCCAAAAACAGAAGCATATAATCTGCATAAAAGTTTATTTTTTATTTTAAAACACCAATCCTTTAATATTTTTATTTTCTCTAATTTGTGAAGCAAGTGGCTCAATTGCTATTATGAATATAATTGGGGGCAAAGGGTCCCCTTGTCTCATTCAGAGAGTAAATTTATAGGATTCTATTCCATTAATGAATAGCCTCTGCCCACATATATAGATTTTTTTAAAAACTGCAAAAAATATATCATTTCTTAAATCTCCCCAAAAATGCAGAACCTTTTAATTGATTAGATGTAATGTTATGCCATCAGCAATTTTGTTCAGCAGACTCAATGATATCCCTAATGACAAGAGGTGCTGCTCTTGAAAACTGGGCAGTGTGGAAACTCTTGCCCACATGTTTCTGTCTGTACTGTCCCTTACATAAGGAACTACACAGAAAAAATTTTGATCCAGTTTTATTAAAGTTAAATGGAAAGTCAGATTTGGATAAAGTTTGATGTATGCTCTCTTCCACACTGGATGATACAATTGAAAGAGTAGCAACCTTGTCAAGAAGCGAGCTTCTGATTTGCATTATCCTTATTTAAAAGGTACACCATATGGATCTTAATGTATGCTAAGAAAACCTCTGTGATTTTGTATATTATGCCAATAAAGGTTATCTTATCTTATAGATGTTTCAATAGATTATTAAATTGTTCACCCATATTCATTTTTTCTAATATACCAAACATATACTGCCATTCTACATGATCAAATCATTGCTAATTTCCATTTTTTTTCTTTATTTGCTATATTTATGACATTCACAGCTCTATGAGTAGCATCCTGCATCTGCCCTCATGGGATGAATCCATATTGATTTGTGTGAATATACTCAGTGATAAAACTATTTATTCTCTGCGCCAATATTGAAGAAAAAATATTTTGGTCTTGATTTTGCAATGTTTTTTGTCTATATGATGAGGAGAGTCCTTTTCTGGTTTTAATATAGTAATTAGTCTATCTGTTCTCCATGGTTTTGGAATTTCTTCGCCTTCCAATATCGAATTAAACAATCTTTAAAAATGCCCTATAAAAGTGATGGCGGACCTTTAAAGACTGAGTGCCCAAAGTGCTATTCTTATAACAATTAACTACACTTTATCTACACATTGCTGCTGTGTAAGCTATACTCTGCTATACTCTGCCGGATGTTTATTTACTCTGGGGTTGATAGGGTTATGGTCCCAGAACAGATAAAGTGTGATTTGTATAAAGTTGTGTTTTGCAGAAGGAAACAGTTTGGAGTTGGAACAGAGACAAAGTGAAGCTGCAAAAGGTTTCTCTCTGAGGCTTGGAAGCGAACAGAGGAGGAGGCAGCTGATAAAGCAAGCCAAGCATAAACAGAGTGTTTGAACAGTGGAGGCTGAAGAAATAACTGCTGAGGCTGAAGGAAGTGTTGCTGAAACAGCAGAGAAGCCAGCACTATCAGCCGAGATGGCAAGTATTAACTTATCTTCAATGCCTCTGGTGAAACTGTCTGATAACATTTTTTTGCACTGGGCTATGCGTATGAAACATTTTTTGATATTCCATGATCTGTATGAATATGTGGAAAATCAGTTGGAAAATGATGCGGATGAACAGAGTTTAAAGCAAGATGCACGGGCGCTGTCTATAATTGTTTTGTCTTTGGAAGATTCGCAGTTTGTTTATGTTCAGGAGGCTAAAACAGCATATGAAGCTTGGATGGCCTTGAGAGCTGCGCATATCAAAGACACAGCTGGCAGCAAGATATCATTGATGAAGCAACTGTTTCGGACAAGGCAGAGCCCAGGAGAAAATATTTCAGATCACGTAAGGAAAATAAATAATATTTTTCACCAGTTATCTGAAGTGGGCATAAATCATGATGAAGAATATAAATGCCTTGTAATCTTGTCAAGTCTGGATGCATCGTATGATAATATAGTAATGGGGATGGAAGCATTGAAAAGTGATGATTTATCTGTCTCCTATGTCCAGTCAAGGCTACAGCAAGAGGAGCAAAGGAGAGCCGACTGTAAAGTAAATAAAAAGCCTGTGCCAATTTCTGGAGAGACAATCCAGGTGGTAAGAAAATGTTATATATGCGGAAGTGATAAGCATATTAAACGTTTCTGTGACAAAGTAAACAAGAAACAGAAACAGAAAAAAGTTGCTGTTAAGAACTGGGAGAGTGAAGGACACCAGGTGTCTGTAATTAATGAAAACAATGAACAGGAGTGCTCTAAGCAGGAATTGTTTGTGGTGGATTCCGGAGCTAGTATTCATTGTGTAAACAAGAAACATTTGTTTAAAAGGCTAAATTTGTATAATTCCAGATCGGTAACATTGGCAGATGGAACACAAGCGAAGATATGTGGAGAAGGTAAAATGTTTTTTAAACCTCTCGAGTGTGTGTTTGATAAAGTGTTATATATTCCGTCTCTGAAAAACAATTTGTTAAGCGTGCCTATGCTTGTGAGAAAGGGATTTGAGGTGCAGTTTAGTGAGAGCAGTTGCAGAATTGTCAAGGATGGGAAGACAATGACTACTGGACGGCTGCATGACAATTTGTTTGTGATAAGCACAGCTGAGAGTTCTTTGAACACTATTCAGAATAAACCTCTGCATGACAGATGCATTCATTTGATACATTGCAGATTAGGGCATTTAGGATTTGAAAATATAAAGAAGACTCTGCAGCATGTGGAAGATGGGACTGTGCAGAACTGCAGCAAATTTTTAGATTGCCATGTTTGCAAAAGCACAAAAATAAAGGCTGCTCCCATATCAAAGAAAAGTTTGAGGAAATCAAAGTCTCTTCTACATCTGGTTCACACTGATGTAATAGGACCAATGGCAACTTCAGTTGGTGGTGCCAGATTCTGCCTAGTAATAACAGATGATTTTTCTCGTTATTCATGGGTGTATATAATGAAGCACAAAAGTGAGGTGTGTGCAGTGTTTAAGAAATGGTTTGAAATGGCAGAGCGTCAGTACAAGCACAAAGTTGTGGCTGTGCAAAGTGACAGAGGCAGTGAATTCTTATCTAATCAGTTTGTTGATTATTTAGAAAGAAAAGGTGTGAAACACAGATTAACAAATCCTGCTGCTTCTGCCGAACATGGTCTGGCTGAAAGGAAGAATGGAATTCTCCAGAACCTAATGAATGCAATGTTGGCTGATGCAAAGCTTCCCAGAGGATATTGGGCTGAGGCAATGAAATATGCCAATTATGTCTCTAACAGAGTATGGAGTTCAGCAATTAATGAAGTTCCTTATACTTTGTTGCATGGCAAGAGACCTACACTGAAATTTTTTCGTTTATTTGGCTCTGAGGCCTGGGTTCAAGTTCCGAAGAAATACAGGCAGAAAAATAGCCCAAAATCAAGGAAACTAATATTTATTGGTTGTCAACCTGTTGCTAAGTCCTGGAGGTTTTGTGATAACCATGGGAAAGTTTATATTAGCAGGTCTGCAACGTTTTGTGAGCAGAGAAACTGGGAAGATATCCATGCTAACAATGAGGTGTTTTTGCCAAGCGTGTGTCCCCACACTGAGGCTGTAGAAGATGCCAGTGTAGGAGGGGAATCTACATTGTTGCAAGATGGAAAGATGGAAGAGGAGCCAGTGATGCTCAGAAGGTCTACCATGAGCCACAATGTTATGAAGATGTACTGCAGATGTCAGAAGATGAAAAGAAGCAGTGGATGATGGCCATGAAAAAAGAGTATGAATCTCTGAAGGAACAACAAGGAATCACACCAGTGGATGTCGACAGAGGGCAAAGGACATTTGCATGAGAAATTAACAAAAATAGGTTTTTCTCAAAGTAGGGCAGATCCAGGTTTGTATACAAAGAATTCTGTAATCTTGATTGTGTTTGTTGATTTGTGTTTAATGGTGCCTGATATCTCACATGTTAAGTGGTTTATGTCTTCATTAGGTAAAGAAGTAAAAATGAAGCATCTTGATGAGATACAACATTATTTAGGGGTTGATGTTACAACTGATCCTATTCTTTACTAATAAACCTGCTTACATAATTTCTGAACATTTGTTTAACAAACAACAGCTGTATCATGTTGGCAATTATCTTCAGTTCCAGATGACAACTCTTATACTGTCCTTGAGAAGTTCAGTTGCTCAGTCCAGTCAATGTTCCACCAGTATCTTTCAAGGTCTCTCCCCCCCCCCTTCTGCTTTTCTCCAGCAAAGCCGCATTCTCTCTAGCTGATCTGCCTTCGTCTCTGTCGAATGAATCTCAGAAAAGGGAATCTTTTGCTCAAAAAAAAAATCAACCAGTTGCATTGTTATAGCAAGAATATTTGATGTGTTTCTGTACCATTTGATCAGTTTGAAGGGAAACCCCCACCTGTATTTCATTTTCCTCCCCTGCAGGATTCTCCTATATGATCACCATTATTTACATCTTTCCACTATCTCTGGTGCAAGATCTTGGTATAGTTCCACTTTCTTTCCTTCAAATACCAATCCTTTAATATTATTTAAAGTGCACAACACATCTTTCACAACATACGAAGCAAAACTCGCATATCTCTTGTTTTTTATTGCTGTTTTGGTCCAATTCAGTGGATATGATCCACATCTCTATTTGTTATCTCTGTGCTGGGGCAGAATTCTCAGATCCAGTTCAAAACTATTTGTTTCAGGTCACTGTCTTTCTTGCTCTCACTTTCCTTGAAACATCTCAGATGAATGTTCTGACGTCTTTGTCTATTTTCCTGATTCACAACTCTGTCCTTTAATTTTCTAAGGTCCTTTTCCAATTCGTCATTTCTAGATTGTAAACCTTGTGCCATTTCGAAAGCAGCATCAGCAGTTTACTCTACATTTTAATGCTTCCTTTAACCTCCAAAAGGGTTTGTTGTTGGCGCATAATAAGACTTTTCATATCTTTCTGTAAGTTTTTTTAAATTGTTTAATAAGCAGTTTCATCTTATCATTAGGTCCATCAGTTTTTCCCCTGCCCTCTCCCCCTTTTCTTCTTACCAGATGCCTCCGTATCGCTCTTAGGTTCCTCTGATGTCCCGGTCAAATCTCTTTGATCCTCCTCATCAGAGGTGACTTTTGGCTTATTTTCTTCTGGCTTCTTCCTCAGCTTTCCCATAACTATGCAGTTCAAAGTGATTCAATTATCTTTTTACAAACATTCATGCTGTGATCCCAAGCAGAATAAAATAAGGGCAAATTGGAGGAGCAGCAAGATGACTACTTTTCAGTTTGGAGGTTCAGATCTGGGAGGTAGGGGTGAAAAGAGTAAGGGGTTGGCGATCTATAATTTTAATTTTAATTTTATTTTTTTAATTTTTCTTTTTTATTTTTTTCTCTCCCTCTTTTTTTTTGATCAATAACTTAGACTGCCTGCCAGCTTGTTATTAATGTGTTCTTTATTATTATTAGACATGGGCACGGAATGAGTAATTCGCCATTTTCGTTACCATTTATCATTTCCGTTACGTAACAGAACGACAAACGGTAATTTAGCGGGCCAGCCAGAACCCGAACCGAAAAAAGAAAAAATTGGTCGGGTTTACCGTTATCGTTAGTGGCATCGCACGATGCCAAATGAAGCACAGTAAAGAATTAGAAAAAAAGTTTTTAAAAAATCCCGACCGAAAAAGCAGGCAAAAATATGCCTGCCTGAGGCTTTGCCACCTACCAGAGGGGTGTTTGGGGGGGTTTCCTGGCCTTTCCCCCCTCCTCTCCTGTCCTGGACAGCTTGCACTAGGCTGGGGGGGGCAATCATCCTCGTTGTCTCGCCATGCAATGCGGTGGGGGGGAATCCAAAATGCCTACCGCAATTTTTTTTTAAAATCGTGGTCCAAAAACACACCAAAGCACAACACAAACATGTTGAAACTTATTTATTCTAATGCCTGATTTTTAATAGTAGCAACAGTGGGTTTTTCTTGCAATAAAATGTCTGCATTTATTTTATTTTATTTTATTTTATTTTTATTTTTTTACACCTGCGCAATGATGGGCTGGCCATGGGATGGGACCATGCAAATTTTTTGAACAATTCAACCAATGGCATGGCCAGGTTTTGACTGACACTTCTGCATGTCTCAGAGGGTATAAAAACCCGAGCACCTTCCAGAAATCGCAGTCAGGTGTGTGGTGTGGTTGAGGGAGGAGGGCTGGCTGCTGCGATCCAATCGAAATATTATTAGAGGAGGGAGGCCTGGGAGGCTTTAGGCTTTAAGTTAGGCAGGCAGGGAGGGAACACAGAAACAACACAACAGGCAGGCACGATTTCTCCTCCTGTCCTGTGACTGTGTGAGATCTAGATCCAGATCCAGAAGAAGATCGACTTGAATTTAGAAAATTATTTTTTTTATTCCCTGCAGCTTTGTCTGCCGAAGGGAATATAGGAGTTATTCTTTATTTGTTCTCTGGCTGTTTGTGGGGAAAGGATTTTTCTGATATTATTATTGGATAAAGGGGGAGGGTCGACTGGGAGTGGGAGGTGTGTGGATTTATTTTAAAATATACCATTTATTTTCAAAATTTTCCAACTTCAATTTGCTTGCACACACACACAATTTGGGGTGCAAGAACAGAAGTTATCCTATACTAAGGGGACAATATAAATAATATTACAATATTATTTATTTACTTTACTACTCCACTAGCTCATCTTCTGTTTGTTTAAACTTGTTGTGTTGTGTGCACTGAGTGAACACACACACTCCATTTCAGTGGATCAAGTTGCATTTAGAAAATTATTTTTTTAATTCCCCCTGGCCTGCAGTTTTGTCTGCTGAAGGGAAGAGCAGTTATCTTCTCCTTCTGCCTCTGTTCATTTTCAAATCAACAAGTCTGTCTCTCTGTCTCTGCCTGGCAGTTTGTGGGGAAATGATTTTTCTGATATATAATATATTACCTACTCTCTTCAGGTTTATTTTTGGGGTGTGGCTGCCTGGTTGACACTAAGCCAGTGCCACCCTTCCAGAGCAGCCCAGTTGCTGCTGGTGCTGCTGCTGGCTATAAAATAAAATTCATTATATCAGCCTAATCTGGGGGGGGGCATTCACCCTACCCCTATCAATCAAGTTAATTGCCTGGGGGTCTGATTAGGCAACCAATTTCATTTGCTGTTTTATTTGGGGGGTGGGGAATACACTACCCTACCTCAGTCTTGTTGTACAACAAATCCCAGTAACCAGTTCAATTTGAGGGAGAGCCTATTCTTAGGGTAACTGCAATTTGCTTGCTCACACACAATTTGGGGTGCAAGAACAGAACCTCCTCTGGGGGCAATATAAATATTTTACAATATTATTTACTACCTCATCTTCTGTTTGTTAGTTGTTGTGTCGTGTGTGTGCAATGAACACACACTCCATTTCAGTGGATCAAGTTGAATTTATAAAATTATTTTTGTTTATTCTCTGGCCTGCCCTGCAGTTTTGTCTCTGCTGAAGGGAAGAGCAGTTAGCTTCTCCTTCTGCCTTTGTTCATTTTCAAATCAACAACAAGTCTGCTGTCTGTCTCTGCCTGGCTGTTTGATAATTTACTGGGGGGCTGATTAGGCAACCAATTCCATTTGCTGCTTTATTTGGGGGGGGGGTACACTACCCTACCTCTGACGGCTCATTGGTGGCAACCCAAGGAGGTCCTTGACACTAGGGCATCCCGTGAAGAGCCACAGGGGGAGCCACAAGGGAGCACCCCAAGAGGGTACAGGGTGGTCCTTCTCCGGGCACAAAGCATGGAGGACAGTGCCAAAGACATCCACATTGCTGAGGTCCTCATGACAGCACTGCGAGATTGGGCACCCGAGGGGCAGGTGAATCGCGGAGTCATGGTTACTGACGCAGCCCGTAACATGATCAACGTGGTTGAAAGGACAGGGCTCCAGGGCATCGTGTGCACAGCACACAAACTGCACCTAGAGTTGGGCGATGCCATTGGGCTGGGTACACCGAAGGACACCTGGTGTGAGGGGATCCTGGAGACCAAGGCCTTGCTGGACAAGTGCAGGAAAATAGTCAGGCACTTCTCACGCAGCGTCAAGGCATCAAGGATCATATGTGAGAAGCAGGCGGAGATGGGCTGACCAGAGCACGTCCTGATCCAGGACGTGACCACCTGATAGAACTCCACCTATGAAATGGTCACGCGCCTGGTGGAGCAGAGGAAAGTGGTGGAATACGTCATGTCCCACACTCCCGTCCAGCCTGAGGGAAAGGTGTTGGACATTGGTGTTACTGATTGGCTCACCCTCTCCCAGATGGTGGGTATCCTGCAGCCTTTTCAGGAGACCACCCACATCCTCAGCAACTACAACGCCAGCCTGGGCCACGTACTCCCCCTGATACATGCCCTTCGCCAACGCCTAGAGGCCAGTATCCGGGAAGAAGCCAATCTTCTCCCAAAGAGCAGGGCCTTGGCAGACAGGCTGTTGACCGGTGTGGATACCCGCCTTAGCCCACTGAGGAGGGGAAAGGTGTACCAGATGGCATGTCTGTGTGACCCTCACATCAAGGGTTCCCTGGCGGGCAGTGTTGCGGACCTAAACTCATGGAAGACGGAGCTATGCCCTCAAGTCCACAGGGCTGACTCAAAGCAGCCCCAGGCGTTCCCGAGGGCGCAAGGAAGCCAGAGCGATGCTGAAGAGGAATCCTCGCAAGGGTCCTCTTCCTCCTCTACTGGAGTAGTGTACACCCAGAGACCAGGTTCATTACCAGCAGCCCCCTACCTGGCCTCTGCCCTAGCCCTGGCAGTCTCCTCCTCAGTGGAGGCAAGGGAGGAAAAAGAACCGGACCCTGCTCTGACCATAGTGAGGGAGTACATGGCCGAGCCCCTCCCACCCCTCACCTTGGACCCACTCCACTGCTGGGCCAGAAAGGCAGACATCTGGCCCGCTCTTTCAGCTCTGGTGTTGGACCTCTTGTCCATCCCACCCACCAGTGTCCAGAGTGAGCATGTCTTCTCACACATGGGAGATGTCCTGAGGCCACACAGCTCACGTCTGGACCCGGGGACCATGGAAAGGTTGACTTTCATCCAGTTCAACCTTTCCATGTTGGGGTTGCCCCAACACTCCAACACCTAGGTCCACTCCTCAGTCATTCTTCCACTGGTTCCAATCATGCCTCCCTTGTTCTAACATGCCCAACTACCTGCACTTATGCCTGCTTACCTGCCTGCCTGCCTGCCTGCCTGCATTCCCACTCAATTTGAAGGGTTCAATAATTATAGCCCAATTTTTCTAGGCCTTGCCTGGCTCCAAACCAGGGAGGACCACTCAAAGTTTAATTTTGAAGGGTCAAAATAAGAGGGGTGGAACTTGAAATTCACTTGTGGCCTATTACAGCTAGAAAATCCCAAAGTCGGGAAGGGGATAATCCGTCTTAGCACTCCTGCTTCCCTACTTTGACTGTCTACTACTATGTCTCCCCCCCTGGGTTGACGAAACTCTGTCTCCTGGCGTGACAAAACTGTAGCTTGGGCACAATGTAAACTCCCTTCCCTTGGTTTATACAAAATGGTTTGCTGGTTGCACACTCATCCTGGCACCCAAACTAGCTGCCGTGCTGCAGCTTGTCCCTGCAACTCAGCTTTAGCACCCGGGATGGCTTGTGGAGTGGACAATGGACACACAGAGAGACTTGCCGTCCCTGGGCAAGGACCAGGGACTTCTGAGCCACCTTTGCACTGCTGTTCAGGAGGAAGTAGAGAACATCTAGACACACAGACAGGAACTGTGTAGGACAAAAGGATGCTGGTAGATGAACCATGGCCCAGAAAAAATGTCTGCAGGTCAGAGGATCCGGTCGTGGCCTGGAGTGATCCTTAGAGCACCAACCTGATGAAGACACCAAGACGGGCCTTATCTCTGGAGAAGGGATGACTGGCTGACTCTCAGCCACACGGGTGGTGAAATGCAAAGCCTCAGTAGTACACCCTTACCAGCAGCAATGAACCAGACAACACTGTAGTGGTTGCAGCTGTGCAAACTTGCCCTATTACCAACCCCATCCAACCAATGCCTGTATGCCTCCCATCCTAACATTCCCCAGCCCAACGCAGTTGTGCCTGGCTGTCTGTTGTATGACTGCCTGCCTGAATGCCTGAATGCTTTGCCTGCCTGCCTGGCTGCCTGCCTTCCTCCCTTGTCTGCCTGACTGCCTGTAATCCCGCTCCATGCATGGATCTAATAAGGGCTACATAATTAGCCCAGTTTTTTTTAGGGCTTTCCTGGTCTTCTTTATAGCAGCCCAGAAAGGTTTCTTTCTAGGGTCAGTGTAGGCCCAATATTTCCCCACTGGCCATGGCTGGTCAGAGTGTAGTACACCTTAAATACCTGCCTGCCTCAATGGGTTCCTCCCTTCCCTTGGGGTTTTGGAGCCACTCTGCTTACAAAGTGGTTGAAATGCACTTTACAACAACCTACCTCAAAGACTGATTAGCAGGGGTGTAGCTCTCCTTACGGCCTTAAAGAAATAGCCCTGTTCTCCTGCATCCACTCTGTATCCTGGGTTGCTGAAACTCGGTCTCCTGGGGTGGAAACTCACTCATGCCTCTAACAGGCAGAAAAACCCTAGGTCAAGGAGGGGAGAATCCCTCCTTGCACTCCAGCCTCCCTGCATGCATCCACTCTGTCTCCATTCCGGGCTGATGAAACTCTAGCCTGGTCTCCAGGCAGTTCCCTAACCTGTCCTCTGAATGAGGAGGGTAGGAAAGTCACTCTGGCCTCTCAAAGGCTGAAACAATCCCTCCCTTCTGGCATTTTGGCTTTGTGCCTTCCCTATCCTGGGTGGGTACCCTGCCAGCCTGCCTTCCTACCTGCAAGCCAGATTTCCTGCTTCCCTGCCTGCCTGCACTTATGCCTGTCTGCCTGCCTGCCTGCATTCCCACTCAATTGAAGGGTTAGATTATGCCAAAATTTTCTAGGCCTTGCCAGGCTCCAAACCAGGAAGGACCACTTAATGTTTATTTTGAAGGGTCTTTGTAGGCCCAATGTTTCTAGGCCATGCCTGGTCTTTACACATTAACCCAAAGATGAACAAATCACAAGGAAACCATTGGATAGAACCAACCTGCCACTTTCTGAACATGAGTGAAAGCAATGCCCAAAAACCAGGTGCTTCACAGAATTTTCTAATTCTGAACAAATAAAGGAAAAGATGGCCACCAGAATGAATGGCCAAGGGAGGCCAACTTTAACAAGCACATCAACTACCTGGAACTAACCAGGGATTCACAGAAATCTTTCTTTTCTTTCAAGGTTGCGTCTGGCTGCCACTATAAACGCAACCAACATTATTATAGTCGCTCATAGGGGAGGCAACTCCATCTCCTGGGTAGGCTGAACTGTGGCCTCCAAAAGGGTTGAAAAAGTTGAAATCCCTTCCCTAGTAAACTTCCCGGCACTCAGGCTTCCCTGCGTGGACTGTGCCTCCTGGTTTGGAGAAACTCGGTCTCCTGCGTAGACTAAAATTA
>JAHTLZ010000237.1:8284671-8309830 GCA_023846285.1 Phrynocephalus versicolor | reverse complement strand
GTTGTTGTTGTTGTTGTTGTTGTTGTTGTTGTTGTTGTTGTTGTTGTTGTTGTTGTTGTTGTTGTTTTGTGATGAGACACTCCCTTTTTGCTTCAACTCTAGGCTACCTATGGGGGAAAATGGAATGGCTTCCCTAACCATCCCAGTCAGCATGTCTGTTGTACAGTGAGCTCATCTTCGCAATATCCATCATTCAGACTTTTTGTGGCATAAGCTTCACACTTCAGTACTGATGGCAAGCAATGCGGTGACCTCTCCCATTAGCCACACTGCGTTCAGGCCTTATTACTGGTTCCCAAGAGAGCAGCAATAGATTGTGCTCGCAGCAGGATTCGGCATTGCATAAGACAACTTAAAAAATGGGGGTGCTCAAAAAACTATGAAATCTGACCTCAAATCAGCACCAAATTTGGCATGGATGCAGCAGAAAGCCTGTTCTTGCTCTGTGCTAAATTTGGGGACAGTTAGTCAAAAGGTTTTTGAGTTATGATTTTTTTTTTAAAAAAAAAGGAACACTGTTTTTACCCCAAGCAAAAGTGAGCAACCTTGAGCTCTGGCCAATTTAAAACAGATCAGATTCGCAGAACCTGAAAGAGAAAATGTCCCTTGCTGCTTTTTTAATTTCACAGGAATTCAGTTGTTCGTGGCCCTAACAATTTCAAACAGCAATTTTAAAGCAAAATAAACTATGGGTTTCTAGACTTTGTTTTATAAGGTGCAAGCATTCTAAACAGACTGAACTTATGATCCTGCTACTCAGACCCCCATTCAGTAATTGGGGGGGGGCATTTAACTCCTTCCTGGTCAAACATTTTTAACTCCTATCTGTGAAAATACTTGCTAGTTGTGTTGTGGTTGGGGACAACCATTAAACAAGTTTACTCATAACTTTATCCAGTTTATTCACAAGTAAGGAGACAGTTGCAGCATAAGGGGAGAATACTGAGGTGACGTTAGGGAGACAGAAGGGAAGTAACCCCTCTTTTCTCCTCATTTCTCTTGCTGTATATGAATTAGTAAAATGTTCCCCCCGCACACGCGTGCTAATTGTGTCTCACTCTTATCTCAATTTTCAAGCCAAAGAGCCAGTATTGTGCAAGTCTGTGGCCATGTGACCAGCGTGGCTGAATGCATTTCTGCACACAGAACACTATTTACCTTCCCACTTTTTGCGGTGGTACCTATTAATCTACTTATATTCACATGCTTTCGAACTGCTAGGTTGGCAGGAGCTGGGGTTAACAGCAGGAGCTTACTCCACTGTGTGGCTCCCGGGATTTGAACCATCAACTTTGCAGCTGACAATTTCAGTGCTCTAGCTCACTGAACCACCACGCCCCCTATACGATTTACTGACTTCTAAAATGCCCTATCATTAGGAGCTCCTCTCAGATCTTGCAAACCAACAACATCTTCTATTTGATTTGTTCTCCCTTCCTGATACCCCTCTCCACTAAGTTGTGTCCAGATCTTGCAACCTAATAGTTGTGGCTGCTTTTAATGAGTCAACCCATCTCATGTTAGATCTTCATCTTGGTCTACCAGTTCACCCCACTTTTCCAAGCAATATAGTCTGTTCTGGCGACTTCTGTATTTCCATTGCATGGGCATGGTAGAACAGGGTCAGGCTACCATTTATGATCAAGTGTGAGATCAGGCTTGACTTGACTGAGCACTCACTTTTCTGCTTTTCTGGCTTAGTGGACTAAAAGGCACCGAAACTGTAGATTGCAAAGTAGGCAGCTCGGTGGTTCGAATCCCGGGTGTCACGCAGTGGTGCGAGCTCCTGCTGATAACCCCAGCTCCTGCCAACCTAGCAGTTCGAAAGCATGTCAATGCAAGTAGATAAATAGGTACCCCCTTAAAAAGCGGGAAGGTAAAACAGTGTTTCCTTGCAGCCATGCCGGCCACAGGGCCATGGACTTGCATAGCACTGGCTCTTCCGGCTTGAATACGGAGATGAGCACTGCCCCTAGAGTCGGACACGACTAGCATGCATGTGCGGGGGGAACCTTTACCTTTACCTTAGTCTCAGCACAGCAATGCCACATTTCATGTGACTTGATTTTTGCCCCTATTTCTTCACTACCTTTCCTTCACATAATATGAATGATTTTGACTTTGGTTTCCAGTGACAGTCTTTGCTTACTCCATCCCCCCTTTTTTGTTGTTTCAAAGCAAAGTGACATTTTTCGGAAAACATGTACGCAATCTGTCTGTAAAGCTTTCTTTGGTCCAATACAAGTTTTCTTCCTTGGCTTGCCTAACTCAAAGAAAGGGATTGTAAAATGGAACATCGTGTTCTAGACTGCATTTGGCAAAGTGGGCATGGCGACTTTTCTTCAATCGTTTCTCCATCATATGTGCTGCACCTGCTCACACCTTTGCTTCACAATTTCATTAAATCCAAAACAGCCCTTGAAAATATTTTGACTCAGAGGGTCTACAGAAACATCCAAGCCGCTTCACTTCTGCCTTCTCTCAGTAACCTTAGTACAGATCATATGTTTTTCTTCCTGGATTCTCTAGCACTAGGTAAATGCATGCAAGGGAAGTTGGAATTTGTGTACAGCATATTTGTATAGAAACTCCTATTTTTAAAAGCCAGGGTAATCCAATTCTTCTTCTTCTTCTTCTTCTTCTTCTTCTTCTTCTTCTTCTTCTTCTTCTTCTTCTTCTTCTTCTTCTTCTTCTTCTTCTTCTTCTTCTTCATCATCATCATCATCATCATCATTAATTAATTAATCAATTAATTAACCCTCTGGTTTATGAATTTCGGATATTGTGCTGCTGTACCCACAATTCAAAGAGCCAGGAAATAGTCCAAGATTGCTGCATAATATTGTGCCTGCATTGACAGAAGGAATAAGGATGTCCGGCATTTCATCACAGAGGGCAGCTTGACTGTTGACACTACTAATGGCAGCAGTCACGACAGCAACAGCAGTCTACATAATACCCTCTTTCGCTCGCTATAATTCACAGTTGTTGAAAAACAAGCCTGGCAATTGTTTTATGTTTGGGTGTGAAGTGGTTAACTGATTTTTTTTAAAAAATGAGTCAGCTTCTGGGATTTTCCTTTGTGTGGTGTCACTTTGAGAATGGTACTGGAGAGGCCTTCCTCTCCATCCTGCCACCTTCACAGGTAGAGAAACAGTAGGGGGCTTTCTCTGTTGCTGCTCCGAAACTTTCGCTTCAGGCAGGCTTTCCCTGACTGACTGCCTTGTGTTTGTTTTTTTGTCCCCACCGCCCCTTTAAGAGACAGGAATCACGATGACGATGGGGCTCGGGGAGGCTTCCACCGGCAGACCGAGGTGAGCCTGCATTTTTTCTCCCTCCCCTCACGCAGACAGGAGCAAGGAGTGCGGAGGGGTGGGAACACAGCAAGAGCTACAAACCCCCAAGATCTCTGGTCTGAATTTAAGTGACCAGCGGATCTTAGAGGTTATGTAAAAGTGCCCTATGTGGAGGTTTTTTAAATGAAGCATTACACCTATGACTTTGAATGGCATTTGGTATTCCTTATTTTTTAAAAAGTATTATATTCATTTGATCCTCTTAGTGTTGTAGACTCAGTGGGTTAGATTAAATACTGTATTTTAATTGTTGTAAGCCCTCCTTAGGGTCTTTTAAAGGAGAAAGGCGGATTTTTAAAATTGCTTAAAAGGTTTTTTTTAAAGTTTTTAGGGAAGTGGAAAGCATGTTGTGTTGGTCTCTCAATGAAAGAAACCCCAAAGAGGAATTCAAATTGTGGATATTTAAAAATGCTAGCATCTCAGAATAGGTCAACAATGCCAAAAGTCAAGGGAAAGGCAATGGGTGGAGGCTAGTTGTGTTGTGGAGGGAAGGAATCATGGATCGATGGATGGGTAAATAGAATAACATGTCTAGGGAACTTGTGAAGATGGCTTCTCCATCAGAATAACAGCATCTTACATATGATGATCCTTGCTGCGGTTCCGCCAAGGACAGGTTGCCATGAGAACAGCCATAAACAATTCTGCATCATCATTCATCACCATTCCAATGCCTACTCCTTATCAGACTCTTGTTCAGTTAGGAGCAGTGGAAGCGCTCTCTCCAGTGACTGGGAAATATACTTCCCCAATCAGTTTATTCACCATGGCAGTTAGGAGTTTTCGCCATTTAGATGTACACACTGGCAGTCCCTGGGAAGCCAACCAGATACATCGATGGGGAATTCATAAGGTCATTGGTAAGTTAGATCAGGCAAAACACATGTGAGTGGATGAAAGAATACAAAGGGAGAAACTGAGGGGAAGGGACAAGGTATTTCAGCTCAATGGTCTCAGGGCAAAATTCAGCCATTTTCATTTAAACACTGCATCCGTGTAATGCCAGTAATGCTCAGGATCACCATGCCTAAGGCCTCTTGCAGGACCATCCATGGTACAGTACTTGGGTTTGGCTCAGGAGGCAATGAGCATGGAACCAAACATTTCCTAAACAATGGAATAAGGAGGGAGGAGGAAAGGAGAGGCACAGCTCTCAGGGCAGGCCTGTCACCAGGGATGCCTTGTGCAGGTCTCTTCATTCTGGAAGAGGGATGGGAACTGAGAGGCCTTTGACATTTTTAAGGGGAAATCTGACTCCAACTTGTCTGAATGGCTTGGGGTTCCTCCAGACTGGGGCTTATATTTATACTGAACCTTCAGACTAGACATGGGCACGACTTGGCGAAATTCTCGTTTCCGTTTCCATTTGTCGTTTCCGTTACGTAACGGAAACGGTAACAAGAATTACTCCGCTCCAGCTCGAACCCGAACTGATAAAAGATAAATTGGGTCTGATTTGTCGTTGTCATTCATGGCATCGCGGTGATTGCACGATGCCAAGCAGCACAGAAAAAAAGTTTTTTTAAAAAAAAAAACCCGATTCCCGGCCAAAAAAGCAGGCGAAAATATGCCTGCCTGAGTGAGGGCACCTACCAGAGAGGGGTGGTTTCTGGGGGGGGTCCCCGGCCTCCCCCCCTCCTGTCCTGGGCTGCTGGTACCAGGCTGGGGGGGGGGGTCATCCTCGTTGTCCCGTCTCCATTTGCCATGCGGTGGGAGGGGATCCAAAATGGCGACCGCAATATTTATTTTTAAATCGTGGTCCAAAAACGTACCAAAGCACAACAGAAACATGCGAAAATTAGGTATTTTAAATGCCTGAATTTTTACAGTAGCAGCAGTGGGTTTTTCTTGCAATAAAACGTCTCCATTGATTTTATTTTATTTTATTTTTATTTTTATTTTTTTACACCTGCGCATGCACAATGATGGGGTGGCCATGGGATGGGACCATGCAAATTTTTTGACCCGTTCCACCAATCGCATGGCCAGGTTTTGACTGAGACTTCTGGATGTGCCAGTCGGGCATAAAAAGCCCACTAACCCTAGCCCTAGCCCTAACCTGAACCTGAACCCGAACCCATACGCCAGTACACTGTCCTTCTTAGTGGGTCAGAGGCACCCAGAGGTGCAGCCCACTAACCCACCCTAACCTTAACCGTAACCCTAAGCCTAGCCCTTACCCTAACCCCAACCCTAACTCAGATCTGTACACAAGTACGCTTCCCAGTCAGAGGCACCCAGAGAGGTGCCTCTGCCATTTACCCCATCCCTAACATGTACAGTTACGGTACGTGCTAAACGCTTCCCTTAGTGGGTCAGAGACACCAAGAGAGGTGCCTTCCAGAGCCCACTTACCCCCAACCCCAAGCCCAAACGACAAACGACAAACGGAAACGGAAACAACAAATTTTTGAAAATGTTCACGACAAACGGAAACAACCCGCAACGGACCCACTCCGACAAACGACAACTCGAAACGTCATTTTTTCTGGTCATGCCCATCTCTACTTCAGACTGATCCCAAGATCAGAGGAGTCTTCCCCTGGCAGGCAGTACACAATGGCTTGTTTTTGTTTGTAACTACCCAAAAACCTTGTCTTGTGTCACCATCAAGGGCACCTTTGAGGATCAAGAAACTAAGAAAAATGCCTCCCTCCAAGATAAAAAAAAAAGAGAACCAACAATGCTCCAGGAGGCTCATATGATCTCATAGGTTGCCTGAACCCAAGTTACTCAGGGCTTGACCAGTTAAAACCAGCACTTAAAACTTCAAACTGGAAATGAACCATGAGTCAGTGAAGCTATTATAATAATCTTTTTTTATTCTGCTTGTAACAGTTCCAATCAGGAATCTAGCCGAAGCGTCCTGGACCTGTTGAAGTTTCCAAACACATTCCCATGCAGGGCACATTACAGTAATCCAGCTTTTTGAAAGGTTCAAGGCTCCCTCCCTAAAGGACACCACTGTGATATGTGGGCCTCTCATATAAAATTTGACCAAACCCACAGGGGTTTGTGTGTGTGTGTGTGTGCGTGTGGAGGGGGGGAGAGTGAATGGAAATCAGCTGTCACTTTTAAAACATTTCCCTTCAACATGCCTGTACATTTCCCTTCTGAAAATTGGCCAGTCTCTTTGCTAGGCAACCTCTAGTCTTTATGTAATTTTTGAAAAGAATTCCGTACTCTACACATAAGAAGGGAAGTGCCTCTTTTCGGGATTATGAAGTCTGCTACAGTATAGCTCTCCCTTCCACTCTTCTGCTAAGGTTTGGCAGGTTTAATGTCTTCAGAGGGAACAACTCTCCTTAGAAACATTACCCAACTCTGTCCAGAAATAAAAGTGCTGACAACAATTTCCTTTTTTAAGAGATCATGTGGGGGAGGAATGGGGTTCCGTATTTCTTGTTGAAATCTGGCAGCCATAGCTACCTCTTTTGGGAGCATAGTACACCCCAACATTTGATTCAGTTCTGAGGGTTACCGGATTTACACCAAGGATGCACATGGAGGCTGCTGTGTGTGCACTGTGAATGCTTCACAGGACACACAAGAACAATCTGGAGCAAATCCCTTTTAATTTGGGTTATCACACTGCTCAGGATTAGTCTGGAGGTTGAGTCATGGCAACTGGACTTCTTTTTCTTGAGAGAGAGAAGCTTTTCGCTCCTCATCCAAACAGCTTCATCGGGACTGATGAAGCTGTTTGGATGAGCAGCGAAAAGTTTTGCTCTCTCTCAAGAAAAAGAAGTCCAGTTGCCATGACTCAACTTCCAGATAAACTCACCTGGATGACTGAGAATCTTTACAGACAGCTTGCCCCAGGGGCCCAATATACTGGAACAGCAGTATATGAACCGTGAAATGGCAGGGGGTGACTGTATTTGTTTTTTTACATGGTAGGTAGTTATTGGCCAGTAGATACCAATATAGGCATAGGTATAGGAATTTATATATACTTGTGTGTGTGTGTGTGTGTGTGTGTGTGTGTGTGTGTTTGTGTGTGTGTGTGTGTGTGTGTGCGCGCGCGCAGATTTAATATCACATATAATTGTGTTGGACCAGACAGACAGTGTGAACAATTAATTTTAGATATGTTTTTATAGGAAAGTGTCAATGGATTACAATAGAAGAACAAAGGCTTTATTGCATTAAAGGGTTTTTTAAATATGTTGTATCACCCTTTTACTAAAGCAGGATCTTGGGCAATTGTAAAACTTATCTTCAGGCTATTTTAAGGAAGTTTTTATATGTACATACTGTATATGTAGATATCTGTATTTGGGTTTTTATGTGTATGAGTGCTTGTATATGACTTCAAAGGAATTAATTAATAGTCTAAAATATTAACTACATGTCTGAGTATTTTATATGTATTTAATAAAGAATATTTTCTTTTTGTGGGTTGTTGATCATATATTGTCTTTCTTATCATCTTTATATTTACCAGGATAGTACTAAGCTGTGGTTGCAGTGCCATTGCTTCTCCTTTCCGCATGGCTCATCTCAACTGTATTGCACCTCATTGAGTCTATTTCAAGCTATGGCTTCCAGAAAGACATCTGAATCCAAAGCAAAAGAAGAAGGGCGACTTGTTGAAAAACAGCCCTGATAAGTGCTTTGTGTTTGAGCGAGAATATCTGATGGAAAAAAAATGAGTCAGCTTCTTGAATTTGTCCTTGCTTGGTGTCACTTTGTGAATGGTAGTGAGCTGAACAGAGTATCCTGTAGAATCAACCATCTTGACTGCTGCCATTGATGCTGTCATTCATTCGGGCTTCCTTTTGCTGCATAATGCTTGGGAGCCTTTTTCCTGCTGACAACACAAGCAAGAAGATATTGTGCAGCATTATTGGGCCGTTTCCTGGCTTTTTAAAACACGGGTACAGAAGCACACGATCCCACATTCAGAAACTGGAGATATTCTTGAAGAACTGGGTTTATTTTCCTTCGTAAGAGGAATGGTCATTTGCTTATATATTTAAGTACTAGCAATCTCTTTCCCTTCTGCAGCAGAGTTGCTTGGCGTTATGAGAAATGTCTCTCAGTTCCTCTTCTTTTTTTCCTTTTCCTTCTTTTGATGGTCCACAAGTTGTATACTCTTTCACCCAACACAGCAGTACCTATCGGCTTGGCTGTTGTTGTTTTCTCCATGAAACCTATTTGAAAAGTCATTAACTTCCAGAGTAAGGATGCTCTTGTTTGCACGTTCTGAAGTTTCTTTAAACCTGCAGCTACACGTTCCCTATGTTCCCGCATGAAAGTGGGCAGCCCTCCTTACCTTTACTCAAAAGAAGAAAGGAAAGAAATGCAAAGGCGATACCCACCCACCTCCCAAAAATACCCCTCACTCCCACCTTATGCGGGGAGGCTTTCTCTTGCCCCTTCCACATCTATTGTTGTTGTTGTGTCATTATAGTCATGACCGACTCTTCGTGACCCCATGTCCATGGCGTTTTCTTGGCAGGAATACTGGAGTGGTTTGCCAGTTCCTACTCCAGGCGCCTACAGCACCTACTATTCCCTGGTGGTCTCCCATCCAAGTGCTAACCAAGGCTGACCCTGTTTAGCTTCTGAAATCAGGCAGGATCGGATGTGCTTAGGGCATCTAGGCAACACCGCATCTATAGGAGGTCCTAAAAATAATGCTTCTAGGAGGATGCCACCATACCCTCCGAAACAGGTTGCAATCCACTCTGATGAGTGACAATGAAATCTGCTGCTGCCACTAGAAAGCCCTTCTTTCTTCTCACCCACCAACATGAGTCAAACTTAGAATAAAGCGGTGGGTCCCCCTGATTTAGAAGGGGACTCTGGAAGGGTAAATAACTTTATATTGGCACTGGGGAGATTGTTTTTTCTAGAATCCCTCAGCCAGCATGGCCCATTTTTGAGATCATTCAGAAATGTTTTCAAGCTCTCCTTTTTACCAGCTCAGTGCTGGCTGATGGAAAAGCACAATAACACACTCAGTGCCTAATGTGCACAGGCTTGCCTTTCCTCACCTGATTCACACCTGAATTGATGAGGCGGTAGCGTTGGCAGGTAAGGATTATATCACATCACCTTTCCATATGAGTTTCAGAGTGCTCCTAAGTAAGGGGGGGGAGGTGTCCCAGCTCTAAGGGAGAATAAATTGTCATGTCTTCTTTTTAAGTAGAATAGAGATAGATAGGCGAATTTCTGAACAAATCAGAAGCTCTCCTGAAGAACAGTGTTGAAACCACTGGCACATCGCACAACCTTAAAATTTATAGCACATGGCAGAGCACTTAGGGTAATGCTCCAATGGAAAAGTCAGACACCTACTAGGGGGTAAAATCTTGGTCCTTCCCTCTTCATTGGCAAAAAGCTCCAAGTTCATTAATCCCTAAACTTGGGGTCCCATATGTTCTTAGACTCAGACTTCCAGAAACTTTCACCACTAACTGTGCTGGGCAGGATTACTGGGAGTTGTAGTCCAAGAGCATCTGGGGACCCAAGGTTGAGAACCACAGTGCATTAGGCCCTCCTGATGCAAGGATGAGAAATGGAAGTATGTGAGAACGAATCCGTCTTTTTATCATTGCAGCAAGATTTCTTCAATCTAATTTGCTTTTTCCTTGATAAAGTTTAGGGAAACCCTCATAGGATTTCTAAGATGTTTAGTGGTCATTTTTCTGTCCCCACAAGAAACACGGATGTGTAGAATTATTACAACTCTTGTGCAGAATGGAGGATCTGTAGGCTCAGATTCTTTTTTAATGCATACAGAAGGGCTGTGGTATCCAGATTTTAACTAAATGTGCCATTACTTCTTGTGGTTTCAGAGAGGGTAGCCGTGTTAGTCTTTTCAAGAATTTCAAGCAAAAATCAAAGAAAAACAAAACAAAACAAAAGATACAAAACATGTGGCACCTTAAAGACTAACTTTCATATTTTAATGTAACATTTTGTGGACTACACATCCACTTCTTCAGACATATAGCAGCAGAATGAGGTGTGCAATATAATATGGGATGGGATATACATTTCATACCAGATATCTTATGGTTTGTGAATGTGGTCTTCTTGATCTACTTACCGGTTATATCCCCTTTTCTGTATTCCATATGGTGACTTTTATGGAAGAGGATGCTGGGTGGGAAACCCAGAGAAGGGCTAATATGAGCAACTGTGTGGTGTTAGCAGCAGAGATGGGCAAGAAGCACCAGTTTGGCAGCTTATGCCAGTTCGTTTCACAGCTTAACAGGTGTTTGATAATTCAGAGACCTGCCTCCTCTGGTGGATGCCCACTTGGAGGCAGCGGCTTGGCTTACCTGCCCTATTTCCTCTGGGCACTGCCTCTTGAGTGGATAGTTACCCAAGGAGATGGGGCTTTCAAGCCCGAAAGAACTGTTTGGCTGAGAAACGAATCATCACAAACTGCCAAACGGGTGGTTTGTGCCCACCTCTAGTTAGCAGAGCAAACAGGAGCAAAATAAATTTGTGGATTCAACTTCTACAAATGGGAATGGTCAGGAGAGCACATTTCCTCCATAAATGTCTGAACGATTCCCAGCCCAGACCTAATAATGTGATTTCAGCCACAGCCACACTTTGAAATCACGTCACATTTGTAGTTATGACTGTAGTGACACAACACACACACACAAAGGGCGCCAAACAGCCTTCTCATACCAAGGATTTTCTTCATAGTATTATTCCTTGCAGCTAGTTTGTAGTACATTAAAACTTGTGGAGTACAGCACCCAAGTAAATTAAACCAATAAATATGAGCTGTCAAAAGGCCTAGGTTTATTAAAGTATATAATATTATTCATCAAACTCCACAAAGGCCTATTTTCCTAGTACACTCTGCCCTCTTCCCTTCCCAGATGGCCTCATATTGAATTGGGCTTATCTGACCTTTGCAGGCCACGTGGCTAATGAGAAAACTTGTTTCCTGTTTTTGTTTTAATAAGTCAATTTATATAAATGTACATTGTAAGATAGACTCCTTCTCAGATGTGACCAGGGCCATGGGAGGCTTTTTGAAAGCCAAAAGTGACATTTGAATCATTTACCACAGCACAGGCTGCATCCTGGACTGTGAGAAAAAGCAGAGATGAGGCAGCTAGCCAACCAGCTTAACCCCATATTAGGTCTTCACCACAGGTTAACTCCACTACTACCCCCTTGATGTTTTCCTTTCTCTCATCCTTCCTCACAGTAAGGCCCTCCCATTCTGCTAGGAACCCATGAGTTAGTAAAGATCGAGGCTGAAGGCAAGGCAACTGCAACAACTAGCGATAAAGTAAAGCAAAGTGTGCTGCCTCTATATCACACCATACTGCTTAGAGCACTCTCTGGGCAGTTTAAAAGCAATTAGGGATAGGCATTTCATTTCGGAACCAGTAGGTTATGAAACGAACCATGTGAGTCCAGCTGGTCCTCAGAACCGGCTAATACATGCAGATCCAATTGCTTTACCTTTCTCTGTCTTACACAGGGTTAAAATCCAACAAGGAAGCATGCTGTGATGTAATCTGTGCTAGATCTGTGATGCTGGCCAATCAGGATCTGTGCAGGGACAGGCATAATCCCGCCTCCTTCTCTGATTGGCCAGCAGCACAAAGCAGAAAAATGACAGTGTGCTTCCTTGTTGGATTTTAACCCTGTGCGAGATAGAGAAAGGTAAAGCAATTGGATCTGCATGTATCAGCCAGTTCTGAGAACCACCTTGGCTCGTGTGGTTCATTTCGGAACAAAATGCCTATCCCTACAAGTAATTATATAGGCTACGCATTGCCCCACCCCCAGCAAGCTGGATACTCATTTCAATGACCTCAAAAGGATGGTAGGCTGAGTAAACTTTGAGCCAGCTGGCTACCTGGGATTGAACCCTAGGTCATGTGCACAGTTTTGGCTGCAGTACAAAGTTCCTGGCACAGTGGTTTATAGTCTTTACTAGAACCAACAAAATGTTGGAAAACAATGCAGGTGCTTTGAATTTCTCCAGAATCTCTCTACAACCAAGACTAGAGGTGGCTTACGATATCAGCTAAAATAGCGTAGAGAAAAATATTAAGTGATAATATTAAAAAACAAATTGGATTAAAATTAGAGATGGGCACGAATCAAAAAAATGATAATTCATTTCAATTTGAGATTCATCAAAGTTGACGAATCATGAATAATAATTTTTTTCTTAAGAATCAACAAATCAATTTGCCAATTCTTTTTTGGCTATAAAACCCTACAAAAATTCTCCCCAAGGGACATAGAGACACCAAAATTACAAGAAATCTTCTCCCAACTCTCCTCTAGAATCTCTCCACAAGTTTGGCAAAGATTGAGATTCAGACATCTGAGTTATATGCCCACAAAGTGCCCACCTGAAAGTGCCCTTTAGCAACGGGCTTGGGGAAACCCAATCTTCACCAAACATGGACGGATTGTAGAGAAGAGTCAGAGGAAGCTTCTCTGCAAATCTGGTGATTCTAGTTGCCTGGGGGCAACTTTGTGGGGTGGGGGTCTTTGGGGGGCATCAAAATCCAATCTTCACAGAATTTGTGAAGTCTTTAGGTGCCGGGGGCATTTTCTAGCCCAACAAATGAACAAAACAAAATTTGCTAACAAGTGATAAGTGACTCTGTGGATGTGGTCCTACTGTACTTACTATTATTTGCTTTAAATATTCTATTTTATCTAGGTAAGCTACCTTAGGTTTGTTTAAAGGAGAAAGGCAGAGAAAAATATTTGAAATAAAAATAAATGAAATTGTTACTTTTTAGCAGTTGAAAAATACATTCTTTGTTTTAAAAAAAGCTGTAATACTAACTAAACCTAGTAACTCATCCTGTTCATATATAGACACCTGCCCACTATAATGCCAAACATTCATTTGGTAGCCAAGATGAAGGACTATTAAAATGGAAGCATTCCTAAACTGTACATATACAGAAATAAGTAGTCTGCAACCTCCCTGGATCACTAACAGGACCGGAGGAGAGGTCCAGAGTTTAATAGCACATGGTGCCCCCAGGCAGAAGACCCAGCCTATGTAGCTCTGGGCAAGCTGCACAGGTCCAGAGTATCACAGAAAGGAGGGAACTGGTAATCCACTTCTCAGCACTTTATGCCTAGAAAATTCAAAAAGTTATAATCAACTGGAGACAACAAACAACTGCATTAAAATAATCTGCCACAATTATTTACTATTCTCTTTTAAAATGTGGAGCCTAAAGGCTCCACACCTGCCCGCAGCACCCCATGTTTGCCTTGGAGATGTCCAACTCGCAGTCATATAAATCTGAGATCACCCCATTGCAAATGACAGGGCTGTACATTTGCACACAAGGGATTCCTGCATTACTGCCTGTGCAGGCAGCAATAAAAGAGGCACTACCCAAGAACAGACCATTCTGTATTCATGAAAGGGTACCAGTCATTATAATATAAATTTCTAAAAATGCCTCCAGTGTCCACAGGCTTCTGTTTGCTTAACAGATAACGCACAAGGGTTAAAATTAGAACTAATGCTCATGACAGAGTATGTAAAAGATCCTTGATACAATAATACAGAGGTACAACAGTAATCGGAAAATTGTTCATCCAGACTAGAGATGGGCACAAATCGAAAAAATGACATTTTGGTTTTTCATTTTTCGTTTCAGATCTGTTTCGGTTCGTTTTTGTTTTTCGTGAATTTTTTGAAAAAAAATGCATTTCATTTTTTCATTTTTCGTTTTTCGTTTTTCATTTGTACCCGCTTTTTGCGTGACTTAAAGCATTTCCGCGCACGGACATCCCCCAACACCCCAGACCAGAGGGAAAACACTAAAAAAAAAAAAAGATGCTGGCAGAGACACAGTATAGACTAGCTATGCAGGGAGGTTGCAAAGGCAGCGGTGGGCATTGTCCAGGGTGTGAGGCAGCCACAGAGTGACTGCACTGCGGGGCAGGGAGGGTATGCATGCACACAGGGAGGCTGCAAGAGAAATCTCTTCTTTCTCTTCCCTAAGAGCCAGGTTGCAGCCAGCAGGAACACAGAGACACACACCTGCCTGGCTGGCCTAAAGTAACGAGCCGCAGAGACAGCAATCCCACCCTAACTCCCACTGCAGACTACAAGGAGGACAGGGGCTGCCAAAGCTTTTTCTGCCCTTTGTGGCTGCCACACCTACCCAGTCTGCAACCTGGGTATGCTATTGGTTGAAATTGTCCAAGAATTTACATGATCCCATCACATGGCTTGCATTCATCTTGTGGCTGGAATCCATTTTGTGTCATCCTTAAAGGGAAAAGAAAAAATATATCACAATGGGAGAAAGACAAAAACAAACATTTTAAGGACCACACCCCCTGGTAGGTAATATGTTTTAATACCCAAGAAATCAATATTACGCATCTGGGAGCTGTTTTGGGTCGATATCCCCTAACTCCTCTTAAAGGAAAAAAAATACAGCAATCTGAGAAAAGACATAAATGCACGTTTTAAGGACCGCAACCCACCTGGTAGGTATTATCAGGCAGAAAAAATAATTATCGCTGGGTTTTTACGGATATTCAGGATGTTTTTTAACATTTAAAAATGGCTCATTTCATTGCGCGTCGCCATTAATGAAAACGAAATGTAACAAACCTAATTTTCATGGTTCTGTTCGGTTTGTTCCAATTTCATCACAATTTTCATTATTCATTTTGTTACGTAACAAAACGAATAATGAATAACGGAATGAAAAAAATTTCATTTCGTGCCCATCTCTAATCCAGACCAGGAATTAAAAACATATTGGAAATATTCTCTGGGTCAGAAAAGCCCACACCGACTACTCAACCACACTATCCTAGTTGCCCAAGTGCGGGTGATGGCCAGAAAGGCCAAATGTGGTGATGGCTAGCGGGAAAACTTCCTGATTAATACCCTCCCAGCACCTTAGTCCAACCTGAGTAAGCAGTGCTTCCAGGCAGTTACCAGAAATCCATAGGACTAAGATAGCCCCCAATTCTACCTATCGCGGACTGTAATTGACCTGAAACAGAACTAGGTCAGTGGTAATAAGCAAAGCTTAAAAACCTGGCGTGAAAAGTCGCTCACTGAGATGAAGCAATGTAAACCATGGGTAGCAATGATATAATGCACTCTCTCTTTGGCTGAATATAACATAAATGTCAAACCTGTACAAGACTGAATTTGGTGAAAGAGGTGAGTAGAAAGGAGCACATGAAGGAGAGATATGTACCGTTGTGCTGCCTAAGACTGCTGTGCTGTAAGACCGCTGTAAATATTTGTAAATACATGTTTGGCACTGGGAAATGCTGGCTGGGGTTTGAAGCTTGTTGAAGTGCAAGCCGCCAAAAAAAAAAAAAAAAAAAAAAAACAAAGCTCTGACACAATCTTTAATTATGCTTATTTCAAAGCCTGAGAACGTTGCCACAGATGTGCGTCCTTAGAGACCGATGCCATTAATGAATCAGAATGTGAAAATATTTATGCCAATTCTTGCTAACAGGTTGAATAAATGTATAGGCAAATATATTGTTAAAGATCAAAATGGCCAGCTATGTGGAATGGCACACCTGATGAGGGAAGTTTTTAAGGTAATGTTGATGAAGATTCCCAGTCCTCCAGGTGATGTTATCCAGAAGCTGAGTCATGGCAACTGAACTTCCTTTCTTATGAGACCAAAAAATTTTGATTGTGTGAAAGTCAAAGAAAGTTAGTGGTGAGGCCTCCAATTAGTCTTGCTGTCACTAAACATATTTGGGGCATTTTGATTTGGTGGAATGGGACACACTAAACGTTTTGTGTAGACAGTTAGGGTTTGGTACACACTTTAATCATACATCAACTATACTCAGAGAACAGTGCAGCAATGTTAATTAATGATGGAGTGGCTGAGAAAATATCACTAAGCTGAGGAACAAGATAGGGTTGCCCCCCCAACTCAAATTTTATTTACACCTATAATTGAACTTATAGCAAATGCAATAAGAGAGAGTAAGAGAAAGTATGGTATAGGAGATAAAGAGCAAAATAAAATAAAACCATTGCTAATTATTAAGGATCCCTTAAAATCTATAGAAAGGATCCAATTTCATTTAATGCAATTTGAGGATGCAGTGGGACAGAGAATTAAGTGGGACAAAACAGAATATATGTTGCTAAACCACACAACGAAGGAGAGAGAAATAATGAAAATCAAACTTGGGTGATTAAATAAGCAATATAAGTAATGTCTATAGGGAATTCTTAATTTGGGGCAATTGACCTCCATATGTTAAACCATTTGCATAGTGGCATTGAAGAATTCTTGCCAACATCTTGTATTCAGAGGTAAATTACCACCGAAAAACCAGCCAGGTGGTTTTAATGAGGAATGGGGGCATTTTTTGTCCAACTTTCCAACTTTCTTTCTTTCTTTCTGAAAAAAAACCTTTATTTTTCAGCATATAAATTTTCCTCACCTCTGTTTCTTGCATTATTTCGCGATTGGTCTTCAGAAGGTAAACATGTCCTTATTTGCAAGAAGAATGGCTGAGGCCTACATGTCTCAGTAAATTTCATTGCAGGAGGGCAGACAGAGAATACACAGTATGACTCCAAGTATTCCTTCAATACTGTGGTATTTAGTTAGCTATAAATTATTAACCATCTATTTCATTTTTTCATTGCCTTATTTTTTAACTTTATTATGTCCCATCTTCTATTTTTTCTGCTCCATTTCTGGTTCCTCTCTGGTCACTGCTTGTGCAAGGGGGGATCCCCTAAAATCCCTAGCACAAGTAAAAAGTACAATTCAAATCAATGTGACACTCTTTTGCTGTCCTGTTGATGAAATGTTGAAACTGCAAGATGAAGATTGGCCAGAGAAAATGTCCGAGTGTCATGCCAAGAACGCATTACACACTGCAAAAAACAGATTTCTGTTTTCAAATTGCAGTTTTGAACCACCTTGCTGTTAAGGCTATCAAAAGTGACATGGATGGATGGATGGATGCATTCATGCATGGATGGATGGATGTGTCAAGAACCTCAAGATTTCATTTGCTGGTGTTGTTCCTACTGCACCTGTCCCAGGTTGCTTTGTTGGCTGAACTAATGCTGCAGCAAGTCAATTCGTGGTAAATTGGTTTGGTTTTTTTACACGTAAGTCAGAAAGTGGCAAGAGCATTGCCTTGCCTTCCTGGCTGGAAAAATTTGGATTCACTCTCCCAGAGGATCCCAACCAGCACAAACACAGTAACTTTTCCTGTCTCCAGTAAATAAGAAAGTAAGGGCGCTTTTACACGACCCCTAAGATCCGCTGGTCCCTTAAATTCGGACCAGAGATCTTAGGGGCTTGTCGCTCTTCCTGTGTTCCCACCCCCTTCGCACTTCCTGGCTGCTGGCTGCGTGAGGGGAGGGAGAAAAAAAGGAAGAAAGACCATGGCTCACCTCCGTTCTGCCTCGTTCTGCCTCTTGCTCTTGCCGGCTCTTGCCGGGGCAACATTCCAGTAGCTCTTAAGTAGCTCTTAAAGGGGCAGGAGCCGAAAAAACAGCAAACAGAAGCGAGGAGAGCCCCACACTCACTATCGTTGCACCGCATCAAAGAATTTTCGCCTCCAGAGAGAAGGTACTTGAAAGGTGCGCTGGTAGACGCTAAAGTGGGCGTGGTCGCACTTAATTGCCTGTAAACTCCGGAGCTGGTGGGGAAACATTTTTAAGCTCCAGAGCTTGCAGACATTTGCTGCAGAGTTTAGGGGTCGTGTATAAACGCCCTAAGTTAAGTAGATGACAGTTGTGCCTCCCTTGCTTTTTCATCCATGACATATGAAACTTGACTGTGACCCAGAGAGAGTTCTCAAGAGAAATGAGCTATTTAAGGATTTACTAGTGCCACCCCCATGGGGTTTTAAAGCCAAATGGGGATTTGATCCCTAGTCCATCACCTTAATCACTACACACTGACTCTTCCTACCTAGCTACCTTCTTCTTCTTCTTCTTCTTCTTCTTCTTCTTCTTCTTCTTCTTCTTCTTCTTCTTCTTCTTCTTCTTCTTCTTCTTCTTCTTCTTCTTCAGTCATTGAGTCGTGTCCGACTCTTCGTGACCCCATGGACCAGAACATGCCAGGCCCTCCTGTCTTCCACTGCCTCCCAGAGATTGGTCAAGTCCATGTTGGTTACATCAATGATGCCATCCAACCATCTCATGTTCTGCTGTCCTCTTCTCCGTTTACCTTCAATCTTTCACAACATCAGGAACTTTCCCCAACTACCTTAGTTACTAATAATTCAAAATGCTACTTTCCCAGCCATGAGATCACACTTTGCTCCCTATGTTAAATCAGTACCGTTGGGTTTTGTTTTTTATTTTTTATTTTTTTATTTGTTTATTATTTGCTTTTAACCAGGTACAGATTGTGTAAGAGGCCTCTGTATGTTTAGGTTTATAGGTGGTGGCCCTCACACAAACATCATCATGCCGAATGAGCAGGGTGCTTGGATCTTGCCTCCCCATGCATTTATTCATTTGCAAACACCGCAAAACCCATCTGAACAATATTTCAGTAGCAATTTAGAAAGAAGGAACAGGGTGGGTGGTGCGTGTGCTGAAACCAGCAAGAAGCAATCTGCGTCAAAATCTGGGCACACACCCCATTGCTGTCTCTATATCAGGAACCTGTTGCCTCAAACGAATGAAAAAGAGGTGGAAACAGGGAAGGGAAAATGCAATAATTCCTGTTTTTAAATGATGCAAAACCACCATAAGCAAATCTGTGGGACAATAAAGGAGCACAGCCAGGGGAATCTTATCCCTGCGTTTATTGTGTTGCTATTCTTTGCATCTTATTAAATCTCCTCCTTTCTTTCTCTCCCCCTGCCCCGACTTCTGCCAAGCTGTCGTTGGTCTAGCATACGTTCCTTTCAAAGCACCTTTGTCGCAATATCCTGGGCTGCTGCTAGCTAGGGGAGATGCTGGACTCTTGAAAGAAGAAGCCCAGCCGGTGCCCCAGAGGATGAATAGAACCTGCCGCCTGCCCACTGAGAAAAGATGTTGCTGATTGTGTGCATGCTTTCGCTAAGGAGCATGCAAAAACCACTTAAGAAGGGCTTGGTGTTTCAGCATGTTTTAGATTATTTTCTTGGTTTCGATCCCTCTGAAGGTGTTAAGAGTATTCACCTTGACGAAAGGAGAAGTGGGCAGGGAGGGTGTGTGTGCTGTGGGGCCTCAAGAGAAAATCCAACCACAAAGGAAGCAATCCCTTTATTAGAGCACCAAAAGGTGAAAGGTGACATGAAATGTGAGTTTTTGAGTGATAAAGAGAGTCCCCACCCACCCATACTGAATATAGTAAATTTGGGTAGTAGGTAGAAAAACAGGAAAGTTCCCCTCCCCGCCCCCGAAAAAAAATCTGGCCAGATGTTGAATCATTAAGATCCCTTCTCAACAGTTCCAAGATGGAGGAGACTTGTCAAGTGAGGAAAGGAAAGAAGGAACTAGAGGTATTTGTACACGACCCCTAAACTCCGCTGCAAATGGCTGCCAACTCCGGAGCTTACAATTGTTTCCCCACCAGCTCTGGAGTTTGCAGGAAATTAAGTGCGACCACACCCACTTAAGCACATCCCAGCGCACTTTTCATGTACCTGCTCTTGGAGGGTGAAAATCCCCAGATCCGGATGTAATCTGGTGAGTGCCCGGCTCTCCTCCCTTCTGTTTGGTTTTTTTTTTTTTTTGCCTACCGCCCCTTTAAGAGATCTGAATGCTGCCAAGAACAGAGGGAGACCGGCAGAATGGAGGTAAGCCGGCATTCTTTTCTTCCTGTTTTTTCTCCCTCCCCTCACACAGACAGGATCAAGGAAGTGCGGAGGGGTGGGGATGCAGGAAGAGCAACAAACCCCCAAGATCTCTGGTCCGAATTTAAGTGGCCAGCGGATCTTAGGGGTCATGTGAAAAGGCCCTAGGATCATTGGGTTGGGTGCGAGGAAAGGTAAATGGGAGAGAAACAGGGAGAGGAAGAAAAAATGGGGGCTTCAGAGGAGAAGAGTACAATCATTGTTTTGTTAAGTTGCTACTTAAGCAGGTTACTTTATACCGTGTGAGCCCTATTATCAAGTATTTGTTGCTCTTAATAATTCTCTTCATCACTTGTGTCTATTGAACTCCCTCCTTACCCACCCCAGTCCTTTCATCACTTCTTACAAATCCCTCTGTAGAATGGGTCCCAGCTTTCACATCCTTTCTCCACTAGTTGGTCCTTGAACTTTTCTGCCGACAGTGATAGTTGCAATCTAGAGCAGGGATGGCAAACCTTTTTGGCACCAGATGCCCAAACTCAGTGATGCAGATGACGGCAGTGGCGGTGGGGTTGGGATTGGTGGCAGCGGGGGTGGGGGTGGGGGTGAAGGCAGCAAGGGCGGCGGGGTCGGCAAGGTCAAGGTAATTGGTGGTGGCGGTGGGAGGGGCAGGGATGGTGGCAGTGATGTGGTGGATGCGGGGTCGGTGGCAGCAGGGGCGGCAAGGGTGATGGCGATTGGGACAGCGATGGTAGGGTCGGTTTGGCATGTGACATGCTCCCTGCCCCCCCCACTTCCCCCTCCACAAATTCCTCATGGCTGGTCCAGCGGATGGGGAAGTGGAGGGGCAGGGAGCATGAGCTGCAGAGAGGAAGGAGCTGTTGAGAGGAGCACACGGCCAAAGGGCAGATTGCTAACTTCCTGTTTTTTTGCAGGAGCAAGGGGAGGAGTTTTAGCTTTAAATAGCTGCTACCAGCAGTCCCTCAGTCCTTTTCTGGCTGAGCTGCAGAGAGGAAGGAGCTGTTGAGAGGAGCACACGGCCTAAGGGCAGATTGCTAACTTCCTGTTTTTTGCAGGAGCAAGGGGAGGAGTTTTAGCTTTAAATAGCTGCTACCAGCAGTCCCTCAGTCCTTTTCTGGCTGATCTGCAGAGAGGAAGGAGCTGTTGAGAGGAGCACACGGCCAAAGGGCAGATTGCTAACTTCCTGTTTTTTTGCAGGAGCAAGGGGAGGAGTTTTAGCTTTAAATAGCTGCTACCAGCAGTCCCTCAGTCCTTTTCTGGCTGATCTGCAGAGAGGAAGGAGCTGTTGAGAGGAGCACACGGCCAAAGGGCAGATTGCTAACTTCCTGTTTTTTTGCAGGAGCAAGGGGAGGAGTTTTAGCTTTAAATAGCTGCTACCAGCAGCACGCGCCTAACGGCGCGTGAAAACTAAAAAAAAAAAAAAAAAAAAAAACTTATAATTTCTTCTGGGTATAATTGCACTGGAAACTTCCTGACGTGATTGCAGTTGGAGTAGAGGTGCTTTAGCAGCCCCTACACAGTTAGATTTTTAATAAACAACAAAAGAAGAAAAGAGTCTTACTAGATTAAAAAAATTAGTGCAAGTTTACATTTTTTTTGAGACCTTCAATACATTTTATTGCGCTCGTTAAAATGGAGTTGGAGGAAGCAGCTGTAGTTACCTGCAGTACTTGTGCCATGTTTGTTATCTTGACAGAGCGTGTGCAGAACTACATCTGCTGCAAATGCAAGCTGGTGGCGCTATTGGAAGAGAAGGTCCAGCAGCTGGAGGCTCGCATATCCGACCAGCAACATATTAAGGAGCTTGAGCGGTTCCTGGACAGAGCAGAACAGACTATCCAGGTCCAAGAGGAGACAGGGCAAACTTCAGAGGAGGAAGTCACTCCCGCAACTCAGGAGGTGGATGGGTGGAGGAATGTGACTCAAAGGAGTAGAAGGCCAAGGCATCGCTCAGAGAGTCTCATCTTGTACAATCAGTTTGAAGCTCTTTCCCTCAGCACACCTCAGGAGACACACATAGAGGAAGAATTGGTTCCACCGGAGGATCTCTCCCTCATCACCATTGATGAGATACAAGATCAGGTATATGTTGATGACCAGGCTGCAGGAGAGAAGCTCATTGTACTAGGGGATTCTATAATTAGAAATACAGAGGGATGGATTTGTGAGAGGCATGATAACCGTATGGTCACTTGCCTGCCGGGTGCAAAGGTTGCAGACATCACCAGAAATATAGATAGCTTGTTAGAGAGAACTGGGGAGGAGCCAGTGGTCATGGTACACATCGGTACCAATGATGTCGGGAAGGCCAAGCGGTCAGTCTTGGAAGCCAAATTCAGGTTGCTAGGTAGAAGATTGAAGTCCCGGGCTTCCAAGGTAGCATTTTCAGAAGTGCTACCTGTTCCTCGTGCAGGACCCGCCAGGCAGGCAGAACTCAGAAGCCTCAATGCGTGGATTAGGCGATGGTGTCGAGAGGAGGGCTTTAGATTTGTCAGGAACTGGAGAACATTTTGGGACAAGCCAAACCTGTTCAGGAGGGATGGGTTGCACTTGAATCATGATGGGACCAGATTGCTGGCACTCAACCTCAAAAAGGCAGCAGAGCAGCTTTTAAACTGATAACTGGGGGAAAGCCGACAGGAGCTGAGTGGCATCCGGTTCGGAACACCTCATCCTCAGGGAATGAGGTTGGAGAGGGTAGAGAATCACATAGAGAAGACATAGCAGGTATAGGTATTAGCACCGGGAGAATAACGGAATGTGACAGTTCATCTACTGAAAATAAAAGCTGTGGGGCGAATAGAACAAGGCAGCAGCTGTTGTTGCGGGACCCACTGTACAGGTGCTTCTACGCCAATGCTCGAAGCCTCCGAGCAAAGATGGGAGAACTTGAACATTTGGCAGCTAGGGATAACATAGATATAATAGCCATAACAGAAACCTGGTGGAATGTGGAGAACCAGTGGGATACAGCAATCCCAGGCTATAAACTCTATAGAAGGGATAGAGAGGGGCGGGTTGGAGGAGGAGTGGCCATCTATGTCAAAGAAGGGGTAAAATCCAGCAGAATGGAGATGGACAGAGGGTCTGACTCCACCATAGAATCACTGTGGGTTAAACTACCAGGTCCAAGGAGTGATGTGATCGTTGGAGTATTCTATCGTCCACCAGATCAAAACCTTGAGGGGGACCTTGAAATGAGGAGAGAAATCATGGAGGTGGCTAAGAGGGATAGGATAGTAATCATGGGGGACTTCAATTATCCCCACATTGACTGGGCCAATGCGAGCTCCGGGCAAGAAAGAGAAATTGGGTTTCTCGACTTGCTGAATGACTGTGCCTTAGAGCAACTTGTCACGGAGCCCACCCGAGAACAGGCAACTCTGGATCTAATATTGTGTGATACTCAGGACCTGGTCAGGGGTGTGAATGTCACTGAGCCTCTGGGGAACAGTGACCATGCTGCAATTACCTTTGCCATGCATGTTGGAGGAAGAGTGTCAACCAAATCAGACATAAAAACCCTTGATTTTCGAAGGGCAAACTTCCCTCAGATGAGGAAACTAGTTAGAGAGAAACTGAAGGGGAAGGTTAGAAGAATCCAATCTCTTCAGAGTGCATGGAGCCTGTTTAAAACAACAATAATAGAGGCCCAGCACAAGTGCATACCACAAAGAAAGAAGAGCTCATTTAAGTCCAAGAGGACACCGGCATGGTTAACAAGTGGAGTTAGAGAGGCTCTAAAGCACAAGGAGAGGTCCTTCAGTAAATGGAAATCCTCCCCAAATGAGGAAAATAAAAAGGAACACAAACTCTGGCAAAAGAAATGTAAGAAGATGATAAGGGAGGCAAAGAAAGACTTTGAGGAACGAATGGCTAGCAATATAAAGGGTAATAATAAAAGCTTCTTTAAATATGTTAGAAGTAGAAAACCTGCCAGAGAACCAGTTGGCCCTCTGGATGGTGAGGGAGGAAAAGGGGAGGTTAAGGAAGACTTGGACATTGCAGAGAAATTGAATGAGTTCTTTGCGTCTGTCTTCACGACAGAGGACCTTGAGCGGATTCCGCTGCCTCAGCCGCCCCTCTTGACTAAAGAATTAAATCAAATACAGGTTAAAAGAGAGGAGGTTTTAGGACTAATTGATAAATTGAGGATTGACAAGTCACCGGGCCCAGATGGCATCCACCCAAGGGTTATTAGGGAACTGAGAAATGAAATTGCAGATCTCTTAACGGTTATATGCAACTTGTCTCTTAAAACGGCCACAGTGCCGGAGGACTGGAGGATAGCAGATGTCACACCAATTTTTAAAAAAGGAAGGAGGGGGGACCCGGGAAACTACAGGCCGGTTAGCCTTACATCTGTCCCAGGGAAGATGGTGGAAAGCCTCATCCAAGAGAAAATCTTAAAACACATAAAAGAACAAACCTTGCTGAGAGAAAATCAGCATGGCTTCTGTAAGGGTAAATCTTGTCTGACAAACCTCTTAGAATTTTTTGAAAAGGTCAACAGGCACGTGGATTTGGGTGAACCGGTTGATATAGTCTATCTGGATTTTCAAAAGGCTTTTGACACAGTCCCTCACCAAAGGCTGCTGAGAAAATTGCACAGTCAGGGGATAAGAGGCCAGGTCCTCTTATGGATTGAGAACTGGTTGAGATCCCGGAAACAAAGAGTAGGTGTCAATGGGAAATTTTCACAATGGAGAGAAGTGAAAAGCGGTGTGCCCCAGGGCTCTGTCCTGGGACCGGTGCTTTTCAATCTGTTCATAAATGACCTGGAGACAGGGATAAACAGTGAGGTGGCCAAGTTTGCAGATGACACAAAACTTTTCCGTGTGGTAAAAACCAGAGAAGATTGTGAAGAGCTCCAGAAGGATCTCTCTAAACTGGGGGAGTGGGCTGAGAAATGGCAAATGCGTTTTAATGTAACCAAATGTAAAGTAATGCATATTGGGGCAAAAAATCCAAACTTCATCTATCAACTCATGGGCTCTGAGTTATCCGTGACGGATCAGGAAAGAGATCTTGGTGTGTTGGTG
>JAHTLZ010000237.1:8255393-8267977 GCA_023846285.1 Phrynocephalus versicolor | reverse complement strand
CCGACTCAGAAATGGGGGTGGGCGGTCGCGTGGAGAGAGGACTCGATCACGGAAGAGCCGGGGTGGGGGTGGGTGGGGTGAGAGAGAGAGAGAGAGAGAGAGAGAGAGAGAGAGAGAGAGAGAAGCCCCGCAACCTCCCGTTCCACCACCTTCAAAACAGGTGGGGAGTTACTTTGAATCTGCAGTTCTGCACTCCGTGTCTTCTCAGGCTTCCTCTCCCTCGCCTCCCACCCCGACTCCCCGGCCGCCCAGACGACACACGCATACACAGCGCATACAAACAGACACGCACCCCCGGTGGAAATGGACGGGACCGGGCGCGATAGCCCGCGCGTCGCCCCTCACCCGGCCTCTCCTTGCCCCGGGGTAGGATGTCAGGCCGGGAAAAAAAGGGGGGTTGCGGCTTGGCCGGGAAAGAGGGCGCCAGGAGGGCTCTTCTGCCGTCGATGCCGTGCCACCCGCCCACTCACCCCTCTTTTGTGCGCCCCGGGCAACCCGGGCCGCGCCGTCTCTCCCTTGTCCCTCCCGCGCGGAGTTTGCGCTGGCTCCCCGCGCCCGCTGGGCGGGCTGTCCATCATTCGTGGGCAGGAGCCCCGTCAGCGTCCCTAAAGAGAAGGGGAGGGAGGGAGGCAGCTGGGCGGAAAGGGGTGCGCGGAAGGGAGGGGGGAGAGAGAGAGAGGAGGAGGAGGAGGAGGAGACGAAGCGGCGGCAGCAACGTGCGCGCAAGCCGTGCTTGCCGGCTGTTTGCAGAGACGAGCAGGAGGAGGAGGAGGAGGAAGAGGCGTCGGCTGCAGCATCAGCATCAGCATCATCCCCGGCAGCTCCAGCCGCTGTGGCGGTACCGGTAGCGGCCCCAGCGACGGCGGCAACAGGAGGAGGAGGAGGAGGAGGAGCGGCGGCGGCGGCGGCGAGGCAGGCTTCGGGGGGCTCCCTTTCCGCCACCGCCACCGACCCCCTCGTTATGTCCCCGCCGCGCGCGTCGGCGGCGGCGGCGGCCACCGCCTCCCCGGCCAAGGCCGCCGGCGCCGAGGAGGACACGGGAGGATGAGGACAGGGGGGAGGCGGAGGAGGAGGAGGAGGTGGCGGCGGCGGCGGTGGTGGTGGTGGAGGCTCAGGCGGTGGGAGGCGGCGGAAGCGAGCCAGGGAGGAGGAGGAGGAGGAGGCGGCGGCGGCGCAGGCGGCGGCGGCGGAGGAGACGCGGAGGATGAAGTGGAGTGTCCGCGGAGCCTGCGCCGCGCTCTCCAGCTGCCTCCTGCTCGCCTGCGCGCTCAGCGCCGCCGCCGTGGGCCTCAAGTGCTTCTCGCTGGGCTCCGAACTCAAGGGGGAGCCCTTCCGCCTCGGCACCGCCGCCGGCGCCTTCTACTCGGGGCTGCTCCTCACCGCCGGCCTCTCGCTGCTGGGCTCCGCGCTCTTTTGCTGCCGACAGACCCCCGACGAAGCGGCCCAGGGCGGCGCGGCGTCCGTCCGGCAGCCCCCCGTCGGGCGCACGGGCAGCGAAGTGGCCGCCGTGCCCGTCTCAGGGGGCGACGCGGCGGCCGCGGCGCCCCCGTCTCAGCATCCCTCGCATTCCCCACCCAAGGCGCCCCCGCCGGGCGGGCGCCAGAACTTCTTGCTCCTGGGGGTGCTGGTCTTCATGCTGGGGGTGCTGAGCGCCTTCGCCGGGGCCGTCATCGACGGCGACACCGTCTCGCTGGTGGAGAAGAAGTACTCGCACTACTGCCTCCTGCAGCCCGCCGGAGGGACCCGCGCCCGCCCGCCCGGCGGCCCCGACGGCTCAGCGGCGCTCCGCTGCCAGAAGCTGCGCGACTACCAGCGCGGCTTGGTCATCTCCACCATCTTCAACGCCCTCGAGTGCCTCCTGGGGCTGCTCAACCTGCTGCTGGTCAAGAACTACAAGGCGGCCCAGCACCGCGGCCGGCGCCGACGGAGACGCCGCCGGCACCAGCATCCTTTGGCCGGGGGCCGTCGGCGGAGGCGCAGGGGCCACGGCGGCGGAGGAGGAGGCGGAGGCGGCACCGGCACTCGACGGCCTCAGCGCCAAAGCCAAGACTCCATCTTTTCCAGCGAGGACCCCGACTTGTCCCCAGGGGGCGACTGTCCCTTCCAGGCGGTCTCCTACATCAACGTGGGCGCCTTCCACGTGTTCGAGGAGGCTGGCGTGGAGGTGAACTGCGGGGGCCACCCTTCCGTCGAGTTGCCCGGCTATTCCCCCATGGACCCCGACCTCGAGGCCTCTTACCCCTATTGCTACCCGCTGCCCAACGAGCTGCCTCCTGCCTACGAGGAGATCTACCCCAGGGAGCCTTGTGCCAACCGCGTCTAGGCGCCAGGCGGACCCCATGGGAAACCTGCGGGGACCCTCAGCTGGCCGCTGGTCTGAAGGCCCGGGCAGGAGGTGAGCCTGGGCCAAAGGGGGGAAACCCCAATGGTCAGCCGGCGGGACCAGGAGCACAAGGTGAGGCCAAACCCGTGGGCAGCTTGGACTCCAACCCCTCTCCAGAGGGAGAGGCCGGTCTACTACCGGTGCATAGGATGAGAACAGGCTGGTGTGTGCTGTTCGGCTGGATCTGTCAGCAAGTTGAAATATTGGTCCAAGCTGCTTTGGATTCCTTATTATGAAGATCAGGCACACATCTCGCCCCCCTTCATCCCCTCTTGGATGGAGCAAGTCTTGAACAAGAGTTTTAGAAAAGTTGCCAGGGCTTTTGCAACCTGTTGGAGCTTTCTCCAGTAGGATCGTGTCAAGATTTCTCTCTTTCCGACTCCTTCTAGTTTCCTCACTAAAATCTTAATAGCTACCTACAAGAGGTTTATGGGACATCTGGCTTCTCTGGGGTTCTTTAAGGATGGCTGGGGCTACCTAGGTATGATCCTTTTAAGTCGCTTTTGATTTCACCTTGACAGTTTGTTGGAATCTTGCCCCTCTTCTTTTTAAAGTGTTGATTGGATTATGAACATTTCAGGGGGTGATTCCCACAGTCCTTGTTTGGTTCTGACCTTTTTCTCCCCCCTAATGAAATAGCCTTGGTCCCCAGTCCCCCCACCCTGCTGCCTTCAAGTTTATCTTCATGATAACCTCAGCTTTAAGAGCGAAAGAAATCGTTTCATTAGAGAACAAACCGGAACAAATATCAGCAACCATTAGAAAGATGTAAGGAAATGGGTCCCCACCCCCGTCTCTCATGCAAATATATTTGTAACCACAAAAAGAGACTGAAACCAGTTTCAGATACAACCTCTTATGTTTACAGCGTTCCTGGGATAGTTTAAGTTTAAAATTTATGGAAAATTTAAAACCATAGTTGGTCTTGTAAGATGCACATGATAAACCTGCACTTTTAAAAGGAGAAAAAAAAATCAACAACGACATTTTTGTACACTGATGTGCCTGCTTTTTGTTGATAATTTCTTACTGTAAAAGCTTTCAAAAAGTCTATAGTGAAAATGTTTGGTAAAGTCATCGCAAATGTAAACTTAACAAAACAGTTCCTTTACTAAAATAGAAATGCTATATGGAACAGAAGGAAAGTCCAAATGCCTCATACATTCCTTTTTTTGTGTTAACAAGTTCTATGTTTTTAATGCAAAACGGGTTATATTTATTTTTATTTTGTTACAAACATTTGATCTTTTTTGTACATGTACAACAAGCTGTTCTTGTAGGTACTTCCATTTTAGTGTTATCAGTTAATCTGAGAAGCTTGAATATTAAGTTTTTATTGAACTATAAATAGATCCATACATACATGACGTGTGTGTGTATGTGCGCGTTACACATGCATGCATTCTATGCTTTCAGCAGCCTTAAAAGATGGCCCTAAGTTTCAGTGGAAGTGGTAAAACTCCTTCAGAGTATGCTTTTAAAGTAACGTCAATGCCCTTTTAAGCTGAGAAAAACTCAACAAGTGATAGAAATAGTAATGCTGCACAAAGATGACTTAGATTGTACAGTAGTGATTAACACTTTCGGCAAAAAATGAAATACTTGGGGCAAAACTAGATGTGATGCAAGAGGCCTATAGTGTGATTTCATAATGTTTCTTTCTGTGTCAGCTTTTCAACAGGGTTGGCTACTTTGGATTTGTTTAGGAACAGTGCAGGGCAGCGGGAAAGAGGGTCCTGGCACATTAATAAGGGAATATTTCATCCTTTCTTTCTGGGTGCCCTTTTTCAGATCTGGGTATAACCCTCTGTCTTGAGGGACCGGGAGGGAGGTGGTCTGGGAAAGAAAATATAGCATTTTCTCCTTGCAAAGGTCTAAGCTGATCTGTGAGCAATTTAGGCTGGTGAAGCAGTGGTGAGAGAAATGACTAGCGCTCCAATGCCACTGCGCTGATCAAGCTCCGAGCCTTCTATGCCTGTTTTAAAGTTATCGAAGGGAATGTTGTGAGAGTCTAATCACAAAACTCTTGCCTCCTGCATGGTGGAGCCTTAGATCTGCTGGAGAATGTCAGTGAATCAGAGAGCAGACTGACAATGATTAAAAGAAATCGCTTTGGAAAGACTGTCATGCAAAAAAAGATTAAATTAAGAACGGCACAAAAGGATGAAAAGGAGACATGTTCACCCATATTATTCATATATTATTATAACTAATAAGTAGACGTCCACCTAGCAGCCAAATCTTTCATTAGGGTCCTGGAAGCAGGGACCAGCCTTTGCTTATTATACGACTTTGTAACATACCATGTATGCTGAAAGCGCTATATAAATACTTATTAATAGCAATTCATCTTAGAGCTTGCTATGGAATATGGTTATGATCAATAGAAGAAACAGTGTTAAAGGAAAACCGTTCTGTCCTATTTTTGCGATGTACAGAAGATTATTTTTAATTAAGGAGCTGAACAAAGTAAAACGTGCAACCTTAGATTTTAAAGACAAGAAAAGAAGATCAGCCCAACAGGAGTTAAACGCTCTCTGGGCTATTTTGTTATCTTGAGCTGTTTTGACTCGCATACTTTGTATAACTTAAAATGCAGAATGCCTTAGAACCTTTCAACAACAATTTAAAATGATGACTTTAAAAATGATAAAAAAAAAACTTGTAACCTAGATAACTGGGTCAAAAGCAACTTATCCGTTTGGTTAAGCCGCTTTAAATTTTTAGAAGGCTAGAGCTACTACTGCTACTTCTACTAATACTCAAAAGGTAAAATTCTCAACTTTGAAGAGAGCAAGCACAATGCTTATTTTTTACACACGACTTACAATATAAGACTTTGTAACGTACCATGTATGCTGGTTCAAGGTGGTGCTTTCTCTCTCTCCCCCCCCCCCCAATGTTGGTATATAGATTCTCTCTCTTGTCTCTCTGCTGATCCCTTACTTCAGCCCTTAAACCCGATCTACAATGAACGTGTCCGGTGCAGGCCCCTTTCAAATGCATGGGATTTCTGGAACAAGGTGGCTCCCTTCATTTCTTTTGGGGCTCCAGTAAGAAGGAAACACCATAGAGAATTGTGGTCCCTTACTTGTGGTGCATCTTCAGGCACTGTGTTGGATGTACATAACCCCCAGTTGTTATTCTAAACTAAAATGATGCCTCTGTTCAGTTTTGAAATCCCTATTTAATCTATTGAATAAAACAGCCGGATTTCTTTTTGAAAGCTCATTCACGTCCTTCATAAATAGGAATGTGCAGCTAGCGTGCTAATCAGATGGCATTTTTCTAGGGAAGGAGGTACAGGCCTCAATGAAGAGCTCATTCTGTAGTTCGGCCTTTCCTGGACTGGAGCTACTTCAGTTTGTAGGCAGGGAATTACATAATTAGACTGTGCCTTTTTTAAAAAAAAAGTCATTGCACATATTAAACTAGATATTGGGAGATAGATGTTAGATTAGGAGGAGGGGCATCCCTGATCAATCATTTTTCTATATATTTGCATTGTAGGAGTTGTCATCTGGATGGTAGGAGTTGTAAGACATAATGGAACTGGAAAAGGTGCAGAAGAAATTGACTAAAATGATTACTGGGCTGGGACACCTGCCTTATGAGGAAAGGCTACAGCATTTGGGGCTCTTTAGTCTGGAAAAGAGGTACCTGAGGGGGGAATGTGACTGAGACATACAAAATAATGCAGGGCATGAGTAAAGCGGATAGAGGGATGCTCTTCTCCCTCTCACTAAATACCAGAACTAGGGGACATCCACTCAAAATGAGGGTTGGGAGAGTGAGAACAGACAAAAGAAAATACGTCTTTACCCAGTGTGTGGTGTGGTGATGGCATCTGGCCTGGATGCCTTCAAAAGGGGATTGGACAGATTGCTGGAGGAAAAGTCCATCACAGGTTACAAACCATGATGGAGATGTGTCATATCCAATTGTAGAAACAGGACACTTCAAGAGCCAGATGAAGGAGAGTGGTATCAGGAGACAGATATCTAGTCTCGTGCACTCCCAGACGCATTTGGTGGGGCCACTGTGTGATACAGGAAGCTGGACTAGATGGGCCTTTGGCCTGATACAGCATGGCTCTTCTTATGTTCTTATGTTCATTGTTGGTCACATTATGGGTATGTGAAGCAGCATCAAGGAATGCTTGGTGGTCATCCAATTCTATATCCCTTCCCCCACCTCAAAAAATAGTAGAAGCAGGAAAGACCATAATTTGCTTCATGATCATCCAGTGGTTCCCAAACTGTGGCTTACCAGATATGGTTAGGTTATGATGATCAGCATCTCCGATCACTGGGTCACTGACTAAGGTTTCTGGGCATCAAAAATCAGATAACACCAGAAGCCCAAGTTGCAGAATTGCTAAGACTTGTGGCGCAGTGGTTCAACGGCTGTACTGCAGCTAATACTGTGCTCACAATCTGTGGTTCAATCGCAAGTAGCCAGCTCATGGTTGACTCAGCCTTCTGTCCTTCCAAGGTTGGTAAAATGAGCACCCAACTCGCTGGGGGCAATGTGTAGCCTACTTAACTAAATTGTAAACTGCCCAGAGAGTGCTTTAAACACTATGGGATGGTATATAAGCAGAACACTTTGTTTCTTTCCTGGTCTAGGCCAACTAGAAATTAGGAGTGATCCACAGATTCCCTAAATCAGGCATGTCTAAACTTTGGCCCTCCAGATGTTTTTGGACAACAACTACAAGAGTCCTTTGTCATTGGCAGTCTAAGCTTAGAATTCTGGGAGTTGTGGTCCAAAACACCAGGAGGGCTGAAGTGTGGACATGCCTGCCCTAAATAGATGGCACTTGTAAATAGCAGATGGGTGAGTGCAAGCAAATGGTGTGTCCCCATCTCCTTGGGATCTCCGTGCTGGTTCTCCTCTAGACATTCTATATGCTTAGGAAAATTTCCCCCATGACTATTGGCTCTTCAACTGGATCTGGTTTAATTAGCTGGGCTTCAGTAGGCTAATGAGTGAATCCTGCTGTTGTTATGCACTTCATCTGTTTCACTGACACAACTCATGCTCCCATTATTGACTGGAGTGTACCATATTTTCATTTCGTAAAAGTGGGAAGCCTCTCAATATCAAGGAAGCCTATTGGTCCATCTAGCCCAGTATTGTCAGCTGAGACTTAAGAGTGGATGCCCACAGTTTCAGGTTCGGCATCTGTCCCATCCCCCCCCCACCGGCCAATGTGCCCTGTACTTTTCATCCCCACTGAGTGGGGTTTTCTTCTGCACATGTAACTTCCACACACACACACACTCATTTCATCGCAAATGGAAGAAAACCCCTGTGTGGAGGACGGCAGGGCTGTGCACGGCTGCACAGCTTAGAACAGGCATGTCCAAACTTCAGCCCTCCATATGTTTTGGACCACAACTCCCACAGTCCTTTGCCATTGGAAATACAGGCTTGGAATTCTGGGTGTTGTGGTCCAAAACACCAGGAGTGCCGAAGTTTGGACATGCCTGGCTTAGAAGGAACCTTGTGGACACCATCCTTCCCTCTACCTAGAAATCTCTGGTCTTTCCTGATGGTCTTCCTTCCAGCTTCTAACCAGGTCTGACACTGCTTAGTAGAGGATTCTGACCCCAGGTTAGTCTGAGTGTGTCTGGATAAGCGCAGAAGAGGTTTAATCCTCAAAACAGAGGCCTTATTTATTTATTATTTATTTATTTATTATTGTATTTATACCCCGCTTATCTTTCATACGAAACTCTAAGCGGCTTACACAGGGCGAACAAGCGCCAGTAAACGCAAACAATAATTATATAATATACGACAGCCTTGCTGTCACAGACCATGCCATAGCAACCCAAGATGTTCAGAGTATAATATCAGGCTCCCATAATTTGACTGTTTTCCCACAGGCAGCAAACTAAGTATCTCAGGGCAGGTGGAAAGGTTGGCGACAGCCTTTCCTCTGAGAGCCAGTTTTGTATTTCCAGAGAGGTATAGCCACATTTGTCTTTTGCAGGTTAAGATAAAATTAAATAGTTGCATGCCACTTACGAAGCTAATGAGTTTTATTTCATATAAACCCTCATCGGCTGCAGCTGAGGAAGTGTGATGCAGCTGATCAGGTTTGTGTTACACAAAATCAGTTAGTCCTGGAAGTACCACAAGACATGCCCTAGGTTTTCATGTGCAGGGTGTTTGTTTATTTGTTTGTTTGCTTGCTTGCTTGCTTGCAAGCCAGAGTGTTACAGTCCAGGCAAAGGATTATCACCTCACATAGAAATGTTGAGAACTAGGTCTAAATCTCATGCCAGGTAGCATATGAAAGAGTTATTTATTTATTTATTTTAATTTACTTTAATTTTTTTTAATATACTCTACCGCCAAGTTTAATTCAAAGAACAATGCCAGGCAGTGATAAGTTCTGGCAACATATTTGAGTAGTTCTGACAACTGCACCCCAAGTTTTTAAACATCCTGACTATAGGATAACTTATTGAAGATTGATTATTGTAGAATATCTTGGTTCAAATTATATTCAGACTTCCATTTATCATTTCTAACTTGGTCTATTGAGAAGTTCCTTAGACATATACTTAAAAGCTCTCTAGTCAAGAATACTGAAAATATTTTCAGAAAGGTCCAGGATGTTATTGGAAAGGTGTTCCCGCCCATGGCATACACACCCGTTTCCTTAGCCCTACTGTTGACTCTCGTCAAATAGGTTTGGAAGTTTTTGACCCCCTTAAAAATGTACAGAATCTGTTTCATCAGAAAGGATAGTGAGATCTGTGTACTTTCTTAAGCAGCAGTGCTTGTTGCATATTGTATTTGGCTCTGGGAACAAGAAGACAGGGAAACAGAACCATTGTGAGTCTGCAGTTTAATTCATTATGGCAGCTAAACTTTGATTTCACATCAACAGCCCCATTTCCTCATAGCCACAAAAATAAACAAGCTGCCTAGATGCCCTAAGTACATCCAATCTCGCCTGATTGCAGAAGCTAAGCAGGGTCGGCCTTGGTTAGTACTTGGATGGGTGACCCCCAGGGAATGCCATGTGCTGTAGGCGCCTAGCGTAGGAACAAACCACTCCAGTGTTCCTGCCAAGAAAACTCCATGGACACGGGATCACAAAGAGTCCGTACGACTGTAACAACACAACACAACACACACACACACACACACACACACAAATAAACACAAATAAACAGAGGTTTGTGTTTTCAGGTGGTGGTATAGTGAGTATAGGTACTAACAATATTCACAAACTTGCATTTTGTCTGGTTGTTAGATGATTTGCTTGCCAAAGCAGTAGAGAGTAGCTAGAAAGAAGAGAATTAAACGAATTGAGTTCACTAAGTGGAGGGAGGCATTTTTGCAGGAGATAATTTGCAGTATTCAGCGCACCTATTGGGCATTAAATAGAGTTCTTGAGAGGGACGGTGGATACAGTTGTTAAAGAAGTCACAACATCTTCATTAGCCTCCCACCTCGACCCCCACAATTTGGGTAAAACTCTGCTCAGGTTAGAAGGAAAGTGCTAGATCCCTCTCCTGTAATATCCCAATTAAGAGATACTAGGGATCTTGTTTAGAGTGAAATTAAGTTAGCTTGTGGAGGGGGGGGGGATGTATGAGCTGAATCCAGGTGTAGTTAGAGGAGGGTTAAAACTCTTGCCCTGCTACTTTTAAAAATTACGTTCCTCATCCCCATTAGGAAGAACTTTAATTAAAAACTTATCGGCTGTTAAAAAGCTGTGCATAGCCATCCACACAGGCTTCTGTGTGCTTTATTGCAAGGAGGGAAATAAATAGTCTCACTGAAAAAAATGTTTACTATATTGTTTAGTTTAAACCTGAGCAACCGTATTGGTTTAGTCTGCAGTGAGCACAGCTGCTGTGTTTAGAATGTGTGTGTTGTGTCGTTACTCTCCGTGACCCCATGTCCATGGAGTTTTCTTGGCAGGAATACTGGAGTAGCTTGCCAGTTCCTACTCCAGGCGCCTACAGCACCTGGTAAAAAGAGTTGTGCTGTGAGACCTGGTGGTCTCCCATCCAAGTACTAACCAGAGCCAACCCTGCTTAGCTTACGAAGTCAGGCGAGATCGGATGTGTTCAGGGCATCTAGGCAGCTTCTATTTAGAATAGCCTTAGATAAAAAACAAGTTCAGGCTACAGTTCGCCAACGTTCTACAAGGACAAGGCACTTGAAGAAGAAGAAGGTCTATCTTAGGGCTAAGCTACATGTTACAGGTAGCCCGCCCTTAAAAGAAGGAATTCCACAAGTGCTGAGACAGTCTGGTGTTCGCAATGGGAGTTTTTCCACAGCTCCCATGGCTTGTGAATTATCTGACTTGGTTTTGTATGTGATCTTTGATAGGAAAGCACAGGCTTTGCTTGTCCAGTATGGTTGCCCAGCCTTGAAGGGCACTGCTCTGTCTGGGTCACAGCTTGGAACACTTTCTGGATTTCAGTGTCAAATGATGGGCTACCTACTGCCCCTTAGATGTTGACATTAAATGGGATGATGCAAGAAATTTCGCCTCCCTTCCTTCTTGGACTATCTCTGTCCCATTTGGCCCTTTCTTTGGATCAGGGGCTCTTCCAGTGGAGACAATATGGTTTTATTGCAAGTGTTGATGCTTTGTAGGCCATCAGACCATGGTAAGGAAAGAACCACAGCTCAGAAGTAGAGTAGGGTCAACCTTGCCCATTAGCCTCGTAAAGGAGTTTGATGCCATGCCCATTCATGCCATCCAAAATATTGTGGCTGCAACAGTTTTTCCACTCTGCCTAATGCTAGAGCCAGCTCTGATACCAGCAAAGTGAACAGATAGCTTAACCTACTATAAGGCGGCTCCAGAGGTAGCGTAGTAAGGATTAAGAGAACAAAAAGCCCAAAGAGATTTGGCAAACTCTTCCGAGACTGTGTTCAGTGTGACAAATAAAAAATTTTACCTTTATTTTTCATTGCAATGGTACCTCTGAAGTTATTTAAACTCACAGTTGGAAGCAGATGTCTCAACCAACTGTGAAGTGATGCTTAATCGAGAGCATAGGTGGTAGCCCTATGAAATCCCCACTGAACTGAATGGGAGATGCTTGTAGGTCAGTGTTAGTGAACCTTCCAGAGACTGAGTGCCTAAACTGCGATTCAGAACCCACTATTTTTTTTTGCCAAGTGCCAATACAGCAAATTTAACCTGAATAGAGGTGGCTGTGAAAGGGCGATGTTGGGTGCCCACAGAAAAGGCTCCGAGTGCCACCTTTGGCACCCATGCCATAGGTTCTCCAACACTGTTGTAGGACTTCCCACTGAAGTCTTTTGCTCTTGTGGTACCTGCATTTTTTCCCATGGGGGTCTCATGGAAGAATTCCCTAGTTGTTTGAACTGTGCTTTGGAATTTAAAACCAGAGCAGAGAAGGCTACCCATTGTATGAATACAGTTGTGCCTGCTATTTTTGTTCCAAAAGCAACCTCCCTAAATGTGTTTCTAACAAAAACAGAAACAAGATATAACCAGGGCCTTGCAAACATCTCTCCTGTGTACATATATAGGGCCAAAGCAGTGAACCATGCGGGCATTGGAGGGTGGGGTGAGAGAGACCTGGGGAGATTCTGAACAGTTTAAAAACTGCCAGTCTGCAGGGTTTTGGTTTGGGTTTTTTTAAGGGTCTTGTAGGCGCAAATCAAAAAGCATTTGTCAATGCTGATGTTTTTAATTCAGCAGCAAGACCCACAGAAAGAAATGGAATGGGATTTATTTATTTATTGACAGAACCATAAAGGATATTTTAAATTCCTCTGTAGCAGGGGGAAAATAAATCAGGTGCCAGTTTTAGTAAATCATGGGCATAAATTAACTGAAGGGGCTTCTGGCCTAAATTTCTTTCATTTCTTTAAGTGCAGATATTTTGGGGACCAAATGGAAGTGTCTGTAAAACTCCAGATTGTTCCAAAGATCAGTGCTCAGGGAAAGAAAGTAAACCAGGGGAAGTCAAAGACAGCGAGTTATTATTATTATGGTAGAGAATGAATGAAATGTTTGTTTTGACACTGAAGCTGCCAGGAATGGCTATTGTTAATTGCACTTTGTTCTCTTGCTAGTCTTTGTTTACATTCATTTCTCTCCCACTTTTTCTTCTAAGGCCTCACTATTAAATACAGGACTCTCTCTCTCTCTCTCTCTCTCTCTCTCTCTCTCTCTCTCTCTCTC
>JAHTLZ010000237.1:8235117-8251571 GCA_023846285.1 Phrynocephalus versicolor | reverse complement strand
AAATAAATAAATAAATAAATAAATAAATAAATAAATAAATAAATAAATAAATAAATTGTTCCCACTGAAATCAATAGGAAGCAGAGTTGGGAAGGATTCTAATTATTTGCTTTTTGCTTTGTCTTAAAGACCACCCATCAGTTAGCAACTCAGATGTTCACACACACCAGCATCTTTGATTTTAATGCAGCTCCCTCTGGTTTTTCCTTTTGTTTTAAGGCTGCCGAAAGCCTCCTGAAGGAAAAATTTAAAAAGCACATGGGGATGCTAGAGAAGATCTATTCGATTAGTAAAGCTATTACTTTTGTAAGTTTTTGTTGCATTGTAGGACTTCATCTGAGTCGCCAAAAGACACCTGAGCAGTTGGAATTGCAGGCTTGAAATGCACGGATTGAAAAAGCCGCCAGGGAGATTTTCCTCGTAGCGTTTCTGGAGCCCACGTACACACACATCACACTTTACATAGATTGCTTGCAGAATTCAGGAAGTCTTTCCAGAATTGCCTCTGATGCGAATTCAAAGAGGTTGGTTTAAATTAGAAATTGGGAAGCAAATGATGCATGAGAGAGAATTGCTTGGGCATCTGCAAGGGACTTGTTGGAGCCGAGCAACCGTTATGTCATTAAGCAGGAGAGATTTGCTTTAAAGAGGAAACGTTACTGTGAGAAAGAGAATCTTTCTGCATTCAAACATAACATATCCATTGGAAAACCTTTGCTTTCGTTCGCCATTTCATTGGAGATTGACTCTCAAGTATGCCATTGGCCAATATTGTAATTTTAGGATCAATAAAAACATTTTTGAAGCACAGCAGAATCCAAGCAAACAGCTTCGTGCCTCTCATTAAATCTTTGCTCCTCGTTTGGAAAACTATTCTTGGTTGTTTCTAAGGAGCCTGGATGTGTGTCGCCTTTTTCTTTCTCTTGCATTGGCTTTATTTCATTTTAGATGAATTAATTTATAAACTTTGGGACTATAATATGGTGCAGTGAATTATAAAATAAATGAACTGAGAAAGATTAAGTAAAACTGTTCAGACATACCGAGGCCTTCCTTTTAAAGGCACCGATGGCTACACCACAAACTGATGCATCATCCACAGCAGCAGTAACATCAATTCCTGCAGTGACGAAGTCCAAATCTAAACCCGTGTTGAATCCTAAATTGACCTCGACCTCAAAGAATAAGGCAGCCTCCGCTTCTGCATCTAAGGAAGCCCATAAGGCTAGACCTCCACCCCCTCAACCTCGGGTTGCTTCGAGCCCGGCCCTCTCAGAGAGCCATCACTCGGAACCAGTAGTTCTCGATTCCCTATCAGCCAATGAGGATGCCCCTCTCCCTGCATATGGGAGCACATCCTTGCCATAATTCAGTCACTCATCGGACTGGGGAGAAACCTCAGCTGAGGTCACTGCAATAAATTGCTATTGGTGCAAGAGAGCCCTGTCTCACAAGCAGGCTTGATCTCTGGGCGAAACCTTGACTCGATGATGCTGAACCATCTCCTCACCATAAGAGTGCCCATGTTTATCCTCTGGCTCAGACACAACTTGAGCCTGCCTATGAGATGGGGCTTCCTGCATCAATCCTCCAACACTGAGGTGGGCCCATAAACATGTTAGAGTTTATGACCATCCAGTCTATTATGAACCCTTCAAATACAACCACAGGCATTCCCTCCATTGGTATTGGGATGCTCCACATAGAGCACATTACTACAGTATTATGAATCCAGCTCCTCTACCTCTACCCCACCTCAACACTGGATTCCCATTCTATTTGTCTGATGATGCTCTCTCAGCATTGGCATCCGTGCCCCTTCACAAATGTCTCCCAGTGCCTGACGATGCTCAAGGCCAACTGATACTGGGGTGGGGGGGTGGGCAACATGCCTCAACACCAGCACCTGCTAGTGTTTTAAGAATTTATTTGCTGGTCACTACCACTTACAGTGGGCCTCCACCTGGCCAACCCAACCTGGCTGTATAATCTCTCAAGTCTCACATTGTAAACAGAACACTTCAACAATGCCTTAACGCTTGCCTTCTACTCAACAAGCTTTTCCTCCCTCTTCTGGGGCTAAGTCCTCTCCTTCATCAGAGGACCACCCCAACCAGACCATACGCCTGCTTATTCTGACTCTGAAGCATCATATCATTCTTCAGTTGGTTCTTCACCACCTAATCTTCCTACACCCGATTCTGAGGTCACTGGTAATCATCCACCTTCTCCATCAGAGGACTTTAGGTCATACGTCCAGTTACCCATATTTTTAAATCTATAAGATACCCCCATGTATAATTACAGTTTCACAACTGCACAGTTCTCTCCTCAGCTTACATCAGTGTATAAGACAACCCTCATTTTTAGTCTAACAATTTTAGACAAAAATATAGTATTATACAGTGGTACCTTGTATAAAGGAATTAATTCATTACCAATGAAATTCTGTTAAGCAAAATTTTCTTTATACAAATTTCCCATAGGAATGCATTGAAAATGGAGTAATCCCTAATCACGAACATTTTTATGTTGTACAGTTTCACCCCATAGGCAGATTTCCCCTATCTCTGGAATTTTTTTATGTTGTACAAATTTTATGTTATACAAATCATTTGTTATACGAGGGTCCACTGTACATGGAAAATACTATAATCCTCTGAAAAGCTAAAGTGATGATGCTTATAATTCAGCAGTGGTGAACCTTCGGCACTCCAGATGTTTTGGACCACAACTGCCACAGTCCTTTTTCATTGGCAATTTAGGCTTGGGAATCCTGGAAGTTGTGGTCCAAAACATCTGGAATGCTTAAGGTATGCCACCACTGTTATAGTTGATCCCCCTCTACAAGAGTCTGACAGGGTGTATGAGGACAGAAACCAAGACAAAGCACCTCTTCTACACCTCAGTTTCATCCCATCAAGCTCATCAAAGAGGCATGGGATAAATCTTCTTCGGTCCCATTAACTTCCAGAACAGTGAAGAATTTGTACAAAACTCATGGGGAGAATACCAAGTTTTTGTCTAAACGCCCACTCTTAAACTCAGTTACCATGGGTGCCACATAGAATAGGACCAGAAACCATCATGCCTCTGAACCAGCTAATAAAGAAGGCAGAAAGCTTGACATTATTGGTCATCTCCAATACACCCTTGCCTCTTTCATCTTAGAGTGCCCAATTACCTCATTGCTATGGGAGTGTACTAGCGCCATTTGTGGAACATGGTTCTCCCTCTTCTCAGTACACTTCCCAAGGAACATTGATCTAGACAGCAGTCTTACCACCAAGAATCTAGGGCTCAAGCTTAAAAAGGTAGGGTTGCTGCTTGCCACATCACAGATTCAGCTTCTAAGCAAGCTGCAACTTCAGTAGCTCTTCAATGCCCTGCTTGGCTCAGATCAAGCATTTCAGATGATGCTCGTAACATGATTAAAGACCTACCTTTTGATGGTGCTGGCCTCTTCACTGCCAAAACTGATGGGATTGTAGACAACCTATAAGAAATGAGGAAAACTCAGAGGACCACCTCATTCTAGTAATGTGCAAGGGTATTATACGCAAGGATACTGCTGCCCAGCAAGACAGTCTTGGCATAGGCCTTACACTGACCAAATCTACAAGCATCTCTCTTCTATATAAACAAACAAGGGGGGACCCACTCCATGTCCCTGATGTACCTCGCAGTCCAATTCTGAGAGCGTTGTTACACATGGCACCACTACTCTGTAGCAGTACACATCTTATCAGAAGACAACTACACTGTGGACCATCTCAACAGACTACATACCACCACCCACAAGTGGTCACTACACAACTTGATATTTGACTGCTTACGCTGCACATGGTGAACTCTGCAGATAGATGTCTCCCCCCACAAAGACAAACAGGAATGCCATCATTACTTTTCCAGGGGTTGTCTTGGCCCCATCTCCTTGAGAGATTCATTCATGACCACATGGGCTTCCAGCCTACTCCGCATGCACGTTCCCTCTGATCCCACATCTACATTGCAAAATTATCAAAATTTGTCACGACCATTCCAATGCCACCAAGACAGCACCTTAGTGGCCAAGACAACCATAGTTCATGACATTACAGACCATAACTCCTGGCCACATACGGCTCCCTCTACATCCAGATCTGTTGACACAGAACAACGGCCAGGTCCTCCATCCAACCCTTCAAATGTTGCACTTCACAGCCTGGAGAATACTCTCTCAATAACTCAGGTCTTACAACATGTAAGAAAAACATATACGTGTTATAAAAATATAAGTGGAATACTTTCAGTGCCTTTGCCACGACCCACAACTGACTAATAGCTCTGGTTTTTCTGGATACCCTCCTCAACTTCCTCCGTCACCTATTCAACCTGGGGATTTCCCACTCTGCTCCTAGGGGTTATGCCATACTTATGATCTACCTTCAACATGATCAGCTCACTCTGCCGGAGCAATCGCCTCTTCAACAACCTTTCCTGGAGTAGTTGACCTCCTTGATGTCTGCAGAGCTGCTATGTGGCACAATCCACCCCCGTTTGCCACTCATTATAGACTGAATGTGAGGGCTAGAGCAGTTACCTCATTCAGCCGCACATTTTTATCTTCCACTCTGCCATGACAGTTTGCTAATCACCCATATGTGTGCATTCACAGGCACCACGAAGAAGAAAAAGACGTTACCTACCTGTAGCTCTGGTTCTTCAAGTGGACACCTATGAATTTGTCCTTCCCACCTTCCTTCCTTTCTATCTGTCACATATGTCTTATGCTTTATTGACAGTGGCAAACCATTTGGGGACAAGAGCAAGCAGAGGGAGGTCCTTAATGGTCCACAATGAAGCTCTAGAACAGTGATGGCAAACCTTTTAGAGACCGAGTACCCAAACTGTGATTCAAAACCCACTAATTTTTCTCAAAGTGCCAATATAGCAATTTAACCTGAATCCAGGTGGCTGTGAAGGGGCGATGTTAAGTGTCACCTTTGGCACCCGTGCCATAGGTTCACCAGCACTGCACTAGAAGGTTCTGAGTGCTCTGTGCAGGCACAGACATAACCCCGTATGTACGAATTCATAGGTGTCCACTCAAAGAGCCAGAATTACAGGTAGATAACTTCCATTTACGAACCGACAGCAATTCACCACTGCAGTTTGCTCCACTGCACTTGAGAACGGTATAACTAACCACTAGGACTTGAGCCATTACTTCTGAATTGCATGCCTCTTGCATTCTCTCTTGTATAGAGACCCGTCCAGCATACTAAGTCTAGAAGTAAGTAAGTAATGAAGATTAAGCCTTTGCCTTTGCTCTAGTCCAAAATTGAAAACCTTTGGCTCTCCAGATATTTTGGACTGCAACTCCCAGAAATATGAGCCTATATTGCCCATTATAAAGGACTCTGGGAGCTGTGGTCCAGAACATCAGGGCCAAAGTTTCCCCACCCCCTGCTGTAATCCTTACTAGCAGTTCCATCTCTCTTTAGGTCTTCCATATTGACATGTTTTGTAAGGTTGGAGGTTTTTTTAATGCATACACTGTTGGAACATTCAGAAATGCAACAACTCTCCAATAGCTCCCAATGTTACATTTACAAAAAAGGCTTGCAGTAATCAGTTAAGGAATAGAATACATATTGTCCCATTTTAAAATCTGTGGGATTTTAAAAATAAAAAATATTGAGAAGCTGTTAATATTTAGCTGGGGCTAAATTCTTCCTACACTCAGGACCACCCACCCCTGGCTTCTTTCTTTTGAGGGAGCTCCAGGTGAATACTGGCCTTCAAATTTTTGTCTAGCTCTGTGTAAGTAAAGTACATGGGGATCTTTTAAATGGAAGAGAAGAGGCTTGGGGGAAAACTTGAAAGCCACTCTCTCCACACACCTTAAGAATATAAGAGCCCTGCTGGATCAGACCAAATAATTGTTAGATGATTCACGAAATAATAGACAACACAGATAATCTGTAATTTGAAAAGGAAATGCCTTTGCCTGAGGACACAGCAGGGACTTTTCTTCACCTCGTTCCTTTGAAGTCTGATTTCTTGAGGCTTTCCATGGCTTATATGATTTCTGTGTTAATCACAGGTTACGTGTGTTTATTTGTGGCCTGATTCAACATTCTGTTTCCGATAAGGGCCATTCAGATGTTACACGCTCCCTTTGACATAAAAAATCACCCACTCATACGGCTAGTTCATTAACAAACAGGCCAAGCACAAAAGTAGAACAAACCTAGACAGTGCCATCTTGTTTACTTGGACCCCTGGTGTGTGTATCTTTTTGTGGTTTGCCAAAAGATGCTTGATGTGAAGAAGTAACTCATGGGAATTCATGGGACATAGAGATGTGATGCACCTTGTTGGGGATTCATATATTCTGAACTTCCTGCTTTGGAGTGGAGTCTACTTCCCTCTGATTCATAAAACTCTTTCCCACCAGTGATTTCCATTCAAATCAGCAGATTTGGAGGGCAAAGGCTTGCAAAGCTCCATGATGATTTGCAAGTACTCAGGCTGAGTGGTTGATAGTATTTTTAATCAAGAGTGATACAGCCTTTCCATTTCAGGAAGCTAAATCTAAACTTTTAACAGAGAGTATACGATGTCTTTTGCATATCCCGGAGAGAAAATCATAGTGGTAACAAAACCTTAGTTGATTCGACTGAAATAAAATCATGGTGTAGAAAAGCAGATTACTGCAACATGTATGATCAGCTTTTGACAAGACTTGCTCACAATAGTAAAAGTGCACCAATTCTCACATTATAAAGAAATCAAGATAGGATTATTGGACTGATACAAATTCAGTCCTTTGAGAGTAGTGGCTGGTGATTTTCAAAAGGACAGATATTGTCCATTTCAAAATATTCAAGATCTGCATACCATACAGGCTTTGTCAGAGTAATTGTGGTGTAGTGGATAGAGAGTGCCACAAGGATTTAGGATCAAATCCTTCCTCAATCATAGAAACCTACTGTGAATAAGATAAACTACTCTTTTAATATCTCACATACTTCAGAAATCCTACTAAATTAGAATCAGCTTCATGGCACATAACACCAGATTTAACATCTGTGGTATAGTACAAGGTACAGCATAGACTTAAGGTTTCCTAAGGGGACTACAGGGCATATACTACAATTTAATCAGTGTGATTGATAGATATATGACTACAGATGTGTACCTCCCAGGCTATTCTTCAGACAGGAACAGATTTTAGATCAGATCCCCATCTGCGAGAGCCCCATTCATTGTGTAGTTTTCAACCTACGCTCATGTTTTCAAACTGGTGAAAATGGCTTATCTGTTTGTTTCTCCATGAGTGTCCTCACAAATGCCAACCAGGGTAGGTGTTAATGCATAGTGTGCTATTGATGCACACCAGTGTTTCCCAACCTTGGATAACCCAGATGTTCTTTGGACTGCAACCCAAGAACATCTGGGTTATCCAAGGTTGGGAATCATGGATGTAGACAATCCACCTGGGGAATACAATGCCTCTAACTTTATTCATTGATATATATGCAGTGTTTGGATTGTTCTTGTAGAGTATAAGGCCATTCCCCCACCCCATAAATGATTAGTAGCCAAGTAAAAAACTTATTGTGTTGTCCCATGCTGTGGCATTCCTTTTTCTGGCAGATGAGGATAGAGTGTCACAACCACTTTTGGTAACAAAAGAGTGTAGCCGTATTTGGGCCTCGACAACTTTTATGGCATTATTATGTGGATGAAGGTGAGGATCTTACTGCTCCATGGGTTTTTCCATAGGAATGTTCATGATGGATAAGTGACCTAACCAGTGAGACCTAGCCATGGGATTCCCAGATTTTCTTTTCTACTACAGCTAATTCATCAGGATTTCCCTCAGCTTGAATTCTGGTAGCTTTAGCTCTAAAAAGTAAAGAAAAATCCAATCTCTCAGAGGAGTTTCAGAATACACACTTGCTTCTTCCCAATGTTTTTCAATGCTTCTTCCCAATGTCCACAGTGGTGGACATTAAGTATGGACAAGGACATGAGTGGAGCTTTCTAAGTTCCATAGCAGCTGCAAAGCATTAGGGGACAGTAGTCTCTCTGTTCATTAGACTCTGTGGAGAGAGCCCCCAATGCTTTGTATTTGCCATGAAGCTTCAAAATCTCCACCCATGTGTTTCAGTGCAGAGAGAAAACTAGCAGGGAACAAGTGTGGATCCTGAAACACCACAGAGAACTTATGCTTGGTGTCTAAAAGCCCCAGAATTCTAGCTTTTGCTGAATTCTAGTAGCTGTGTTGAAAAAAAATAAAAGCAAGCAATTCAGTGTCAAGCAATAACTGTATGGACAGCATTAAAAAAACAATATTGGATTTTGCTGTTTTGCCTTGGTGTTGCTACTATGCTAAAAAGACTGAGTTTGATGGCCAAGTTGCTATTTGGTGAATGGATTGCCTAATGGAATGAAAATTGGAGAGTATCCCTTGGAAAGTGCACAGAGGCTTCGGCAGCTTTGGGATAATCTAGACATGTTGAGAAATACGAACAAGCCCATAGGGAAGCAAACCAGATGAGGGGGTTGAGCCAAAGAATGTTTACTGTTGAGGGAGCAAACTAGAGCACGGAACAGCATGGCTAGAGTCCTGAGCAGGGATCTCATACTGCAACATGTCATCAAAGGTCCCACTGCTAAGAATTTTTGAATAGCCTATGGCGTGGAGCATTCCTCTCACCTGCACTTCTGTAAAAACACATGGAGCCGCTTTATTTGTATCAAAATGGCAAGCACCAGAAAGGCTGAGCTCTCTGTACATGCTGAACAGAGGTGGGTAGGATACACAGGAAGCAGTGTTTTTTGAGTCTCAGCTTTTGATGCAGATGCTATTTGGAGTCTTTCCAGGGAAGAGCCCTTGTAGGTTTCGCTCCTTTTCACATTGTACACTAGAGATGGGCACGACTTAGCGCAATTTTCGTTTTTATTTTCGTTTTTTCATTTTCGTTACGTAACGAAATGAAAACGAAAAACGGTTCAAACATGGACCGAAAATGGAAACGAAACGACTAATTTCGAGCCAATTTTCGTTTTTCGTTACTGGAAAAACACATAATGGAGCTAAATGGGAAGAAACGAAAAAGTTTTCATTTTTGTTTTCGTTTTCGTTTTTTCTTTTTCGTTACGTAACGAAACGAAAACGAAAAAATTTGAAATTAGCTCACGAAAACGGAAACGAAACGAAACGGACCCTAGCCGGAAACGAAAACGAAAACGAAAAAATTTTTCTGAGTCGTGCCCATCTCTATTGTACACTTTCACTGCCTTCCCTTATTTGCTGTTGTTTCTGTACCATATTAAAAAAACAACAGCCATATCAAATTTTGCTTCACTGTCATAGCTAGTCAGAGGGCAAGTTGTAAACGTGATGATGGCTGAATATCATGCAGCCAAATCTGTCTTGACTCAGATCACACACAAATATGCAGGTTTACTGTAGGTAATAACAAGGTGATAATCAGTTGCTGTCTAGTTTTGGTAGGTGTGAACCTTCTTGGCTGGATATTCTGTCACTAGTGCCTGTTGATGTCTCCCATGGTGAATAACATCAGGTGGTTTCCCACTCTCTTAACTCTTCTTCATCTTGCTGAACAACAGAAATTGTGAGCAGGTGAGTGCTGAAGATCATGAGATGTTTTGATCTTGCAAGATCCTGTGACTTATGTTTCGACAGGAAAGAATCACTGAAAGAAGTCTCAAATAGCAACATGTTCCCATCATCCCAGCTGCTGAAGACAAATGTAGTCCTTTGGATGCGTTGAACTACTAGATCCCCCCAGGCTGAAAGATTATGGGCATTGTAGACCTAGGCCTTTGAAGAGTATTATGCAGAAGAGCCTTGATGAGTCTAATTTTTGTGTTGGAGTATGCTATAGGAGCTACTAGGTGCTGAAACCTACTCCCAAACGGGTCCAGCACCTCAAATTAAAACCCAGAAAGGATAATGACACCTGAAAAAGTGAAATCACTAGCCTACTCTGGCCTGAGAGGCTGGGGTGGGTGGGTGGGTTGAATCAGTGCCACAGCGTCAACATCTTGTTTGCAGAAGATTCTGGTTACTGTTATCTTACATTGTGAGCACAAACAATTCCTGTAATAGAGCTTTGAAACCCAGAATGGCCAAAATATTTTTGATCTTTAGAAGTATTGTATTTAATCCCCTCCTGGTATCCACCTTGTAACTTTTCAGGTGAACTGTCTTTTTGGTTGTTGGTTTGCTTTGTTTTTCGTTGCTAAATTAGGCATTGGGAGAACAAGAGTTGGGTAGTGGTTAATTTTGAAGTACAAAATTGTCTCCACAGACATAACCCCCCCACCCCCAAGTCCAAATACGAAAAGGGCTTTCCAAGTTTGGATCCTGCATTGATCCATATCAACAATCAGTTCCAGGAGATATTGTTGCCATGGAGAGCTTGTGGTTTTGTTAACCACTCACTCATTGAAGATCAAACACCTTCTCTCCAAATTACAAATTAGACAGCAAGCAACAATATATTGCTTCTGGGAAAATTTATTCCCTGTTCCTTGATCAGGTACTGTAAGAAGTGCGGCGAAGAGGGACAAGGAAACCCTGAAGAGAACGGCAGATGATGTGATTGCTTGTTCCAATTAAAAAGCCTTAGTCCCTTGATCATATAAGCCCTAGATCTGCCATGCCACTGGTAAAGTGATTTGATAGTACAGGCCACCCAAATGCCAGCGGAGATTCCAACACTGAAATGGTTCCCACAATTCACTCCAGGCACATGCAAATTAAATAATTCTGATTGTGTTTGAGATTGCACTACATCCTTACCACAAACACCAGTGTTTTCCAATGTTAATGCGTGGGAGTGTTTTAATGCAATTCTCGCTGCATTGTGACGCCCAAAACTGAGAGATTGTTGCTTTTGCCAGACCTTTTCATGAGGGAGGCTAGGGGCATACAAGATATGTGGGTCCAGTTGGTCTCCACACTTTAGGGGACCTTTACTTCATATTATCTTTAGGCCTCTGAGATAGTGAAGAAGGAGCATAACACTTCCAATCCTGTTTAAATCCAGACCAGGCCAAGAACCCATTGGGAAACAGTAGATTTCAGGACCACTCACCAGCATTGCAGTTTATGATGCCACTTATGTTTAAGTAAAGGTCCAATGGCACAGAAATCTAGATTTCCTATATTTCCTATAACAGAAATCTATATTTTCCCCTCTTACAACCTTACCCCTCCACACACAAAATCTTTCAGAGCTGTGTGTCTGAGAAATCAGACAAAGGAAGATACAAACACTTCTGGATGGCTTAACTGGGAGTTGAGTCATGGCTACTGGACTTCTTTTTTGAGAGATAGAAACGTTTCGCTGTTCATCCAAACAGTTTCACCGGTCTGAATACAGCTAGGCAAGTAGTCCTTCTTATAGTCAGCTTGACCTCTTGTCCCCTGGTCTGATTGGCTCATAAGATGAACGATAGCCTGAATAGGCTCGTTAGGGAGACATTAGTGTCCATGGCCTTAAGGTAAACAATGGCCTAAGGTGCTGAAACCCATCAAGAATGGGTCGTTAGCTGTGACCTTGGTGGTGAAGGCTCTTTGATTTGCCTGGGTACTTTGGAAAGTACAGCCTGATAAGTAGCAGATAGACTATGCCGGAGCCCACCACCTCTGTTGAGGGAGGGATTTTCAATGCTCACATGAATGGCTTCCCTTACTCCTCTCTCGAACCACCGATGAAGCTGTTTGGATGAACAGCGAAACGTTTCTATCTCTCAAAAAAGAAGTCCAGTAGCCATGACTCAACTACCAGTTAAATGCACCTGGATGACTGAGAATCTTCACAGATGTTCTGGATGGTTTGTTTTGTTATGAGAGAAAGTGGGGTAAATGGCCATATTCAGGGTGCAATCATATAGGGGTCTAGAGCTTGCATTTTGGACTTGTGGTCAAAAAGGTGACACAAGCAATTTCCCAGTTGAGCACACACCATACGGGGAGCAGTGCTCCATCCCAGACATGATCCTTGCTCCAGCTGCACCGTTTTGCCCAAGCTGCAATGCTAGTCTTTCTCTTTTTTTATTTTTAGGGGCAGGCCTGAGGGGCAATTCACTGATGGAGGGAAGGATTGGTCCCAGCCAAGCAACTCCTCCCGGTGTGATCAGAAAGGGTGCTTTCTCGCCATCAGTTCCCACCCCCGGGCTGTGCAGTGGCCCCCTCTTTTTGCAGAGTCCCATTTGAAATTTCTTAACAATACTGTCAGGTTTTAGAGTATGCTAAAAAGAGCCCTGGTTTTTATCTCTCTCCATTTCTTGCAGGTCCTCTGAATGGTAAGAGTTAAGGAACGTTATTTCTGTATATATATATTTTTAAATTGCCCTTATCCATAGGATTTTGTTAGGGGTGGCATGCCAAATTGGCATCATCTGGCATTAAACTGCTGCTACTACTGCTGCTACTACTACCAACAACAGCAGCAGCAATAAACAACAAGAGTGTTACCTAAACCACTGAGCTACCCAGCCAGCTATTGACCTGTTGTGTGTTGTGTCGTTAAAGTCGTAACCGACTCTTTGTGATCCCATGCCCGTGGAGTTTTCCAATTCCATGGGAATGTTGCAGTCTGTTAACTCTGCCGCCGTAACTACTCCTACTTGATAGTTGAGTTGAGTGTTGTCAAGTTACATTTTCTTCCCCTACCTCTATCACAAAAGAGATGCAGGAGAGTCATTTCAGACAACCCTCTGTCTGATCTGCTTTGATTTGAGGTCTTCTTGCATTGAGCACATAACACCAGATCATCCTGTGATGGTATGATTTTTCAAGGGAGCACACCCAAACGTTTAACTGTTCTCTGTCCTGTCCTATAAAGTACCCTGTGTAGCTGAGATCATGGCACAATATTCTTTGTCATATCGATAAGCTGAATGCGGTGAGGAATTTATCTTCGTTCCTCCATCGCGGCCGCTGCAGCTTAATGAAAATGGCAACACGCAACTGATGGAATCGCAACACATGTTGAGTGACATACATAGCCACTATCAGGTAGTGTATCTCCGTTTTTATTCTTTCTTTTTACACTAGCAGATCTCACCCAGCATTCACATCACTGGAGCCTTATTATCAGTGCAAGGTTGATTGACAGGGCTAGTTTTTCTTTTCTGGAGATACCCATGATAATTTGAGGACAGAGTGCCCTTCTTGCGAACGCCAGTCATCTGACAGCAAACTTTATGCTGAAAAGACATGAATAAAATTAATAGATGCATGGAAACCAGGCATTTTGGTATGAATAGTGTATAACCCATTATTAGTACACAATGCATGTTTCTACTCAGATTATTCAAAATTAGAATTTGCTCTACAACAATGTGGTATTAACAGTCAACACACAACCTTTGAGCTCAATTTCCACAACCTGCTCCAAGTTTCTTCTTTGTGGCATCTGTGTATACACACAATGTGGGTCTTTGCTTCAAACTAGATTAGGACCTACTACTACTACTACTACTACTACTACTACTACTACTACTACTACTACTACTACTACTACTACTACTACTACTACTACTACTACTACTACTACTACTGCACATGCTCCAGATTTCCCACCTTCAGCCCCAGTTGCTTTTCGTCCCCACAGAGATTGGTCACATTTCTTAATGCTCCTGCAAAGCAAAACAAAAACAAAAACAAAAAACATGAGTATTTTGTTAAAAACTCTTCTTTTTTGTATTTTTCTTTTAACCTTTTTCTTCAACCTCCTCCCCGTCATTGTTTGGACGTACCCCCTTTTGTTATTTTTCTGCTCCCTCCCCTACTTTTCCACCATTTTATAGCCTCCAGTGGACTTTTCAAAAGGTGCTCAGCCTGCCCCAACAAAGTCTCTATTTCAGACGGCCACAACCTTTGTTTATATTGCTTGGGGGAAGAACACCAGCCCTCACAGTGCCTTGATTGTAAAAGACTCACTAAACCGGCACTTAAACAACACCTCGGCAGGCTGCGTGCTTATCTCTGGGGGAAAACCCTTTGACTGATGGAGACACAAAATCGGGATGATAATTCCATTGCTCCAACCTCTCCTCCATCTATGAAACTGCAAAAATCTAAGGGTTCAAAACCCTCAAAGCCACCCACTTTGTTGTCAGACAAAAAAAAGAAGAAATCTGCTCCCTCTATGTCTAAAATGGATTTGGAAGTGCAGTGGGAGGACAAGGTCCTAATCTAGTTTGGAGCTTTAGAATGGCTGAATGTCTTCTGCCCAGGAGCAAAGAGTCATATTGTGGAACTCAAAGAGGCACACTAAAAGAACCACAGTTAAGGTAAGTAACTAATCTTTTCAGTGGCAACCTACAACTGTCCTTTAGAGGAAATGTTGTTCTAGAGCAGTGGTTCTCAACCTGTGCATCCCCAGATATTCATGGACTGCAACTCCCAGAAATCCTGGCCAGCTCAACTAGTGAAAAAGACTTCTGAGAGTTGCAGTCCAGGAACACTTGGTGATCCACAGGTTGAGAACCTCTGTTCTAGAGCCTCAAACATTTACATAATCATTTTTGAGGCACAGCAACAAAATTGCACATAGTATTCTAATTTAGGTCCCATCACATATTTGTTCCACTGTATTATAATATTATCAGGGGTGTGGTGGCTCAGCAGGCTAGAGCGCTGAAACTGTCGGCTGCAAAGTCAGCAGCTCAGCAGTTCGAATCCTGGGTGCCACACAGTGAAGTGAGCTCCCGCTGTTAACTCCAGCTCCTGCTGTAAGTTAAATAGGTACTGCTGTAAAAAGCAGGAAGGCAAACAGTGTTCCGTGAGCAGAAATGAGTTCAGCTATGCCGGCCACATGGCCATGGACTTGCACAACACTGGCTCTTTGGCTTAACAAATGGAGATGAGCACTGCCCCTAGAGTCAGACATGACTAGCGCACAAGTGGGAATGGGAACATTGACCTTTACTTTTACTTATTATAACATTAGCAGTTTTATTTGGGATCCCTTTATTAATGATCTATATTGCGTGGAATTTGTGTTTTGCCCATTATAATCCAAATAATCCTCCCCCCCCCCGGTCAGTCACTATCAACTAAGATCCCATTATGTATCACTTGACACTGGGTTAACCTGCATTGGCCACTTATTGCCCATTGTAAGGAGGAATGAGCTGCATCCAGGTAAGTACTCTTCAAATCTCTACCTATGTTCACAGTGCTTTCTTTTTGTCATCCACCTAGCTAGTCTTCCTAGCTCCCCATCTACTCACCTACCTTAGCATTCTTTCTTTCTCCCTACTCATCTAGATGCTCTTTTGGGGACCTTCAAATAGATGCTTTCCACACTGTATCTCTGGTCTAAAGAAAACAACCTAGAGATCACTGGAGAAACCTACATTTCAGGTTTGACAGTCCCTTCCACTCTGCTGACTGAAGTCTTCCCCCTAGTGATTGTATATGATATTGCACATAAGAGGCAGATTTAGATTAAGTAAAGGCAGTTCATCCCTTTTTTAAAAAGGATAAGGGGGACTCCCCTAGGAGCTCTTACTATGCATTCCACATGTTCAGACTCCACTGTCTTGGGCACATTTGCCAGAATCCTGAGGATTTACATGTGTGTAAATCAAATTACATAATTTGTTGTGGCAAGTTGCCTCAAGCAAATGAGGAGGTCCTATTATTAGGCACATCTCTGATCCACAGTTGAGTGTGTGCCCTGTAATGATTGCCTTACAGGTTGATGGCAATTCACTGTGGAAGGTTACACAGTTTGCCTTAATACTATGTAAATCATCAGTAGGAACCCATCCAACCAGAAACAGGAAATCCTTCTCTCTCTCTCTCTCTCTCTCTCTCTCTCTCTCTCTCCCCCTCCCTCCCTCTCTCCCTCCCTCCCTTTATTACTATGGATGAATTAAGTATAGAGAGCTTCTTTTTGAAACTTCATCTCCCCTACCCTTTATTCGTTTGTTCATATTGGCATCCTCGGTCCCCTCAATGCTCACTTTTCACTCCACACTAGAAATGGATTACAGGTGCTTCCAGATGAAGCTTCACTTGTATAACCACACTGCTACCTCATTTGCAGAATTTAACAGGGGTCCCCAATGGCATTGTCCCCTTTCCAACTTTCCCGTGTTGTGCCATTATTTTTGCCTCTCTCGTTACTACTGAAGATGCATTAAGTGGGAAGAAAAGGACTAACTGCACAAGGCCTCTTTGGTTGCTGATCCTGTGAGCCTCCCTTTTAAACACTCCAAATTAAAAAGCATCTTTCTGAATATAATTTCCAAAGGACCCTCACAGTTTGCATGCCTCCCACTGTGAAAACAATCAATTTATTTCTCCTTTTTTGCTTCCTGTTCTTTACCTGTTCACAAGGAGTAAGTGATCCTCTAATCCCCTGGAAGCTAAATTTTCTTAGAGCCTTTTGGAGAGCAGCTTTGCACAT
>JAHTLZ010000237.1:8221928-8235107 GCA_023846285.1 Phrynocephalus versicolor | reverse complement strand
ATTAGTGCCCCCCCCAACCCTGAGCAATATATCTGTGAAGATTCTCAGCCTTCCAGGTGAGTTTATCTGGAAGTTGAGCCATGGCAACTGGACTTCTTTTTCTTGAGGGATAGAAACTTTTCGCTGCTCATCCAAACAGCTTCATCAGTGCTGATGAAGCTGTTTGGATGAGGAGCAAAAAGTTTCTCTCTCTCAAGAAAAAGAAGTCCAGTTGCCATGACTCAACTTCCAGACTAACCCTGAGCAGTGTGAGAACCCATAGTAAAGGGGGTTTGCTCCAGATTGTTCTTGTGTGTCCTGTGAAGCATTCACAGTGCACACACAGCAGCCTCCATGTGCATCCTTGGTGTAAATCTGGTAAGCCTCAGAACTGAATCAAATATTGGGGTATACTATGCTCCCAAAAGAGGTAGCTATGGCTGCCAGATTTCAACAAGAAATTCGGAAACAATCTATATACCCCATTCCCCCCCAACACACACACATGATCTTTTAAAAAAGGAAATCGTTGTCAGCATTTTTATTTCTGTACAGAGTTGGATGTTTCCAAGGAGAGTTGTTCCCTCTGAAGACATTAAACCTGCCAAACCTTAGCAGAAGAGTGGAAGGGAGAGCTATACTGTAGCAGACTTCATAATCCCGAAAAGAGGCACTTCCCTTCTTATGTGTGGAGTACGGAATTGTTTTCAAAATTACATAAAGAATAGAGGTTGCCCAGCAAAGAGACTGGCCAGTTTTCAGAAGAGAAATGTAGAACGGAAATGTTTTAAAAGGGAAAGCTGATTTCCATTCACTCTCTCTCTCATTCACTCACTCACTCACACACACACACACACACACACACACACACACCTGTGGGTTTGGCCAAATTTTGTACGAGAGGGCCACATATCACAGTGGTGTCCTCTAGGGAGGGAGCCTTGAACCATTCAAAAAGCTGGATTACTGTAATGTGCCCTGCATGGGAATGTGTTTGGAAACTTCAACAGGTCCAGGACGCTTCGGCTAGATTCCTGATTGGAACTGTTACAAGCAGAATAAAAAAGATTATTATAACAGCTTCACTGACTCGTGGTTCATTTCCAGTTTAAAGTTTGAAGTGCTGGTTTTAACTGGTAAAGCCCTGAGTAGTTTGGGTCCAGGCTACCTGTGAGATCATATGAGCCTCCTGGAGCATTGAGGGAGGCATTGTTCTTAGCTTCTCGATGCTCAGAGGTACCCATGATGGTGACACATGACAAGGTTTTTGGGTAGTTGCTCCCAGACTATGGAAGACTGTTTCCTGAGAGATCAGGATGGTCCTTCCCTGCTGTCTTTCCACCAGCTGGTAAAGACATTTGTTTTTAACAGGCTGATAACAAACAAAATTGCCCTTTCACAGTTCATATACTGCAGTCCCAGTATATCGCGGGACCACAGTATATGAAAGGCAAGGCCTCCTGGGGTATACTGGATGGGCCTGTTTGAGGCCTCCTGCACTTTCCCCAAGCCTGGTGCTGCCTCGAACGTGCCTCCAGTGGGCTTCCCGGGCCTGTCGGAGGCCCCAAAAGCACTTTCCGGTGAACCGAAAGTGACTTCCGGAAAACCGGAAATGACTTCTGGATCGCTGAAAATCACTTCTGAAGCCTCTGATGGCTTTCCTGGGCTTGTTGGAGGCCCTGAAAATGCTTTCTGGCAAACCGTGACTTCCAGATCACCAGAAAGCATTTCTGGGGCCTCCAACAGGCCCAGGAAGGCCATCGGAGGCCCTTTCGGGGCAGCGCCAGGCCTCAGGTAAGTGTAGGGGGCCTCAGACAGGCCCCTCCCCAGTCCCAACCTGACCCAGCATCCGCATATCGCAGATTTTCAATTATTGCAGGTCAGGTTGGGTTCCTATCCCCCAAGATAGGTGGGGGGTTACTGTATACAATATATAGTATTTAAATTATTTTAAGGGGGTCTTGTCTAGTCCTTTTAATGGGGTTTATTGTATTTCTGATTGCTTTAATATTTGTGTTTAAAAATTATTTGTAAGTCCCTTAGGTCCCTTTGCTGGGAGAAAAGTGGGGTATAAATCAAACCAAATTGATAAATAGGTGCATGGGCCTATAGTATTAGGATGAGCTCATAAGAAGTGGTTTTGGGGCAGAAATTCATGTTTTTCAGAACAGATATTGCCCTCCTGCTCAAAGCTCTTTCATAGTGGACTGTTCTACTCAACAGTGTCCTCAGGGCTTCTGGAAGTTGCCCACCTCTTTTTTAGAGAGATAAAGGTTGCTTCATCTTTCTTTTCCTTCTTGTTTTTTTTTCCATTCTACCCTTTTCCAGGTTTAACACTATGCTGACATTTTTGAAACGGGTTGGTTTGTTTTTAGCTGAACAGGCATTTCGAAGCTCCACCTACTCCAGCGGGAGGGCACTCAGAAGCAGCACCCGGAGGAAGGAGGGGCAGGAAAGCCAGACTGCTGCCTCTGAATGGGCACCCACTGGAGGAGAACTGGCACGAATCTTTGAGCTGGCAGTTCGTGCCCATCTCTACTGACAATGTGTTACACATATTTGTCTTTTCTTCCTTCCTCCATTTGTTCATGTTTATGCAAAACTTAATGGTTCTTCTTCGTAGCCTCTGTGAATACCCACTATAGGGATTTCCTCTGCGCGCCTGCGCAGCCACCGGACCTTCCAGAGCTTTCCCTCAGCTCCCAAGGACCTCCTCCTTCCCCTTTTGAGCATGCTCAGAGGCTCCCGCTCAATCTCCTGCAGTTCCTTTTTTGCCGCCGCCAGCAACGGTCGCGTTTTTCCTCAGCTCCTAGAAGTAAAGGATAAAGACTGTTAGTTGAGTACTACCTATTTTTCTTTAATTTCCTTTTAGTTATTTGTTTCTTAACCTCCCCTCCCCTACTCCCTTCGGCCGTTTATGGCCTCGAAGGCACTCTTTAAATGTTGTTCTAAGTGCCCGAATAAGATCGCTATTTCGGACGGACATAGCACGTGTTTGTATTGCCTTGGGGAGGCCCATCGGCCCGATTCCTGCCCGGACTGCCAAAGACTCTCAAAACCAGCATTAAAACAAAGGCAGGGTCGCTTGCGGGTATTCCTTTGGGAACAGTCCCTTAAGCCGATGGAGGCTCAACAGACCCGGACGGAGTCTTCCCCCACCTCCATTACTTCTCAGGCGTCTCGGGCCGCGGCTGCCGCCCCGCCTAATAAAAAGAAAAAGAAGAAGGCCCCTGTATCGGCCCATTCCCAAGGAGAACGATCGTCGGCTGCTGTGTCCTCCGTCCGTTATCCTCCCCCTGGGACAATTTCGGGCCTCACAGCTTTGCCCGAGGCTGCTCATAGCGCCTCTGCTGCCGCATTCATCTCGGAGCAGCACGCCCCCGTCTCTCCCGTATCCTCGCGATCAGAGAGCGGGGAGCCTTTGTCGCCGTCAGGCCGACCAGTATCGGAGGCTCGACATCATAGCCCGATACTGTGTCAGGGCACTACGATCGATCAGGGCATGGCGGGTAACCTGGCCTCGCAACCGGCGCTGACTGATCGCACCACCCGCCCACCACCACTCAGAGTTCAGACAGTCTTCACGACCACCTCACTGTCTGAAAATCAACAGACCCGGCCATCACGCCATGATAACAGGGACGACAGCGGCCAGGGCTCCCCGATACGGCGTCGACGTAAACCCCGCAAGCGAGCACGCGCCGATTCTGACTCCACTTCCACCTCGTCTACAACATCGGAGTCAGACAGCTCTCGTTCCCGTGCTCGACGTCACCACAAAACCCGACGGGGAAAGGCGCGTACACGGCATCACTCGCCAGCCGTACGCCGCCGCAAGCACAGACGATACCGGGACTCTTCTACATCCTCTGATGACTCCAGACCGAGACGTCACCGTACTCGACGCTCTCGTTCTGCCTCACGATCTCGCTCGCCTCGTCGCCGTAGTATCAGTGCCCATCGACACCGTTGCCACAGAGATACACATCATATGACATCGTACACGGAGGGTGCACTATCTACCGGCGATACCCATCATGATCTACATTCTCATGATCAGAGGCGCTCTCATTCAAAACAGCCCTCTACGATATCAGCTGGACAGCATACGGACGAGCGCTCACAACCAGGTCCCTCTTTGCAACAGCGATCTCTATCCCCAGCCTCTATGGATCGCTCTTTGCTCTCGGACTACCAAGAAGGGGCACAGTCGGTTCACTCCTCTCATACTGCCCTAGAACAGCATCAGACTCAGGGCTCAGAGACGACAGAAGTTCTGGTTGCCTCCCCAGAAGAGGACTTTTCCACGTATTCTAAGATCATTAATAAGGTGGCACAAGTCATGGAGCTTCAGGTAGAGCTTCCTGATGCTAAAGGCTCATGCAAGTTCTTTGGACATCTTCGTAAACATCGCACACCGCCTCTCAGACTGGGATTCATCCCGTCGCTCTTACAATCTGCCAAGGCCTCCTTGCTTAAGCCTGCCTCTACACCTCTGATGCCTAGACGTACCGATAATCTGTACCGCACTCATGGAGAGGAAGTTGACTTCTTGGCCAGACACCCTCTGCCTAACTCTTTAATAGTTAATGCAACTCAAAATAGGGCCAAAAATACTTCTACTTCGACCCCCAGCAATAAAGAAGGGAGAAAATTGGACCTCATCGGAAAGAAACAATACTCTTTGGCGTCCTTCTCCCTCCGTACCACGAACCATTTGTGTGCGATGGAAGCCTACTCCAGGCACCTTCTGCTGGAGATGATGCCCATTTTCGACCAACTTCCTGATGATGCTAAGGCTAAGATGGTGGCATTCCATTCGGAGCTCCTTACACTTCTGGACTATCAAACTATCGCCTCATGCCATATAGCCGAAGCCTCGGCTAAACAGATCGCCAATGCAGTCTTTTTACGTCGGCATGCATGGCTGAGAACCGTCACTATTACTGACGACGCTCGCAATCGAATAGAAGGCGCCCCGTTTGACGGAGAAGGACTGTTTGCTGCAACTACGGATGAGTCGCTGGATAACATCTTGAAGATGCGAAAGACAGCACGTTCGTACGCATATCAGGGCTCAGCAGCTCAGACTACCCCACGCCCAGGTCCATCTCAGTGGCGCCGGCCTTATACTCCGTCCGGATTTCGTGCCCAGCAACGGGGTAGACAAACATACCAACCCTCCCTGTACTACCGTCAACAGATACAAGGCCGCTCCCGACAACCACAAGCCACTCGACGGTATGACAGGAAGACGAAACATCATTCCTGACCTAGCTTCTCTCGCAATACCACCTGTAGATGTAAGACTCGGACCCTTTCTTCCTCAATGGACAAACATCACTTCGGACGGATGGGTGCTTACCATCATTCGCGAGGGATATGCCATCGAGTTCCAACATCCTCCACCTCTTGGAACCGTGATTTCTACGCATCCCTCGGACGCCCTATGTGGAGAGATACAAACACTGCTTCACAAGGACGCCATCGAAGTAGTGCCGCCCAACGATACATCGGGCTTTTACTCGAGGTACTTCGCTATACCCAAGAAAGACAACACCCTCCGTCCCATCCTAGACCTCAGAGCACTCAATCTCTTCATAAGGCCAAGAAAGTTCAGGATGACTACCCTGGAGTCCATTATCCCATTATTGGAAAAGGGAGATTGGTTCACGGTCCTGGATCTACAGGATGCCTATTTTCATATAACCATCCGTCCTTCCTACAGGAAATACTTACGGTTCAAAGTAGGTGCAAATACTTACCAGTTCAAGGCGCTCCCCTTCGGCCTCTCCACCGCTCCGAGGGTGTTCACCAAGTGCCTTGCCCCAGTCGTCGCTTCCCTCCGACTCCGGGGAATCAATCTATTTCCCTACCTCGACGACTGGCTGCTGGTCTCACCTACAAGACACAAGGCAAAACAACATATCCATTTTACAATGCAATTCCTTACCTCTCTGGGACTCAGCATCAACACCGGCAAGTCCGTCCTCCGACCGACCCAGTCGGTCCTCTTCATCGGGGCATTATTAAACTCCCAAAAGGGAAAAGCCTTTCTACCTCCGGAACGGATATCCAGGATCCGAAAGGCCCTACGCTGTTTCCGCCCTCGTCGTCACGTCTCTGCCCTCATGGCTCAACATCTCCTAGGACTTATGGCGTCCACCACAGCCATCTTACCTTATGCACGCCTCAAATTCAGGCCACTGCAAGCATGGCTATTGTCCCGCTTCCACCCCCTCAAACACAGTCCACACAAAAGACTACGGGTTACGTCCAAACTGCACCGCGCGTTGCAGTGGTGGAACATGCCGCGTCATCTCAAGGTCGGCCGACCCTTCAGACACGTGTACCCGCGATACCAGATAACCACAGATGCCAGCCCCACTGGGTGGGGGGCACACTGCAATCGCCTCCGCGCCCACGGGACTTGGCCACCATCAGTCAAGAACCGCCACATAAACTACTTAGAACTGAGAGCGATTTTCAACGCCCTAAAATCCTTTGCTCCTCTCATCCAAGGTCAGTCGGTACTCATTGTCACGGACAACACGACGGCCCTTCATTATGTAAACAAACAAGGAGGCACCAGGTCCAGCACACTACTTCGGATCACAATGGACATATGGACGTGGTGTTATCACAGGGACATCTACCTCACAGCAGTACACATTGCCTCCCGAGACAATGTCTTAGCGGACAGTCTCAGCCGTCAGCAGACCAACGACCACGAATGGTCTCTACATCACCAGGTCTTCCACACCCTCTGCTGTCGATGGGGGACACCAATGATCGACCTCTTTGCCTCGCACAGAAACTCCAAATGCCAGCTCTACTGCTCGAGGGCAGGTCTGGGCCCCAGCTCCAAGGGAGATGCCCTAGCGACTCCCTGGAACGGAATGTCAACTTATGCCTTTCCTCCTCTCCCGCTTATACACAGGACGATAACGAGGCTTTGCCAAGAGCGCACACGCACAATTCTGATAGCCCCATGGTGGCCACGGCAACCATGGTTCCACAAGCTCAGACAGCTGTCAATGGACTATGTCCACCTCCCACATCGCCCAGATCTCCTGTCTCAGAACGACGGCAGCCTGCTCCACCCGGACCCGCAGTCTCTACATCTTACGGCATGGCTCATCCACTGTCTGTAGCAGAGGTCCTCGCACGAGCCAGGAAGCCCTCTACTCTGGCACTCTACGAAGGAAAATGGGCGTGCTTTTTAAGATTCACTGCACAACATCGCCTTCTATCTTGCCCCGCCACAGTGGACACTGTCTTGGAGTTCCTCCTACATCTTTTCAACATGGGACTCTCCCAGTCCACGTTAAGAGTATACCTTGCTGCGGTTGTGGCACACCAGCCAATAGACTCCACCTCCGCTGCCTTGTTCCGACATCCGACAATTAAGAGGTTCTTCAAGGGCACCGCTAACATCCGCCCCTACAGGCCACCCATACCACCTCAATGGTCTCTTACGTTGGTCCTTAAGGGACTCATGTGACACCCCTTCGAACCCATGGCCACGGTGCCCCTTCATCAACTTTCATTGAAAGTCGCCTTCCTCCTCGCCATCACGTCAGCGAGGCGCTCGTCGGAGTTAGCGGCTCTGAGGGTTGACCCTCCCTTTCTACAGTTCTTTCCAGACAAGGTGATGTTATTCCCGGATGTCACCTTCCTTCCTAAGGTGGTTTCCCACTTCCACCTCAGCCAGCCTTTAACACTTCCCACCTTCTTTCCGTCGCCACAAGACGATGTCCAGCGGGCTTTGCATTCCCTTGATGTGAGACGGGCGCTCCTCTTTTACACTGACAGGACCAAATCTATCCGAGCTACGCCACGGCTTTTTATCCACACATCTGGCGCTGCCGTAGGGCTCCCGGTGACTTCACAGACTCTCTCTAAATGGATCGTCTCCACTATTCGTACTACATATGAACTCTTCAGCATTCCGCTCCCTGACACCCCTAGAGGTCACTCGACAAGAGCGGTCTCCTCCTCTTCAGCATTTCTAAAGGGAGTTCCTCTACAAGAGGTTTGCAGAGCTGCCACATGGTCTACACCGTCCACCTTCGCCCAGCACTACAGGCTAGACCTCCGGGCCAAGGCGGACTCATCATTCGGCAGAGCCGTCCTTTCCTACTCTCTCCCGTGACGGCCCGCCACCAGTAAGTCAGCTTGCTAATCTCCCTATAGTGGGTATTCACAGAGGCTACGAAGAAGAAGAACAGGTTACTTACCTGTAAACGTGGTTCTTCGAGTAACGCCTCTGTGAATTCCCACTCCCCGCCCGTCCTCCCCTCTGTCCGTCACGTCTCTCTCTGTTTATCTCGTTGCAGCGGCGGACATGTGGGGAACTGCAGGAGATTGAGCGGGAGCCTCTGAGCATGCTCAGAAGGGGAAGGAGGAGGTCCTTGGGAGCTGAGGGAAAGCTCTGGAAGGTCCGGTGGCTGCGCAGGCGCGCAGAGGAAATCCCTATAGTGGGAATTCACAGAGGCGTTACTCGAAGAACCACGTTTACAGGTAAGTAACCTGTTCTTTTTTTTAGTTTTAATGTTTTAATTAAAAGACCTGATATGTTTTTATAAATGCCTTTAATTTAGATAGATAGATAGATAGATAGATAGATAGATAGATAGATAGATAGATAGATAGATAGATAGATAGATAGATAGATATAGATATAGATATAGATATATAGATAGATAGATAGATAGATAGATAGATAGATATAGATAGATATATAGATATAGATAGATATAGATAGATATATATAGATATAGATATAGATAGATGATAGATAGATAGATAGATAGATAGATAGATAGATAGATAGATAGATAGATAGATAGATAGATAGATAGATAGATATAGATATAGATATAGATAGATACACACACACACACACACACACACACACACACACACATATACACTGTTACATATAACTGTAGGACGTTGCAATTCTCTGTTTTGACATCTTTCAATTTAAGAATTTCCAGCTGCTGTGTGATTTGAGGGGCTCCCTATGGCTACCTCTTGTGTATGTTTTAGACCACGGGTGATTATTCTTCAGGGGGAACTGAAATTTATCGTGATTGTGAGACACATGGAAATGACACAAAATTTTCTTGAAATATACATTCTTACAGTTGATTCATGAATACATTCAACAGGACAGTGAACCCTATCTGGGGAAAACAACTTGTCCCTGTACTACTGACAGGATAATTTCCAGCAAAAATAAAAATACTGCATCAAGGCAAACAGATTAGTGTCATTCCTCCATCATCTGTACAACATTCTACCTTTTTGATATACTGGAAAACAAATCACTGACTGTTATTCAGAGAGGAACCGCAGCAATGCCAAACAGGCCTATATTATTGCCTGAGCAATGTTTTTAAAATAATGTTTACACAATAGTGTGCGTAGCTTGCTGTGACCAAGTGTGACTCGATGAGGTGTCAGGTTACATCTAGAATGGTACCACTGGATTTACCACCAATCATACAATTGAGGTGCACCCTGGCCACAATTAGCTGTTTCCAGTTACATAAAACCAATGCAAAGCCAGTGTGATTCCAGTCAGTTTCTTTAGGCAACAATCCCCTTGTCGTGTGGAAGAAGGCATCTTGAATCATCTCAAAAACATGCATTCATAATGTCACATTTAAACTCTACCTAAACCCACAGCCATATTTATTCAGTACAAAAGCACATCAATCTGTTCCAAACTAGTCAGATGCTGTTCTGGATTTCTTGCATTAGCTCTACAATAAGAAGAATATTTACCATAATAAAGGGGGAAAGGAACAATGGTGTGATGGCTGCAGGAGGCAAAGTTTGGATCCAGCTGAATTTGGAAACTAACCCTCCTCTTGGCTCCTTCTGCCCAACATTTTTTTTTTTTTTTGTGAAGCTAAAGCTGTTTAGGCCAGTTCTGCTGATGTTCAGTGAGCAATCTGATTGTCTCAACTCCCCTCATTCAATTCCAGCACCCAGCATTTAAAGATTTCAGAATACAGTACCATGCCCAAAGGGTTGTGTTTCTCAACTGCCTAATAACACAGGAAAGTTTGTCTTTCCTCCATCTGAAAAAGAGACACTAAAAGTAGAAAAGCAATAATAATAATTTTAAAAGAGCTGCACATGTGGCTGTTTTAAAAGCTTCCAAATACTGTATCTAAAGATATGTGCATGCAAAGTTCTTCCCTATAAGCTAGCCATCAGTGGTGGCCAAACTTTGGCCCTCCAGATGTTTTGGACCACAACTCCCAGAATTCCAAGCCTGGGTTGCCAATGACAAAGGACTGTGGGAGTTGTGGTCCAAAACATCTGGAGGGCCGAAGTTTGGCCACCACTGAGCTACGCACTCTGAGGTTGATAGTGTGACAAGGACCTTGGTCCACTGAAAGACAGGAAGTGAACAGTTATCCTTCCAGAATTTAAATCTATTTTTCTTGGCCATAGTGAGGGCAGGGAACATGCATTTCCTCTGACCACTGGGTAACCTCCAGTAAAAAAAAAAATTGAATATTATCCAAGCATCTAAGTATTGATAAAAATCAAAGAATGATCCAATGCGAAATTGATGCAACTGATAACCCTATATCAAGAGCCTGTGTCTGGATGTGACCATGACATACGAGACACACCAGACAAGTTGTCATGGCAGCATGGCAGGAGAAGAAGCTCATAACCTGAGGTGGAACTGGGGGGTGGGGGTGGGGAGACACTCCTTAAATGTCTTATATAACCATAATGCCTATTATAACTATTATAATCTGGATGCAACCTGATGGTATATAGCAACAAATAACCTTAGCTTGATATGTTATGGTCCTCAGGATCATAAGTATAATTCGTTAATTCTGAGAAATCCATGCCCTTGCTCTGTGTGGTCGTCGCCATTGGTAGTAGGCCCTGTCAGGCATCCAAGGATGCTGGATAGTGATACTGAGTTGGATCACAATATTGTGTAGACAATTAGGTTTGGGGACATGATGAAATCCCTGAAGGCAAGCAAATCTCATTCCACAAAGTGACAGGCACATTTCCTGGATCCATCATATCAGTGGTCCTGGCTAATGGAATGACAACGCTAATCGTATTTGGCAAAGTGTGGATGTCACTGAGGGCAAAGAAAGCTATCCAGAGTGAGGCCAGTGATTCTTAAAACAGATGAACATTTCAGCAGGAATCACTGGAGGGAGAAAAAGAGAGAAATCACCTCAGGGGGAGGAGAGGAGGATAATGATTTTCAACATTGCCAAAAAAAATGTTAATGAAGAACAGGGGTTTCAGCTCAACACTCGTCCTATCAGTGCATCTTGGATCCCAAAGGAATTGAAGTTTAGCATTAGCAATATGCACATGAACCTACACATGCAGATTCAGAAAATGTAATGCAAATTAATGACTGCATTGCAAGATGGCAAGGTACGACCAACCATTCTAGAGTTAAGAACCTTGGCCTGTTGATTCCAAGGAGACCTTAAGTAAAAGAGATAGGACATTTGGTGCTTTTTTGATTAGCTTGTTACTGAAAAGCTACGTTGTGTTTCCCTGGGTTTGGTTTTCTTTGGGGAGTTTTCGCACCCCCCCCCCTTCCTGGCCTGCCAGCCAAAACTTTTCCATCAAGAAAGCAACGGGCATTTTCAAAAGTTGAGTTCCCCAGGAGGCCGGCAGGTCAGCCTTTTTCCATTTTCTCCATGACCCGTCACACTACTGAGTGAGCAGAAGCAATTTAGAAGCAAATGGAATGTGATGGAGCAAAGATCTCCCTCAGACCACAAATGGAGAATTCACCTCAGAGCTACACAATCTGAGGAGTGAGCCAGCTCGCGGAGCTTGAATCAGTCACTTTGTGTTTGTGATGGTTTTCACTCTGCCTTGCCCAGGACACTTAGAAGACAGATGAACATCCACTGACCTTTTCTCAACACCAAATGTGCACACACCAATTGTGGGTATACATGCTGTCTTTCTCTCTTTCTTCAAAGTCAAAGATCTCTTGTCCTTACATATGAACAAACTAGTTTCTCCTTTTTGTGCCACCATTAACGAAATTCGCTTTTAGAGGGCCTGGTCCTTACAGTTGACATTGATTAACACCATCTACTAGGAATGGGATTTTAGCATTATTGGAATACAAATCCCATGGTTCTCCATTGGGGGGGGTGTTTCTACATGACAGATCTTATCTAAGTATTCCTGAGCTGGGAGAAAAGCCTCAACTGGAAGCTTAGCTAGGCCTAACTCTTTATGCCCCAGGGCTAGCTGGGAGCTTTCTTTCAGAACCAGATCCTCGGGTGGAACTAGTCTAGCTAAGCCTCCAAGACTTCTAGCTGAGGCCTTTCCTCCTGGATGAGTATATAAGGTCTCTTATCTGTCAAGCAGAACTCCCTGAATGGGGAATTGAGGGATTTATAGACCAAAACATCCAAAAATCCCATCCCCACCACATTCATTCCTGCATCCATAGCACTTGCCTTCTCTTTTGTCAAAGACAATGGAATTTATTTTTTATTTTTTATTTTGGATATTTTTACCCCACCTTTCTCCCTGGAAAAGGACCCAAGGCTGCTTACAATAATGAGGGACAGTATACAGCCCAGAACATTTAAGACATACAAGTTTAAGAACAGGGAAATTAAAAAGGCATCTTACAACATTAAAAGGGAACATTAAAGCTAAAAAGAGACAAACAATCAGGGAAAAAAATCCATAATGAGGGATGGAAACTAACATGGAAAATGCAGGTGTACTTATGAAGTCAGTCAATGCAATCGCATATGGTAATCCATCTAAAAAGTTGGATGGAAGGCTCTGAGCCCATGAAATGCACCTGTGAAACTAAAGGAAGTTGTCAAAGAAGGCTGCCTACCTCATCCCTGCACAATTCATTGCTTTGGTTTGTTTCCTTCCAGTCGGCCTCTGTTGCAGGTGAATAATTTCCTCTGAATTCTGACTTGAGTGTGGATGGAACATCTGGCCAGTCCAGTCATACAGCGTAGTTTCTGCTCAGGAAAAAGTTCTTCTTCATCTCTTGCTTCCTTCCAGTTAGGTGGCCCATTTGGAAGAAAAGCTTGTGCAAAAACAGGACTTGAACTCCTCTGAGGTAAGATAGAAATGGAGGCCTTTGCCTCTGTGTGTGTGTGTGTGTGTGTGTGTGTGTGTGTGTGTGTGTGTGTGTGT
>JAHTLZ010000237.1:8178701-8213383 GCA_023846285.1 Phrynocephalus versicolor | reverse complement strand
AATAATAATAATAATAATAATAATAATAATAATAATAATAATAATAACACAACAACAACAACAACAATTTATTGTCATTGTGTGTATAGGTAGAATAACAGGAGTTCATGGAATGTGTAGATTTGCCTTTTGCCAAAAATCCTAGAGAAACAGCAACTATGAGACTTCCTCAGGGATTCCCTTAAGAGCTGGGATTCTAAAGGCTTCAGTTCATATCTGAGCTCCACTTATTGTATTGAGGGAACACAATGTGAAGGCCTACTAACTACGAGGGACTTATGGAGAAGATCCCCCCCCCCCCAAATGCCATGAAGCACTTGCAAAGAGCAAAGCCAACTGTTGTTTTGTTTTGTTTTGTTATCAAAACTTAGTTCTCACTGAGGTGGTAAGCCTGCAAGCTGTACCGCTTCAGATGGCTGGTGGCTGGTCCTATGCTTGAATGCTCCACAGTAGAAAAACAAAACCAAGTCCCACAAGTAGAAAACAAGGCTAAACAAGCAGTTTCCTTTTTTTCCAGTGGTTACTTTTCTAAAGGAGGGGCCAATTTTCAGACAGAAAACAACCATTCAGCCATGCCAGCCCCCATGGGCAGAGAAAAGGAGCACAGCTCAGATATAGATTCATTACCTAAATGAGAAGAACTACTAGACCTCCCTGTACTTCCTGAATGCACAGAATGGCACAGATTTTCACAGTATCTTCCGCATTCTAGAACCGATAGAGAAAACATCCTCAGTTGGTCCAATCAAAGCAAGAAGGATACAAAATGGAAGATTCCCTTATGTTGCCGCAGACTTTCAAGATGGCTGATGGAATGAACCCTCTTTAGTGGTCTTCTGGCCTGGGCAAGTGGCAATCCATGCTACCCTCTGGAGCTGCACACACACTTATCTCAAGCTTGCTCCTCAGCAACTGGCATTTGTGGAGAATGAAGCTCTCAGTGGCTACTAGGGATCCTGATGATGTCTCATCTTCAGTGTCGATGCACCTCTGTGGTATTTTCTCTGTGGCAGAGAACACAAGAGAGTGTTGTTGCCGGATGCCTGGTTTAGGCATCTGGCATTTGTTATTAAAACTTAGTTCTCACTGAGGTGGTAAGCCTGCAAGACATCTTGGGCTGTACTGCTTCAGTTGGCTGGTGGCTGATCCTATGCTTCAATGCTCCACAGTAGAAAAACAAAACCAAGTCCCACAAGTAGAAAACAAGGCTTAAAAAAGCAGTTTCCTGTTTTTCCTCCCTGAGTTTGGGAGTTCAATTCCCCACCGTGCCTCCTTCACAAGGACTAGACTTGATGATCATCAACATCCCTTCTAGCTCTGCATATCTCAGATTATATGGTCTGTTTGAGAGTTTCTGACTGTATATGGTCTGTTCGAGAGTGTATCTGACTGGACACTCTGAGAACAAACTGATGGGCCTGTTCCAGCAGGACTTTCCTGATGTTCTTGTGCTTAAAGCAAAATGTTCTCCTCTCAAACCACTTTATAAATCTGTCTCGACACCCCCCGCCCCCGCCTCACAAAATCAATACTAGCAATTAAGGCTCATAAACATTTTAGTACTTAATTTATTGGCATCAGAAGGGGAGAGGAAAAACCTCTCATGGCAAGTCTTCTTAGTTTCATGATCCACAAAATATAAGTGGTTTTTTATTATTATTGATTTTTCCCCTTTGGGAAAAGTTTCCAGGTATCTGTAACACTGTATATTTCCTTTTTCCTAACTCCCCACTCAAAAGTGCCTTGAGCAAGAACCTCTTAAATTAATCAGGCTGTTTAAATTCACTCTGTCCATGGAAACAAATATTGCAAAAAAAAAATTACTTACTACCATCACAACATACCAATCAGTGGTTCTCAAAATGAGTGCCGTGAGCATATGTGAGGGGTGCTGCGGAAATAATGAAACATTCATCCAAACAGTTTCATTCAACGTATTAAAGACAACTGAGCATTAAATTTGCACTGTTTTTTCTTCTTTTCCTAAGTATTCAAACCACTCTAAGGGTAGCTGTGCCACGAATTTTTTTTAGCCCTATGTGGGAACCTTCCTTTGAAGGGTGTGTTCCGGAGGGACTGCAGTGACTGTGCACACACACCTGGTTCCACATTGCATATCTGGAAGAGGTGAACTTCTGTTTCCCCTGATCTTTGGCTTAGACAGGCAGGGCCAAGAGGCTAAAGGGCACCTGTTCCCTATCCGAGCTATTGTTTCTGTGAGCACTTCAATGTCTTGCTAGTAAGCATTGATAAGAGAATAAAAATGGAGCCTTCTGAGAGGAACACAGCCGTTTTTGTCCATGTGTGCCTTCTCCACTGGTCAGAAAAGGTACCTGTCTGTACCTGTCTGTTGTTCTATGGCCAAGGTCAGCCTGGCCTAAAACTTCTCCAGCAACTCACCACAGCCCGACAAGGGTGCCGCGGTCAAAAAAGTTTGAGAACTACTGGCTTAGATAATACTCATGACAACCTCTTTCATTTATTGTTTTATAGAAACCATACTTGTCACAAATCTTCTTAATGGATATATTGTGAGAAACTGGGTTACCAGAAACTTAGAGGGTGCCAGGTATATTCTCTGATTCATGCTCATGGGCTTTGTTCCCTCTGACTGTGGATTACTGTATCATATTAGAAACCTCGTGGCGCAGTGGTTAAATGCCTGTACTGCAGCTAAAACTGTGCTTACAACCTGGGAGTTCAATCCCAGGCAGCCGGCTCATGGTTGACTCAGCCTTCCATCCTTCTGAGGTTGGTAAAATGAGTACCCAGCTTTCTTTGGGGGGGTGGGGGAGGCAATGTGTAGCCTCCCCCACCCCCCAAACTGTAAATTGCCCAGAAAGTGCTGGAAGTGCTGTGGGGCGGTATATAAGCAGAACACTTTGCTTTGCTCTGCTTTACCTGATGAGCCAGATTTAACTGGGTCCTATGTCCCTTTGGACAGCCAGTGAGGTGCAGGGGATACAGTGGCCGATTAGGACTCAAGATACATGAATTCCAACCCCCTCTTGGCTGTGGAAACTCATTGGGTGGAGGTGAAAGTGGAACTGGAAAAACCACTCCTTAAGTATCTCACATGCCTTGAAACTCCTGTTAGGGTCACCCTAAGCCAGATCCTACTTGACAGCACAAACACACACGTCCGTTCACCTGGCTTCCTTTTTGTGTCCATTTCTGTAATCTGAAGCAGTTGCGACCGGGCTGTTAGTGAACTGGCAAGTGTCGTTGGGCCACAGCAAAAAGCTTCTCTGCAGCAAACAGAACAATCTCTGCTATACATAGAACATTGATTGGAGGAGGTGGGGGTTTATATCCCAGTCATTTGGCCAGCTGTGCTCTGGCTTTCTCTTTGCTAAGAGATTTTAAATGGAGGGAACATTGTAAAAGCACAGTCATCCATCTGCTGCCTTTAGTGATGTGGTCCCTCTCACCCCCCCCCGCCCCCTTCTCACCCCAGTATGGTTGCCTGGATAGGTCCAGCAGAATGTGGCAGATGGAGAAAATGTTCTTTTAGGGCAGGAAAGCCAGGACTGATCTGCTCGCGGTGGACCCGCTGATCAGTTTCCAAAGAGCTTCAGTTTAATTTCCTGAAACACAATGGGAAATCTTCTTGGCTTGCAACACATCAATCCGTGAGCTATTGTTTCCTGCCTGGGCCCTATCAGCAAGAAAGTGTGTGTGGGGGGAGGGGAGTAAACAATTTAATACAACACCCAAAGATTCTCAAAAGGAATAAGGATGGGTGGCAGAAAGGTGTATGAAAACGATATTCCACAACAGCACCTCAATTCAGTTCTACTGCAGCACGTGGAAGGAAACAGTTTCCTTTTGATGCAGTTTTACAGAGACATTTGCCCATCCTCTCAGGCGTGTGTGTGCCAGAGAGAGAGAGAGAGAGAGAGAGAATATAGCTTTTGGTTTTGGCACACTTCCTATGGAATCAATAAAAGTCGGGCGCTGGGGAATCACGCTGCTCCAGCCACTCACGGGCTGCTCATTCCCAGCCTCCGAGGCTATGGGACTTATCAGTGGCGCCATCAGAAAAAGCAATGGGCCCCACAGAGAATACAAAGGCTAACAGGTAAAGCATTAAAAAGAGAGAACATAGAGATGAGATTTAGTTCCTCAAACCTCTGAGGACCTGCCGGGTGAGAAGGAGAGAAATTATCGCAACGGATTGTTTCTTATTGTATCTGAAATCTATTAGAGCCCACAAACCTGCCAGAACAGCTGCCAAAAACCTAGCATTAATAGCAGAGGGATTGCTGTACTCATGCACACAAATTGCATTTACTCGTGCCCCGTCTTTTATTGTTGCTTTCTTGCAAATGAAATTTTCAAACCGGGTTGGATTCAGCGGGGCTTTTGTATTTGGGTATAAAAGAAGCAGCTCATGATTGGAATAGCATCCAGAGCAAGAGTGATTGATCTGATACACTCCCGTCAGCCCTCGCCAGCCTAGCCCAGGGTGAGGGATGATGGAAAGTGTAGTCCAACATCATCTAGAGTGCCTGCCACTCTGACTTTTAGGCACTGAATCTCTACATCCTGTTCCATAGAATGCAAATGAGGCCTTCCCTATGCCCTGAGGTAGAGATGGGCACGGAACGAACATTTTTTCGTTTCCGTTACCATTTGTCGTTTCCATTACGTAATGAAACGACAAACGAAAATTGTGGTGAAAATGAAACGAAACGAACAGAACCGCCAAAATTGTGGTCGTTACGTTTCGTTTCCGTTAATGGCGACGTGCAATGAAATGAGCTGTTTTTTAAATGTTAAAAAATGCCCTGGACAGCCGTAAAAACGCAGCAATAATTATTTATATTGTCTGATAATACCTACCAGAGGGGTTGGGGTCTTTTCCCATCGCGATGTATTTTTCTTTTCCCTTTAAAATGGATGTCGCCACCGGCCACAAAATGCAGGCAAGCCATGTGATGTGAGATCATGTTCAACCAATAGCATGCCCAGGTTGCAGACTGGGCGAGCAGGTCTGGCAGCCACAGAGGGCATAAAAACCTCTGGCAGCCCCCGTCGTCCTTGCAGTCTCTGGTGGGAGTTAGGGTGGGATTGCTGTCTCTGCGACTCTAGCTTCAGTCCTGCAGCCTCCCTGTGTGTGTGCGTGCTGCGTACCTCTCAGTGAGTACCCTCCCCTGCCCCGCAGTGCAGTCACTCTGTGGCTGTCTTGCACCCTGGGCAACGCCCGCCGCTGCCTTTGCAGCCTCCCTGCATACCTAGTCTATGCTGTGTCTCTGCCAGCATCCTTTTTTTTTTTTTTTAGTGTTTTCCCTCTGGTCTGGGGCATTGGGGGATGCCTGCGCACGGAAATGCTTTAAAAATCGTGCAAAAAGCGGGTAGAAACGACAAACGAAAAAACAAAAAACGGTAACGAATTTTTTCAAAAATTTCACAACAAACGGAAACAAACCGAAACAGACCTCTCAACGACAAACGAAAAACCAAAACGCCATTTTTTTGTTTCGCGGCCATCTCTACCCTGTGGTAAGCAAGGGCCTTAATAGTGGCCGCTCCTTCTGGATACCAACTAGGCCTCCTCAAGTCTTTTGGGCAGCCAAGCTAAGACCTCGGATTCTAGGGAGGCTTTTTAACAACTGAACATTTCATTCAGTTCAAGTGTTTGCCTTTTTGTGTGAATCTCTGTGTGGGGAGAAATTCCAACTCTTTTAACATTGTTTTCATTAACAGTTTATTAAATATTATTAAACATTTCACTTTTCCAAGGGTACAAATGATTGCATTTTTAATTATGCATATTATCTGTGAGCCTCGTTGGGTCCCTAGACAAGGAGAAAAGTAGTAGAGGAAACACAAATTAATGATCTCAGAAAGCTCACCCCTCACCACATGCTGCTATAAAAATTTCCTGCAGTTCTTACATTGCCTTGGTGAGGGTTCATATGACAAGATGGGAGAAAAAATCTCCTGGAGCTGAAAGGGAATTGGTATTAGCCTGCAATCATTTCTGAATTATCAGGTCCACAGACAGCTTCTATTATGCCTTTAATAAGAAATAGTTGAAGCAAACGCACAAATAATGTACGTAACAGATGTTGTTTCAGTGACATAGACAGTTGGGACATGATATTCAGATGGGTGCAAGGAAAACACACACATGCCTTGAAATTCAAAGTGAGCACTACTGAGTGTTCTATCCCTCTCTTTCATTGTTTGGTGGCAGTTTATTGCTGTTTATCTGTTCGGTTGCTAGTATGCGTGAAGTAAAGAAAGCAGTACTGTATATGCAAGCCTGCAATTTCAAGCAACTGTAAGCGAAAAAAAAATCTTTTTTGCTAAGTTTTTTTAAACTTACAATTTAAGGTTGTTACTGTAAGTCACCACCCATATGGATTGTGCTGGTTCAAGCAATCCATACAAGTTACACAGGTAAGCACCCAGATAGGATGGGAATAGTTTTTGGGGGATCCTTCCTTGTCCCCCAGGCCCCTCTTATCTATTCACCGAACATTTTCAAGTGCCAGTCTCTTTTGCTGACTTTGTCAGAAACAGTCTCCTTCTACTTACCCAAGCAAATGGGACATATGCCTGCTCCAGACCTTGTGGCCTTTAACACAGGCTATTGCGTTCTGTAGCATTGCTGAGCCTTAGTTTTTTATTACAGTGCCCAGAATCATCCCAATAGAGTAGCCATCTGAAGGGGGATTCTGAAAGATCTCTAATCCAAAAAGACAGATAAAAAACAAAAGCCTGCTTACAAAAGTTTCAGAAGGAAATAACGCTATACATTTATAGACTGTTTTCGGCAGCACAATACATGATGTCTCTCTGGCCTACAAATCCTCTCAACAGCCCCTGCCAAGATGTTCGAACTTAAAGCAAAAAATTTTCCAGCCAGAATAACCTGAGACTGATACTTGTGTAATCACAATATACTGTCCACAAATCTAATTGAAAGGGAATCATGTGTCTTGCTTTAAACTTTTATTTTTGATAGGTCCCCCTTCCATTATTACACAGGAACTCTGCGTTGAATTCTCCCTGAGGAGCTTGATCTCTTTTCTTCAAGGAGTTGGTCAAGGACAGTGAAATGAGTCCAGGAAAAAGATACTCATGATAAGTATTCCCAGAAAGGCACGGTCGTTTTGACATAAAACCTAGAGATCTGATGTTTTTAGCACAGATCGTTGAAAGGCTCAGAAACATTAATACGGAAGCACAGCACCTTGTATATTAACTCTCCGGGGCAAAGGATGATGAGGCCAAAGTCTGTGAAAGAGGGAAAACATACAGTGCTGCTTCTAAAGGTGATATCAGAGTTCCTTCGTTATTTGTTAATGTTTGGTTGTTTGTTTTTTCAAAAGGAATTTGCAAAATTTACAACCGAAATTGTCCAGTGTTTCTAATCCCTTTGCTGACAATAGTTGTTGTTGTTGTTGTTGTTGTTGTCGTCGTCGTCATCATCATCATCATCATCATCATCATCATCATCATCATCATCAATGTACTTGGTACTTAGTTATTACCAACCTTCCTTCATTCTTCTCAAAACACAGCAAAGAAAAGACCTAAACTGCAGCCACCAGCAAACAGAAATACAGTAGTACCCTACCTTATATAAAGGAATTAATTTGTTCCAAATGAAATTATGTTAAGGAAATTTTCCTTTATACAAATTTCCCAGAGGAATCCATTGAAAACACAGTAATACGCAATCGCAACCATTTTTATGTTGTACAGATTTGCCCCATAGACTATTCTGTTAAGCAAATTTCCCCTATCTCCGGATTTTTTTATGTTGTACCCTTTTTATGTTATACAAACCATTTGTTATATGAGGGTCCGCTGTATATTATTCCATGGCTCTCCTGAAGTCATAGCATAGCCTTTTCCCTAAAATACAGACTAGCACATTCTTCAGTGGAAATGTTTGAGGGCTAGTCCCTACAAAAGGGTCTGTTGGAAGGAGTTTACTGGAAAAACAGTGAATGTAGCAGCTTCTAGGTTTGAGAGACTACCATAACTATTCAGGGTGGCAAAGGTATCAATCCTTAGATGGAGCATCGATGTGTAGAATTAATGTGCTAGTACAGCGGTTGTCACGCTGGGTGCCATGGCACGCTGGGTTGCCAGGAGCGCATGCCAAGGGTGCCGCAGCAATAATATTTAATTAATTAAAATTCTCATAAACATCAAGGAAATAGTGAAAAAAATCACCTGAACACTTTCATTCATTGCATTAAAGACAACTGAGTATTAAATTTGCACTGTTTTTACTTCTTTTCCTAAATATTCAAACAGCTTTAAGGGTAGCTGTGCAGCTAAAATTTTTTAGCCCGACAAGGGTCCATGTCGAAAAAAAAGTTTGAAAACCACTGTGCTAGTGAACCTAAATTGAACCCAGGATGCCAATCATGAAAATCAAGAGAATATCTTGCTCTATTATGCCAGCTGTGCATAATTATTTTACCCTTACGCTTTGGGGCACTTCACAAGGCTAACAATATACTACCACGAACAATCAGGAAGCAAAAGAAACACAGAATGGCTCCCTTATCAGTCAGAACATTGGAGACAGTTCATCTGACATTCCCAGTTCTTAAAAATTCATAAAACAAGGCAGCAACTTGAATGTTTGTTGGCATAAAATTTACACAATTTGGGCAAGAATATTCTAACAATGTGAAAATTTTCATCCAGACCCAACAGTTTTTTCCACCCAGAGGGTAGCCTTGTCAATCTGGAAACTGAGTCATGGCAACTGGATTTTTTTTTCTTGAGTGACTGAAACGTTTTGCTGCTCATCCAAGCACTTTCATCAGTCTGAAGAAGGTTAGTGGCAAGTCCTCCATTTTATAGTTCACTTTGACTTCATGTCACCCTGGTCTGAAATAGGTTCATATGATGAACAATGGCCCGAATAGGCTCATTAGGTGGACAGTAGTCTCCATAGGCTCATTAGGTGGACAGTGGCCTAAGGTGGATAAAAGTCCCACCTTTACAACCTTCCCAACACCCATAAAGTACTCACCTAGTTGACTGAGAATCTTCACAGACACCTTGTCCATCTGTTTCATCATCAACAACGAAAACAACAAAGAAAAACAAGGAAACAAATGTATTGTGGTACCTTTAAGATTAACAAATGGGGGTGGGAAATGCCATATTTTCACATTCTCATGCAAAGATTTGCATCTATTTGTATACATGGATTCCTGAAACTTAAGCACTATCTGGCATCATCTTTTCAACCTGTGGGAATGCTAGCAAAGTTACCTCAACCTCTTGTTTCATATTATGCAAGTACATAATGCAAAAATATAAATACTGTATTACCTTCCTCCCACAAGGAGCCTCATGACACAGGGGTTAAACTGCTGTTCTGTGGTGAAAATTGTGCTCACAACCTGGGGTTCATTCCCAGGTAGTTGGCTGATGTTTGATTTAACCTTCTATCCTTCCGAGATTGGTAAAACGAATACCCAGCTTGCTCAGGGGCGGGGGGGGCGGGGGGAAGAGAGACAATGGGCAGCTTGCATATTTAAATTGCGAACTGTCCAGGAAGTGGTTTAAGCATTATGGGGCAGTATATAAACAGAACACTTTGCTTTGCTTTATTGGTTTGCAAACTGAATATCTTTTGCTTATGCTGTTTCAAAAGGTAAAATCAATTTTTGTAAAAATAAAAAAATAAAAAAAGCCCTGCAGTAATTTTTAATTCCAAATAATATAGCCTAGATTTTTGTGTTAATTTTTAATGTTCTTTTTTTGCTAAAGGGGGAGATTTTTGCACACACACCTCAAGTTAGGGCTTTCTAATACTCAGAAGTGGTCTATTATTATTCCCTTCATCTGGAGGTGCCCTGGGACTCTGCAACTTTTTGAAAACCATATAGGATGGCTCTTCTCACATGAGACATTGTGGGGAATCAAACTCCCAACCTCTGGCTCTACAGTCAGATACCTAACTCACGGAGCCATCCGGCCAAAGAGAGGTGTGGAGGTATTTTCAAAAACCAAGAAATGCCCATAATGCCAGAAAGTGTGGAAACTGCTATACGGTACAGTAAACTCCCACCTATCGCAGGGGTTAGGGACCCGACCCGACCCACAATAATTGAAAATCCGCAATATGTGGATGCTGGGTCAGGTTGGGACTGGGCGGGCTCTCTGGGGGCTCTTGTACTTACCCCAGGCCTGGCACTGCCTAAAACAGAAGTCAAAAGAACTGGAGCATCCAAAGGAACCAACAAGTCAGAGGAGACAAAGTCTCAGGATGCTAAACAAACAGGTGCTTGTAAAAAGTATAAATATCTAAACAACCTAATTACCAGATTTTTAATGTCTATAATCTTTTTATCTGAATATACACTAATTATTTAATAACAATTGCTCTATAAGAATAATAGATATTCATTGGTTGTCCCTTTGTTTTAATGCAGTTTAACAAAGCCCCTGAAGAAGGTTTCTCAAGCGTTGGGCTTTTGTTTTAATAAAGCACCTTTTCGTTTAGCATCCTGAGACTTTGTCTCCTCTGACTTGTTGGTTACTGCCCAAAACAGGCCTGCAAGGGGCTTTCCAGTCCCCCAGAGGCCCCAAAAGTGCTTTCTCGTGATCTGGAGGTCACTTCCGGTTTACCGGAAGTCACTTCCGGTTTGCAGGGAAGCACTTTTGGGACCTCCGACAGGCCTGGGAAGGCCTTTCCTCCGTACTCCAGGGGGCCTTTTTTTCATATACTGCAGACCCGCGACTGCAGTATATGAACCGCGAAATGGTGGGAGGCAACTGTACTAGAATATCCAAGGCTGTTGCCCTGTGTGTGCCTAAGCCTTGCTTCTCATCTTTCTAAGTGGAGTTTCCACCCCCTGTGCATGTACAACGCTAAGACCCAGATCCTCATGGCTAGCAATGCAACTAATATAATCTTTGAAGGCAAGTTGATCCAAGTTCAGAATAAAATCACAGCAAACGTTATCAAGTGCATACTTAACCCTGATGGATGCATCCATGAACACACACGAGGAAAAACAACCGTTAATCTCTATGTTGCCACAACATTTTTGCCTTTGCTTTTGCTTTTTGTCTGGATTTATTGAGTCAAAAAACTCCATCTACAACTGATAAAGGTCTACAGAGATTTGTTATCCTGTGGCATGTGCCACCAAATGTTATGCCATTTGTGCTACACCAGCATAGCTTGGTAAGCGGATTTGGGTCACTGAGTGATTCTGGGTAAGATTTTTATCATACATTTGACCTACCTCATTTATTAACCTTTGTAAGGTAGGCATTCATACACTGCCATCATCCATTCATAACTTGTTTTTCTACCCCTTCTTCCCTTTTTTTTCTTGCTGGAGCAATCCTATCCTTTAAGGCAGCGTAGGCACAAATAAATGAGGGTGGGCGTACAGCTCTCGAGGGCCAAAATCTTGATGGGTGAGGCCTACCTATATGACAAGAATGATGTAATCAGCTGTGGCGCATTGCTGTGGATAAATGTTTATGATCCTCAGTTTTCCACGCCATGCAGTTATAAACCTTAAGGTATATATTGGTTGTCTACCCCATCCTTGCAAACCTCAGTCTTGTTACCAGGTCTTAAATAGACTCTCAGGCAATAATATTGTGGAGAGAATGAAAGAATGAGCAACTGGTGACCTTGTGAACGGGAGCATTGTGTGCACACAGCACTGTTCATTTTAGAGGTTGGGGGGGCAAAGGGTCTTTTAGCTTCATAAAATGCCATGTAATAAATGTATTTCTACTGGATCAGCACCCTGTACAGTCTCCAAAGTCAAGGAGAAAATGTGACATGGCCTATTACCACAAAAGAGAGTCAAAGAACAGTCAATTGGAAGGAGCAGAAAGGGGCACACAGCCTCCGTTTGAAGGCAGGGCGAGGAAGTGTCTCCACAGTGCAGTACAGATTGGGGGCAAGGCACACAGCACAATAGCCCAGAAAGAGATATTTAAGGAGGACCTCTGAGTAGCCCTGGCGTCATCTTACCCGTCCCCCGCCAAACACCTTTTGTAACTCCTTCTGGATCTCAAAATGAACTCCTGCAAGCAAAAAAGGAAGAAGAAAAGAAGAAAACCATTTTGAGAAGGATCCGTGCAAGCAGTTCAGAGCAGAACATTTCCTAAAAATCATAATTTAAAAAAAACTTTGGAAAGAATTCTGGCAATTAATAAAATTCGTTAGCAGCTGATGGATGGGTGCCTAGTTGCCTCAGTCTCATATAGAGCTAATGGGGGAGGGTGGCAGTGTGGCTCTGGTGGAGATGGTGAAGGTGCTCAGACCTGTCCCACCAAGCAGATCAGCAAGCAATCGGCTCCCAGTTGCTAGCACTAGAAGTTGCTGGTCAAGACTGAAGAGCCGGCCTGGGTGGTGAGGCCACAAAATGAAGGCCTGCCTGAGCTGCCATGGAAGCAGGGTCTTGGGGACATGAAAGGAGTGGAGCTGACCACTGCATGATCAAGAGGTATGCGAGTGCTGGATGACAGGGAGGGCTCTTAGAGGGGGAGATGCCCTGGAAGAAGAAGAAGAAAGAGCAAACCATGATGTAGACAAGTGAGAAGTCTGGAAGACAGAGAGTGGGAAGGTGGACATGACCAGGTGCCTGAGGGGGGGTATGATTGAGACATACAAAATAATGCAGGGTATGAGTAAAGTGGATAGAGGGAAGCTCTTCTCCCTCTCACAAAATAACAGAACTAGAGGACATACACTCAAATTGAGGGCTGGGAGAGTAAGAACAGAACTCCCTGCCATAGGATATGGTGATGGCATCTGGCCTGGATGCCTTCAAAAGGGGATTGGACAGATTCCTGGAGGAAAAGTCCATCACAGGTTACAAACCATGATGGAGATGTGTAATCTCCAGGTTTAAAATCAGGGAACGTCAAGGGCCAGATGCAGGGGAGTGGTACCAGGAGACAGATATCTAGTCTCATGCACTCCCAAACGCATCTGGTGGGGCCACTGTGAGATACAGGAAGCTGGACTAGATGGGCCTTTGGCCTGATCCAGCATGGCTCTTCTTATGTTCTTTTGTTCTTATGTTCTTATGACCTTGCCATCTGTACCTTCATGGACCAGCCCCACAGACTATTCCAGACTACATCTTGGCCCCGTCAGGAGAGAGGATCACCACCCCAACCCAAAGCAGAAGAAACAACAGTGTTGCAAGCCCCTGGCTGGGCAACCCTGAGAGAGGAGAACCCCATGTGTGATGGGGCTGCAGCATCTAGAGTGAAACAAGGGTTGAGGACAGCTTAAGGAGGGTGGACAGAACCATATCTGAGTCTGCCAAGGACTGGGGAAGACTCAGGGCAGGGCCACAAAAAGCCAGGAGTCTATGACACGAGAACTTTGAATGAAGGGACAAGATGGGGTGACAAGGGACCTTAACAGCCTGTGTCCTGTGTTACTACCTCATGGGTCTTTCAACGCTTCCGCCTCAGATCTCCATTCAGCTTTAAATGCCAATTGTGCTTGCACATGCACTATCACTAAGTCCACTTCATGATCGGGGAAATAATTTGTGCTTTTGAAGGTGGGTAAGGAATGTAAAGTTCAAAGGCGAGGCCATGCTGTGCTTTGGGGACAATATCGGGACATTTCGCACAGCATTAAAAGCAGTTGCAGATCTCAAACGCGAACACCATCAGAGGTACAAAAATGGCATATTCAGAACAGCATAATACTGTGCTGATATTCAACAGATATTTAGGTTCTTGGGTAAAACTTCTACCTGTTTTATAATACCGGTCAATTTTTTTTAAAAAAAATATAATTGACTGATCAGCAGTGACAGCCTGGCACTTTTTAATAATAATAATCTTAGAACTGCACAGCTGAAAGAGACCTATGTCAAGGCAGTGCAGAGGGAAATTGAATTCTCTAAACCACTGAGCTATCCAGCAGTTCAGGTTTTTCTATCTTGAAAAGAGTGTTAGTTCTTGCCAGGGAAACTTACACTGCTTTGGGGGGAATTATTTGAAACAAGAAAACTGTTGCAGGTTTTCTTTTTAAATTTCTAGTAAAATTCTCCTTGCTGTGCAGTAGAACTATGGAACCTCGAAGAGGAGAATAGCTACACGTTCCCAAAACCGTCTACCCGTTTCATTGCTTACAACTGCAAACAGATCAACAGCAAACAAACAACTGATTCCAACAGACAAAAGAAAGGGAAAGAGAACACTCAACATAAAGTTGGGGCTCTCTTTGATTTCCAAGATTGGAAGGAATGATTGGCTAGTGCTGGAAGAAACAGATGATCACCCCAACCCAGAAGAATTGGTCCCAGTCACACAAATCATGGACAGGATGTGAGGTTGCAAATAAAATTCAAACACAATTAGAGTTTAATTGAGCACCCAGACACTTCTGCCACGGAGGCAAGATGGATTCCTCACAGGTCCATAAATAGTAGAAAAGCCACCCAGCAGCCATTGTTTGACTTTTAATGTTCTTTTCATAAAGCAGCTTTAGCTATTAATAAAGAGAGAGTAAAGAGACATTGTTCTCTTTTTTTATCAGATGCCACAAAAGAGGTTTTCTCTTCCACCTCTCTTTTTCTTTCAGCCTTGCAATGTACAGTAATAGGAATAGTGTGTGAGAGAGAGTAAAGCAAGCAAATCAGTAGAAGCTTGTGTAAATAGGAAATCATTTTATTACTCCTTTTAATTGGCAGTTTTTATAACACATTTTTATGCAAAGTGGATACATTTTTTTAAAAGGGGGAAAAAAAAAGAAAAACCACAATATTGTCACTGAGAATAGTAGGACATGCCAGAGCAATAGACACAAAATAATATTTTTGCCAGCTATCACTCTGAGCATTTGGCTTTACATTTGCATTGATAATGTGTTGACGGGCATCACAAAAGAAATGAGTGGGAAAAGACCTTTCAGAGGAGGGCATCCCTTTGAAGTCTTCCTGTCCCAGAAAACTGTGTCATACCTATCTTTTGTAGCACCTCCCTTCTTTTCCAGCCAGGGAAACAACTGGTAGCCTAGCAGAACTGGGTGAAGATAGGTTGTTTAAAAGAATTAAACTGAGAGGAGAAGGAAAGGGTTACACCCTTCTCCAATACCACATTCTGGTTATAAGATGAACATGGGGCTGTCCCTTGGGCCTTCATTAAATGCCAGAAAAACACATGCAAAGTTTTTAGTAGCTGAAATGCAATTTTAAAAAAGCCTAATTCCCCCACACATCTAAAAACTCTGCTTCCCTAAACCATAGAAGAAGTAATTATTAGAGATGGGCACGAAATGAACAATTTTTCGTTTCCATTTTCGTTTTTTTCGTTTCGTTACGCAACGAAACGACAAACGAATTTTGTCTCCAAAATGAAACGAAAGGAGCAGAAACACCGGAAATTTTGTCGTGCGTTTCGTTTCCGTTACTGCAATACAGTGAACTGCTTTAAATGCTAAAAAGAAATCACAAAAATTGAAATAAATGGTAATGAAATGGTAACAAAGGAATGAAAACGAAAATGATTTTTTGCAAAAATTCGTGAAAAATGGAAACAAACCGAAACGGACCCTCCAAACGACAAACAACAAATGACAAACGAAATGTCATTTTTTTTTTATTCATGCCCATCTCTAGTAATTATTAAGAAATCATTTAGCACTGGCCTGTATGATTATTAATTAAAAATAAATCCAAATAATTGTGATAGATGGTTACAATAAGCAAGGTTTTGAGTAACTGATAAGTCTTCATCAGGTAAGATTTCTGGGGTGGAGTGGGGAAGCCATTAAAAGCTAGTCCACCATTTTGTGACACTGCAATTGGCCCCAGTAAAGGTACTAGCACCGTCGATTCTGAGCCTATTTTCTTATGGATATGCCTCCTACCTTTCTGGGATTTTTTGTATATATATATATATAGTATTTTTACTCCGCCTTTCTCCTTGGAAAAGGACTCAAAGCAGCATATAGTAAGGTGGGATCGCATACAGTCCAGTACGATTAAGACATATTCAGTTTAAGAACAGGGAATTGAAGAGCATCTTACAGCATTAGAAGGCAACATTAAAACTAACAGGTGATAACATTGTGTCAGTGCAATCACACTAGGAGAGATATAAACACAAAGTTATAAGTGGTTATAAACACAAGTCTGTGTAGCCAAGTATGGCAGATTCAAATAAAAGACACAGTGGCAGTCTATCATTCAGGGAATATCTATTTTCATTTAATACAAAAGATAGAAATGACCAAATAACAATATTGCAATAGTCTATCTTTTAGAGGTCTAACAGGTTAGCATATATTTATATTTCAGGCTGGTCTTCATATTTCCATAATCCACGTCTAAAATCATGACAATCAATTAATGGCTTTAAACAATAAAACTACAGGGAGCCAACTACTTTCTGTGTGATCTCTTTATTAATTTTCTCTTTTTCTCACTTATGCATTGCTTTGCCAATGTAAAGTTCCAGGACTCCCCCACCCCCACCCCATGTATCCATATCTAATAAGACAGATGTATTTATCTTCTTCCTTTCTGGATTTGGATTTGGTCTGTCCACAAATTCATCCTGCACAGATATTGTAGCTGTCTCTCTGTGTTCTGGTTCTGTAACATAATCAAGTTGGGGGTCTTTCCGCTATCTGCCCTGATTCTATATCCTGGTTTGATTTGGAATACTGTCCTGTCTGTGATGTATAACCTTCTACAATTGCTTGTAATCAACAAAGAAGTTCCTTTACAAGTTGTTCTTATGACCTCATTTTCCAGCTCAATTGTGCAGTTATATAGTATCACTTGATTGTTCTTTCTGCCTCTCAATTTCCAAAAGAGAGGGATGTAATACAAGGAGATGCATAAGAAACAAGAAGAGCAAAGCGAGGGGGAGGAGAGAGAGAGAGAAAGAAAGAGAGAGAGGGTTCTGCTTTCACTCTATAGTGGGGTTTATTTTGAAAACATGTTGTGTCCAATCCAAGGTCCGATAAGTCCTTTGAAAAACAGCTTTCTGGGCCCTCGCCAGTACAACTGTCCTAATCTCCAATTAAAAAATAAAAACAAAGCAAAGCTGGTTCTCTTATTATTAAAAAAATCTTTTATACCAGCCCAGAAAAGCAACATGGCAAGCAATCCAATCACTTCTTCAAGTACCTCCGTCTTTCAAATGCTCCCCCCCTTCACTGAAACCACTCTTTTTAGACAGGGAGTTAGTGCTTATTGGAAGAAAAAGTTCAAAGCATCACCAAAACAAAGAGAGAAGAGCAGTTTTACTCATGACAGTAAAGTGCCAAAATATACAACTATAAATTGTCAGGTGCCAACAGCTTTGCCGTTGCCATCAACTTAGTTAATGGTGACCGGTTTTACTCCAGTGGGAGATAAAATGATTCCTGGACCAATGGAGCCCGCTGCCACTTTCTCTGTGGTCAGACAGGTAGTGCCTCACTTCCTCTCCCCTCCAAGGAAACATGCCTCTTTTCTAAGAAGCCCAATCTGGGGAGATTCAACCTGATAAGCCACAGAACTTATCAAGTTATCTTGCTGCGTCATGGCCAGAACTGGAAGCTCCCACTACCACCACCGCCACCATCTTCAGAAAGGCCTCTCTTGATGACCTTAGCACCCAAGCCAGTTCATACTGTGAGATATAATTTTATTTTATTTTATCTTAGGTGCAAAGTATAAACAACCCTCCATCAGGTTCAGGAATAGGGCACATGGCCTGTATATGGTAAGTAGAGATGGGCACGAAACGAGCAATTTTTCATTTTTGTTTTCATTTTTTCATTTCGTTACGCAATGAAAAAAAAACAAAATTTTTTTCAAAACAAGACAAAACGAAAACAAAAAATTTTCCGTGTTTTTCGTTTTCATTGTGGCAAATACATTGAACTGAAAAGAATGCTAACGAAACAGCAATTTTTCATTTTCGTTTTTGTTTTTTCATTTCATTATGTAACGAAAACGAAAATGAAAAATTTGCAAAAAAACCAACGAAAAATGAAAACGAACCGAAACGGACCCCCTAGACGACAAACGACAAACGACACACCATTTTTTTGAGTCATGCCCATCTCTAATGGTAAGAGCTCTGAGGATGAATCCCTGGCTTCCTTCAGAGGAATCAAGTTCGGGCAGGTAAAGGACAGGTTTGAAGCATGCAACCAGCCAGCCTTCCAGAACTCCTTGTCTTCTGCAAGCAGATTAAGCCAGTGCTGCCCAAATGAACAGGAAGGGAGACTCGAGTTGTGCAGCTCACTGACCAGTTGGACTTGTCGCACTGGCAATTCGACTCCAACTCCCCTTGGTGTTTTGTTTCGTTTTTCCTTCAATGACTTGGACTCGACTTGTGATTCAGACTTGTGTTTCCAAGTCCCTATTCTGTTAATGAAGGACCCTGTAAACCTGGAAGACGCTAAGCGACGCTCATCAGAAGAGGCAAGCAAATGGTGGTGGTAGAAGTAGCAACAGGGTGGGAGGACTTTCAAGAGGGGGGTAGAGGGGTGGACAAAGTAGAAAAGGAAAAACCGTTTTCCCTATTGCACAACACTAGAACTAGGGGGCACTCCATGAAACTTTTTAGGTGCTACATCTCAAACAAATAAGAGAAAGTATGTGTTCACCCAGAGGATCATTGGGTGAACACTGCCAAAAAAAGTGGTGACGGCTGTCAGCCTTGACAGCTTTAAGAAAGGATTAGACAAGTTCATGGAGAACAAGGGTATCAATGGCTATCAGTATGGATGCCTAAGGACAACCTCTGGGTTGGAGAGATAGGCAGGATATCTCTCAGTGCCATTTTCAGGGAATCATAAGCAGGTGAAGACATCTGATTGAGAATACCCTGAAACAAATGGTGAGCCACTGTGTGAGACAGAATGCTGGACGGGATGGGCTGTGGCCTGTTCCAGTAAGGCGATTCTTATGTTCTTATGTTAAATCCATGCTCAGTCACAGCAGCTTATGACTGTGCGTGAGAGACAATTGTAAAACCACTCCCTGATGTGCCCTGACACCACATGACACAACACAACCTGTACTGAATCCCTCAGCTATCTGGCTGCTTTCATGTGGAGGATGCCATTCTGTCATCCACCCTAGATTTACAGTATTTTTCCATGCATAAGACTATATTTTTGTCTAAAATTGTTAGAGGAAAAAATTGAGTGTTGTCTTATACATGGAAGTAACCTGAGGAGAGAACAGCATGGTTGTGAAACAATCATCTGGGGTTGGAAAAGTTGGGAGGGGGGTCATCTTATACATGGGAGTGTCTTATAAATAGAAACATATGGGCAATTGCTAGTCCTGTTGATTTTGGTATGTGGAACCAGAGAGGAGAAGCACTGTCTCATTCTTTGCCTCAGGTGGCAAAGAACCTGTCTGCCTCAATGACAGACCCTACACACACACACACACACACACACACACACACCTCAGGTGCTGCAGCACTAGTGTTGAGTGCTGGGCCACAGAGCTATGGCTGAGGAGAAAGCCGTGAGAGAAAGCGGCAGCCCAGCACAGGCTCCATAATGAGGAGTGACTAAGCGCTGACTCAGAGGAAGCAATTGGCAGTCTGAGCAGAACTGCCAGGACTGCAGTGGGAATGGAACTCCTTTTCAATCAGGACCTCTTGCGCCAACCTCCTCCCCTTTTGTTTTCATTCGGCCCTCCATTCATGCCCTTCTCTTTAGTCTCCTTTTTATTCCAAAAACTGCATGCAACTTCCCCTGTCATATATTCACAGCAATCGGTTGACGCGCAGCATACTAAGCCTTTTTTTCCCACTGACACATGATGGGAACGAACGCTCTGTTTTTAACCGCCTTGCCTTGGGAGGCCATACATTTGCGGGAAAATGTTGCCATTTGTACAATTAAAGAGCTGCTGCTTCCAGGAGAAATAACAGCTTTCTTAATGTCTTCACAGGGTCAAGTACCCATTCTTGCGTTATGGGGCAGCATCTGAGGGCAGAGAAGCTGTATGTTGTGTGGAACCCTTGCAGGGGAAATGTTTACACCCCCAACTGGGGTCAATTTGATTGGGAGCTATGGCAGTCAATATCAAAATGGAGGAGCAGGCCTTGTCCTCACTGCAATGGTATCCTCAAATGATACATTTCCCTCACCCCCCTCCCTACCACCACCAATATAGATAAATGCAGAGCTGTGAAGCAAGCCTGGAGTCTAAACCATAGACAGGCAATTTTGTAGCCCTCCGGATGTTCTTGGGCCCATCATCGCTTCCCATCAGTTAATGGGGCTGATGGAAGTTGCTGCTCAAAAAGATCTAGAGCAGGCATGTCCAAACGTCGGCCCTCCAGATGTTTTGGACCACAACTCCCAGAATTCTAAGCTCCCACAGTCCTTTGCCATTGGCAGTACAGGCTTGGAATTCTGGGAGTTGTGGTCCTAAACATCAGGAGGGTCAAGGTTTGGACATGCCTGATCTAGAGAGTCATGAATTTCCTGCTCATTATTTGTAGCCAGATCCTCTACAGAATCAGTGCCTGGAGTAGCAGAGTGCCGTACCTCTACTCGGCTACCACTGGCTTATTCACAAAGAAGACTTCATGGTTGAATCACTGGTGGTTCAAAGCAAGTGGGTTGTCCCCCTGATTTCAAGCTTGAGCCCAGCTATAGAAGACGGTGTGCAACGTCTAGCCTTCAACTCCCATCAGCTCTCACCATTGGCGGTGTGAACTAGAGCTGATGGGAACTGAAGTCCATCAACACACATATTACTCAATCCACATCACCTTGAACGCCCGTGATCTTCTTTGATTATAGAAGTGAAGAAGGCTCAGGCCTGGTGAGTGAGTGAGTGGTTGGAAGGGAGACCACCTGAGCATAACTGGGTGTCCTTTCAAGTAGGGCTGAGAGAGAATATCCCTGAAATTCCAGACAGCCACCGCTAGATAGACCAATGGGTCATGCTGACATTCATAACATCTGGAGGAGCATCAAGTTGGCCACCCCTGTTTCTCAGCACTATCAGTCGAAGAGAAAGCAGCATTTTTCCGAGAGACAGTGGAAATCTCAGCCAGATTCTCAGGCTAGATTATACAGCAAACTCTCTCACAGATGAGTAGAAACAATGCACACAAGACTAAAACAAAACTCTCCACACTCCGCCGTGTCTCCACGGCTGCTCTCTGTTCTCAGAATACTTCCAAAGAAGTGTGTTTAATTCTCCCCACCTCTTTTTTCAGCAGTCCAAGGAGGACAGAAAAAAACACACAGAGAGAGACTTCCTGATTGCATGCAGCACAGAAGAAAATTAGCAATTAAAAGCAATTGCATTACAGTGTGAAGTTAGAGGAGGTTTCATTAAGAGCAATTTGGCAATTTCCATATCGGTTCATGGCATTCATTAAGACGGTAAAACATGCCTTTTCAGAAAGCTTGAGAGGCCCTAATGATTCGGCCTCACTCTAACCATCACCATTGGCAAGGTGTGACTGAACCATTATTAGCCAGTGTAACATTAACATGGGGACCCAGAGGTCTGCCATGGCCATTTGGAAGCAGAAAGGCTGTATCTCAGGGGAAGAAACCCCGAGGTCCAGCTCTTGACAAGGGAAGGAAAGATTCCAACCTAAAATATTGTAAGATCCACTGTCATCATTACTGTGCTTGGATCTAGAAGGGCTAGTCCAGTGGTTCTCAACCTGTGGGTCCCCAGATGTTCCTGGACTGCAACTCCCAGAAGTCTTCATCACTAGCTGAGCTGGCCAGGATTTCTGGAAGTTGCAGTCCAGGAACATCTGGGACCCACAGGTTGAGAACCACTGGGCTAGTCAATGCAGGCAACAATAAAACTAAACAAAATAAAAGACAAAAACATGTGGCACCTTAAAGACTAATTACCATATTTTAATGTAAGCTTTTGTGGACACGTCCACTTCTTCAAACATGTAGTAGCAGAATGAGGTGTACAATTAATATACAGTGGTACCTCATATAAAGGAATTAATTCGTTCCAAATGAAATTATGTTAAGCAAATTTTCCTTTATACAAATTCCCCATAGGAATGCCTTGAAAACGGAGTAATACCTAATCACGACCGTTTTTCTATTGTACATATCTGCCCCATAGGTGATTCTGTTAAGCAAATTTCCCCTATCTCCAAAAAAATTTATGTTGTACATATTTTATGTTAAACAAACCGCTTGTTATACGAGGGTCCACTGTACGATGGAATATATGTTACATACAAAATGCTTATTGGCTGTTTTAAAGCTATGGGCAGAATCCTGCCGCCAATTTATGGGCCAAGATCAGAAACCCCAAAGACACAAATAGCATAACCTTTGGAGGAATGACCGTACAACTCAGTGGTCATGTCTAGGATGAGTTCTTAACTAAGACAATTCACCTTCAAAGGTTACACTATTTGAGCTGTACCATTATATCTACATAAGAGAAGTCTAGCCATTGTTTTGTAAGGCAGACTACCTAAGTTAAGTCTTGGCAGCACATTGACACTTATTAACACAATGTGGGTGTGTCACTGGGCATGTGCCCAACTGATGATTGTGTGCACATCCAGGAATAGAACCAGCACCTTGTCAATCAGTGGTAAATTGCTGCCAAGACATAATGTGATCTTTCCTGCATGTGTGTCAGTTGGTAATAGGACTCTGGCTGGTGTGTGACAGCATGAGAGGTATGACAGGGAAGGTGTTTTGTTTTTTTTTTTAAGTCTAAACTGTGTTTGCCCACTGTCACCACTGCCCCAAGCTTATTGTGCAGAGATGTTTACAAATGACAGGAGTACGTCTTCATACAACTTATAAAGAATCAATAGAATACAGTGTCAGCATACACAAGACATATATGGACATATACAAGTACCGGTATATTTAAAAGCTTTCTGGTAAAAACAGCAAGCAGGTGGGAGGAAATATGGGTTCAAGCACAGGGAGAAAATTGGAGATATAAGGAATGCACTTCAGCATAAATAGATACAAGGGAAATATTGAAATTACACTGAAATTATTAGATTGGAAATTATTTATGGACTTCCTTAATACAAATCTATAATGCAGGTAAAAAGAAAATTAAAAACATTGAAAATACAAATACAGTGGTACCCTTGCTTAAGAGCAGCTCAGCTTAAGAGCAATTCAGCTTAACAGCGGAAAACTGTTGGCATTTTAACTGCCGCCTTACAAATTTTAGATATGGTCTGCTAGACTTACCATTTTTTTTCACTTTTTAAAATATTTTAACTTATTTTTAAAAATTTTTAGATAGGTGCCCCGACTTAAGAGTAGTTCAACTTAAGAACATGCATTCGGAATGGATTAAATTCGTAAATTGAGGTACCACTATATTAGAAATTTGTACACTAGGTTATTAGAAATAGCATAGTGCACAATTCAGATACATCTTGGAAGCACGGACATAAAATGTAATGCAGTACAAGGCGTGGGTGTAACAAAGGAGTTGCAACACAATTTTTTCACATTACCTGCATAGTGTTAAGATGTAATATCTTTGCTTTTGTTGCTGAGCTGTGCAACAAGTAATACTTACACATCATCCTTAAAATCTCATTTTGAAGAGGCATTTTACAGTTTTTTTAATAGGCCTTCTCATATTTGTCAATTTGATGAAATGATTAAGAAGCAATGCATTAATATACTAATCAGTAACAGCAATGCTAACATGCTATTAAATTCCATAAAATATTAAAAGGAATAACTATTGTTGGCACACTTTATTTTCAGAAATAACAGTCCAGGCATATCAATCTGAAGCACAAAGATCTCTCATTACTATTGACAAATCTCATAGGGAGACTGGTCTACTGATTATTATCCCATGGACCTTATTCATTAGGAAGATAGCAGCAGCAGATTAAACATCCCTTTGTAAGCCATTGGCAATGTATTTCTAGTGATTAATTGCTTATGGTGTGAACGATACAAAATTCTGCTGGACAGGCATCTGAGGTAACTGCCAGCAACCAATTAAAAACCAACGGATGGTCATCCTACTGCAGGAAGTAGCACCTCATAATGCAGAGTTGAAAACTCAGCTTGGAGAAAAGGGAGGGATAACAAATTGTTACAGTCTCGTGGATTGTACAGTACAGTGCAAATAACGGGCATTTGAGATGCATTGTGAGTTTTGTGAGAGCGCAAGAGAAGTTTATTATGAGCAGAACTCTGAAGGAACAGTGAATGTCCATTTGCTCAATAGTTTTATTTGATTTGATTTTTTTCAAGCACTGACTGCGCAGCCCCTGTGGCTCGGTCGGCACTGGGTTTTTTAATTATTATTTTCTTTATTTTAGGGTACCACCCTGGCCGTCCCTGGGGCTGGGTCGGCACTCCTTTTTTCCCCACCAAGCACTGACCACGCAGACCCTGGGGCTGGGTTGGCAATGTTTTTTTTAAGTTTTTTTCATTTTAGGGTACCCTATTTATTTATTTATATTTTATTTTATTTTATTTTATTTTACTGCCGACCACGTGGCCCGTGCTACAGCTGTAGCGCAGGCTGGTCGGCTTTTTTAAAAAAAAACTTTTGCAGCCCACGGGCCGGTTTGGTGACCTGCGGGCTTGGTCCAGTGCTTGCAAGCCGGTACCGGGGCCCACGCGCTGGATCTTTTATTTTATTTTATTTTATTTTATTTTATTTTATTTTTTAACTGCTGACCAGGGCCACCTACCAGCTATAGTGTGGCTGGTCAGCTTTTTTTCCCCTGGACGCCCCCTCCCTGCAGCCAGGAGGACCCACCGGACCAGGAACGACCATCCAGGACCAGCAGCAGAACCAGGTAGGAGACACTGGCAAATGAACTGAAATGAACCAAAATGGAAATTTCCATTTCGTTTCATTTCTCTTAGAGGGGGCAGTTCATTATTCATTTTGTTATGTAATGAAACAAATAACAAATAACAAATAACGAAACAAACCAAAAGTTCATTTCGTGCCCATCTCTACTGGACATGTTTAGCCCTGAGAAAAGAAGATGGAGGGGAGATACATTACAGAGGGCACATTTCAAAAATTTGAAAAGGTAGATCTGAGCCATGCCCTTGTCTCTATGAGAGGTTGTCCAGCTTCTAAGCATAGTGCTGCATTAGGGACGTATCTTGGTGTACCAAAATTTTTCAAAGGAAGCAGGATTGGATTCGTTCCACATTGTGGTCCGAGGAATTCATCCAAATAGGGATGCTGTATGGCAGTTGTGAAATAACTTTAGCGTTGAATACTTCAAGGGCTGCTGGAACATAACCATTGCCTCCCTTATAGAAAAAGCGAACTATAGATTCAGTTGTCAACTTTTTCATGAATTGGCAACATGGCAGGCGGCACCGGCAGGTGTTTACAGCTCCTGCACCCTGGCACTTTTAACCATGCTATTTAGTTCAGCTGTTGTGCCGTGCTTTTCATTTTTAACTTTTTTAGGGGCTAGCTAGGGCTGGATTTTGGCACGCCTGGAACGCTGACTCCTTAAGGTTGGTTCGAGCGCCCCTTCCCCCCTCCCGCCCTGTGTTCCAGCATTGCAGACCCAGCCCTCTACCTGTCATTGAAGTGGGGCCACCTTGGACTATCGATCGGGGGCCCTTTGGACTGCTGAGGTGGCACTGGTACTGCCCCCCGGGCATTGGGAACACTTAGCGGAGCTGCAGAGTGATCCGGTGATCTGGTTCCGCCATGGCGATCATCGGTATTCACCTCCACTGGCTTTTTGCATCTTGCCCTGCATCTCCGTGCTGGTCACTGTACCTCCGCCTCACCCTGGCCGCGCTGTTCGTCCCTTGGTGCCTCCCGGGCGAATCTCGTTCTTCCACCTGGATCCCTTGTTGCCTGCCACGGTTTGCGCCTACCCCAGGTGTGTTTATAGCTTTTTGGAGAGGGAACGGCGAGCTTCTCTGCCTTCAACTACCAGGGGGCCCTGTCGGTTCCCGAGGGCAACAGTATGCCTCCTTGTGTTGGTCACTGCGGATAGCCTGTGTTGATTTCCATTCTGGCTTTACCGCTCCCCTCCCGTCGCATCCGGACTGAGCGAGGTTCGCCTGCCACCTCCTGAACATCTAAGGAGTGGGGACCTTCTACCGTATCCACGGAGGTTCATTAGCATAGGGGCTTCCTCAGCCTGTGGACTGTACCCGACAGGTCGCTTGAAGGAACGTAAAAGTGATGGCGGCAGGGAGACATTGTATCCCCGTATGATTACATCAGCCTGGCCTGATGGGGGTGCCCGGTCTGTTCTAACTGACTCACTATGGGACCTTGTGAAGGCGGAGACTTCCCATGGGTCTGCCGGCCGGCTTCAGAGACTCGACAGCATGGACTTGCCTTTGGGGACTTTTGAGGACTGGGCATCGGCAGCCGCTCCCTGCTCTGCCCCCAGGCTCAGTGAGACTTTTCCGTCTCCATTTCTCAGACATGTCAGCTGCTGGGGGATAGGTGACTGGGGGATATCAATGCCTCCCTTTTTGTTCATCGCTGGATCCATGGGGGAGGGGGAGGATAAACTTATCAAGTCCTCGGACTTCAGTCTGGGCGCTGGACATTTCCAAACCAACCTCCCTATTGTGGGAGTCGCTGGAGGCTGATCTTCATCACCAAGGCCACTAATCAAAACCACCTGGTCCTTACAGCCTCTAGTAGCTTACCAACTTGTGATGACTGTGGCTGCCTTTCCCCTTCCTGTTTTCCCCTGATTTCCCTCTATTTTTCTATCCATCTGCCCTGGCCATCTGCCCGTTAGTATGTTAGACATTATTTTTATTTGGTAATTACTTTATTTATTATCTGTTGCTTGGTTGTTTTAGTATCTTGTATTATTATTTTTGTTGTTAGGTTGTTAAACTGTTGTATTGCTTCTTTTGTTTATATAGTTAGTCAAGGTTTTTTTCTTTTCTTTTCCTCATCGCCACCATGGTTGCAGGGACTCCTATTCTGATTGTGTCGGGTCGTGGATGTTATGCTAGGAGTTGGGGGGTTAGTCAGGTGAGAAGAACTCGGGTCAGGCAGCTTGTGCCTGTCCCACGTTCTGACCCCTCAACTCACTGTCACGTACCTGAGAACCATCTCGCCAGCATCTCCAACCTGTCCTGCCTTTTGATGAACGCCAGGTGGGTCCACAATAAGATCCCCATCGTGTATGATGCCATCAGCGACGGGAGGGCCTACCTGGCCTGTATTACTGAGACCCGGGTGGGGGCAGAGGGTGGGGCTTCGCTCACCCAGCTGTGCCCACCTGTGTTTCAGGTTCAGGGTGTGGGCAGGTTGGAGGGTCGGAAGGGGGGCGGGGTCACCATTGTTTACAGGGAATCCCTTCATGTCAGCAGGGCCTCGACATTGGTTAGTCCGGGGTTAGAATGCCTTCATCTGTTAGTGGGTCAGTGGAACAGATTTGGCATTGTGCTGGGCTACCGTGCTCCCCGCAACCCAGCACAATTCCTTCCAGAGCTTACGGAGTTCATCGCAGCGGCACTGTTGAAGTCTTTTGGTGGTTGGGGACTTCAACGTGCGGGCGAGCAATGGGCTCTCCGGTATAGCTCTGGAATTCATGGAGTCCATGGCCTCCATGAGCCTGACCCAGCATATTTTATTGCCCACCCACAGCTCAGGGCATGCCCTAGACTTGGTATTTACCTCCATGTCGGGGGATTTCAATCTGGAGGTAGGGGACATTGTCTCCCTACCTATGTCATGGTCAGATCACCACCTGCTGTCCTTTTCCCTGTCGATCACGGCCCCTCCCCACAGGGACCTCCGGCCACCTGTTTGGGCCTGCCCCCGGAGGCTACTGGACCCAGCTCAGTTCTGGGAGGCCTTCAGTGAGCTTCCTAGTGGCTTGGCTGACGATCTGGCCAAGGTGGCGGTTGACCAGTGGTTTGAATCAGCTTCCTGTGCCATAGACCGGATTGCCCCCAGGCGCCTCCTCCTTTGCAGAGCTCGATTTTCACCGTGGTTTACAACGGAGCTGAGAGAGATGAAGCAGGAATGGAGGAGGCTGGAGATCAGCTGGAGGAGAGACTGCACGGCATTTTACAAGGCTGCAGTTGTTACCCAGACTAAGCGCTACATCCGTGCAATCAGGGAGGCCTACTACTCCCTGAGAATTGGTGAGGCCACGAACCACCAGGCAGAACTTTTCCGGGTGGTTCGGGACCTCACCAATCCTAGTCTGGCAAGGCCTCCTCCTACTGAGTTCAGTAGTGAGAGTTTTGCAGTCTTCTTTAGATCAAAAACAGAGGGCATCGGGCCAGTCTCGACTCTGGTTGCACTAGCCCACCCTCACCATCCCCTGACACTGCACCCCCCCCCGCTCTCCTCGACTTGATGAGTTTGGGCTTGTCTTCTCTTTGGAGGCCTCCAGGGCTATTGCCCACTGCCGGCCCACGTGCACCCCCTTCGATCCTTGCCCTGCTTGGCTCATAAAAACTGCCGGAGGGAGTATGCCAGAATGGGCCTCTGCCATTGCCACTGCCTCCTTCCGTGACTGGGTTTTCCCCTCACGTCTGAAGGAGACGGTGGTAAAGCCCATTCTTAAAAAACCTGGCTTGGCATTGGACAAATTGGCCAATTACCATCCGATCGCCAATGTCCCCTTCCTGGACAACGTTATCAAGAGGGTGGCCGCGATCCAAATTCAATCTTTTCTGGAGGAACATCAGCGCCCTGACCCATGCCAGTCCGGGTTCAGGCCGGGCCGGGGGACCAAGACAACTCTGGTCACACTGCAAGATGACCTAATCCGGGGGGCCGACAGGGGTTGCTCTACTCTGTTGGTTCTCCTGGATCTGTCAGCGGCCATTGATACCGTCAAACACGGTATCCTACTGACCGGCTCTCCGAGGTGGGTATCGGGGGCACTGTTTGCAGTTGGCTCCAGTCCTTCCTGGAGGGCCGGGTCCAGTACGTGCAGCATGGGGGAGAGTTGTTGGCCCCGTGGTCGTCTCTCTCCCCCATGCTGTTCAACATCTATGTGAGGCCACTGGCTGGGGTCGTTGGGAGAATTGGAGTCTGCTGTCAGCAGTACGCTGATGACACGCAGCTCTACCTCTCCTTCTCCACCTCTGCAGTGGAGGCTGTCCGGACCCTCAACCAGTGCCAGGATGCGGTCATGGCATGAACCAGGGCCAACAGGCTCAAACTCAACCCCAAGAAGACCAAGGTGATGTTCTTCGGGAGTTCGCCGTCTGGATACGGAGGCCCTCTCCCCAGTCTGGAGGGTGTTTCCCTGCAGCGGGCGGACAGGGTTCGGAATCTGGGTGTGGTTCTGGATCTGGCTCTTTCTATGGAAGCTCAGGTGGCTGCCGTGACCCGAACCGCCTTTTATCACCTCCGCCAAATTGCCCAGATTCGCCCCTACCTAGACGGCGACTCCCTGAGAATGGTAGTGCAAGTGCTGGTGATCTCGATGCTGGACTACTGCAACGCTCTCTACATGGGGTTGCCCTTGACTCTCCTCCAGCATTTGCAGCGGGTGTAAAATGCTGCAGGCAGGCCGGTGGTGGGTGTGCGCCGTTATGACCACATCACCCCAGTCCTGGCTCACTTGCATTGGCTACCCGTTGCGGCCCGGATCAGATTCAAGGTCCTGGTTTTAGTTTATAAAACCCTCCATGGCCTGGGACCAGACTACCTGTCAGAGTGGATCGCCCAGAGATCAACCTTGGCCCGACCAATCCGGATGTCATGGGTGCACTCGCTTTGGGTGGCCACCCCCAGAGAGGCCTGGAAATCTACCACCAGAAACTGAGCCTTCTTGGTGGCTGGCCCAACTCTTTGGAATCGCCTGCCCAGCAAAGTGCACTCTGCAGAGTCCCTGACGGCTTTTTGCAGAGCTTTAAAAACTTTGCTCTATCGCGAGGCCTTTGGCGACTCAGTTTAGTTGCCCCCCCCCCGCCATCTGTTCACTTCAGCTCATAGGAACTTTTCGCCAAGGGTGCACATTATATTATGTTTTTAACTTGTTTGTGGTGTTTGTGGTAATTGCATACTGTCTGTTTATACTGGCTGAATTGTCTTGGCCCATTGTTAGCCGCCCAGAGTTCCTATGGGAAGATGGGTGGGATGGAAATTCCATAATAAATAAATAAATAAATAAACTTAGCAAGGTTCAATGCTACTTTACGGTGATGTTGCCAGGTGTGTTTATAGTGAAACTGAATTCCAAGATATTTAAAATATTTGACCTGTTCTATTCTATTTCCTCTAAAAGTCCAATTAAGTGGTTTCCAAGATTTAGCAAATACTATAATTTTAGATTTACTATAGTTTAATTGCAATTTATTATCTAATAGGTAATATGCACATCTATTTATTAACCGCTTTAGCCATAGACACGGCTGTGAAAGAATTACAGCATCATTGGCGTAAAGCAATATAGGTACCACAAGAAAACCAAGTTTAGGAGGATGGCCCTTGACTTCCTTTAGACAGGAAGGTAGATCATTCAAAAAGAGATTAAATAGTATAGGGGCTAAAACGCAACCATGTTTTACTCCCTTGTTGGTAGGTATCAACTCAGATAGATGACCTGTATGTAGGTGCACCTGACACGTGGTGTTAGAATACAGATTTTTAATCAGATGGAGCAATCTTTTATATATCCTTAAATTATGCAGCTTGCTCCAGCGTAAAGCCCTGTCCACTGAGTCGAATGCACTCTTAAGATCTAAAAAGGCCACATAAAGCTTAGAGATGGACACCTTAAATTGCTTGCTAATAAGATGTGATAGGACTAGAGCATGGGCTAGCATTGACTTGCCTGACCTGAAGCCAATCTGTTCAGCCCCTAAGATTGCCTGGTTTCTGATCCAGTGGTCAAGTTTGACCAGTAGATGTTTGGCATATAGAGTTTTCCTATAACTGAAAGAAGGCTAATGGGTCTATAGCTTTCTGGTGAGCTGTGATCTCCTTTTTTAAAGATAGGAACAATTATTGCATTGGTCCCATATCTTAGGAATGATGCTAGATTTATTGACAGATGTGGATATAGGGACCAGAAGTGTAGCCCACCAATCTGGGCCAGACTTCAGAAGGTCTGAAGGTACAGTGTCTGGCCCAGGGGCTTTGCCAGATTATCTCCTCAGATGTGACCTGAGGCCATTCAGACAGCTCATGAGTTGGTCAGGGGAGGTTAAATGTGGAGGAGATATTCTTATCATAAAAAAACTGTTGAGAAATGTTGGACCCACAAGTGATAGGGAATCGCAGAGTGTGCTTGAGTTCCCTGGGGGAAGTAGCCCGCCACTATATTCCAGAATAGTTTAGACCTCCACTACATGTTCATCTAAACTGGTGCACTAGTTCAGTTATACCTGAATATACCTTTTAACTATGCTTATGTTGAGCAGTGGAGTGGATATTTCAGATAATTTGTGGATCTGTGTTTTTCAACCAACTTTTTGTAACTGTTTATTGTGTTCCAGATTATTGTAGTTTTTGTTCCAGTGATGTTTTGGGTTTGGTTTCTGGTTCAGGAATCAGGATCTTTTTGTTCCCTTGCATGCATTCATTTTGGGATGGATTTTCTGGCACTTCCAGTTTAAAAAGGGATTAGACAAAGCCATAGAGCATAGGATGATTAAAAGCTATTAACCACCCCATGATTCCCTCATTATTTTCTCTCTTCAGTTTCATCTAATTCTTTACAAGCATTTTATACTCCTCAAATCCTTTTCTGCTTGATCAATTTTGGATTTGTGTTTCCATGTCTTGTTTACATACATTTTCTTTGGCTGCCTCTTTCATTTGAAGTTATGTCTGCTTGTTGCAATCATTAAGACAATTTGGAGCGGGGGGTGTAATTTCATTTTGATGACAAAAATAATATAATACATGACAAGAAAATTACACAGCTAAGATTCTGTGCCTATAACATCCCTTGTATTCAATCCATTGTGGCATTGCAAAGGTACAGGTTAAGAGCCTGCTTCTTGTGTTCACAGTTTTTTTTTCCTATTGCTATTTTCCTTTATGTTACCTTTGATTTTCATACAGTATTAAGCAACCTAAACCTCCTTTGTTATTGTCTGCTTCAGGAACAAGTCCAACCTCCCTTCCTCCCTTCTCCTGAACTATTCTCGAATAAAGAAGATGCCCAGATGTAACCAGATATCCACGGGCACCAACATCTACATTACGAGGCACCTTAAATTGGCTTTTCACCTGTATCCGCATGATTCAACCTTTAGTTAAACATGTTATCTGCATGAGTCAGGCCGACACTCTAGTATACAATCATGCCACTTTAGGAACGAAGTGCTCAGTTGAATTGTAATATGGGGAAATATTGTGTCGAAAAGCAGACAAATGGTGGTTCCTGAGTGAGATGACCAATTAACAGGGTGCTCTCCTTCCCCAGGGAACACAAAATGTGTTCAGAGCTTTCGCATATTTGGGGGAGGCTCCTTCTATGTCCCCCTAGGTCTGGAGGACAGAGATGTCTGGGTGTGCCACGCACCGTCTTGCAGGGGGCAGAAGGACTCCCAACTCTTGTACAATTCATGGGGGATCAACAACAATCCAGTACCTTTCAGATGCTCAGATATGTACTAGAGTTTGCACAGTTAATCTGAGAGAGACTTTTCTTTAATTAAATAAATAAATCACTTCTACACATTTTGATTACTATGCGGCTTCAAACAGCAGATGCACAACCTTTATTTTATTTTATTTTATTTATTTATTTATTTATTTATTTAATATTTTTAAACTGCCCGTCTTCCAATGGAACTCCGGGCAGTTTACACCAATCAAGCACAGGAACAATAGAAAAAGACCAGAATAATAATGTTACAAAAATAAAAATAAAAATAAATGTAATAAGAGTCATAACCTTGATAATGAAACCTCTCCACTTCCTCAGATACAGAACTAAGGCCAGCCCCACCACAACCTGCAAACTAGAAACAATGGCTCTGTTCATTAGTCAGCATTCATTGCACATTATTTATTTATTTATTTATTTATTTATTTATTTATTTATTTATTTATTTATTTATTTATTGTGTGAGTATTTTTACCCCACCTTTCTCCTTGGAAAAGGACCCAAGGTGGGATACAGTAATGAGGGACCATATATGGGTCAGTACATTTAAGACGTATTCAGGTTTAAGAACATGGAACTGAGGGGCATCTTACAGCATGAAGTGGCAACATTAATTAACATTAAACACTACTAACTCCTGCCACACATTCAGTTTATTTCCAGGATTTCGCTGCTCTTATTTGTGTCCTATATGCTTTGTCATTGCCACTTAGAATCCCAATGAAGATCCTTTTGGTCTCGGGACTATATGCAAACTGAGTTCCTGACATCTAGGTAGACGATTCGGCTCATCGCTCTCATTCTACGTACACTTATGTGGAAGTCAACCTCGTTAAATACTGCACCTTCTGAGTAGATACTCACGAGAGTGTGCTGTAAGTCAGTCAAATGGTCAGCACAAATTTGCCATGGTGGACAGAGTTAAATCAATGCTTAATAGTTCCCTGAGTGCTGCTGGTCCTTTTCCAGATGTACAAACGCTGCATGCACTTGAAGATACAAGGAGATCTGGTGGAACCCAAAGCATTGCAGAAGTCAGCAAAATAGTTGGGAGGAAACTACACAAGCAAAGCCGCCGCCACCACCATAATCACACACACACACAGTCTCAGTGAGGATTCTGTGCATGTCAGGGGCACAGAATGTTGTGTACTGGGGTAGGAAGGGGGGGAGTGTGTGAAAAGGTAAAACAAGAGAGATACAATGATATATATTGAGTCCCACACTGGAGTCCTTACCTCTGTAACGGTTAACTCACATCCTCCTTGTACCATTAAATGTTAATTCAGTTCATTATTCAAGGCCTGTTAGGCTGTTCTCCTGATAGTTCCGGCCTGAAAAATGCCTGAATGCATCCTTAGCACCTCTATTCGTCAGCATTTGGAGAACCCATTTCCCCCCCCCTCTTCTACTTAAGCTACTTACTCCTACCCCACCTCCCCGGAACGTCTGTTATTCACGCTTGACTTTTTGCTTTCATGGTTGGCTTCCCACCAGTAATAAATCCTTCATAATGATAGACATCTGGAGTCCACGAGATGCAGCCTGACAGTATCCTCCGATCCCAGAATAAACGTAAAAGAAAACACTACTAAGAAAGGTGTGCCTGTGAGCTAGGGAGGGAACAAATGTACAATGATAGATATGCCAAGTCCAAGGTCATCAAGACCGAAGCCCTAGTAGGCAGTAGTGTGATTGTCCGTTTCCAACCATGGTGTTTGCATTATAATTTCCAGCTGCTCTTACAGCAGCTCGTACATTTATTTATTTATTTATTTATTTATTTATTTATTTATTTATTTATTTATTTATTTATATGCCGCCCATCTTCCCAGGGGAACTCCGGGCGGTTTACAAAGAAGAATGAGACAAAACAATATAAAATCAATAGAGTAATCGAGACACATATGCGTGCACACAGACAACCCCCCCCCCCCGACAAAATAGTCGAAAGAAACATCGGCAAGACGGCAGCTCAGAGGGAGAGAGAGGGACAAAACAACCATCCATTTCAGACTACTTTAAATGGGTGGGGGGCATTTCTCACAAGCCAGTCACATCACTGAGATTTCAATCTACTTCTGTGTGGTAGATTTTCTATATTCAGGAAATTTCTTTTTTTGGAAGGATGTAGTATACAAATAGACATCCGTTCCTTGTGTGTGGTAGATTTTCTA
>JAHTLZ010000237.1:8163906-8178084 GCA_023846285.1 Phrynocephalus versicolor | reverse complement strand
TCAGACCGATGAAGCTGTTTGGATGAACAGCGAAACGTTTCTATCTCTCAAAAAAGAAGTCCAGTAGCCATGACTCAACTTCCAGATTCAGCCACAAGATTCCTTTCGAGACCCCTGACCCAACATGGGGGGGGGGAGTCTGCTGCAAAACTGGATCTGTTCCTCTCCATCCAGTGCCCCATCCTCCATGCACTGTTTCCAGGACCGTGAATTATCCATCAAATGCACAAATCAACAGCTCTTTGGCTGTTATTCTGTGTAACCACTGTAGTTGACCCATCATCAACCAAATCCTTAAAAAGACGGGTGATGGAGGGAAGTCCAGGTGAACACTGAGCCAGAGTACGCTGGGAGAACCAATATATTTCACTGGCAGACTGCAGCGGAAACCCTTCCTCTCAGTTCCACCCGACAGAAAGCATTTGCCTTCCGACAGTCTAGCAAGCCTCCAAGAGGCCAGCTAAAGCTTGGGATAGCCAAACACGGATGCAGCAGCAAAAATGGCAGGAGATGGCCATGCAGACAAGGATGGTGGTGTATTCGCTGGCCGTGGTCCTGCCACCAGACCACAAAACATGAGTCCTGTGAGTTTGGTGTACCAGGCACCCTCCCCTCTTTCAGCAGTTGCTTCTCCTTTCCCTTAATCCTCCATAGTATCTATGCTTCTGCTCAGAAGGGATTCCTAATACTCTGGAGCAGATGCTGATGGTATGGAGGTGTTGGGAGAGGAAGAGGGAATTCCCCTCTCTATATTATTTATTTATTTATATAGCTTGTATGCCGCCCACTACCCAAGGTCTCTTATGTTGATGGCGGGGCTTATACTGATGGATATATTATGAAGCATAATATAGTCAGATGGCAGATTTTCCAGGTTTTACGTGCTTAACTGATTTTTTTGTCAAAAGAAAAAGAATCAACAGCAAACCGTGGAAAAACCTGGGAGGACTATTAAGTGGAAAGAAGAGAAGGAGTGGAGATAATTTGAAACTCTAAAGAAAGATGTTATTTCAGACTCAAGAAGTACTTTTCCTCCAGGCAGCAACATGAAGGAAATTTAGGTAAAAAAAATAAATTGCACAAATATAAGATGGGGGATACTTGGCTGGAGGACAGTACCTGTGAAAGGGATCTGGGAGTCTTGGTGGGCCACAAATTGAACATGAGTCAGCAGTGTGATGCGGCAGCCAGGAAAGCCAATTCGATTCTTGGTTGTATCAACAGAAGCATAGTGTCTAGATCAAGGGAAGTGATAGTACCACTCTATTCTGCTCTTGTCAGACCCCACCTGGAGTACTGTGTCCAGTTCTGTGCGCCTCAATTTAAAAAGGATGTTGACAACCTCGAGCGGGTGCAAAGGAGGGCTACCAGGATGGTTGAGGGTCTGGAGGAAATGTCTTATGAGGAACGGCTTCGGGAACTGGGAATGTTTAGCCTCTCTAAAAGAAGACTGAGAGGGGATATGATAGCTATGTTTAAATATTTGAAAGGATGTCATCTTGAAGAGGGAACAGGTTTGTTTTCCATGGCTTCAGAGACTAGGACTCGGGGCAATGGTTTCAAACTACAGGAAAAGAGATTCCATTTGAACATTCGGAAGAACTTCATGACAGTTAGAGCTATTCGGCAGTGGAATATGCTGCCGCAGAGGGTGGTTGAGTCTCCTTCTTTGGAGGTTTTTAAGCAGAGGCTGGATGGCCATCTGTCAGAAATACTGTGATGGGGTTCCTGCATGGCAGGGGGTTGGACTAGATGGCCCTTGAGGTCTCTTCCAAGTCTATGATTCTATGATTCTATGACTCTTGCAGTGCTTTTTCCAGCTTGGGGAAAAATAGAGAAGCAAACGGTCTGAAGCCAAATGATTTAAAAGGCAGTCAGTGGTGAAGATGTTGGGGATGGGGTGGGGGAGACAATATAAAACCAGAAATGGGGGGGGGGATCACACTTCCAATTTTAAAGTCAATCATTTCTGGAATGAGGATGCAAACAAATTGCTTGCTATTATTATAAAAACATTCTGATTTGCAACTAGACGGGGACCTTCTAGTACCTAGGAACACAAGCCAATGCCTGTACAAATGGCACCACTGAGTTTACATAGGTTTAAAGAAGTGCAATAAGTACATAAGAAGAGCCAGGCTGGATCAGGCCAAAGGCCCATCTAGTCCAGGTCCTGTATCTCACAGTGGCCCCACCAGATGCGTCTGGGAGCACACGAGACTAGATCTCTGTCTTCTGATCCCACTCTCCTGCGTCTGGCCCTTGAAGTACCCCAGTTTTAAGCCTGGAGATTACACATCTCCATCATGGTTTGTAACCTGTGATTGACTTTTCCTCCAGGAATCTGTCCAATCCCCTTTTGAAGGTATCCAGGACAGATGCCATCACCACATCCTGTGGCAGGGAGTTCCACGGACTAACAACGCGCTGGGTGAAAAAAATATTTTCTTTTGTCTGTTCTCACTCTCCCAGCCCTCAATTTGAGTCTATGTCCCCTAGTTCTGGTATTTTGTGAGAGGGAGAAGGAATTCTGTCTGGCTTGCTTAACATATCAATGTACTCAAAACTTGCAGGAGCAAAGGCTGAGTCATGGACAAAGAAGTTTTCAAGGACACAACAGAGAGACATACTCTTTGGTTGGCTGCTAGCTACATGACTGCAATGCACGACGTCTTGGCTCCATACATCAAACGCATGAATGCAACAAGGAGGCGCTATTGCTTCTGTTTCCTTCTTTCAAGCAGAAAAGCTTTAGCACAGCACCCGGGGTGACACGTCCCATTCTCGTTGAGCCTCTTCCGTGGTTCACTTCCCCAGCTTAGTTACAGTAATTCTGATGGGTTAAACGGTCATTTCCAATGGCATCCCAAGCAGGAAACCAGTTTATGCCCTTGGCCAGATGAGTGGTATAAAAATGAAATAAATAAACAAAATATATGAATAATACATGCCTGTAGGGCAAACAATAAGTCATTGTGATTCGTGGAAAGTAGTTTCCTGTTGGACAAAATGGGCCATTAACAAAGGGGGGGGGGCATTGTCTCTGACTGTTAGTCATGGATTCATTTTAAAATGAAATTATAAAGGCGATTGTAAATAGAATTTATATTCAATTCAACCTTTTCTCAAAGCTCAAGACAGAATCCAAATTAGATCTGATATGGAAGAACTGGGATTAGAGCCCACGGCTTTGGCTCCATGGAAAAGGAATTTAACTCTCCCTGTGCCTGATCTATTTCACATAAAAATATGGTTATGGGTACATGGCACCCGACTAATTCAAGAGCAACACCACTGTAATGAAGGAAAACAGAGAAATGGCAGGAGACTCGCCACTGTACCTCCCCACCCCATTAGCTCAGCCTCAAGAGACCTTTCATACAATGCAAACAAAAACGGCAGAAATACAGATTTTTATATTCCCTAATAAAAACACTTAGAAATACCAAAAAGAAAAAGGAAACCCATCCCACATTCCTACCCTGCTATGCTATTCAAAATATTAACAAATATACAACTGAGAAAGATTATATGAATAAACCCTGAAGTTAATTGCATGTGGACTGATTCAATGTTTTCTTTAAACATATTTTCTTCTTGTTAAAATACAAACCAAACAGTCATTTACTTGAGAGCAGATATTCCCAAAATCTGTGCACTCAGATGTACAGCAACACATACAAGTGAAAGTCGAAAAATTAGAATATTGTGCAAATGTTCATTTATTTCAGTAAGTCAACTCAAAAGGTGAAACTAATATATGAGATAGACTCATTACATGGAAAGCAAGATATGTCAAGCCTTACTTTGGTATAACTGGGATGAGTCTGAAATAACTCATTTACTGAAATAAATGAACATTTGCACAATATTCTAATTTTTCGAGTTTCACCTGCAGAGGAATAAATGCCATTGAAAATACATTTAGGTCTTGTGTGTGTACTTGCTAGGTTTCTGCATGGAATCTTGGAGAGAAATGTGAGATGTAAGCAACAAATAAGGAGGGGATCACTAAACTACATTTCAAACAATGAGCAGAAACAACATTATAAAAAATCTGTAGAAGTGGTGGCTTCTAATGACTTTTTTATGCTATTTATAAAGGAGTCTTTTTAGGAGGAATTGGAATAAAATGTTTTATGTTTTATGCCAGCATTAACAATCCTAGTTTTAAAAAAAATCCCTAAACCTAAAACCTAAAAAGTAACCAGGAGCGAGTCAACTGGTGAATACTTCGATCCACTACTTTTCAAGCAATGCAATGAGCCATTAAAATAGATTACTTGGCATACTGCAACAAGCAACAGAGATTCGTTACTTCTAAAAAGTGCTGCAAGGATCTGCCAAAAAGAGCTTTCCAGCTGCCACATTCAGGTGTCCTTCAGGTTCAAGAACATGTCAGGGCTGAAAAAAAGAGCCAGAATTAGTAGACCTGGCTGGACTGGGGGTTTGTACTGGATGCCTGTGGCTATTGAGTGCCCCATGATTCACTGCTCTAGGTCAAGTCGCTCCCAATGCACAGACAGCAGAATTTTTCCTGCCCTAGGAGGCGGCTCCTTGTTGCAACTCTGCACGAGTCACTGCTGTAACTCGGTGTGACTCTCAAGGAGCTGAAGTGTTGCAGGAGAGGTCTACAGCCAGGCAAATCCGCCTACAGGACCCAGCACTAGACATACAAAACGTTTTCAGAGTAAAGCCTGAACATTGTGGCAGTTCGGCTGGGAAGTGTTATTTGCTCTGCTGGTGCTATTTGCTTTTAATAACCTGTAAGTGATTAATCCGAGGCAGACGTTCTCTTGCTTCACATGCTAAGTCTCAACTACCTGTATAGTAAGTAGGTCCACTGAATCAATGCAATTTATGAAGGAGCTGACTCCTCAAACTCACTCCCCCCTGTATCGATCGGTCTACTCTAGATGTGACATAGAATGCTAGGCAACCAGATTTCTGCAAGAACAGTCATTTTTGTTTTAAAAAAAGGGAGAGAGAGAGAGAGAGAGAGAGAGAGAGAGAGAGAGAGAGAGAGAGAGATGTACAGCTGGAAAGGCAGAGACACTACAGGATAGCCGTCGCTAGCCTTTTTGTACCCCTTGTTCATCTATTTGTAGAAAACCAACGAAAAGCCCCTGTAAATCACAAGTGCCCACCTCATTTACCTTCATTTGCTTAGAAGAAGTAATTATATCCCAGTGAAATAGGGGTGGGGAACCTTTGGCATGCCAGATGTTTTAGATTTCAACACCCTGTAGCCTGGATCTCCATGGCTGCTGACCAAAGATGGTGGAAACTGAGAGTCCAAAACATCTGGAAAACCGGATGCTGCTACTCTTGTGACAAGGCATGGAGGAGCGACACACTGTGGAACAACACAAACAAAGCCCAAATTATATGGTGTGTGCTTAGATGGCACTGACCAATAAATCCAGTTCACGGGTTGGTCAGAGTTGGCTATTCTCACCATCTCCTTCCGACACAGCACAAAACAGAATATGAAGTGTGAGCAAGGATCTTGGGTTTAGGTGTTGTCCATCTCTTCCTGTCCCCCATTATGGGTCCACACCCTGCCCCCCCACCTCTGATTCAGCTCAATTCCTTGCAAGAAGGATAAGACAGACCAACAAAAATACAGTAGATCTTGATACAAACACTAGGATTAGGTTTGGTGCCGTGGGCAACATGGGGAAAGTAGCATCTCACCAGGCCCATCTAGGAAAATACGATCTCCCTCAGGAGAGTTTTAGTTACCAGAAACAGCATATAAATATAACTCTTTTTCTTAAAAAAACAACAATACTTTGTATTTCTTATTTTACACAAAGCTTGTCAGTGGCAAGTGTACTGACATTCTCTGACAGGAAAGTAATTTATGGCATATAATTACACATGTAATACATAAAATTCCCATGCCAAGATTCAGGTGTTAAAAATACTGGAATTAGATGCTTTTTTTTTTTTTTACCTCCAAAGCATTCCATTAGTGCTCATAAGGAATCCCATCTACTTTTCAAATGTGACAAATGCTTATTTCTGCCAGAGTTCTTTTATAGGGTTTGATTGCTATTTGCAGAAACAAAATCGAAGCAAGCTACAGGAAACTCTGTTAGTTACATTCACGTGGCCATGTATTATATTACAATGTGTGTCCCTCATCTCCCACTGACAACATCTGGTCCCACTTCATATAGTGTCATTATCCCAGTGTCCCAAAAGAAATGGAAGGTGGGAACACACTGAGATGAGACGAGAGAGTTGAATCTTAAGTTGGGTCCCATACCAATATAATTTAAATTAATTATCTTCATTTAGCGGGAGTTATTATGCCAGTCAATATTATTATGCTTTGTTTTTATTTGTTGATTTTTAATACATTTAACTGTTGACTTTGTTATATAATATCCTGGCTGTTTATACACCACCCAGACAGCAGCTTATCTCTATGGAGAAGTTTCAAAATATCATAAACCTTAAGAGTGGCTTCTTAAAAATACATTGCACACACACACACACACACACAACCAACCAACCCTGAGGGGTTTGGTGTTTTTATGGGAAGAGGTGAGGCATTTCTGATTAGTTCTTCTCTATTTAAATTCTCAGTACAAGGGATTGTTTTTAGAATTGCAATTTCATCCAAACTAGGCTCTGCTTCTGGACTCGGGAGGGATTTTATTTTTGCATTTCACCTTTTCCCAAATCGCAACTTTGGGAAGGCACTGCAACACAATGTGGCTTTGCAGGGGTGACACAGGGAACAGAGGGGTGGACCCGGGATAGGATGAAATACAATACCCTTTCTCCCCACAAAAAGTTGCACTTCTCTATATTATATGAATCAGTTCAAACAGTTACAGTGAGAACGCTGCTCCCTACATGTTCAGAAGACTTTTTAAAAGGTTAAACCAACATTATGCTCCTTTGTGTGGACTGAAGGTATTTCTCTTCTGATTTCTTTCTCTTGCTGTATAATGAAAAGCAAAGAAAAACTGAGGGACACGAAGTCGCATTCCCAGTCTTTTGAGGAAGGGCCACTCATTCATCTTCCAAAAAAACCTTGTTGGAGAGGTAACATTTCAGTCACTAAAGAGACAATTCACATTTAGGAAATGAGGAACAACTTTGAAAGATGCAACCCCTGGTGACAGAGAGATAATGGCCTACCTCTCAAATCAGTTAAAGGGTGGCAGATTTCTAGTGGTTTGGGAACAACATATTGCATGAAGGAGTAAAAAAGAGCACGAATGCCTTACAGGTACTGCTATTCCAATATTCAAAGCCAAATCCAGTTGGGGCTCCTGCAGATGCCACAGAGGTGATCTCTCCGTTCCCTCCCACTCCCAGAGATAGTTTTCACTGTTTAGGGGTGCCCAGATTTCAGCCATCCAGATGTTTTGGACCACAACTCCCAGAATTCCAAGCCTGTGTTGCCAATGACAAAGGACTGTGGGAGTTGTGGTCCAAAACATCTGGAGTGCTGAAGTCTGGACACCACGTGGATATGTATTTTAAGTAACGCTAGCCAAGCTACACCTTAGCCAAGACTTTAAGGAGCTTCTAATGCTGATCAAGATTCCTAAGAAGGAAGCCTTCCCTCCAGTTAGGACCAACCATGAGCTAACATTGGACCGTGCTTAAGGTGGGTCATGAGAACTGGTGCAAGGAAGGTAAGGGAGTGTGTGATCTCACAATCTGTTCTCAGGTTTCCCATTGAGAGACGCTTCCCCATTATCTCTGCAACAGAACTTCCAGAGGGTCTCTCTGCAAAGCAGCTGATCTATAAAACATGTTTGCTAAAAATAGACTGATCTTTGAAGTTCACTGGGCAGGCAATCCAAAAGGCAAGAATCGACATTCCCCACTAGGGGTATTTGGCTGATTGCAGGGAATTCGGGCCAATTCCGCCTAACGGTCCTGGACTTTACGCAAATGGTTCTGATCCATCGCTGTGAAGAACGTGCAGACGCCTGCGGTGATGAACACGTGCACTCCTTCGTAGAGAAGCTTGGGTGAAAAGACGCTCCAAATGAAAAGATGGTACCGGAAGCCAGTAACTAAGATGATGTACACGGTCACTGGAATGGAACGTAGCAGTGCATAACAGAAACAGCCGTGTCCAACTGCAGCAGGATTCCTAGTTTGGGGAGGGGGGGGAGAGAAACAACACCACAAAACACAGTTTGTTCAATTTGTCTTTTTCTTTTTTCAATTTTTTTCTAATTTTTTTTGGGGGGGGCAAAAAGTCTTCAAGAAAATTACAGGGAAAACCATCCCCCCCCCCCCCGGATTTTCCTGGTTTTTTTCCAGGCCTTCACATCTCTATCCCCACCTCAGCTCACTCCACCCAAATCCCCAAACAGCAGTACTCACAAGTAGAGATGGGCTTTTCATTTCGGAAGTGCTCAGCTTCCGAACCGAAATGCGGGAGCCCAGCAGGTGTTCAGAACTGGAGGAACACAATCAACCAGTCCCTTACCTTATGCTGGGGTCATACAGGGCTAAACATCAATGAGGAAGAAGCCTCCGACTTCTAATGTTTCCTTCTCCCTGGCACTGGCCAATCAGACAGGGAGGGAGGCTGATGCATTTCCCTGCATAGCTCCTTTTAGTTTCGGAATGTGACCACTGATGGAGATGTGTAATCTCCAGGCTTAAACCCGAGGTACTTCAAGGACCAGATGCAGGGGAGTGGTATCAGAAGACAGATATCTAGTCTTGTGCGCTCCCAGAGGCATCTGGTGGGGCCACTGTGAGAGGAAGCTGGACTAGATGGGCCTTTGGCCTGATCCAGCAGGGCTCTTCTAATGTTCTTACAAAAAGCCCATCTCTACTCTCAAGCTGTACATACATCATTATACAAATATACACATAACCCTTTAAACCCTGTCATGGAAAAAAAATAAAGCCTGTTTCATCTATGCAGAGATCTCTCAAACCCCAGATACAGTACCAGGAAGTCAGCTTTTTATATTTACTCCCCAAACTGCTCTGCTGCAGCCATAAAACTTTCTGAGATTAAGCAGAATTTCAGTTTGACAGAAAGGCACAGAAAGAGAACACAGGTACCACAATGGTTGCTACAACTACCTCAAGAACATCACCTACCACATTTCTAGCTTTGTCCTTCCCCTATGGGGCTCTGTTCAGGGCACATGGGGCAACCCCAAAGGCTTGCAACAGGCCTGAGAGCTACATTAGGTGGAGACAGTGAGGCCTTGTCTAGTAAACTAGACAATTATGCAGGCAAGCCATCCGAACTTAACACTAGGTTGTATGTTGCTGGGCCCCACGGCAAGCACACCTGAGAGAATGAGAAAGAGACCTTCCAGGAACAGTGGTGTACACAGCCAATGGAAGTGGTGAAGGTCAGCCCAAGGACGCAGAGACCTCTGAGGCAGCCATCCCTTCCTGTGCCAAGAGATGCCTCTCACAAGGTGAGAAAGAGGCCTTTGAGGTGGAGACTCCCCACAGTCAAATTGTAAGGGAGAAATGCCACCGCTCCTGAGGAGAGCAACTAAGGAGGCTTTTTCCTTGAGCGCAAGACATTGGTGACACCCGCTTGGCAATTCAAGTGGAAGTGACACCGTGTCAAACGGCACAGTTCTCAGTGGGTCTTCAGCTATGTTTCCTGAGAAATTAACCAATTTCATTTTAGAAACATGTGGAATGAAAGTGTTTGGGTTTTCTGCTCCCTTACCTCCAACTGCCATTTTATGCCTTGATGCCAGAAAGGAACCACCTCTCCCCACTTATGCCCTATTAGCTTGTCATGTCTAGGAGGCCAAAGGGATTGCTTCACATAGCTATTTGGGTGATCCTACAACCAACTGTAATACTACTAATATTCCAACTGTTGCTTCTAATATTCCAACTCTCCGCTTTCAACGCCAAGATGGAAAATTATCACTTGATTTAACGATACCTCAGTACTCCTCTTGGCTCAATGTAGTGGTTCCTTTCTAGATTTAAAAACTGGCCAGGGGAGCTTATCAGGTAAGCCTTCTTGATCACCGTACCAATTATTAAAATGATCATACTTGGTATTACAGACCAAAATTCCCTTGAATGAGTGAGGGCATCCAGCTGGCTCCCTCTGTTTAAAGTGGAATTAAAAACTGGATGAGTGCCATTCCCCTTGGACTGTCAGGGAGATTTCCTACAATACTATTGGGCATGATATTGAGTTTAATATTCAGGGTGGTGTTGTTGGTTTTTTTGGCAAAAGAATTACACATTGTACGGGGGCAGAAACGTTATGGGTCCAAAGGTGACAGGTCCATCCTAATTCATTAATAAAGATGAAACAGGCAACACTGTGGCCATCAAAGTTGGCAGAAGGTCCATCCTCCGTTGCTCAAGCCATTTGGCTCTCTGCTTACCACTGGTCCTTTGCCAACTGGCTCTTCTCTCCTTTTGTGCAACACCATGCTGTTTCGGCCCCCCCTCCCCATCCCTGGCCTTGCGAAGCTGAAAATGATAACTTTTTATGGGAACAATGAACTGTGATTTTATGCACACTTCTGGAGCTCAACACTGATTATCAGCTGTAAGACACATGGGGGACCCTTAGGCTATATTATACATGAGATATATGCCAACCGGCATAAAAGCATCTAAGCATGTATGCTAGGAATTAGTCCAGATAAAACCATGTGCACAACAGCACCTGTATTTAAAAAAAGGGACACAGAACTCATTCATGCAGCTTCTTACAGAGTGCTAGACTGGATCAGTGTTTCCTCAGTGCTAGCAAGAGGGGATGAGCCAGGAAGGAGTAATTCTGGATTGAAACTGGAAACACACACCACTCTCGCAGTCTCATTCATTTACCACTCACTGCTAGTTCCCTATGTCTTATTTGGGGGAGGGGGGATAAGGGAGGAAAGATATAAGAATATATATATATCCTTGTAAGAAAACACTCCAGTTGGTGATCTGAAGAAAGACCTCCATAATGCCCTGTTGTCCTATGGTCCCCATTCCTGCCAGTGATAACCTGCTTATTCAACTAACCTTAACCCTGAAAACTCTTCGTGGGCTACTCTGCCCGAGAAGCATTCACACTGATAAGATTTGCAGTTTTAAGGCAGCCATTATAGAAATCTAACACCACAACCTCTTCATTGGGGGGAGGGGGCCAGACGACAATATTTATGCAGGCTTCGCAGCCCAAGATGGAACTGTGTTCTGCACGAAGAACAGCTTATTAAGCTTAATAAAGGACCAGAGTAGGGAGGAAGGTATGGGAGAGATTTTGTAATGCCAAGTAGCATTTCACATGCCCAGGCAATCTCTCTGATGCACAGTCGGGGCCTGATAGGTCTCTGCATGGATGAAATACCCAAGTGTTTGGTAAACTAAATGAGGCAGCACCAAATAGACGAGCCACTGCATTTAATAAGAAAAGTAAAAAGAGAGAAAAAGTTCCCTCTGGCCTAAAAATATATTTTTGTATCAGAATGATGAAGCCAAGAGTCCAGTTCTTCTTTTGAATCAGGTGGCAGAAGGGGAGAGGAAGTCAGTGTAAGCTGTAGTAGTTAAAAGCCAAGCCTGACTTCCTTAACTCTTGGAAGTGGAGAATAAAGTAGTTATAGATAGGCTCCCTCTCCGGCCAACTCATGAGCACGTCCAGCAGAGAGGGGAGGTCTGGAGAAGCTGAGGAGTCTTTGAGTTCAACCTTCACATCTCCCAGAAGGTTTCTTAAGCCATTGACCCACTGCGTCTAAGAGATGAAAATCACTATGAATAATTTAAAAGATTTTTTTCAATATTATGATGACAAACTGGATCTCTCTACCAATAAGGCATGTGAATTAACTATACAGTACATTCTTAACAGCATTATAATACTATATATGCTACATATAGTGACTGCAGCAAGGATAGCATATGCAAGAGACTGGAAGAAACCAGTTGTCCCAAAGAAAGAAGAGCTGCAGGAAAACAGTTTTGGAGGTCGCACCACTGGACATTTTAACAGAGATTCTAAAAGACCAAATAAGGCAAAGGTCAAAAAACACTTGGGAACCAGTATATAAATTGATGCAAGAGAAGCTTGGAAAACCACACTGAAATATATAACACTATAATAGATGTTAAGCGGACATCGAGAGCAACGATAATTATATTTACGGTAGATTAACAATGGTTAACTGATTATTATAACAGGAATGTATTTTTGTGTCAACCCTCTCCTTATTCCCCTTTCCCCCTTTCCAATGACCCTATCCTTCTCCTTTATATATCTATAAAATACTATAAACACTTCAGAAAGAAGGCAGATGAAGACATACATCATCTCCGCCTATTTAGGAAACACTTTTTAAAAATTTCCAACATTCTTTAGTGGAGCAGGTCCCTGGGCATTAAGAAAACAGGTTGATGAAGTAGGGGTTCAGGACAAGCACCCCAGGCTAGGATCACTGATGAGTCGTCCAACCCCTCACCACAAAATCATTCCCCACCCCACCCCTACCCCATTCAAACATGCATGCTGCCAAGGAGACATGCAAGCACTACAACCAACAAGCCGGAAAAAAAAGAGATGCGTTTATCTTTAATTAGAGAGCCAGGAAATCAAAAGCCCAAGAGGGGAGGGGTCTTTCAGGAGACAGAAACTGAGACGGTTACAGTGATAAAGAATCTCTCATTCTTGTTTCCACTGTGTTTCTCCCTTGCCGTACCCTGTACAGTGGCAGAAGCAAAATGGAGAAGACAGGCAACACCCAGTCTACACCTCAACGGCAGGCAAGGCGACAGGGGAGAGCTAAATTTGCCATCACCAGATAGTGCAGAGAGCACATCTGCTAGTTCCAGAGACTTTGGACCCTGTGTCATGGAAAACAAAACAAAAAAAAGGAGTTGTATCACTTTAAAGACTAACATATTTGCTGCAGCCTGAGTTTTCAAGGATTACAATCCACATCCTCAGACACACATGGATCTGTTAGTCCCTAAAATGCCACAACTATTTTTAATTTTGTGTACGTGTGATATACCCATCTGCAAAGTGGATTAGCACCTTCCCTTCTTGTTTCGCCTTCGTCTCTCTCCCCCCCCCACCAGCCCCCCAATCATTCTATTCCTTCTTCTGTTCTCTCTATACCTCCATCTCATCCTGCCATTCTCAATATTTATACTTCTTCCCTGCCCTTACCAGAGAGCACCTCTAATTTTTGGCTCTCTCCAAGAGAAATTACAGAGGGAAGAGCTCCATGGCGCAGTGGTTAAATGCCTGTAACTGCAGGTAAAACTGTACTCACGACCTGGGGTTCAATCCCAGGTAGCAGGTTCAAGGTTCACTCAGCCTTTAATCTTTCCGAGGTGGGTAAAATGGGTACCCAGGTTGTTGGAGGGGGCAATGTATAGCCTGCCTTACTGTAATTAAAACGGTAAACCGCCCAGAGACTACTTGAAGTGGTATGGGGCGGTATATAAGCAGAACACTTTGCTTTTGCTTTGCTTGCATCCATCTTTGTGCCTCCTGGGAAAAGCTTTCAAAAAGGCAAAGATCTCCATTCAAGAGCAAGAAGCCAGCTCCCCAAAATGCTGCTAGTCTACTGAACACACACACACACACACACACACACACACACACACACACACACACACACAGAGAGAGAGAGAGAGAGAGAGAGAGAGAGAGAGAGAGAGAGAGAGAGAGAGAGAGAGAGAGAGAGAGAAATTTACTTAATTTATATACCACCTCATTTATGCTGAAGCACTCTTCTGGGCAGTTTACATGCTGCTGTCTGTGGCTCTCTCTTTACCTCACGTTAGAGACAGGGAGACAAATCTTGCATGTCTCTTCCATGAGTGAACAGGAAGATGCAAAGAGGTTCTTCTGTCCTTAGAGACTTTTCCCCCCAGCTACTATCAATTTGAGTTTTCAAACTTCAAACAATCACTGCATAAATATTGCAAATCCCAAAACTAACACTATGATATCTGAGGCCTTGTTGCGTGGGGCTAAGCCATTCACGAGTAGAAGCAGGGGCTGGGTTGACTCTGCTTTCTAATTAACTGGTCAGTCCTTCTGTGCTAAGTGTACACATACACATTGCTTCACAAAAGGGAAAGAAATTCATTTTTCACAGGGCCATTTTATACCAATTGACAGAACTTTGATCCAGAAGACTGTGAGCCTGAGGAGAGTGTGGGTCTGTCCGCTGGCAGGATTGAGGA
>JAHTLZ010000237.1:8148517-8160296 GCA_023846285.1 Phrynocephalus versicolor | reverse complement strand
TGACTGACTGACTGACTGACTGACTGACTGACTGACTGACTGACTGACTGATTGATAAAGGGCTCAAAGCTAGAAGTCTTGTGAGAAAGTTCAGTGATCAATATTTTCTACTGATATACCTTCCAGAGGAAAGTCTTAATACCAGTTTTTGTCGTTTTTTCAAACCCATGTCCCTTTTGGACAACCTCCCCCCCAAAGCTCCTGCCTCCCTTCAAAACCAGTTCCCCCAATCATTTCAATTTCAAATATCAAAAACTAAAAAGTAATAGAATATTTGGAAAACATTTGGAGGGAAAATTTTGTTTTGGTAGCAAAGATGTGGGGGGGGGGGATCTGGGAGTGGAACTTACAGCAGGTTGCACCAGGGCATCAGCCATGGCATTCTCAGATCAAGACATACAAAGCAAATATTGGAGGTGGACTACTAGGCATTGTAGGAAGATGGCTAAACTATGTACCAAAACAGGTGTAAATTTTCCTTTCTCACCATTCTATACATGTATATGCATGCATGTGTTACAGTAGTCCCCCACCACAACGCAGTTCATATATTACAGTCTCAGTATATTCCTTTTTTTTCTTGAGAGAATCAGGCTTCCAAAGAGAGGTTTTTAACCCCCTCCTGGCACCTCAGCAAATAGACCTGGGGCTGCTCCTGCCAGCTGCGCTTGCAAAGAGGTTTTTTTTTTAATCCTCTCCTGACACCTCAGCAAATAATCCTTGAGCTCCTGGAAGCAAGGTTTGCTGAAGTGTCAGGAAAGGGTTAAAAACCTCTCTTTGCAAGGGGAACTGGCAGGAGCTGAATTTCGCTTCCAAAGAGAGGTTTTTAACCCCATCTGTCCTGGCAACTCAGCAAACAGAGCTGGGGAAATTTTTAACCCCCTCCTGACACCTCAGCAGACAGACCTTGAGCTCCTGGCAGCAAGGTCTGCTGAGGTGTCAGGAGGGGGTTAAAAACCTCTCTTTGGAAACGCAGCCAGCAGGAGCAGCTCAAGGTCACTTTACTCAGGTGTCTGCATTTCGTGGATTTTCCTTTATCGCGGGTGGATCAGGCACCAAACTCCCGCAATAAACGGGGGAATACTGTATAATTTGGAATTGCCAGAATCCTGTTCACTTATATGGGTGCAGAAATATAATGATGCAAGCTGTTCCTCACGCAGCCAGCTTTCACAATGGTTGTGAAATTTAGCAACCAAACAACCACAGGATGGGTAGGTTGGGCGAAAGCTGTACATTTCTCTCTAATTTTTGTTAGTAGGATTTTGTCCTAAATGTTTCCTTTTAAATTACTCAGGCCTCCCTTGATATCCTCTGACAGGCATGCTCCACTGGCTGAGAATCACTATTTAATCTTCTACTTAATATAATACAATGTATTGGCTGAAATCCTCTGGCATAACATATGTCTGGTGAAAATCATGTCACAACAGTGGCAGATGGCCACTAACTAGAGTCCACCTTGTGATTCCTCCAATGATTTCTCCTTGCCCACGGGTTGGGTGGCATCAAACACAACCCAGAACCCAAGCCAGTTTAGCAGGGCTTTGTTTAGCAGGGCTTTCAAGATTAAAAGCAACACCTTGAATTATACCCAGAGGGCTGCAATTGATAGGTGTGCTCCTGATAGAGGCATGAGGCTGGCAGGTGCTACTCTACCATTTTTGAAACTTGGAGAAAGAAGCATCTACACAAAGGCTTAGGCATTGCTGTTATATTACAGGTAAAACGTGAAGAATCAGAATATTGTGCAAATGTTCATTTATTTCAGTAAGTCAACGTAAAAAGTGAAACTAATATATGAGATAGACTCATTACATGCAAAGCAAGATATGTCAAGCCTTACTTTGGTAAAATGAGATAGACTCATTACATGCAAAGCAAGATTTTTTTAATAATATTAATTTTATTATAAAACAAATCACCAACACCCCAGACAAAAACAGTGACCCCCCAGGCATCTGATACATTGGATATACATTGATAATAAAACAAATTCAAATTAACAATTTAACCATATGTACATCTCTCTATATATTAACAATTAACAATCCGCAAGGTTTACTTAGCTTTTAACGTTTTAATTACCCCAAATTGGTCAAACATACTCATATAATTCAATAACTTCTCAAACCATTCCTCCTCTTTTTCATTGACCTTAAACCCTTTCATTCTGCGTATCTTCATAGTTATTCTAAAATTATAATTCTAAAATTATAATATTATTTAATTTCGTCCTCCATTGATTCACCCCTAGCTCTTCTGCATTTTTCCAATTACCCACTATGACCTGTCTAGCTGCAATTACCATCAGGTTTACCCATTTACATTCCTCTTTTGTTTTTAACTCTGTGCTACCCAGGCTAATGAGAACCATTAATTTAGATATTTCCACTTTCCTTCCCACAATTTTCGATATTTCTCTTCCAATCTGTCTCCAAAAATTATTAACTACAGGACAATCCCACCACATATGACAGTAGGTTCCCATTACTCCACACTTCCTCCAGCAATTTTTACTTCCTAACTTTGTAATATGATACAACCTTACTGGTGTGTAATACCATTTTTGTATCAGCTTCAACCCCTGCTCCTGGATTATCCTAGAGGTCGTAACAAAGGGCGGTTGTTGAAAAATTCTATCCCAATCTTCATCTAAGATTGGTTCCTGGATATCTAGCTCCCAATATTCTTTTAAACTTTCCTTTAGTGATTCCCCCATATTTAATAAAACCTTATACAATTTTGAAACTATTTTGGTCCTATCTATCCTGTATCCTTTCACTAATTACATGCAAAGCAAGATATGTCAAGCCTTACTTTGGTAAAATTGTGATGATTGTGGTGTACAGCTTATGAAAACCCCAAATTCACAATCTCAGAAAATTAGAATATTACATGACACTAGTAATACAAGGATTAGAAGTCAAACACTATCAGACCTCTGAAAACTATAAGCATGCATATGTACTCGGTACTTGGTTTGGGCCACCTTTAAATCAGTTACTGCCTCAATGCATCATGGTATGGATGCTATCAGCCTGGGGCACTGCTGAGGTGTTATGGAAGACCAGGATGCTTCAAAAGCAGTCTTCAGCTCCGCTGCATTGTTTGGTCTCATGTCCCTCATCTTTCTCTTGGCAATGGCCCAAAGATTCTCTATGGGGTTCAGGTCAGGTGAGTTTGCTGGCCAATCAAGCATAGTAATCCCATGGTCACTGAACCAGGTTTTGGTAGTTTTGGCAGTGTGGGCAGATGCCAAGTCCTGCTAGAAAATGAAGTCAGCATCCCCATAAAGCTCCTCTGTGGAAGGAAGCATGAAGTGCTCCAAAATCTCCTGGTAGATGGCTGTGATTGCCCTGGACTTAATGAATCAAAGTGGACCAACACCAGCAGATGACATGGCTCCCCAAATCAACACAGACTGTGAAAACTTCACACTAGACTTCAAGCATTGTGCATTGTGTGCCTCTCCATTCTTGCTCTAGACTCTGAGTCCTTGGTTCCCAAATGAGCCGCAAAAGTTGTTCTCACCAGAAAAGAGGACTTTGGACCACTGAGCAACAGTGTTCAGGAGCGGCTTGACAAGAGGAATACGGCATTTGAAGCCCATATCCACGATCCCTCTGTGTGTGGTGGCTCTTGATGCACTAACTCCAGCCTCCGTCCCCTCCTTGTGAAAGTCCCCAACACTTCTGAATGGCCTTTTCCTGACAATCCTCTCCAGGCTGTGTTCATCTCTGCTGCTTTTCCAACTTTTTCTTCCACACTTTCCCCTTCCACATAACTTTCTATTGCTGTGCTTTGATACAGCACTTTGGGAACATCGAACTTCTTTTCCAATCTGTACCTTTTGGGACTTTCCCTCCTTATGGAGGGTATCAATGTTGGTTTTCTGCACAACTGTCAGGTCAGCAGTCTTTCCTATCATTGTGATTCCTACTCAACCAGGCTGAGAGACCATTTAAAGGCTCAGGAATCTTTTGCAGGTGTTATGGATTCATTAGATTATTAGAGTAGTACACTTTTGAGCCTAGAATATTGAACTTTTTCACACTATTCTAATTTTCTGAGATTGTGAATTTGGAGTTTTCATAAGCTGTATGCCAGACTCATCCCAATTATACCAAAGTAAGGCTTGGCATATCTCGCTTTGCATGTAAGGAGTTTATCTCATATATTAGTTTCATCCTTTGAGTTGACTTCCTGAAATAAATGAACATTTGCATGATATTCTAATTTTTCATGTTTCACCTGTACATGAGCAGCACGGCTGTTCCAAGACGCAGCCAACACTTTTGCTGCTCGTGTACATTCCGGGAGAGGCGAGCTGTCTTGTCATTCACTGATCTTCTCACCAAGCAACCCTGGCAGGCTTTCGAGACCGCCCCCCCCGCTGCCCCCAGAGCAGCTTGAACATGGTTTTGGCAATGATTGCCATACAGCAACTATTCTGTTACATGCCGAAGCATCCTAGAGGAGGCACATAAAAATGACACAAACATCTCCCAACACAAGTCTACGAACGCAGCAAGGACAGCAAGCAACCCTCAATAAAGCCGTTTTGGCACTCTTTTGTAGAAAATGTGATTAAATGGGCATCTGGGCATTTCAGAAAACCACTGAGTGCAGAGGGGCCTGCAGTTTATTTAAAAGGTGAGCTGCCACAACTGGAAGCTTCCCAGCTGTTGAAATTCCTTTCTTTTGTTAGGAGTAAGTGAGAGTTTGACAGAGGGATGGGAACCATAAAAACTGCCGGGGGGGTGGGGGGGACTTGCACTTCCTCTTCCTTTGCCTAGATGCCCTAAGCACATCTAATCTCGCCTGATTTCGGAAGCTAAGCAGGGTCAGCCCTGGTTAGTACTTGGATGGGAGACCACCAGGGAATACTAGGTGCTGTAGGCGCCTGGAGTAGGAACTGGCAAACCACTCCAGTTTTCCTGCCAAGAAAATTCCATGGACGTGGGGTCACGAAGAGTCGGTCACGACTGTAACAACACCACACACACACAGACACACACACAGATGGCATTAAAAGGCTTCACATAATTTTGGGGAAAGGCTTTGCTGGACGTCATTAAAGACAGCTGCTACAGCAGCAGGGCCACCTCTGCCTGGGGTCTGCCAGCCTCATCTTACAACCAAGGGACCAGAGCCAACCCATTTGCTGCCTTTCTCGAGGGAGCCCTGAAACAACCAAGAGAGTCTATTACTCAACTGCAGGATGGATTTCCTTTGCAAGCACTGATGTTTCTGCGCTGCAATGCCAAGAATATGACATGCAGGATTTAATATCCCTACACATAACTCTCATTCATATAGAAAACAAGCATACCAAGGAAATGTACCTGAATCTTCCTTGAAAGCTCCTATCAATTCAGTTTCCATTACGGATCATGAGCCCCCATCTGTCACATCACAACCCCATTCATTTACAGTCAACAGAGCAGTATATCATATAACAGAAACAGGCAGCAATTCACTGAGAATACAAACGTGTAAAATACTGAACACTTAAGTATTTATTTTAAAAAAACCACAATCATATATGGTCTAGTGAGAACTGCTACATTCAATTCCTTGAGCGCTTCTTAAGCAACTGGCTTACTTGCTGGATCCCTGAAACCAAGTACTCAGAAGGGAAACAGAATTCAATGGCTGAATTCTAGTAATAAGTCACAACTAGAGTAGGCCCATTTGAATCAGTGGAACTGACAGAGGAGTTCACTTGCCTGATTCCCCATTTCATTTCGGAAGGGGACTGGTTCTGAAACAAAACATGCCAGCACAGGTGGCACCTCCAATGCATCATCTGTCCCTCTCTCTGGAGCAGGCCAATCAGACAGTGAGGTGGGATGATGCATGTCATTGCACAGCTCCTGATTGGCCAGCACCAGGGACAGTGAAAGATGATGTATCAGAGGCTGCTTCCTGGTTGAAATTTCACCCAGCACAAATCAGCTTCCTGAACAGCTAGCCTGTTTCCCTGAAAATAAGATCTCCCCCAAAAATAAGCCCTAGCAGAATTTCTATGCATTTGTTAAATATAAGCCCTACCCTGATAATAAGACCTAGCGATGGGTGTGGCTATGCAGATACGCTGCATAGCCACACCATGCATTTCGGCACGGAGTGTTAATGAAGAGTTGAATACCTTTTATCTGCCACAGCTCCTTTCTCCGAGCCATTCGCACTTGCGCGGGTGCACAGGTAGCAACCGCATCACTCCTTTCTCCTAGCCATTCGCGCATGCGTGGGTGCACGTGTGGTAACAGCTGTCGCAGGCAACCTATTGCACACGTGCGAACAGCTAGGGGGAAGGAGTTCACGCATCACTAGCGACCAGCAACAGTCTGTGTGCCTGCTTTTCCTGAGCATCTGTACCCCCAGACAAGGTGAGTGCAAAAAGAAAGAGCTATTCTGCGGAATACAAGAAAGGAATTGTCGAGGACTCCCAAGGCAAGAATCTTACGGCTTTCTGCAAAGAGAAGTTATATATCCAAATGGCATGCAGAATACAATAACCTCAGTCTACATGTGGACAGAGGAAATGCTAAGAAGCGCAAGTGTGGTTCAGGTCAGCAACCTTTATTTCCTGAGCTGGAAAACATAATCTGTGAATGGATTGCTGACAGGAGAGCAAAGTCTTTGGTTGTACGCAGGGCTGACGTTCCAGCATATTATACTTAATAAAAGTAAGACATCCCCTGAAAATAAGCCCTAGTGTATCTTCTTGAGAAAAAATAAATATAAGACAGTGTCTTATTTTCGGGAAAACATGGTATCTTGTCATCAGTGCTGCACGTCTGTACTGTTACCACAAATAAGGCAGCTAAGCACCGGTTTATCTATCTTCATTCACATTGCCCTGTCTTCCTTTCGTGGAATAGTAGATTCTCACTTTCATTTTCATTCGTTTTACTTAGGGACAAACTAGACACCTGACAAAAGACAGGGTCGCCAACCCAATAAGCTACAGCAGCGGTTCCCAACTTTGGGTAACTCAGGTGATCCTGGACTTCAACTCTCAGAAGCCTTCACTATTATCTGTGCTTGCTGGGATTTCTGGGAGCTGGAGTACAAGAAGATAACCTTGGGTTATTTAAGATTGGGAACCACCGTGTTAAGAGGATGAGAGCCCCCTGACCTCAGTCTACATTGCAACGATGATCCCTCGTTTCATGTAGGCCTCAGTTCTTCAGGTTCCACCACCAGGCCAGACTCTTTCTAGCTACTTTCCTACCAACTGTTACACACGGGATATAGTGAGTTAAATTGCACGTTCCTCCGTGACCAAGTCACACTGATCCTCTGCAATGGATCAGGTATTTCTGAGTTGAGTATGCACAGCATGTGTATATTTTGACCCAGTGACTCAGTGGACTAAGGCTTCCGAAAACTGTCGGCTGCAAAGTCGGCAGCTCGGCGGTTCGAATCCCGGGTGCCACGCAGCGGAGTGAGCTCCCGCTGATAACCCCAGCTCCTGCCAACCTAGCAGTTCAAAAGTATGTCAATGCAAGTAGATAAATAGGTACCACTGTAAAAAGCGGGAAGGTAAAACAGTGTTTCCTTGCAGCCATGCCGGCCACGTGGCGTGGCCACAGACTTGCACAACACTGGCTCTTCGGCTTGAATACGGAGATGAGCACCACCCCTAGAGTCGGACACGACTAGCACGCATGTGCGAGGGGAACCTTTACCTTTTAAAACCTTTAACCTTCTCTCAGTAGGCTATTCATGCCCAAAGAGGAAATAGCTCCCTGACCCTGTCATAAACCTTCTGTGATGCTGGTACAGGGGTTGGGGTGGGCATCTGCAGGCAGGCATGTTACCTTTCTCCCTGACCACCAGCCCTCCCTGCCCTAAAATTACAGATGACCTTCATTCAACCAGCACTGGATTTAAAGGTTGCTCCCACCTAGCTCCGAAAAGCCAGATCACGGACAGAAGGTGTTATTTCTCTCCCCATCAGTCCTCACCAAGGAACATTCATCCTGTCAGCCAAAATAAGGTGGAGACCATGGCCTTTACAAAGCATTGCCTTTATGGCTCCTGGGCTTCTAAGTTCACTGGAGCATTCACCATAATATTCAGCACATGCAGGATATAAAATTAAACATTCATGCTGGAGTTCATCTCAGCTATGATCAGTGTAAAATTGATTACCTGCTAACTTCTGAACTTAAATAGCACAGCAAATGAATGGCCCACAGTAAAGGTCCCGAGTACGTGGCAACTCCCGTTAGGATGATGGCTGGGATTTCGACATAATTGTCCAGTCCAACAAAACCAGCAGATATATCCACAGAGGCAATGCTGTTTGAATTACCCTGGAAAGAAAAGAAAGCACTGAAAAGAAGAAACTAGCATACAAAGATGGGGAGGGGTCTCTATGACCATTTAATAAGCAGAATAGGCAACTGGCAACTAGAGGATTCAGTCAGACCCCGGTCCTGATGCTTTGCTTTCTTGACCCAATATCCAAACAAAGGACTCTGTAACCACTGGTCTCCAGAGTGAAGAGAAATAAAAGGCCCTGGAGTGACCTGGGGATATCCATTTTTAAAACAGAGCGTAAACCCGTGGGTAGGGTTGTGTGAGAACAGAGTTTGTTTGTTTGTTTATCACCCATCTGGCAGATGACAACTGATCAGTGCCACAGCACTGCAGAAAGGTGAAAGGTGATCTTGCGTTGTGTTCTCAACCCCACCTCCTCACTGGCGACCACACATGAGGCTTGTTTACCTCACACATAAAAGAAATGTACCACACAGGACATTAGTATTAGTATTTCTCTGTCTTCCCTCACAAGCCAAATATCAACTCTAGGGAAATCTCAAAGCTGAAAGAGACCTCACGTTTCCTCAGGGTCAAATCCCAGCTAAAGCTTATGTGGGTCCAAATCCTCCTGATACCACACTTTATGTGGCCTGCATGGATTCTCCATCTAATTGTCAAGGTCTTGGTTCAACCATGAAAGCGAAGAGATCAAGGAAATTGGGGAAATCTTGATTATACTCCATGCTGGGGACTATGGGATCAAGACCTATCATGCACTGCAAGCTGCCCATGTAGGAACACAACTCTCATTGCCTTGGCTCAATTCAAAACAAGCCCCAAATGGAAAATTGGTCAGCAACGAAAGGAGAGGATAAATTAGGCACTCTTAATATTTTTTAAAAGGCACACATGTTTTCAAGGCTCTTTCATAAATGCAAAAAATAAGTCATTTGTGGCAAGCTATATATGTTAAGTAGTCCTTATATTAAGGGAATTTGCTTCCTGTTCTTCAGCTGATTTTGTAATTTAGCACATGAAACACCTTGACATAATGTACTATTCAGAGATTAGATTTTAAATATTTAAGCTGTGCCTGGAAAATTCATTTTCCAAGAATCTGTCGGCTGCACACAGTGTTGTCCAAGAAACTCAAGAACATACACAAATATTGACTCGAAAGAACTGAAACAGAAAGATGGGACCCCTGCAGACGCTGCTGTCACACACAATGCCTATCTGTGACAACAGCAGGTTTTAACTGGGCAGACAAATGCTTTCTTTTGTTCGTGATAAATTTTTGAACATGCATTAGAAGAAAAATGAACGGAACAGTAATTTTTAATGAGGACTAGGTTCTATATCAAGAGGCAGACAGAAACAAGTCCAAAGCACAGCAGATCGCATTGTTCAGTAATAATATTCAACATCTGCCACATTACTCCGAGAACCAGTTCACAAACCATTCTGGTGAATATGGTTTACATGCCACCAGGTGTGAGGGCAAACTTCTTCACTGTCTGTGCCAGACATTCATTAATTTGTTTTTTTCTATGTCCTGCGTTTCTCCCAATAAAGGAGCTCAGTGTGATTTACAAAACATTTGAAAGACACCTGGATGACTGAGAATCTTCACAGACGTATTTGAAAGACAAATACAGGCAACAATTCAATAAACTGTAGTATTTAAAATGCAGTTTTATATACCGTATATAGAATTATATATTTGTATTGGGGAGAGCATTTAATATCCAGATTGATGACCCTGGGGGAGGGGGAGGGGAATCCAGCAGCAGATGTTTGGCTATTAAAAGCTCCCTCTTCTGTCCTAAGGCTCCCAAAGGCTTCCTAGGTCAAAACACAGCTATAGGAAGCCCTGGAACCTGACGGGGGGGGGGGGGAGCTTCCAATTAATTTAAATTAAATCTCCTGGTGACGGATGACGACATCACCCTACTTGCCCAGAATAATGTTTCACAAGAGGGTTTCGGCTATTGGACACATTCGAAACTCTGCAACTCAAGGTAAGCAGGCTCACCGGTTCAACAGCACGACCCATCCAGTTGATTTTATATTGTGGCAAATGGACTCATAAGACAAACACGGTAGTAGAGGGCCTGGCCAGATGTCTCCATGTGTGATTCACAGACAGACAGACAGACAGACAGACACACATACACACACACACACACACACACACACACACACACAAAAGAATAGAACACACATATATGCCAACACTACTCAGCTCCTGGCTTTTCAATACAGCAGCAATATAAGAAAATGAGACAGAGCTTAATTTAATAGTATTCCAAAAATAGGACTCCCAAGGCTTTTCCGAGTTTTAAATTGAAACTATAGGACTGATCACATGAGTGATCTCTCTGAAACAGATTGCAACTAATCCCCCAAGCTTCTTTTAATGCAAACATAGAGGAAGAAAGCTTAATTACTTCCAAGGGGGTGGGTTGTGGTGTGTGAACTTCCACTAATTATTAAGAAACACAAAAAATACCCCTTGCAGCATGCTGGAGGAACCTGGGTAGACTTTAAAACACAAATGGTGGACATAAAAACAAAAAAACTTCTCTTCATTTGTCAGAATTGCTAATTCTATAGCAGTTATCCCAAATGGGTTGGAAAATATGTTTTATTCAGAGCTTTTTTGGGGGGGGTTGATAGGTGAGTATGTCAGATACAGTAGGACCCCAGTATCCCCTGGGGATTGGTTCCAAGCCTTCTCGTGGATAATGAAAACCATGGATAAGAGAGAACACCAAAATATCCACCAAAGTGCTGTTTTGTGATAGTAACTTGTTTACAGCTGCTGTTTTGCAACAGTAGCTTGCTTTACAGCTGCTCTTTGTGACAGTAGCTTGCTTTGCGGCTGCTGAATTGTTTATTTATTTTTTTTCTCTGCCAACCGTGGGGAACTGAATCAGTGGATAATGAATCAGTGGATATGGGGGTCTTACTGTACATAATAATGCATGTCATCAATTTGATTCCAATTGATGGCAACTCCTTCCCGAGGTTTCCAGATGATTAAAAAAACAAAACTTGGAACTGGTTTGCCAATCTCTTCTTTTGGGGGGTGCTCAGCTTGCACAAGCCTAAGCCGACTGGCTCTTTACCCAGGAGGCATCGTGGGGAACCCAACTCCTAGCTTCTGGCTCTGCAACAAAAGGTGCCGAGATTTATTGACATACAGACACATAGCATGTTTCATTCTTTTGAAGAACATATAAGCAGAGAAACTCTAGGTCAGTGGTTTTCAACCTGTGGGTCCCCAGATGTTCCTGGACTGCAATTCCCAGAAGTCTCCACCACTCACTGTGCTGGAAGGGGTTTCTGGGAGTTGTAATCCAGGAACATCTGGTGACCCACAGGTTGAGAACCACTGCTCTAGACAAACAATTCAGCATTAAGCCCTTTGATTTTCAGTTCTTCAGAAAGTGTGTGTGTGTGTGTGTGTGTGTGTGTGTGTGTGTGTGTGTGTGTG
>JAHTLZ010000237.1:8138083-8148507 GCA_023846285.1 Phrynocephalus versicolor | reverse complement strand
GTGTGTGTGTGTGTGTGTGTGTGTGTGTGTGTGTGTGTGTGTGTGTGGTGTATTCTGTGCTGTTGTTAAAACCTACTTATAAAGACTGTAACTAAGCGTTCAAATTTCCATCAAAGGTGGGAGCGCACTTCTGCCCCTACTCCATGCAGGACCTTTCCTCCCCTGTGTACCTGCTGCAACCCTTTTTGGTCGTGTTACAATGGAATAAATGGGGTGGGGGGAGCACACATGAGTATAGGGCAGAGCCCCATGCAGCAGGGCCAAAAATCAGAGGAAACATTGTAAGTGAGATATTTAAGGGGTGGCTTCATCCCACCTACACCCTCCTCAGTGAGTTTCCATGGCCAACTGGGGATATGAACCCTTTTCTCCAGAGTCCTAGTCCATCACTCTATGCATTAGACCATAATGGGAATCCAGTGGCAGCCAAGAAAATCAGTGGTTTTCAAATGCAAATATTTCTAGAAATAAAAAGGGGGGAGCCAAAAAGTTGGCTAGACCCAGTGCCCCCTCTAATTCTCAGCCTCGCTGGGCTCCCCACTCACATGGGGGTTCATCATAACCAGAACCTAAGGGGTTGAAAACAGTAACTATGAGTCTGTAAAGATTCTCAGTCATCCAGGTGAGTTCATCTGGAAGTTTAGTCATGGCAACTGGATTTCTTTTCTTGGGAGATTGAAACGTTTCATTTCTCATCCAAGCAGCTTCGTCAGTGGGTGCACAGAGGAGGAATACTGCACCGGAGTGCAGTGGAGGGCAGAGTCATTCAAACACCTGCACACCTTTAGAGGCAGCCATGCCTGTGATGATATACATTCTACTAGGAATCATTGAATCACAGAGTTGGAACTACAACTAATATTTGAAAAGGACTCAATGCAATTTTTTTTCTTATCTCCACTAAGCTGCAAAAATTTGATCCCTGTTGAAATTACCTTAAGATACTTCAAATGTAAGCCTTTTTAAAAATGATCTAATTAAAACAGACCTTGCCTTTCGCACAATGCAACACCGCAGTTGACTTCTGCAGGCTGCCCTTCAGTTGGGACAGGACCATTAAAAAAATCAATTTAATTTAGAAAAACATGATGGCCAAACATAATGCAAAAAAAGGAGAAGAAATCAGGAAAAAGCTGCATGGTCTCCAAAACATTAGAAATGAAGGAACCGGTGATATTTTAATTGGACCACACAAAAAACCCGAACATTTTGGAGCTATCCACAAGAACATGGTGCACAGCCTGAAGAAGATGAATTATTGAAAGCTTTCTGCTTGTGTTTTGTTTTTTGTTTTTTTTTCCTGGTGGTCCAATAAGGACTGGATCTTTTTTCTGCACAAATAAAGGGCAATCTTACAACTAGCTTTCAAAACACACCAAACACTTTAGCTGAGTCAAATGTCTTTTGGGGAAAAGGAAATGCCTTTCTTGCAGGGTGGGGAAGGAAACCTCAAATATAAACCGAAGTAGCTTTTTTTCAAGGCACAAACCAAGACGGGACGGGGTGGTGGTGGTGGTAATGTATAGCCTGTTCTGAATGAAGTCATAGGCCTCCCGAAAGACCAGACACACCGCAGGGGAATCCTCTGGGATGGACTTACCTCAGCTTTTATCAAGTCAGGTAACAGCACCCAAAGTGCCTTTGTACAACTTCACATTAGCCGGGACCCATCCTGGGAAAAGTGAATCTATTCACAGGAATCCAGACTTTAATCACCTCTTGATTAAATTACTGAAACACACTCCACAGGGGGCTGGTCTTTGAAGAGTGTCTGGAAACTGTCGCGAGTGGAACACGAGACAGCCAGGCGGCTATTTAAAACACCCTTAGTAAATTTTAAAACCACCACCACCACCACCACCACCACAAACCCTAGATATTATTGCACAATATTGGTGAACCTATGGCACGGGTGCCAAAGGTGGCCCTCGGAGCCCTTTCGGTGGGCACCCGACATCACCCCTTCACAGCCACCTGTATGCAGCTTAAATGGCTGTATTGGCACTTTGCGAAAAATTAGTGGGTTTTGAATCGCAGTTTGGGCACTCAATCTCTAAAAGGTTTGCCATCACCATTCTAGCAACTTGAGTACTTTTCAACTGATTTGATAGCCAAAGGATCTGTTTTTCATCTATGGGGGCCTAACCCATTTGGAATCAAAGTATATGAAGGACATCTATAAAGCTTGCTGGAAATGCATGGTCTCCAAAGAACACTGTTCTTGTGCCACAGAAGACTAGGCTGGTGGGCACACATGTCAGCAGTGCCCTGGTTTCAGAAACATCTTCTCAGGATTCATTTCATTTCATTTACGTACCAATGTAGGAATTAAAGACAATTCAAAATTGGTTTTGAAAAAAGAAAACAGGCACAATTAAAACCACAGCAAAGTGGTGAAATTAAATGAACTAAATGCTAATAACAGTAAGCCTATGAGCTGACCATAGGAGGTTAGATTGGCTCCTCCTCTGCTGGTTTTAGATCAGGGGTGTCCAAACTTTTTGCAAGGAGGGCCAGATTTGGTGAAGTGAAAATGTGTGGGGGCCAACCATTCAGCCGCATTTGGGCCCCAGGCCGGACTTTGGACAAGTCTCTATAACATGCAAGAAGGTGGGGAGAATGCTGCACCAACGGAACTGGGGGTGGGTAGGCTGGGCAGGTGGCTGGGGGGATGTACAGAGGCAGGGAGGGCAGGCAGATCATAAAACTACAAGCTAACGCCTCCATCTGGTATGGGGAGGGGCCAGCTGGCGTATATGTGCGACAGGCTGAGCTGGTGGAGCGAACAAGCCGTGGGCCGCTCAGAATTTGAAAATGGGCCACATTTGGCCCCCAGGCCTGACTTTGGACATGCCTGTTTTAGATGGGCCATTAACAACTATAGTACTAGGTTCCATCTGGGTTTTGACATTGCTGAAAATCTTGCTCTCTCTTTAGGTTTAAATATAGTTCTGTTCTGTTTTGCTTAATCAATCAGTTAGATACGTACTGTGCCATTTAAAAAGTTTAGGGCAAACCATATGAATTAATCATTCCTCCCATCACAAAGTTAGAATGCTGTAAATAATAGGAAGACACATTGGCCCAGTGTATTTCCTGTCATTGACCTCCTTTCAATTGCCCTCCATGTGCCTTGAAAGATTACTTGGCAATCTATGTCTGTGAAGATTCTCAGTCATCTGTGTGGTTATCTGGAAGTTGAGTCATAGCAACTGGACTTATCTTCTTGATAAATCGAAACGTTTCTCGCTACTCTTCCAAGCAGCTTCGGCAGTCTGAGGAAAGTTAGTAGCAAGTTCTCCAATTTATAGTTCACCTTGATTTCACATCATCCTGGTCTGAACAGGCTCATAAATTGGACAATGGCCTGAATAGGCTCATTAGGTGGACAATGGTCTGAATAGCGTAGGTGGACAATGGTTATAATAAGTCCAGCTCAGACCACTGTCCACCTATGAGCCTATTCAGGCCATGGTCCACTTAATGAGCCTATTCAGGCCACTGTCCACCTACGAGCCCTTAGCCATCACTGCAACAAGCATCCCCATATCACGGATTTTCATTGGTCATGGGTGGTTAGAGAACCCCCCACAATAAACGGGGGTCTACTGTAGGCATGTCCAAACTTTGGCGCTCCAAATGTTTTGGACCACAACTCCCAGAATTCCAAGCCTGTCTTTCCAATGACAAAGGACTGTGGGAATTGTGGTCCAAAACAACTGGAGGGCCACAGTCTGGACATGCCTGGTCTACTGTATCATCCTGGTAGGAAAAAGAACAAAGTATTCCAGATTAAGATCAGTTAGGTATCTGTAACCAGAGGCTGCTGGAATAAATTCTGGTGCCCCTGCAATGCCAAGCAGAAAGCAATAAAGAAAAAGTATCAACCACAGTGAATGAGGCCTGCCAACTTGTTTCCCTAAGTCTATTCTCAAAGCCTGGGCTCTGGCAATGCAAGTTTCTGGCCAAAGCGCTTAAGGTCTAAGGGGCAAGCATCAACCCTTTAAAGGAATACCGAGCTACCAGATACAAACAAAACAGCTATAGGTGCTTAGCTTACCTGAAAAAAGAAGAACGCTTGACCAAACCAGTAATGCATTATAGTGACTTGGGCAGCATCACACTCCAGCGGTTTCCAGATGTACTTTGTCATCATGGCTTGGATGAGCAAGCAGAAGACCAACACTGGCAAGTTATGAGGCCTGAATAGGAGGGCCGCAAGCAGCACCAGTCCACTGTATATTTCCCATAAGCCAGTAAACTTAGTTTTAGTGTCTGCTGAGAGAACCTGAGATTTGAGTAAGTCTTTGGTGCCGGAGAAAATAATGCCAAGAACAAAGATGTAAACAAAACGTGCTTCGACAATGCCCCTAGAAGAAAAGATAGGAAAAGGATGGAATGAATATGGTGCCTTTGTCTGATTTCGCTGAAATAGATCAGGACTATACACCTACTGCGGAAAGACCTGGGAGATTTCCCAATCCGATGTCCCTAGCAGAGAAGGCAAGTGTGTATGTGGCATTACTACTGATAACAGAGATAATTTTATTTACACTCATTTTACTTAATGCATTTCTTAGCTGGCCTTCAAGATTGTAGCCTTCTCATGAAGTGTAGCTCACAGCCCATCCAGACGTAGTGCAGGAACATGGGACACACACGAGAAACCTTTTGAACTGCCATCCCAGGAAAGCAAAGGATTCTAAACCACTGCTGGGGAGAGGAAGAAGCCATGTTTATAGGCAATTTAAATGTCGATCACACTTGCCTCAACAAGACAGCCTAGTGTTGTAAGCTTACACCTTGTTCTCGGCCATGGGGCATCTGGTGCTGTTACAATGATAACTACAAAGCAGGTCCTGGTCTGGTCAGTATAAAGCAGGCATGTCCAAACTTCAGCTCTCCAGATGTTTTGGACCACATCTCCCACAGTCCTTTGCCATTGGAAATACAGGCTTAGAATTCTGGGAGTCGTGGTCCAAAACATCAGGAGGGCCGAAGTTCAGACATGCCTGGTGTAAAGGAACAACGTGGAAGCTCAAATGAGTTCCAGTCAGACCAAAATCTAATTAATCAGACTGTTGTGTAGCATGAGTTTAAATTCTAATGGGAACTATGCGGACAACCTTGCTGAGATAGAAATCTCATTCATCCTAGCCAGCGCAATTAATAGTGATGCAAAGTATCCCTGGATAGCCACTCCCAATTCTCCTATTCCCCAATCAAAGATCTTCCAGCCAGAGAGGATGGTATGTGGATGTTGTTTTTCCTCAAACTTGAAAAATCACTTTATAATGGAAAACTAGGGTCTAGTTTTTGAACCCCTGCATTCAAACAGTAAACCGTTTCTACTCACAGCCCTTAACAGCCTGGTCGTACTTAAGTTTGTCAGTGGCGGCATTGCCCATTAGGTGCCCATCTGTTCGAGTGGCTAGCCCGGAGGTGTGCCTCACTGGCGTCTTAATGAATTGACCCCTTTCCAGATGTTATTGAGGATACAACATCTGGAAAGGCAACCCCCAAAGTGGTTGTTCTCCCCTGGCACTCTGTCATTCATACGGCTGGTAGCAGTTGCAAAATCAGGCACCCAACCAGTCAACCAGGCATCATTTTATATGCTTGCGGACGTGGGGGCACACAGCATCCCCTGCTCTAGTTCCATCGCAACCCAAACAAAAACATTTGTGACCATTGCGTGAGGGAGGGAAAGCCCCACACGGAGGGGGAGAGAAGTATCCACCCCCTGCTTGGGCCTGAGCCTTAGGGAACCTTACTGGCCACTGAGGCGCTGTGCACCTTGGGGACGGGACCCCTGAGCCAAAGGGGCTGCTTGCCAAGAATGAGAAATGGCCTGTGCATTTTCCACAAACGGCAACGGCAACAGTGGTTCACTGAGAGTTAAGCAAGCAAAACCCCTCCCCTTCCTCTTGATTGCTAGAATACAGACTTACTAACTACTGGTATAGCCACTGAGGTGCCAACAAAAATTACAAAGAAAAGCTCCCACTTTCTGCTATGATCATTGCATGCATCTGTTAGAGGAATACACTTCAAATTTAACCGACGCCTTCAGCTCCCGCTTACCCACAGCAATATGAATATAATTATGCCAGTTTCCTAAATTGGCCAGAAACAAGGCCATTTAAATGAAGGAAAGAGCTGTAGGCAAACGTGCCAGACTGCTATGTATCCATGTGGTGCAAAATGATTTACTGGTAATGCAAGTTTTCTCCCATTTCAAGGGGGGGGCATGGCCCTTGGCAAAGCGCCCTCTGAGCAAAGGTTTATCCTGCTTGCATCGGAAATCAAACCAAAAAAACATGAATTCCACCCCCTTTGCCACAACGCTACAGAAATCTACCCTGACGTTCCAGGCATGTCCAAACTTTGGCCCTCCAGATGTTTTGGGCCACAACTCACGCAGTCCTTTACCATTGGAAATACAGGCTTAGAATTCTGGGAGTTGTAGTCCAAAACATCAGGAGAGGGCTGAAGTTTGGACATGCCTGGCAGGGTAGATTCCTGTAGCGTTGTGGCAAAGGGGGTGGGATTCCTGTTTTTTGGTTTGATTTTCGATGTCTATGATAGACATAGCCACCGCATGGCTTCAGACCCTAGTGGACAAGAGGAGTGCTCCAGCAGGCTTTTGGATTCAGCTTGGTTGTGGGGCAACAAACTTTGAAACCTCCAATGGTCTCCCATCGTGGTGAATTGCTCTTTGCATTGTAATGATAATACTGAGCCAGCAGCTATGAGGAACAAAAGCGCAACAGTCAGCAGCTTTGAGACTTGAGCAGATTATGTGCCAAGCCTTGCATTCCCCAGAATCATTTGTCACAGAGCAGTTAGCCCTTAACTAGAAAATTGAGAGGTTCTATGCAACTTTGTTCCCAAATTGATTCCTAACTATTCACAGCATTGTAATTTAACACTTGACTGGTCACCTTTGACTAACAACCATGGCTTGCAGGTGATTAGGTGTGCTTCCACTGTCGTGGGATATACAGCACTGCATTATTTAAAAAATGGCTTTCAATCCTAAGCCTTTGGCACCAGCCGGAAGGAAGAATATGCAAGCCACAAACAAGTAAACAGAACTCTTCCACGATCAGAAAAATGCTGACAAATACCCAGTGCTGTGGACAGACAAAGGAGGGTGGCTTCCCCCCCCCCCCTTAATGTTTCATTTCAAAGTTTTCAGAAATATCTGACTGCCCAAAGCTGGGGATGCAATACAGGGCTTTCCCTTTATTTTAGCAGCTGTAGAAAGAATCTGGCATGCTTAGCCTTGAAAAAAACAACTGCCCAGATGGCCAGAGCACATCCGATCTCACCTGATTTCAGAAGCTAAGCAGGGTTGGCCCTGGTTAGTACTTGGATGGGAGACCACCAGGGAATACCAGGTGTTGTAGGCGCCTGGAGTAGGAACTGGCAAACCACTTCAGTATTTCTGCCAAGAAAACTCAACGGACATGGGGTCACGAAGAGTCAGTCACGACTGTCACGACACAACACACACACACACACACAGAGAGAGAGAGAGAGAGAGAGAGAGAGAGACTGGGAAAAAGAAGAAGACTGAGGGGTGATATGATAGCATTTTTCAAATATGTGAAAAGCTGTCATACAGAGAAGGGGCAGAATCTGTTCTTGATCATCCCAGAGTACAGGACATGCAACAATGGGCTCAAGTTAATAGAACCCAACTTTCAGTTGAATATCAGGAAAAAACTCCCTAACTGTTAGAGCAGTATGGCAATAGAACCAATGACCTCATTAGGTGGTGAGTGCTCCAACACTGGAGCTGTTCAAGAGAAATTTCAACAACCACCTGGCAGATATCCTTTGATTTCCATTTCTGCATCGAGTGTGTGTGTGTGTGTGTGTGTATGTTTGTGTAGACTTGATGGCCTGTAGGCCCCTTCCAACTTCAATATTCTATGATTTTATGATTTTTTTTTCCATTCTGCAACAGAAGTGCATATAAAGTGCCATCCTTCTTAGCAATTGGAGGGGAATCTGCTACAGCACCCGGAGAGTCCAAGACTCCAAAGGCCATCATCTTTCAAGCCATTATTTCCAAGACACCGATGCTGGTGGCTCTCCGGGTGACTTTCAGACTGCCAACAAGAACGTCTGATTCTCTAATAATTTTGTCAGAACAATAACATTATAACAGTGTTCAAATGAAGAAAGCTTGGAGCAACCAGGAGATGGTTTTCTGGTGGCAGAACTATGAGTTCCTGCCTGTCCCAGTAAGCCAAAGGAATCCTTCGCCGTGGAATCCTTTAATTTCTCCAGCTGGTGGATCGCAGGGTTGGCAAAAATCAAAACAATAAACAAAACAAAACAAAACAAAAAACCTGGGAAACCCGTATTCTGCCTACCCATTTCAAAGCATCTGCCTCAACAAGTGTAGGTCTTTCTCATTACATTTCTTTCGGCCCTCAGAGGATTAAGCACATTTACATAGTTGCTAATGAACTTACTTTGAAATATCTTTGCTGTCTTGTTGCCATGGAAATTCCACATTTCCAATGGCTGCCCGGTAACTGTACACTCCCAAGAGTCCAAGTGCCATGGCTATTTTAGAAACCAGAGAGCATCTCTGCTGAACAAGGATCAAGATCATCACAAGGGAGCCAGATGCCAGGAGAGAAAGTTCAGCTTTATGTTCAGAACTGGAAAATACAATAATAATAATAATAATAATAATAATAATAATAATAATAATAATAATAATAATAATAATAATAATAATAATAATAATAATAATAATAATAATAATAATAATTTCCATTAAGACCTTTTTATTGCTGCCTTCCTTTTTACAAGAGTCCGCTACTGCAAGTTTGTTTAGCCTTTGCAACTACTGGTTGCTAAGATTAGTGAGGTAGCTTACTAGGTGGCAGCGTGGGCAGAAAAGTTTGGAAGTTTCAATCCAGCCACAAACAAGAAAATGTGATCCATGCATCCCACCGTCTGAAGAGTCTATAATGCATCAAATTACAGTGGTACCTATTTGTTTTACAAAAATGTTGTCTTACGAAATGCAGTTTCTCATAGGAATGCATTGGAAATGGATTAATCCATTCTGGAGGCTAGAATAAAGACAAAAATAAAGGGGGTGGGGGTGGGCTTGGGTGCATGTGGAACGTTTTTTGTGTTGCAAAGCATCCCATAGGGATTTTTTGTCATGAAAATCATGTCTATTCCTGAGGGAAAAATTCTTCCTACGTGTTTTTGTCTTACGAGGCATTTGTCTTAAGAGGCACCACTGTATTTTATATTGTCACAAGGCAGCAAACCCTTTACATGGCATGATGCAGCCTTCCGGACATGTTCAACTACTACTCCAATCATCCCCAGATAGCATGGTTACCTATACTGGCTGGGGACAATAGCAACTGTAGCCAAACATATTGGCAGGGTAACGAGATAGGGAAGAGAGAGCCATGGGAAAGCATTAAACAGTCCTCGACTCTACATAAACTTCACCAACAACATTCATTCGACTGGAGTGGCAATACCAACTCTGCGGAAAATGAGCTAAACTACAATTTCAACCTTCCTCTCTTCAGTTTTTGATCTGTCAAGAAGCTTGAGGTCTCTGTTGAGCTCAAGGAATGCTGTGCCCCTTAGAATCGTGGTTCCCGGCCTTGGGTCCCCCAATGTTCTGGGAATAAAACCCCCAGAAGCCTTCACCACAAGCTCTGCTGGCCAGGATTTCAGGGACTCGTGCAAAAACAAAACAAGGTTGAGAAGCACTTCCTTAAAAGCAGGATATAAGAGCGAAGATTCTGAGGGAAAAATCATCTTCCACCTCACTAGTGACTGCCTTTGGAATCCCCGTTTCAGTATTCACCTTTGTGGTTGAAATGGGTAGTAATTACAAAGTCTACCTGCCAAGAAAACTCCATGGACATGGGGTCACGAAGAGTCGGTCACGACTGTAACCACACACACACACACACACACACACACACACACACACACACACACACAATGTTTTGGTATCCTATTTATGGAATATTTGCCTGTGGGAAACCCACCTGACACTTGTGCCTCTATCCTGTAGCTGCTGTGCCAAGTTTCTGTATTTCCCTCCTTCTCCTAAGCTATTAAAAGTTACCCATATTTTTCTGTTTATAAAATGGTTCCATGTTCAGACCCAATATCACAGTTTGGCAACCACGTGTTTCTCTCCTTGGCTTACTTCTGTGCATAAAATGACCCTCAAATTTCGGCCTAGCAATCTTAGACAAAATATAGTCTTTTATATGTGGGGGGGGGAGGTAGATACATTTTCCATATACGAAATTTTGATTGTGGTAAGTTATCCAGAGTGGCCATCTGGTCAGATGGGTGGGGTAGAAGAATAAATAAATAAATAAATAAATAAATAAATAAATAAATAAATAAAT
>JAHTLZ010000237.1:8109201-8138073 GCA_023846285.1 Phrynocephalus versicolor | reverse complement strand
ATAAATAAATAAATAAATAAATAAATAAATAAATAAATAAATAAATATTGGTATGTTTGTGTGTCGATTAGATGGGTTTCACTCGTGTAAAGAAAAAAAAATTCAACAGTATCGAACTTTTAAAAAAACTGAATACAGTGGTACCTTGTAAGGCAAATGACTTATAAGACGAAAAGCTTGTGAGATGAATGAAATTTCCGGGAATAGGCATGTTTTATGGATTAAATTCATCTTATGAGGTACCACTGCAGATCGGGTGCTGCAGACCAAGCAGTGTGCAACACCTGATCTCTGACATCAGGGGGGCTTTCTGAGGGAAGCAGCAGCGGTGGTAGGAGGGCTGGGCAAGGTTCACTGTGACCCCCCCACCCCGCTTCACCCACCCACTTGGTGGGCAAAGCAGGGACTCAGTGATCTTCGCCCAGCCCTGCTGCCACCGCTTCCCTCGGCTTGCCTCCATTGCCAGGGCTGTTTGCGAGGGAAGCGCCGACGGAACACCGCCACCCCTGCTTACCTCATAAACAACTCAGGCTGTCAAACAGCCCAGAATGGGTGAGGATCACTGGGTCCCTGCTTCACCCACCAATTTAGTGGGCAAAGCAGGGACCCAGGGATCCTCTCATTGACAGCCAGGGCTGATTACAAGGTAACTGGTGGCAGCATTAATCCAGAACGGATTAATTAGTTTTCAATGCATTCCTATGGGAAACTGTGTTTTGCAAGACGATATTTTTGTAAGACCAATTGCCCCATAGAGTGAATTAAATTCATCTAAAATACAGTATCTGCAAGGCCCAAGGTTGAATATGACTGCATGGAATACATCCTGACCTGATCCTGCACCTGCAGGGAGAGAGGAGGAATGGTACATAACATCAAAGAAGCTAATCCGGAACTCCTTATCTTATAAATTCTCCTTGTATCCTGAGCTCCCTTCCAAAAGTGTAGATTGGCAGGGCACACAAGATTGAAAATCAATGCAAGTTCAATAAACAAAACAAAGAAGAAAAGTTTGCAGTGATAAAATAACAAAAAATAAAATATATCGTGAATCAACAGAGGAATCACTAGTGCACCACGAGGCTGAAAGAAGCTGCCAGGATTTAGATCTGTCTCTGCTGATAGAGACAACTATCACCACAGCAATGTGGCATGCTTTAACCTCTTTTCTAAGATTGCCTTGTAATAGTCTATGCACAATGGTCAAGGGCTGGGGTAAGGGGACTATACCCATATATATCTATTGCACTAAACCCTAAGTTGTCTTTTACAGTAGGACCATGGTATCTGTAGGGAATCAGTTCCAGCCCTGCTGTCTCAGTGGATGATGGTAAAGAAACACTATATACAGTATATAGTATAGTAGTGGCCAATTTTTGTAATATATGTTGCAAGCACATATTTCTAGGGCGGGGTGGTTATTTTTTCAGGCAGCCGATATGTCAAACCTCAGGTACTAAACCCTTGGATACCAAAGTCCTGCTGTAATTGCCTCTGTAGGTTGTCCGCAATCCACATCAAACTGAACATTAGCCTCTCCTTTTCTCCACATGCAGGACAAAGGACACAGCAAACAGCTGCATCCACCTGAGGGACGGCCGATACAAAACTGTATCGAGTACAGCCGCTTCTCACTTAACAACCTACCTGTTTAGTGACCATTCAGAATTGCAACCAGTAGCAGCAGCCAAAGCCGTTGCCACTGCCTAATTGCTGCCTCACAACCTGCACAGAGGGGTGGGACAAAGCATCCACCTTGCTTCTGCTTGCCTGCATCCTATAGTGTCAGCAGCTGAGAGAGCAGGGCTACTGCATCACTCCCCTGCCTTCCTCTTCCTCCTCTGCTTTCAAGGGATGGGTTTTGCTGCAAGCCTCACCATGCCTCTGCCGGGGAGGAGAATAGCCAGAGTGGGGCAGAGCATCGGCCACCTCCATCTGTATTTTCCACTCCTTTTTGTTCTGCTTCTCCTACGGCCTCCCCACTCTGGCCTGCCTGCAAGGAAGGCAGCCGCAAAACACCACAAGACATCCGCTTTGAGTTCCTCACTTAACAACCAATTCATTTAATGACCGAGTCATAGGAACAGAACTCTGCTGTTAAGTGAGGAGTGCCTGTGACAAGATCCTGGGTTCCAACAATTTTTAAAAAAGGGTTATGATGCAGGGATAGCAATTCTATCTAACAAATTCTTGATAACCATGCATGTGGAAAAATCCATTTCCCATCACTGTAGACTAGTTACAATGTTCTTCATTAAGAATATAATGCAAATCTTCCCCTCCTAACAGTTTTGCAGAAAGGTCTTTTCCTCCTGTCTGGAGAAACTGGGTTTCACCCACGCATCCCTCCTAGAAAAGTTCCCGTAAGCAGCCAGCTTAGCATCACTTGTGCTAATGAAACGCAGTGACTCTCTCCTGGAAAGTCCATTATCACCTCAAGCAGCAAAGATATATGGCAGCCCTTCTTAATGAAGTGAAGTCAAGATTATGCATGGCAACAGGCGAGGAGGTCACCACCTGCCTCTCAGCAGAAAAGACAAATTGATCTCTCGACATTCATCGGGAAATCTTAAGATTCACCCAAGAGGTACTTCTCTGGACTTACAGAGGGACTCTCTCCCCCGTCCCTGGAACAGCATGTTTCTAGCGAAGTAGCAAAGATGTGTTTGGGTATGCGGGTGTAATGCCTGGTGAAATCTCAGTGGTCAGAGTTTCACCATCTTCTAAATAGCTAAAAAGAGCATATGACGCAAAAACAGTGGTGATGGTGAAAATAGCTCAAATTAGAAAACACTCTCGACTTACTAATTTGTTTAAGCAGCATATTTTACATTTTGCATCACAGAATGCAAGACGTCTTGGTATATGATTTAATTTTATTTTCAGCACTGCATTCGCACAGCTCTGAATGCTGTAGCACACTGACACAAAGATGCCAGCCAAAATTCTCTTCTGTAGCTATGGTGTAACTTTTGGAGCTGAATTGCCTCAAGTTAAGAAATCACTGTAGACATTACCAGCTGCATACCAAGTTGTGTAACTCAGTGTGTGATTAGCAACATCTGCAGTGATTTATTAATGTGAGCCAATTTGCCTGTAAAGGTTACACATTTTGCATTAACTATGAAAGAGGAGTTTGGCCATAGATACACATGCATATACCGTGGTATCTTGACTTACAAACGACTAGACTTTCAAAAAATTCAACTTACGAGTTCTGAAAAAACTTGAGTTATGAAAGGAAATCCATTTCCAATGATTACCTTTCAGTAAGAAATGTTTCCAGAAGCAGGGCATAGTGTTTCCAATGATTTCCTTTCAAATTGGGAACCAATGCCCCGGTTCTCAGAAATGCTACACACAGCATACACGGGTGGCAGTTTGTATTGAAAAGCTCTGTTCGACATGTGGGAAGTGAGGGTGGCCTGTCAAAAAAAAAAATAAGCTGAGAGGTGCGGCGGCAAGGCAAAACAGAGCAAGCAGCCTTGTCTGAATTTTCCTACTCCTTGCTCAGTTCTGCCTTGCCCTGCACCTCTCAGCTGTTCTTTTCTTTAGAGGTTGGGCTGTCAAAAAAAAGCAGCACACACACACACACATGCACACACACTCCTCCACTCTGCAAATGTGTGTGTGTGGGAGGGCTCTCCGCCACAACAGAAGGCTCCAGTGCCTTTTCCCTTTTCTTCGTCTGCAGCAGCAGAAGGTGGAGTAACTGAAAAAGCCTGCTGCGGCAGTGGGCAGCCCCCCCCCACACACACACACCAGAGTCAGGAGGAGGAGAGTGCCTACATGTGTGTGTGTGTGTGTGTGTGTGTGTGTGTGTGTGTGTGTGTGCCGCCATAGCAGAAGGCTCTTTGGGTTACCCCACCTTCTGTTGTGGCGGGCGCACAAAATGGGAAAGGCAATGTGCACAAACCTGCCCCGACCCAGCAAAGGAGGGGAAAAGCTTCTCCCCTTTGCTGTGTTAGGGAGAAAGCTTCTCAATCAACTGGCAGTGGAAGGCTGCTCCTTCCAGCCCAACAGCCAGGTGAATCTGATACCTGTCAAAATCAGCTGAGTGTCGGAGGAGCCTTTGGTTGCTGGTTGATTGTGGGGCTTTCTCCCCAAACCAGCAAAGGGGGGAGAGCTTTCCCCCCGTTTGCTAGGTCTGGGCCAGCTTCCCATAGGAATGCAATGAAAACCAACTAATCGGTTCCCTTTTTTGGCTTTTTCCCCCTAACTTCCAGAATGGATTAATTGATTTTCAATGCATTCCTATCGGAAACTGCATGTTGACTTATGAAATTTTATTTCCAAAAATGCATTGGGAACAGATTAATTTCCTAAGTTGAGGTACCACTGTAAGCATTTTTGTGTTCCCAGACAGTTTAGAAATGCAGATTTGTCAAACCCTTAGGCATCCTCTCAACACTCAACCTGGTGGATTACAAATTAAAAAGAAGTGTTCTAAGAAGCTGACAAGCTTAGCAGGTTTGTTATGGAAACAATGCAGAAGGAGCCTCGTGGTGGAAGGAGCCTTGTGGCACAGTGGTTAGACTGCCGTTCTGCAGCCAAAGCGTGGCTCATGACCCAGCTTCAACCCCAGGTAGTCAGATGAAGGTTCATTCAGCCTTCCAAGGCCAGTAAAATACCCAGCACATTGGGGGAGGCAATGTATATCCTCCCATAATTAAAGTGTAAACTGCTCAGAGAATGCTTTAAGCATTATGGGACAGTATACAAGCAACATGCTCTGCTTTCAGAGAATTCCCACTTTATGTCACAATACTGTATGTACCTTATCCACCAAAGGCATATAACACCTTTGAGTGATTATGCACATCTTTTAAAAGGTATCAGACACAAAGCCCCAAGCAAAAAATTACAGAGATCTAGCGTAGCAACATGATATAGCAGTAAAACAAGAAGCCTCCAGATCAAGTGTAGTCCTTGTCATGAATGCATCTGGCAGCCTGAGGCAAAACACCACTACTCTGCCTTAGCATTTCATTGATAAAATGGTGACCATGAGAACTGTAAGTCAGAAATAACCATCATCTCAGCCATCAGACATGACAGAAGGCCTGATTCTGCCTCCCTTTCAAATAAAAATAATAATATTGGGAACCGTCATCAGTTGCTCTGTAACGTCAGAGGAAGAAAAATGATGCTTGCAGCCTACTGGGCTCGGAATTGTTTGGTTCTGATCTAAGCTCCTCCTTTCCACTCCCAGCAGCCTAAAACAAATGACAGTGGAAGGCAGAAAGGAACAGAGAAAAATACTCTCGTTTAAACAAACATGTGTAACAGAACATCTGAGCTGAAGTAAAATAGAATGGATAAAGAAGCAAGTAGTAGTCAGGGTTTATGTGGTTTTGAGCAGTGCTTCCCAACCTTCCTAATGCCCCGACCCTTTAATACAGTTCCTCGTGTTGTGGTGACACCTTGCCCAGCTTGGAAGAGGCCACAAGTCCCCTTTGGCAGGCCACTGTTGCAGGTGCCCATAGCGAACTTCCCCCTACAGGCACCTTCAGCGAATCACAGCCTCCGGTGCCATTGACTGACATCCCCTCCAGCCTATCAAGCTGTAACTCACTCTTGCCTCCCCTTACCCCCTCCCCCTCAAGACACAAGCTGTTTGTGCCTTTTTCTTCACTGGCTCATGGCATCTCTTGTGAAATGGTTGCTCGACCCCCAAAGGGGTCCTCAGTCCCAGGTTTGGAACCACTGGTTTGAAAGGAAAACACAAAAGCAAGAAAGCAAGGCAAGGCAAAGCAAAGTGTTTTGCTTATATACCGCCCCATAGCGCTTCAAGCACTCTCTGGGCGGTTTACAATTTAATTATGCAGGCTACACATTGCACTCCCCCCACCCCAGCAAGCTGGGTACTCATTTTACCAACCTCAGAAGGATGGAAGGCTGAGTCAACCAAGAGCCTGCTACCTGGTACTGAAACCCAGGTCGTAAGCACCGTTTTAGCTGCAGTACAGTCATTTAATCACTGCGCCAAGAGGCTCCGAACAAGAAGGAACATTCGAAAGAACCACATAAAGCTCATTAAGTTAGAATCCTGTTACTCCACATGACTACGTAAAGGCAAGCACTGAAAGCCATTTCCTAGGCTGTCTGTTGTGTGACCAGTCTTTCCTGGTGGTGGCATTGATGGAGCAAACAGATTATGCTTAAAAACTCTTCTGTGAATACCCTTACGCATGGAGGAAATGCCAACAGGATTTCAGTCTCAACATTACAAAAACATACAGATAAATCCCCCAAACAATGTCTGGCTTTCCTGCCTGCATTTATAAAATTAAGAGCAAGGGGTTGGCAACTCTAGCCAGCTGGAGGTTGTTGGGCAGCAACGCTAAATTTAACTACCGCAAGACTGTGTAAGTCGTAGTAGATGGAAGTTAGAATCTAAGGAGGGCCACAGTACCCTACCTCTACCCTAGAGGAATGTATTTCATCATGCTTCCCTCCCTAGTTACCTTGAAGAGGGACCACCCTTTCACTAGAGACAATCAGGTATTGACAGGTCTTATGCATTCCAGTCACAGAACAAGTCCAATACGAACCTAGTCAGCCAGTGTCCAAGGTCTGGCCTATGAGCCCACTGAACTCCGGTCTGATTTAGCGAGCGAAGGAGCCGGCAGCAAACAAGAATGATCCAGGGAGTCAGCAGCGCCATCCACTTCTCTGAGCTGCTCACGTTTTCAGCGGAGGTGCCCACTTTCAATTCGCCTTGCGCTAGGCCTCCGTCGTTCCAATGGTGGGGGGACGTTCCCTTCCCTTCTTCTGAAATCGGTCTGGCTGCAGAGGGGAGCTGAAGATCGCATTCTTTCGCCAAGAAATAGAGCCTGCCGATCTCCTGAGCCAGGGCCAGGCAAAGGGTGTTGACGAGAAAGTACCATGTCTGGTGCTCCTCTTCAATAAAGCTGCTGGCACTCAGACTTGACACGTGGCCAACGGTGCCTGCCAGGATGAGTACATCTAACTCAGACCAGCTGGAAGCAGCGGCAGCTGGATTCTGTGAAGAGGGGGGGAAAATGTGTTGACAATATAATTTGGAAGAATCCAACGTATCATTAGAATTGTCGGCATGCAAAACTTCTTACAGTTGCTTCTTCAATGACAACTGTAGTTTTGTTGTATCTTATGTAACTCTTCTGTACCCCTTGTCTGAAACAAGGTTAATTTCAGTGTAATTCAGAATTGCTGTCAACATTAAGCTATTTGTGCCATTGAAATGGTGGCTCGTTCTCCTTCAAGAACACCACACAGCTTCCCTCTGGGTAACCAGGGTAGCATTTAAAGTTCATCTTGTGAATTTTGCAACTGAGTAGGAAGCAGCTTGTGTACAACTAAAAATAGAAATCTGCTCGCAATCAGAACATTCAAAAGGAAGTAAGGAGGGTACTGGTTTCTCATCTCTTTCAGTCTTCCCACCACACAGGATGCTGCAAGGCAGCACGGGAACATGTATATTCATTCATGTAATTTAACAGCTGCTATGACTAGAATGCTGATCCTCTGGTATAGATATTGCACATTCTAAAATTGTTTTGTATGAAGTTGCCATGCAAGATTACCTCAGAAAGTGACACTTCATATGTTAATAAGCCCTGGGGTGGGAGTATTTAAGGAAAGCTAAATGCTTTTTTAAAAAATCCATGGCACACAATTTTCAGTCAACTGAAACTCGGTTAGATGTATATAAAACATGATCACACACCAAAAATATTATCAAGACTAGCATCAGCAAAAATAATGTGACACAACATGGAGAACTGAGTAGCTGGAGAAGATCCACCAGCAACACTTGTGGTGTTTAATGATGATTACTATGCTTTTAATTGTATGGGGATGTGATTTAATGTCAAGTGTTTTATTTTGTTGCTCTTGCTTTGCTTTGATTATTGTTTCTGTCGTTTTGGAATGTGTTGTGAACCGCCCAGATTGGCCCTGCTGTCAGATGGGCAGTACAAAGTTAAACAAAAGAAAAAAAAAGAAAAAAACACACACACAAAACCCAGACATTTAAACACACCCCAATGGTTACTAAGGTATGGCAAGTTATGTATATTTTATATGAACTACAAGAGGATTCAGGACTTTCTATTGCTATTTTGGAAATTAAAAAGAGGTACTATACCAAGGATTTTCAATACAGAATCAACACAAATTGTTGCCTAAAGCACTGACTCTTACATTATCCTTTCAATTGTTACATTATTGTATAGTGAGCTGTTAGATTATTCTCTGTGAGCACGTGCCAGAAAATGAAGGCAAACCAGCTTGGGCCCTTAATGTTTAAGTTCTCAGAGCATAAAAATAGAGTGAGGAATACAAATATTGGCATACTACAGGTATAGCATTTTGATGAAGCTCAACATTCAAATTTTACCACTCAACTCAGCTGGATATGGCACTGCTCAACATAAAGTTATGCAGAAAAATAAAATTACAGGAGAACAATTTCCTTTAATACATGGCTTCACTCTTTGTAGTACTGTATTTCTTTACAGAATGGAGACTTGCTCCCATGTTTTCAGTGCCCGCTTCTGCAAACAATCCTCAGAAATAATAACAGTAGCACTGCTAGATCAAACCAGAAGTCCACTTAGTGCTGCATCTTGTACTATTATCAATGTAATGATCAGCATGCAAACAAAGAGACAGAGAAGTCAATTCATTTCCATGTTGTTCTAAAGGGGCAACAGAAAAGCACAACTAATGCATGCCTTCCACTTAAGGCTCATAAACATCCTATTTTCTGAATACATGAGCGCATATCCTTCAAGGCACTCTCCTTCAAGGCAGGAGAGTGAAAGTGGTGGCTAAGGAAGAATGAGATGTTTTGGTTTCCTTTATTGTCACTTCCGCCGGCATCTGAAACCTGATCTTCCAGATTGTCTTTAGGATAAAGCAAACTATGAAATACTGCGCTGTCATTTAATTTTCAATACTACCAAAAGCTAAATAGATGATATGGCAGTGAAAGGTAAACAGCAAGCCAAAGAAAGCTTTTAATCTTGGTTAGAAGAAGATGAAAATTTATCTTTAATCTGTTCTTTGCATCCTCTAATGCAGAGTGCACCAGAACCTGATCTGCCTTTAACAACAGTTTGCTTTTTATTTTATAGATCCATCCATTTTTCCTCTCTTTGATTCACCTACAAACCAACAATTGCAGCTCGTTAGGATGCATATCTCTGCTTGCACAGCTAAGAACCTGAGACTTCTGGTCAAAACCAAGTTCAGGTTCTAACTGGGGACTTCATTTCCTTTCCTCACTGCCCTGTTCTTCTATTCTGGTTCTTTTAAAAGTAACATTTTATAATAGGCTTGCACAAAAATCATTGTCAAACTCAGTCTGCAACAAACGGCCCGCAAAACCAACATATTTTTCCCAGTGATTATGAATCTACAAATGCCACTTCAAACCAGAATTTTATTACTGTTCCATTATCAAATCAGATAACACAGATCAGGGGGCAAAGCTGCTTCCATGCGGTGATTTTCAAAAGACAAATTGCTGCTCACCAAAGTACTGTGGAACGGTTTAACCAGGTGCTCTCTGCCACTAATCTCCCCAAACTACGCATGCTCACCAGCTTGGATCATGTTGACATTGGAGCTGAGCACATTTTACCTTTTAGACTTAATTAAAAAATGTGTTTATAATCTGACATCCTCACATCAATTCTAACTGTATCTGACTCCTGGACCACCCCAAGTCATCCCTGAGGACTCACTTATGTCAACAATCCTAATCACAGTCTACTGGAACAGTGGTTTCAGACCGTGAGTCCCCCAATTTTTCTTAAACTAAAATTCCCAGAAGCTTTTACCACTAGCTGTTCTGGCCAGGTGATACCCAAGAACACCTGGAGACCCAAGGTTGGGAACCACAGTAATAGAACACTGTAAACTATCCTACGGTTGACACATCCTCATAACTGGAACCAGGACATGAGAGCATCACAGAGTTGCAACCGCCAAACATGTACACATAATGAAAGAAGATGATTTTATGAAATGCTCACAGAAAATTCACAAGATTACCACAAACCTATGTGCGCTTAAATACATCACCTTCCATATGTTTGCCTGCTACTTCCAGCAGCCCCAGCTAGTATGGCCAAGACTAACCAATGGTGGAAGTTGAGGTCTTAACACCTTTTGAACATCCACCCATTTCCAGCCTCACATTATAGAGAGAGAAAGCAGAACTCAGCACTGTCTTCCCATATTCATTGACAATCCTATGATTGTCACCATGCTGACTCTAGTCAAGTGCCTATTGCAGAAAAACAAGAATGAAAACATTTAACGGACTCTTAGATTTGTCACGAGCAGGTGTTAAAGACTTGAATTTAGAGATCCCAGTGATTCAAGGAAACAGATTGGAAACACTCTTGGATTTAAAAAAACAACTTCAGACAAGATGTACTTTACAGAAGTCCAAGTGACAAGTCATGCTAATAAAGAAGAATAGCTCCCATGCTAGTTCTCACGGAACACCTCAGAAGAAGAACATATCTGTGGAGAGTCTCAGTCATCCAGGTGAAGTTATCTGGGAGTTCAGTCATGGCAACTGGACATCTTTTCTTGTGGGACTGAAACAGTTCCCTCCTCATCCAAGTAGCTCCAGACTGAAGAAACTACTTGGACGAGAAGGGAAATGTTTCAGACCCAGAACAGAAGAAGTCCAGTTGCCATGACTCAACTCCCGGATAACCTCAGAAGAAACACTGAACGCAAGTATGATGCACACTTGTTCATGCTCTTCTCCAATCTAGACTGTGACACGAGTAAATTGGATGTACCATCAGTTTGCCATGGCTGGTTAAATAATGCCTTCGGTTGCTATTTTCAGAACCTACACTGTGAATGCTTACAACTGTTTTTTCCTGATCTTAACCTACACCCACACTCAAAGCACCTCCCAAAGCTTGCATTTGAAGCCAAAGAGAAATCCAGAAAGAAAACAATGACTTTGGTCTTTCCCATATTTTTTTCTCGATGTCTCAGCTATTCTGATCCTTACAGGGTAGGGGCGGGTGGGGGCGAGGAATGCCCAGCCAACCGCATGCTGGTGGACTACAACTCACAGCATTCCTGGCTGTGCTAGCTAACACTGCTGGAGCTGCAGGGTAATGGCAATGGAAGGCCCCACATTGACCCACTGTGCTGTAGAGAAACGACTGAGGCTCTCAGCTCTTTCCCATGAAAACAACGTGGGTAAGGCATGGTAGTTTTCAAAATACGAAAGACCAATGTATTGGGGGTGGGAGGAGGTCTAATGTATAGGGGCTTCCCTTTCAGCCAATGTGGAGTACAGAGCAATGGGTAAGAAGGGCTCAAATGAGACCCCAACCCATCTTACCTTTGTGGACTGCCTGGGATTCCCAAACACCTTTTCTACAGCAGAAAGGATGACACAGAGAAGGCCAGACATCAGCACCATCACCCCGACGGCTGTGAGCCACGAGAGGCTACAGAAATAACACGAGCTCTCGGCCGAGGTGCAGACAACCACGTGAACAGCGCAGAGCAGCAGGCACATCAAGTAGAAGAGCAGCGAACACAGCGGCGAAAGGGGCACTTCAAGCTCCGCCCGGCCGCTCAAGGCTTTGGGGGTGCTCAGGAGGAATAACAGCATCACCTGCAAGGAGGCAAGAAAAAGGGCTTTAAAGGGTGGGCCTAGGTATCAAAGCCAAGCCAGGAGGCAAGAGCTTTGGACTTCTGCTATCTCACCTTAAGCTCCGTATACAGTGGCTGAAATCCTGTTGCTAAGCATTGTGAGCCATGCTTCAGCGGGCTCACTGAATCAACAGGAATTTAGTGGGTCAATTCCTCCGTAAGTTTCATTTAATCAAATGGGCGCATTCTCACAGTGACTGATTTTAGCCTAGGACGTTACAACTACAGTAGGGCCCCTTGATCAACGGATGTGGACTCGTCAAATCTCCACTGATTTACGTAGTGTGCCTACACTCTTGTCACTATGGAACAGGATCACAGCTACTCTGTGGCAGATAAAACTAGGTTTTCAGCATCTGTGGTATACCTAGCCCAATGGTTCTCAACTTGTGGGTCCTCAGAGGTTCCTGGACTGCAACTCCCAGAAGCCTCCACCACTCACTGTGCTGGAAGGGATTTCTGGGAGTGGCAGTCCAGGAACATCTGGGGACCCACAGGTTGAGAACCACAGACCTAGCCCAATGGCTGCCAAGCCTGGAGGCCCAGATGTTCTTGGGCTACAACTTCCAGATGCCCTGGTGCAGGAACATCTGGTACAAGTTTCAACTACTGGCTAAGAGGAACAGTCAGAACTGATAGCAGTTCACAGCTACAACTAGTCCGCTCTTGCATATTATTATTTGAGCAAGCTTGGGAACGACTAGTCATTCTTTACAGTACCATGTGGCTTGCAACTGCAGATTCCCTATGAAAGAACTAGGAACTCAAAAGACAGTATATTTCCCAACTACAGCCATCTCCCCAAACCACATGGTGAAGTACCTTTGAAAGTAAAAAAAAGGGAGCTGTGTGATGGTTACAAAACACTAATGCAAGACTAGGCTATAGGTGATACTATTAGGCCACGAATGAAAAATTAAAAAAAATCATTGCAAGCTTTTGTGGACAATATCCACATTTTTAAAGCAAGTACCAAAAGTCTAAATGTGGCAAAAGATGTGGCTTGCCAGGAAATTATTCTTTGATGTAAAGTTCTTAGCAAGATGATTTTCACCAGGCATATCTGTCTTATAAAATGTAGCAGGACTGTTGTAGAGTTGCATCCGAAGTGAAGGATTGAGTATAAAGGTATCACCTATAGCCTAGCCTTGCGACTCTGAAAGTGCAACACAGGGGTTGTGTTGGAAAAGGGAGAGACCTTAAAGGGCTTATCCAAGGCTTTTAAGTCCATCCAAAGTAGTCCGATTATGGGCAAAATTAAAATGCTAAACTTTTGCAACTCAGATACCTTAAACTTTTGTTAGTAAGAAAAAGATGGCAGATACATTACTCAAGTCTTTAACACCTCCCCTTGGCAATTTAATACTATTAAACAGAAACAAACCCATGCAGCTGGTCTCACACTTCATATTCTCAAGCACATGGTTGAGAATGTGTAACCAGCCATTACGCGTGAGAAGCAGAGGTATGAAGAGGAGGAGTCCAGTGCTGTGAAATCTTACAGAGCCTGACTGCAAAGCCTTCCAAACCGTGTAGAGCTCTATGCACACCAGCTTCTCTTTCTGAAATATCCAACATCTGCATGTCCATATAGATGAATAGGGACAAGAAACATGCTGGGAACAGGTTCAGCAGTGTATTTACCACCAAATCACCCTCAATGAAAGATGAGACCTACTAACCACTTCTGATGGACCATTCACATTACCTGTTAGAAGCTTGCCATTTTCACAGTCCTTAAACATCAGAGGATGTATTTAAATACATGTACTGTACTTTCTTGTATTAAGCAGTTTCAAGAATGGGAGAAAATGAGAGAATGGGAGCAAATACTTCCCCTGATCAGTACCCTGGACAGCTCCGTTTTCTTCCAATGGGCCTACACACAGTCAAATGGACCTCACACACATGCTGTCTTTGCTCTTGAGGAATAATCCAGTTGGGAGGAAAACTCAAAACCATCTTTTCTACTTGGAGGGTTGGCATCACTTCTATGCGAAGATTCTGGCACTCTTCTACCATCAGCAAGAACACACATCCTCACTTCAAAGAACAATATTCTTTTAGAGTGCCTCTGCATTTAAGAGGCCACGCTGTTTTCAATGGCCCCTGTGTTCTTCTCCTAGTATCTTTTCTGATAAGCACAGCTTCACCTCCAAATGGTCAGGCTGGGCTCAATATAATTATTACAGAAGGGAAGTTCCACTCTCCTTTTAGCAGCAAAGTGTAGCATGCACGTTCAAACCTTGAAACTCTAAATTCTGATTTTGTGTCCTCAGAACAGACAAATATTTTCACACAAAGGGTTAAAAATAAAGGTCTTCAGAGCAAAGCTCCCATACTCTACCTCCAATAGTACCTCTGTTTCACAGGTTGCTTCTGGTCACCCCCTTCTTTCTAGCATCCCTTCGACAACCAAGTCCTTCCTGTTACTGAACCCTCATCTGACTCTTTCCATTGTACCTTGAAAGCTTCCAGCATTGCCTCCCTAGAAATGCTTAGACTTGAGATCTAGTGCAACACATGCATTTTTTTTTCTGGGAGGACCATGGGCACTTTATAGCAGTGGAAAATCCATCCTGTTGATCTTGCCTTTAATTTTCAGCCCTGCTGGGTCAGGCTCTGTTCTTCATGGGGACTTCTAACCCACTCCAACCCATATGCAACTCCCCACACGCATGGGTTCAACTGCAACTGGAACCCAAGTGATTGCTGTGGGTGCACAGGGGTGAAGGAGCCCTGCGTGGAGGGAGCCAGAGACACATGCACACCTTAGAGCAGGCATGTCCAAACTTCAGCCCTCCACGTGCTTTGGACCACAACTCCCACAGTCCTTTGCCATTGGCAATACAGGCTTGGAATTCTGGGAGTTGTGGTCCAAAACATCAGGAAAGCCGAAGCTTGGACATGCCTGCCTTCGAGGGAAGCTTGCATCCTGTTCACCATATAATTCAGAACTCATCAGTCTCATCTGATTTTAAAAATAAGCAGCATGGGGCCCACTTAGCACCTGGTGAAGAGACCACTAGGAAGCTTTTAAACATTTATTGATGTGTTGCATTTATATCCAACCTTTCTTTTTGTGAGTTCAAGGCAGGGCACCTCTCTCTCTCTTCCTTAGACTTCACCCTCCCACCAATCCTGTGAAGTAGGCCAGGCAGATGGCCCAGGATCACTCGGTGAGCTTTGTGGCAAAGTAAAGAATGGAACCCAGGTCTCCTGCATTGGAGTCCAACACTCTAACCACTACACCACAGTGGATCTTTGAAAACATGGTGGAAGCAATACAAGGGAGCACGAGGTAGAGTTAGGAAAGATTCCTCTCTGAAATCCTTGAAACTTCCTAGTTATAGTCAACAGAAAATGGAGAAAGATGCACCAACTGTTTGACTCGGTGTAAGTCAGCTTCCTATGTTCTCCTGAAAGCACGAACACTTGAAGTTGAAAACACATCCAGAGACTCAGAGGGGAAAGTATAAACAAACACCTTGCAAACCTGCAGACAAGGATCATATCATGCCATACTAAATCAGACTCACTCAATTACTTCAATATACCAGCTCATACCTCCAGAACAATCACTGTTCCCACGATCATCGAATACATGTCATACTGTGCCACTTGCTCGCTTAAAGAAGAGCTCAGGGTCTTGAGAGCCTCCAAATATTGCTTAAGGACTTTTTTGCCAAGATTCAGGAGAATTTCTGACGTATTGCCCTCCAAATACAGCTTGATCCAATTTCCATGAGATTTTTCTGCCATCTTAAACTGTTCAAATCCAGGATCTAGTAATAAGAGACATGGGTGCAAATCAGAAAGTTATCCAAGGCCTCTACTTAAAGGATTAATTTCATACATTTAAAAAAAAGTCAATGATTTCCTTTGTATGCTTGCGCTTATATCCAGTTTCTGCACCAGAAATGAACATTTTGTTTGCAGCACAACAACGCATTTGAGAACATGTTGGCTCTAAAACATGGGTAATGTTGACACAGGAAGGAAGGGCATCTCACCCCAATTATTAGATCTTGATGTGGAAGTCAAAAATATGCAAGTGCTCAGAATTACATCTACACTGGACTTGAAGCAAGCTATCAGAAGCAATCATACCCTCTGCAATCAACTGAACTTCGTTTGTACCTTCAAAAGCCCATTGCTCTAGAAGCAACACCAAATGTTTGATGTTTTATTCCAACTATATTTCTGCATCTAGAAGCACTACAAAGCTAATAGTGACCTTGAGTTCTCTATTCCTGAATTTGCATTGCAAAACATCTATCAATTGCCCAGTGGTCAGATTGTTCTGTTCCCCCCCCCCACAATCAGAAGTGGACTTTCTAATTGTGAAGAACACATGCTAGCAAGCAGCTCAATAATAAACTTACTTGCCTTTTTCATAGGTGGGCATATTCTCTTGCAGAAGTCTGCTGAGCTGGAACCCATTTAGATGCAAGTACCGGAGCTGTTCCCTCATTGTCTTGCGTTGTACAACAGGGAGCAACAGCTTCCCAACGCTGTTCCTTGAAATTGGCAAGCCAAGCCCAATTGCCAGGGTGACAGCGATGTCCGTTTGCTGAACATGTTCTGGAGGTTTGACAGAACCTAAGAGGGGAAAAAAGAGGGAAATCCAGGTTGCGTTTACATTCAGTCCTCATTCCCAAAATATGTGTTGAAGAGAAATGACCCAAGATGTCTGCAATTTGGACCCCACAGTTTGGAGTCAGCTTGTCCCCCCCCCCTTGCCTTGTGATGTTAGATAAGTCCTCCAGCTGTTCACCATCTAGGGCTTTGCCCAAACCTTCAAGACCCCTGAGATGTTTGACTTTCTTTGAATGAAAGATGCCATAGCCCACTCCTACCACAACCTGCACAGAGTTCTAGAACTGCAGCAGTTGCACAAACCACTTGCTGCCTTGTTCTATCTTGGTTTTATACACTGGACACAGTTATAGTCTGTATAGCCTGATTTGACATTGCAGCCTAATTGGCATGGGTATGTCCGTTTCATCATATTTGTGCTGCAAACCACCTATTTCAATTCCTTTAGTGGTTAGAATATCAGATTAAAGAAATGCTGTTCTTCCCCCCATTTATCTCAGACTGAGAGACAACAAGGGACCCAAGGCCACCTAGTGAGAGACATGGACAAGCTGGGATATGACCTTGGTTTCCCCTGTCTTCATCCAAACTGTAACCACTACACTACACTAGATCTCCATGGAAGGAGAAACCTTCTATAAAGTAAACACATGGCCCCCTTGGTTGTGCTGTTTTTGCTTTTTCAAGGTTCTAATTTTTATGCTTTACCTGCATCTGCTTCAAGAAGCCTAAAGCAATCGACCATTCAGAGGCAGGGCTGCTTTAGGTGTTTACCAATGTTGCAACGCAATGGGTCATTTTTCTGGACCCTTCCTTCTTCCATGCGTAACGGCCAACTCTCTGACACCTTAACAATGTAATGGTTTTATAGCCACAAGGGTTTTGCAGGGAAGTGCCAAATGCATCAGATGTAGTGAGCAAGGAGTGACTTTTCTAAATCAAAGGATTCCCAAGGCTTACAGTAGTTTGCCCTGCAGCTATATACCTCCACCTGGGCTATACCATTTTAGAATACAAGCAGCTATTCACACTATGGAATGCTGCACCATTTTAAAAAAATAACCAGACAAAACTATGTCTTAAGAAGAAGTGTGTCACTTTCTTCCACCTGAAATCCAGATTTCTACAGGACTTATTTTTTCCCTTTCATGACAGACCAGGACTCAAACACACGAGACCACACTTGGGATCTCTACTAACACAGCCACAGCATCTAATGTCTAATATTTTAACAAAGCAACATGATCAAACCTATCATGCCGGCACGTTCTTACCGCTTATCCTATCAAACCCAGAGCTGATCAAAAGCAGGGGTGTGTGGACTTCACCATCTGACGATCCTCCATGACTTCCTGTTTCAGACATTCCGTGGTCACCACACACAACCAATAAAGAGGGCAAAGCCACCTCTCCATCCTCCTGATTGGAATGAAAAATGGCAAGAGGTTAGCAGGCCCCCAGGGGCATATGTTATCAGCCCTTCAGGCTCCTTGCCTTGCAGATTCAAGAGCAGAAATCATCTGGTTTCAGGAATATTTGCCAGGCACTTTCCTCAGATCCACGGCAGCAGCTACATTCCACAACTACACATACACACAACACAACCTAGGCTTTTCTTTTCTTTTTTTGAAGCATAGTGCAGGAGATGCTTAGGCTGAACCTCTCTCTGACATGTCAACTTTCCACACAGAGGCCAAGATATATTTCTAGGCACCAAAACAAACACTGGTCACACTTGACCCTTGTTAATCTTGCCTCCGGTTCCTTCTCCCATTCAGTGATTCCAATGCACTCTCCTTTTTGCTAAGCTAGTGGAATCACTCACATTATAAACAGACCAAGTGAAGCCCGTACGCAGGAAACATGCGGCCCCACTTGCCAGAGAGCTCCATCTGCACACAGCTCCCCCTTGAATGTAATTATGATCAGCCAACCAATTATGATGTGCTATGTTTATTAAGAGCATCTTCTGTTCCTCGTATTCCTATCATGTTGGCCATAATATCTTCAAGAATGACGCTGCAACCTGCCAAAAATAATCAAGGTAATATGAATGCCGATCAAATCTGTAGGCTCAAAAACTGCAACTCTTGTGCCTATGTGTCTGGAGATAAGCCTCAATGAATGCAACAGGACCTTCTTTCCAGTAAACGTGAACTGGATCAGGAGCCCCTGTGAAAAGAATGACTTTGCATCCAAGTCAAAGGCTTCATGCACGCTTCCTATTCACTGGATTGGATTCACATTCCAAAAGGAGCATGTCACCTTGGAGAGGAGAGAGGTATGGATCTTCTTGATGACATTATCCATTTCAGAGAGTTTGGGCCCTACCAAAGGGCTGCTGGGTCCACTCAAGTGACCAATATGATCCAGCCCTAAGTAGTGAAGGATGAGTAGGTCCCAGTCTTCCCTTTTCAGCACATGATCCAGGTGTCTTGTGACATTGTCATCAACCTTGAAGGTAGAGAAAACAAAGGCAAGGTGAGTTGAAGCCTTCATTCAGTCTCAGGAGCATCATCAATACAGTGGATCCTTGTATAACAAATGGTTTGTATGACATAAAATCTGTACAACATAAAAAATTCCAGAGATAGCGGAAATGTGTTTAACAGAATTGTCTATGGGCCAAATCCGTACAACATAAAAATATTTGCGATTAGGGATTACTCTGTTTTCAATGCATTCCTATGGGAAATTTGTATAAAGGAACATTTGCTTAACATACAGTGGTACCTTGTATAAAGGAATTAATTCGTTCCAAATGAAATTATGTTAAGCAAATTTTCTTTTATACAAATTCCCATAGGAATGCATTGAAAATGAAGTGATCCCGCTTTTATGTTGTACGGATTTTCCCCATAGGCAATTATGTTAAGCAAATTTCCCCATCTCCAGAATTTTTATGTTGTACAAATTTTATGTTATACAAACTGTTTTGTTATACAAGGGTCCACTGTAATTTCATTTCGAATGAATTAATTACTTTATACAAGGTACCACTGTACTTCTCATCTACATCATCAGCAGAATCAAATGCCTTTCTCAGCAAAGCTTCTGGGGGAAAGCATGCACTGCAGAACATTGGGTGTGAGGACAGCGAGGCGTGTTAAGAACTTGAGAGCCATATGAGCTGATACATACAGTATGTCATCGATGCAACCAACATGACCAATCTCCCGGAGGCAGTGGAAAACAGGAGGGTCTGGCATGCTCTGGTCCATGGGGTCACAAAGAGTTGGACATGACTTAATGACTGAACAACAGCTGCCATCAACTGTAATCCATGAGCTCAAATGGACTGAGTCTCCTGCTAATGCTACCTCCGTTATCTTACATTCCACTGGAAATCCAACAACGGGAAAGATGGCAGCAGCACATAGACCTTCTAGGACAGAAAGGCAATGTACAAATAAAAGGAAGTAAACAATGAAAGGGCTGAGACAGACTCCGGCCCAATCCTTTGAGGCATAGAATCATAGAATTATAGAGTTGGAAGAGACCTCATGGGCCATTGAGTCCAACCCCCTGCCAAGCAGGAACCCCTTCACAATATTTCCGACAGATGGCCATCCAGCCTCTGCTTAAATACCGTCAAAGAAGCCTACTGACAGTCAGAAAAGATGGACAAAAGGAGCTTACTATGGTCGCGCCAGAGACCTAGAAACTCTGCCTAGGCTGTCCTCAGGTTCTGAAAAGATGTCTTATAGAGGGAGAGACACAGGCTGCCCATTCAATGAGTCTCCAGTTACCAAAGAAATAGCAAACAAAAGAAAAGCCCTCTCAAAAGAGCTGTGATGAAAGGAAAAAACACATGGTGGTTGGTGTTTGACACAAGTGATCACTAAGTAGGTCAGTCCCGTTGCTAACCTGCAGATAGTACACCACTTTTTAAGGTCGGCACTAGAGATGGGCACGACTTAGCGGTATTTTCGTTTTCGTTTTCGTTTTTTCGTTTTTGTTACGTAACGAAACGAAAACGAAAAACGGTTCAAAAATGGACCGAAAACGGAAACGAAACGACTAATTTTGAGCCAATTTTCGTTTTTCGTTACTGGAAAAACACATAATGGAGGTAGATGGGGAGAAACGAAAAAAATTTCGTTTTCGTTTTCGTTTTCTCGTTTTTGTTACGTAACGAAACAAAAATGAAAAATTTTGAAATTAGCTCACGAAAACGGAAACGAAACGAAATGGACCCTAGCCGAAAACTAAAACGAAATTTTTTTTCTGAGTCGTGCCCATGTCTAGTCGGCACACAAAACTAGGTGTTCATCCAAGTAATTGTTTCCAACTGGTGGCCCAATTAGCTACCTTCTTCCCCTGAAGCTGCCGCTCACCTCAGTGTAGTCCGAGACAAAAAAGGACGTCGTTCCGTCGTACTCCACAAACTGCTTTGGGAACAGCCTCACCCAGGTGTCGTCGCCATAGAAGATGATCCGCTTCCCAGCAGTTCTGGCCTGCCAGATCAAGTTGTCCTCCAGCAAGGCTGGAGAATTGAGGTTCATGATGACATCGATGAAGCCTGGGACACTGCCCGTTGTTAATGCCTGCAAACCAGTAGAGCAGAGGGAGGGAAGATGAAGGCATGGGTGTGACAAAGAGGGAAGCCTGCTAGAGGAAGAGGGGGCATGTGTGCACACCCAGGCTCATGGACCTGGCCGTGCCTGATGAATCTGGTCTATAAAAATAGAAAGAGACAGCATCTGGCTTGGATGCCTTCAAAAGGGGATTGGACAGATTCCTGGTGGAAAACTCCATCACAGGCTACAAACCATGATGGAGATGTGTCATCTCCAGGCTTAAAACTGGGGTACTTCAAGGGCCAGATGCAGGGGAGTGGTATCAGGAGACAGATATCTAGCCTCATGCGCTCCCAAACGCATCTGGTGGGGCTGCTGTGAGATACAGGAAGCTGGGCTAGATGGGCCTTTGGCCTGATCCAGCATGGCTCTTCTTATGTTCTTATCTTCTTATGACTCATAACAGAACAGCTGAACAAGTTCTCCCCACACAAACATACCTCTCTCTCCTGGCTTAAGGAGGCTCCCCAGATACTGGGGGATTAACCTTCTTATTGCCCCTAACTATTGACCTCAGTGAATCCAACTTCTGAACTTCCTCCTGCCCCATGGCATCTGGGCTATCTCTGCTTCTTCCTTCATTTTCAAGGCAAAACTGACAGCCTGAGAGGAGAAGAAAGGAGAGGCATGGGGGGGGGGGCATGCAGTACATAATGAGAGCCTGAATATACAGTAATGGAGAGAAAAAGGAACATACTGGAGCTTCAAAGGAGTGGGGTTGTGTGTGCTGACTCAGATTCCCTTTCAGCCACATCTTCAGGTTTTGAGACCATTCACTTGCCTTTCATTCTCACTAGGATGCTGTGCAGTAGAACATACACTTGTAGCTGCCATGTGATCCAGGGCATGGCATGGGCTGAAATTCTATTGCTTAGTGCAGTCAAGTCACACTAGCGTGGAACCACCAAATCATTTGTGGTTTAAAAAACAAACGTTGATTCCAATATCCATGGGTATAACTGCAGTTGATTCAAATGGGTTGGCTAGAACTGCCCCTTACCATGCTAAAGTAACCTCAGCCACTATCTCAATATTCAGCCACTGTCTCAACTATGTGCCCTTCTCATCGTTGGCTGTTCCTCCCCCACCAGAGAATGGGCATGACTTTGATGATCCTAATTTCAAATACGGCAGCATCCAGACCCTCCCTCCAGGTTTATTTCTTTCTTTATTAATTATGGAAATTCTATACCGCCCATCTTCCCGAAGGAACTCTGGGCGGTTCACAATAACTGAATCAAATTCAGGTAACTTAGCAACACAGAGATAACTAATTAACTACAATAGACAAACAATTTAAAAGAAAATATGCAATCCTGGTGCAAAACTACAAAAAAACTTTAAAAATAGACTGGATTAGACAGATGGCAGGGGAAAAAAACTGAATTAAACTAAGTCACCAAAGGTCTCGTGGAAGAGCAAGGTCTTTAAGGGCTTCCGAAAGGCCGGCAGGGACTGTGCGAGGCGCACTTCGCTGGGAAGGTGGTTCCACAAAGTAGAGCCCGCCACAGAGAAGGCCCGGTTCCGAGTCGAGGTTTTCCGGGCCTCTCTGGTCATGGCCACCCGAAGCGAGTGCGCCCGTGATGTCCTAGTTGGACGGGCCGAGGTTGACCGCTGGGCGGTCCGCTCTGCCAGGTTGTCAGGTCCCAGGCCATGGAGGGTTTTATAAACTAAAACCAGGGCCTTGAATCTAATCCAGGACGCAACGGGTAGCCAATGCAGGCGAGCCAGAACTGGGGTGATGCGGTCGTAACGACGCACACCCGCCACCAGTTTGGTCGCCGCATTTTGTACCCGCTGCAGTCGCCGGAGGAGAGTCAAGGGCAACCCCATGTAGAGAGCGTTGCAATAATCCAGCCTCAAGATCACCAGGGCTTGCACGACAGTTCTCAGGGAGTTCCCATTCAGGTATGGGCGAATCTGGTCGATTTGACAGAGATGAAAAAAGCAGTTCTGGACACAGCAACCACCTGGGCCTCCATGGTGAGAGCGGGGTCCAGAACCACGCCCAGATTCCGAACGCTGTCCGCCAGCTGGAGAGAAACGCCCTTCATGCTGGGGAGAGGACCTCCATAGCCGGAAGGGGAACTCCCGAAGAACATCACCTCAGTCTTCTTGGGGTTGGGTTTGAGTCTGTTGGCCTTGGTCCATGCCATGACTGCCTCCAGGCGCTGGTCAAGGGTCTGGACAGCTTCCACTGCAGAGGTGGAAAAGGAGAGATAGACCTGCGTGTCATCAGCATACTGATGGCAGCAGACTCCAAATCTCCTAATGACCCCAGCCAGCGGCCTCACATAGATGTTGAACAGCATGGGAGAGCGAGATGACCCCTGCGGAACCCCACAAGGGAGTGTCCATGGGGCCGACAACCCCCCCCCATGCTGCACATACTGGGGACGGCTCTTCAAGAAGGACCGGAGCCAACTGCGAACAGTGCCTCCGATACCCACCTCCAGGAGCCGGTCCAGTAAGATACCGTGGTCGACAGTATCGAAGGCCGCTGACAGATCCAGGAGGACCAACAAGGTAGAGCAACCCCCTGTCGGCCCCCCGGATAAGGTCATCTTGCAGCGCGACCAAAGCTGTCTCAGTCCCCCGCCCTGGCCTGTACCCAGACTGGCATGGGTCAAGGAGCTGTTGTTCCTCCAAAAAGGACTGAAGTCGGACCGCGTCCACCCTCTCGATGACCTTGCCTATAAAGGGAACGTTGGCGATCGGACAATAATTAGCCAATTCATCCGATGCCATGCCAGGTCTTTTAAGAATGGGCTTTACCACAGTCTCCTTCAGGTGCGAGGGAAAAAACCCCCTCCCCGAAGGAGGCTGTGGCGATGGCAGAAGCCCATTCCAGCATGCTCCCTCCAGCAGTTTTTCATCCAATCAGTTCTTTCCCTTCCTGTGCAATTCTGCCCATTTATTTTGCCTTGGACATTCATCTGTTAATAATCTGTCCTTTCTCTCTGTTGCTATTATGCACCTGGTGTATTTTACCTATCTACATTTTAAGAGTTTCTTGGTTTTCGGGCATTTATTTAGTACTTCTTCATTCGTCATCTTCTGGATCCAAGAAGTTCTTAGAATCCCACCATCACATTCCAAGTACTTGTGGTCTTTTTCTATATATTTGTATATGTTAAAGTACATGGTCCTACAGCACACAACATAATCAAGAATACGTGGCACCCTACCATTTGAGCATTTTAAAGGTCAATTTTAAATTTCTATTGCATATTACATTCTTTATCTTTTAATAAAGCTGTTCCAGGACATCTCTATTCACTTCCATTGTATGGCACTGATTCTACGATTCAGCCATCTAAATACCAAGGTTCTTATTTGCCAACATAACCTACACTTTCATTGGGGCCTTCTTCCTTTTTACTCATCAGCATGAACTTATTTTCTTAACGTTTTGACTATTTTCCTCACTAACTTCGTGGGATTTGCTGTGCAACATTTGCAGTTCATCTAATTATCAGCTAAAAATAGCATGTCAGCAACATATGGTATATCTTGCCCACTTGGCCCCAAAACAAGTAGTTCTTTCACCAAAATTAAAACGACAAGAACCTAAGTCGTCATTTCAATCCATTCTTTTTGAAATGAACAGAATTCAGCAAAAAGTACAGCTCACTATGTCTTATTAAAAGAACTCCACAGTAAGGTTTAGGAGCATAAAAATAAAAGTTCTAAATACACATTATTGAATTAATATCCTTATACAAAAAGAGCATCCCAGGCCCTTTGCTTACAGACATCCTAAAGTTTGATTTTTTTTATTATTACTAATATTTTTGATTAGAACAGATCGAATTTTAGTTGTGTAGATTTTTTCCCTATTATCCTCTTGCTTCTAAATTCCTCACTCAACTCAGACATGACAGCAAACACAAATACTCTACAGCATTCAGTATCAAAGGAAAGCTTGATATATATAAAAAAACTACCTGTTTTCACCAACAGTAAGTGCACCAGTTACACATTCCCAACAACAATCTTCCGTTTTGCTAGTGGAGCATTTATGCTGGAGGTCAGCTGAGTTGTTATTTTATTTAGTGCTTCATTAATTCTACTACTCCGTAGCTCAGCCCTGTGCTCCTCGCTACCACTGGAAATGAGTCCACTGAATCTTTCCAGGATATCATTGCACTTGCACTGGAGTGGTAACATCTCTTGGGAGCTAGATCTCATATGCGCACTACAGTGGACCCCCCTATAATAAATGGTTTGTATAACACAAAATCTGTACAAAATAAAATATTCCGGAGATAGGGGAAATTTGCTTAACAGAATCGTCTACGGGGCAAATCCGTACAACATAAAAATGGTTGCGATTAGGGATTACTCTGTTTTCAATGCATTCCTATGGGAAATTTGTATAAAGGAAAACTTGCTTAACAGAATTTCATTTGGAACGAATTAATTCCTTTATAGAGCTGCCTAGACGCCCTAAGCACATCCGATCTCGCTTGATTTCGGAAGCTAAGCAGGGTGGGTGACCACCAGGGAATACCAGGTGCTGTAGGCGCCTGGAGTAGGAAATGGCAAGCCGCTCCAGTACTCCTGCCAAGAAAACTCCATGGACATGGAGTCACAAAGAGTCGGTCACGACTGTAATGACACAACACACACAATTCCTTTGTACAAGGTACCACTGTATTTCTTATTTTTTTCTGGGAGGGCGAGTGTCCCCTGCCCTTCCGCTATGCTCGCTGATGATAGGATAGTTTTCGACAATAACATCCAACTGAAGTAACACAGCAATAGAAACAGAACCCTAACATCCTGCAACATGAAAACAAAGCTTCCACATTTTTGATCTGAATTTAGGGTAGGTTTGGGAACAGACTCCACCTCCTGAGGTGACCATCTATTTCAAAGTCCTTCATACATACACCACAAATAAGGTGGACCAGCCTTTTTGTAACATGGGAGAGGGCCTTTTCTGTGGTGGCTCCCAAAACCATAGAACCCTAAGGATGTTTGACTGGCTGCTTCTTTCTTAAGTTTCAAATGTGCTGCTAATGCTTTAGCTCTGCCAGCATTACTCTTGATGGGCTAGTTTCCTTCAGCCCTGCCAATGGCAATGCCTGCTGGGGCTGAAGGGAACAATAGAGATGGGCTTTTCGTTTTGGAAGTGCTCAGGTTCCAAAACAAAATGTGGGAGCCCAGCTGACATTCGGAACTGGAGGAATGAATTCAACCAATCCCTTACCTTGTGCTGGGCTCACACAGGGCGCAACTCCAACAAGGAAGAAGCCTCTGACGCGTCATCTTTCCTTCTCCCTGGCGCTGGCCAATCAGGAGTTGCGCAGGGAAATGCATCATCCCACCTCCCTGTCTGACTGGCCAGTGCCAGGGAGAAGGAAAGATGACTCATCAGAGGCTTCTTCTTCAGTGGAGTTGCGCCCCGCGCAAGGCAAGGGATTGGTTGATTTCGTTCCTCCAGTTCCGAATGTCAGGTGGGATCCTGATTTTTGTTTAAGAAGGTGACTTCTGAAATGAAAAGCCCATCTCTAGGGAGCAACAATCCAAAGCAGCAAGGAACACTAAGTCAGGGAATGCTGCAGATGGCATTGCATTACAACTTTGCTCTTCTATATTTAGGCACTGATAATGATTTCGCATCGAAAATGGAGTAGTTCTGAATGACTGTAGGCAAGTAGGGAAGGGAGAGTGAAAACATATGCGGACACCCAGCATCTTGTGGGCGTATACAAGGCCCACACCATCAGTGAACAGATGGTGCATGATTAGCAGCTCTTCCCGGGCTGATTTCCACAATCAGAGGCGGGGGGGGAAAGAGGCAGCAGATAACTAACATCACATACTTCATTCTCCTCCTCCTACACGCCCACGGAACACCCACAGTGGCCCCAAAACATTTCAGAATCAGAAGCACACTTTAAAATAGCACAGGCAATGGGTATGAATAAGAGTTATTTGAAGCGCTTTGTGTCTCTTTCAAGCTGTGCACCATGTCACTCAGCTAACACCATCCACGTGGCCGGGCTCATCAGAACGTGAGTAGGATCCCATCTTTTCATGCCTTATTTTGGACATGCATTTATCTTTTGAAATCTACAGCTGCCAAGTCTCACCGACTCCTCCTGTTTATAAGAGTATACCCAGAAATCTTAGTCAATGGCTTTCGTCAGTCATCAGACCCTCACCATCACAAACGCAAACTGATCTGACGCCCTCCACCTCATCCCGCTTTAAGCCAAGGGCTATCACATCATGTCTTCAATGCATGGAACTAATTCGGCATGGCCAAGGATAAAAACACATTCCTATCCCTAATGTAAGTAAAAGCAAAAAGGAAAGTATTCTGTCTATATACCGCCCCATACCACTTCAAGTAGTCTCTGGGCGGTTTTACAGTTTAATTATGCAGGCTACACATTGCCCCCCACCCCACCCCCAGCAAGCTGGGTACTCATTTTTCCGACCTCGGAAGGATGGAAGGGTGAGTCAACCATGAGCCTGCTGCTACCTGGGATTGAACCCCAGGTCGTGAACACAGTTTTACCTGCAGTACAGGCATTTAATCACTGTGCCACGAGGCTCAAGTAGCAGGCTTTAAGTGCATATTTTTCCTCAGAGTTACTAAAATATGCCTCCAAGTGTGAGTTGGGTAGAATTTCTAGAAACAAAGCCGCTGCGAAATAAAGCCATGGCGTGACTTGCAGATACAGTACAGCACTTGACTATATCTGGTAGACATTAATCAGCTGGAGTTCTGATCAGTTCACCTCTCTTGGGCAGCATGCATGATAAAACATTCAAATAAATCCACAGCAAGGACCCTATGAACGAACATCGGTGAGTAAGACAAAGCCAAGGAAACCTGCAAACCTGGCTGGTTTACCTCGAAAGGGGTTACTGCTCCTGAAAAGAGGATCAACGTGTTCAAACGCCAGAGAGGGAAGACAGTGAGCAAAAGTTTTTTTTTTCCTGGCCTACCACTACAGTGGCCCCAAATGCGAAAGTCATCCCAAAGAAAGAATGGCAAAAGGAATCAAAGACCATGATAAATGTACACCAAATGTCAGCACTTACTTTTATCCGAGGCATAGTGACTGTAGGTGGCTTTGCTTCCGCTATAAAACTATGGGATGTTCCTTTTTCCAGCAGTTGGGTTGTGTAGGGCATAAACCGTTTGCCTTTTGAACCAAAAACAAAGTCATCCCTCAGGGCATCAATTAAAACTATGACGACCTTTTTAAAGAGAGGAGATGGCATCCTGGTCCAGTTGGATGGGAATCCTGAAAAAAAAAATACACGGAATGTGTGCGGTGATGATCCAATGTCACGACTGATGTTCGGACAAAATACTAGCTCATGCTACTCTTTCTGATGCACCCCCCACACACACACACACTTTTTTGAGATAAGGATCGGCCAGCCAAGTTCCCCCACTAATAAAGGTGACCAAAGTTCCCTTTAATTTTCTGAAAGTCCCTGGTGTGGGGTTCCTACTCTGATCCAGACCCAAATGGGGAGCAACGCTGGCTGTGAATGGGAGCGCTGACACAGTACTGCATGCTCTCACACACACCTGCACAGCTCTGAGGGAACATTGCGAGGAACCCCAAATTTAAAAACAAAGGTGAGCCACCAACTCCAGCCAGGATGGTAGGGTTTTGAGTTAGCTGCGTTAGGATTTCAAGTCACACTAGCAGCAGACTCAGAGCAGATGGTTGGAGGGGGTGATGACGCTGGCAAGGTTTTGGGAGGCATGTTTAATCACTAGGAGATTATTCATGAAAAAGCCGTATCATTTGTTGGGTAACGCTCCTCCTCCCTTAGTTATATATACAGCTTCCAAAAAAAGAAAAGAAAAAGATACTTCATGCACAGAGGAACTTCTATCATAATTCCATAGACTAGATAAAATAAGAACTGGCAACTAAGTACAGCTCAACTATGAATCGCATAAGAGTACAGAAGACTGACCAAGCCCTATGCAAACATATTTTGAAATATTTCTCACTTCACACAGTAG
>JAHTLZ010000237.1:8088520-8108201 GCA_023846285.1 Phrynocephalus versicolor | reverse complement strand
CAAGGGGAATGTTGCAGCAACACTCTGACCCAACAAGCAGCCTTGGTTCTTCCTCTTACCAAACTTCGTACCAGATGCTTGCCTCGTGACCCCTACATTTGGTTGGTTCGTCAGAGCACAGCATACATTCTGGCAGACTAAATCTTAAATGTTTCTTGTTTCTGGGTCCGATTTCAGCATCTGTCAAACTGTTTAGGTTCTACTGGGCTAGCAGGGCCAAGCAAGTTGAATTTATATTCCCAATAACCCCAGCCACTATGATCAATAGGAAAGGATGATGGAACCTGTATGCAAAACCTGGAATAATACTGTATATAAAGAATGAAAAGGGTAATAGAGATGGTCCTTTCCTTCTACTCTGCAACCCCATCAAGGAGCTCGCAATGGCGAGTGACATTAAAAGGCTGGAAATCTTCATGTTTATTTAAATCTGGTTGAAAGCATAGAATCATCAAATTATGGGTCTGAAAGGGGCCTATAAGGTCATCAATTCCAAGTCCCTGCTCAATGCAGGAATACAAATCAAAAAACACCTGCTAGTTGGTTCTCTTGATTTCTCTTGCATGCCTCCCAATTTGGAGCACTCACCATCTCTTGAGGTCATTTGTATTAGAGTTTGTACCCAGCAATTCAAGCATAGTACAAATGACCACATAGAGCAGGAATGGTCTCCCTTTGTTGCAACAGCTAAAATAACATTTACTTGGAAGTAGTAAAAAGTTTAAGAATGTTTGCAGTAACCTTCACTTGGAACTTGGTATATTCTTTTCAGACATCGTAACAGAACAAGTATACTACATCTAACAGACAACTCTCAGGCTATCACTAGGCTAACTGAGTAACATAGCTGTCTCTTGTTTTTATCTATCTGTCTATCCTCTTAGATCATCTGCTGGCTGACACCAGAAAGATTCTGATTGGTCAGAATGCTCCATCATGCAAATAACACATTCCAATCTTTCCCATTTGTCCATGCACGCGTGCACACATGCACACACACACACTGGGATATACAATGGTATTTTCCAACACATCGGACTTTCATGCAAATTATGTCATCTTAAAATCTCTACCCTGCTTCGTAAATCAGGACTGTTATCTGCTGAAATCAGTTCCAGGAGAACAATAATCTGTCTCCGAGTTGAATCCTCATTGTAGAAGTCAGGTCAATTGGAATTTATATCCTAAAAGGACAGAGATTTTTACAGAATTTAGGGCAGCCATTCTCAATGGGGTCCTGGCACATTTGAAAGAGGACACAGGCTAGAAAACAATTCTTTACATATCACCTTTCTTATGTGCCTTATACAGTCCTGACTTGGTCTACATTTCTTTCATATTGTGGCCAAAATAAAAGTTGAGAATGGCTTCTCTAGGGTGTAGGTCAGTGGTGGCGAACCATCGGCACTCCAGGAGTTTTGGACCACAACTCCCACAGTCCTTTGTCATTGTGAACATTGGCTTGGAATTCTGGGAGTTGTGGTCCAAAACATCTGGAGTCCCAAAGGTTCACCACCACTGGTGTAGGTTTTGTCCATTGTGGCTTCATTGAACTGCCATAGCTCTTAAAGGTGTATATTGGAAATAGTAGCTTGAAGAGAGTCCCTTGATGCATTTTGATCCAGAGTTGTCCCCTTGCATTCCTATGGTAGCCAAATCCAGTTGGCCTACAGCTATTGGTCTAAACAAGGACCTACTAACTGAAATAATTTACTACTTGATCATCCCATTTTTGGAGGTCACTTATTTATAAATCCACCATAAGTTTGAGACAACGTACAGCAATTGCGTAACAACAGTCCCATCCCTGTTCAGGAACTATTGTCACATGGTCTCCTCTCTGTATCCTCATAGTGGTCACCATGGGGATATGTATAACATTTTGAAGAATCTTAGCCAATCCTCAAAGGACCAGAATTTGCAAGGGACCCAGGGAAGCAGATAAAATGCACACTTCTTATGTGCTGTTTGATGTCAGAATACTACACTCGGTAGTAAAGGTGCAATCATTTCCTTTCCTTGACACCAACCAAAATTAGCCCAGTCATCTCAAAAATACTTCGCCTTTCCAACACACACCACACACACACACACATTTTGTCATTTCTAGTTTCTACAGAAAATCTGAACATATTTGGAATCAATTATTGTGAGCGCTGTTCGACAGACTTCGGTATTATCAGGCGATGTCATGCAGAACAAGCTCCCTGCTCAATCCCCTTTTGGTTTGTTGGGTTTTCTTTTTTCGGTTGTTCACAGATGGCAACACAGATATGCCACAATTACCAATTTTAGGAACAATGGAAGCCCTCAGAGCGAAGGAAGCGGGCTGCACTGTCAAGCAACGTTCCCTGCATATCTTGACAAGTCTGTCAGCACAATTATTCTGGGAGCCATCCGGGAGTTGGGAGCTGTTTGTGGAAAGCAGTGAGCAGGAGAAGCAGAAGAGAGAAAGGCTATTATAGCATCTGGGTTTGACATCCTTCTTCCTCAAACACACACACACACACACACACACACCATTTTTTCTTTCATCCTTTTCTTAGGAACGGAGGAGCAGATAGGAAGCATCCCTTCTGAAAGAAAAGAGAAATTAATGATGAAAACAACCACAGTGCCAGACCCGGGGCACAAGGCAGAGATGGTGTGATATTGGCTCCCCAAGCCCTCTTTTTTTTTACAGGCAGGATGTCCCCATGCCCTCATACATCTGACATTCCTTTTCCTCAAGAGCTGCCAAAGGGCAACCTTCATCTTGAAGGAGTCCTCTTTATAAAGGGTTCTCTGGTCTGAGTGTGACAAAGGCTGAAGCTACATGGTCCAGGAAAAAAAAAAGGAATTGGTTCTCCAGTGACTCCACAATATTGAGCCTTGCTGCAGTTTAAAGCGGCCTCCAGTCCAATTTCTTTTTTAGAGATGCACAACAGTAACAGGCTATATAGGACTTTCCCTCTTTTCCCACCAGTTGTCTGCCCACTTCCTTCCCACTTTTCCCATTCACCATCTCCTGCTCCTCTCTTGAGCACCATCGTTATCATTTATAATCCCCCACCCTCCTTTGCTCCTCTTTTTCTGTATACAGATATGGGATTCCCTTTTCTTCAACCTGTGAATAAAACCACATATTCAAAGGTGTGCACGTACAACTTTAAATTGTTTTCAAAGTGGCTGGGGGAGAGCAGAGCACGACTTCCAAGCGGCATGGCAAACAACCTCTGACACACTCATGACAATAGTGTGCACACCCATCCCCAGATTAAAACAAGGGGAGAAAGCACCACAGTCTGGGCATGCATTAAAAGCAGGATGAAGCTAACTGGCAGCGGTGTCATTCCAACCTCAAAGATGAAAAACCAGAAAGAAGAAGAGTAGAGACCTTGAAGTGGTCCACTCACTGTGAGCACCCACACACATTGCCTAATCATAGAATCATAGAATAATTGAGTGGAAAGGGGCCCATCAGACAACAGAGTCAACCCCCGGCCCAAGGCAGGACTCCTCATAAGAACATAAGAACATAAGAAGAGCCATGCTGGATCAGGCCAAAGGCCCATCTGGTCCAGCTTCCTGTATCTCACAGTGGCCCCACCAAAGCAGCACAGAGAGATGGTGGTCCAATTTTCTCTTGAATTCTTTCAGTGTCCAAGTGCTTGCCACTTCCTGAGGTGACTAGTTCCATCCATGTACTGCTCTAACCATTAAGAAGTTTTCCCCCTGACAGCCTAAATCTGGCTTCCTGTTACTTGGGGGGGGCATTATAATGCGTCCTGCACTCTAGGATGACAGAGAACAGATCCTGATCCTCTGTATGACAGCCTTTCAAGTATTTGAAAAGTGCCATCATATTTCCCCTCAATCTTCTTTTCTCAACATAGCCAGTTCTTTGATCACAGTCTTCCCCATTCAGATGAGTCATGAGGTAATTATCTTCAAAGTATAGAAATCTTTTCTAATTTTACATTGATTTATATAAGTGATATAATGCAATGCAATGTGGTGACCTCTTTTTTTTTTACTGATATGTCAGTGGTTGCTATGCTCCACACAGTCACATCTTACTACTGATGCCTCCAAAAGAGTTTTCAAAATATGTTGCTGCCTCCTCCCATAGAGTTGGAATTTGAACCTACCATATTTTTCCATCTATAAGACACCACAGGTATAAGACTCCCCCACTTTCTCAACCCTGTGGTTCTCTCCTCTTCTTATTTCCCCTGTATAAGATGATCCTTCATTTTTAGTCTAACAATTTTAGACAAAAAGAACTGGTTACTTACCTGTAAACATGGTTCTTCAAGTGGTCCTCCATGAAGCCACACAGATGGGAGCTTGAACGCACCTGTGCGAGGTCTCAGAACTTTTTAAAAGCTGACAAGCAAAGACCATTAGCTCCTCCCCATGTATTGGCGTGCACCAGTCCCACCCTCTCAGTTCACCTTAGTTGCCATTGTTATAGAAGCAAACAAAAGCAAGACATCTAGAGGGGAGGAGGGCAGGACTGTGTGACTTCACAGAAGACCACTCGAAGAACCATGTTTACAAGTAAGTAACCAGTTCTTCTTCTTCATGGCCTCTTTGAAGCCACACGGATGGGTGAATAATAAGCTCACTTACTGGAGGTAGGAAGTCACACCAATACATAGGACAAAACTGCTCTCTAGAAGGCTGAAGAAGACTTGGCTCGAGCATCCATCCTGTAGTGCTTCAAGAAGATAGATGGTTGGGACCATGTTACCAAGTTGCAGATGTCAGCCAGAGGTATACCTTTTAAAAAGGCAGCCGAGGATGTGAGGGCCCTAGTAGAGTGGGCCTGGACAGAGTGAGGCAGAAGCTGTTTGGCCAGCTGATAAGATAGTTCAACAGTTGAAGCCACTCAGAAAAGCACTGTGAAGAAACAGGAGATCCTCTAAGTTTGGGATCATAACAAATGAACAACCTTGGAGTAGAATGTATGGGAGCAGTCCTTGAGACATAAAAGGCAAGGGCTTGACAGACATCTAAGGCAGTGGTTCTCAAACATTTTTTTGCTGTGGCACCCTTGTTGGGCTAAAAATATTTCACAGCACAGCTATCCTTAAAGCGGCAAAGTAGAGGAGGAGGAGAAGGATTTGTGGCAATAAAGGATTTGTGGTGGGGGGTAGGGAATGCAACTCCAGGGCATAGTCCTTAGAGATTAGAGTGAGAACCCACCTGTCCATGGTGATAGAGCACCACACAAGTAGGTAAGGAGCCAGACGAGAAGCAACGAAGGGGGGGGGGATCAGTAATTGTTTCTGGAAGTCTGTCCAGGGTCTTGGATAATTCAGTATGCTGCTGTCCAGGTCTCTTGCCCTTTGAAGAGTAGAATGAACTAGAAGATGTTGGGGGTAGTGGATGATCCTTGGGATGTTGTTTTTTGTAAGTATACTGGCTATTCCTTTGGGGACAAAAGGACCTCTGTTGACATTGAGGATAGAGGCTGAGGTGTTTCACAGCCAACAGTTTCTTTTGTAGGTCATCCATTATTTCATCAATTTTGCACTGGAACAACCCTTCACCTTCAAAAGGGATATGCTTAATTTGACCTTTAGTGTCCTCAGCCAAACCAGTAGATCATAGCCAAGCATGGCAACAAAGGCTAACCACTGCCCCCAGTAACTTGGTTCCACAATCCGAGGTAGGGTGTGCTGAGCGCATTTGATGAGCAGCAACAGCCATAGCCGTGTTGTAGAATACTGGGGCTTCAGAGTGGACCTCATCAGGGAGGTGTTCAAATATAGAATGGATACTATTAAGGACACATTGATATGCGCCCATTGCACCCTGAAAGTTGGCAACTTTGAAAGCGAGTGACGCAGAGGAGTACGCCTATTTCTGGAATGCACCAGAGAGGCTTCAAAAATCACAGAGGTGGGTTGAGGATGTTTGAATTATTCAGGATAGGAATACCCTCATCAAAGACTCTGAAATAGTTCTCAATATGGTGAGACATAGAAGTTGCCAAAAGGTTCTGGAGGAACTCTTTAGCCATTGATAACAGAGAAGGCAGCACCAACAAGTGGACAGGAGTTGTGGCGTCGGAGGATATCTGATCATATAGATCAGTGATGGTGAACCTATGGCACGGGTGCCAAAGGTGGCACTTGGAGCCCTTTCTGTGGGCCCCCGACATCGCCCCTTCATAGCCACCTGTATATAGGTTAAATTACTATATTGGCACTTTGCAAAAAAAAAAAATTAGTGGGTTTTGAAATGCAGTTTGGGCACTCGGTCTCGACAAAGGTTTGCCATTACTGATATAGATGATTGGAGTGCTTAGGAAAAGGATGATGGACAATGCATCCACCATCCTGCAGATAAAAATTGAGAAATCCCTCATTGAATCTGAGGAGGAAGGTGGACTTTTCCCCTCAACATCAGAGTCCAGCGTGGAGATGGCACGGGACTGAGTATCATCATTCAAATCAGACTCCGAAGGTAAAGATATATCAACATCAGGAGAAGTGTCCGTGGAAGGCTGAAGAACAGGGGAACAGTTGGAGGAATGATAAGACAGGATGTTGGCTGTGGGATGAACCATTGATGTCCATTGAAACCAAAAAACATGACATTGCCAGTCATTCCTGGTCCCAATGTTTCTCCGGACCCCGATGCCAGCAGCACAAAGTTTGGCTGCAAAGTCAAAATCATTGTGGAGACTGGTCCCCAAGGGACTGTGGATGTCGATGCCGAGGGAATGGAAATGACCTGTAAGTTTGGTATTGAAGATGTGATTGGTACCAATGAAAAAGTTAGAGGGGTCAGCATCGAAGAAACAGCCACTGGGATGGAAGATGTAGCGGTGACTGGATGGAACAAACAATTGATCCCAACTGGAATGCTCCTTCGTGTGCCTGTTTCAAAGCAGGCTGAGAGTCATTGCTGTGCCTGTGATGTTTGTACCAGGTTCGGGCAGAAGGCTCTGGAACTGAAGGCCCAGGGTGCAAGGATTAAAGTTGGTCCAAACACATGGAGGCCATGAAGAAGAATATAGTCTTATACATGGAAAAATACAGTATGTCTCTTCGATCTTACCCCTCCACTATATCCACTCTATCAAATCAGGAATTTGAACACAGGGCTCCTGTGTTTGAACACCACCGTAGCTCTGATCTATCAGAACCCTCAATTCTTACAAGAAACTACCAATTTTATGGAAATGCACCAGTCCTCTTTTGTCTTCACTATATGTTAGTCATAGGTGTCTATGAGGAAGCCAGTGTTGGGATTTTATTTGCTAACTCATATTTTATCTATGGTTTGTATGATTGGGATGAGATAATAGTATATCTGTCCAGCAGTAATCAGTTGTTGAGGGCTGTTAAGGGCTCTTTCCTGGATCAGTGGCTGCTTCTTGTTCGCTGTTGATCTCCTCAATGGGTACAGTTTTCACAAATGGCAGTTCTTCTCCCCCAGGACCCTCCAACAAAGGTGACAATGAATCTTTGCACAAACTTTTATTAAAACAATTCCCAATAGAGAAAACAGAATGTCCAACAAATGATAATAGTTCATTCAACTCTTAAAAAATAAATGGGTTATTCCACAACAGCGCGTTGACATTCATTTCTTCTGGGGAGAAGGGAAGACCTCAAACCTCTCTTGGTCAGTGGGTTTCTTCAGGCTGGCCCCACGTCCCCAACACAGGGTTCCACAACATGGGTGACGTGCCCATTCCACCACTGGCTTCACTTCCTCCCTGACCAGGGTCATCTTCAATGGCCCCTTGTTTTCTCTGAACACAGATATCCTCCACTCCTCTCCATCTAGGTCAGACTCTAATCCTCTCAGACTTCCCTCCTTGTCCTCCTCCATTTCCCACTAAATCTCCTCCCTCCAATCTGCATCAGCCCACACTCACCCTCCTCCTGCCAAGAGGAAACTGTCCACCACTGTTCCCCCCTTAACAGCACATTTTAGGGTAACAAAGTGTGGAAGAATCGGCCTGATCCCATGAGGCACAATCCTTTTTCATGTTGTCTTATACAGGCCTGTGGTAGAATGATTAGAAAGCTTACAATAAATTGCTGGTGTACTGCCCAGAGACATTTTAAAGGATAAGGATAAATTAGAGCCCATACACGAGAGTTCGTTAGGAACAGAAGGTCACAACACAAATGGGACTCCTTACTATCTATACCTGCACACATACAAAAGAGTTCAGAGATAAAAAATAAAATGAAGAGGAGCTTTATAAAACTACTGCACAATATATTTAATTTAATACTTGAAGCATTCTGTAGAGTAGTGGTTCTCAAACTTTTTTCGCTGCAGCACCCTTGTCGGGCTAAAAACAATTCACAGTATAGCCCTTAAAACAGTTTGAATACATAGGAAAAGAAGAAAAAACAGTGCAAATTTAATGCTCAGTTGACTTTAATGTGATGAATGAAACTGGATGAATTTTTCCTTATTTAGTTAATTTTACCCTCAAAGCAAACTTTTATGTTTATGGGAAGTATATTTAATTTTTCCCTCAAATCACTTGAACCAGAAAGTTTGCTCCTATATCATTTTTTTATGTAAGCAATAGCATATGTTGAGAATGCAGACTCGCAGAGATAAGTTGAAGTAAAACGCACAAGTGTTTTCACTGCAGCCTTGTTTTCTGAATACACCTGCATCCAGAACTCATCTTGGCTTTCTTCATAGTATTTCTCTTTTAAACTGCTGTCTTTGCTGATCTCAAGCAGATTTTGAAAAAATTCATTTGTCATTCCAGTAGCTTTATGTTTCGGGTCACAGGAAAACAGGTTCATCATCCAGCTATAGATGTCATCAGAGTCAATGTCAGGAAAATAATCAACTATGCATCTTCCCAAACCTTGCAAGTGGGCAATAACAATTTTGAATTAGTTGGTTTGAAGGTTGATCTTATTTGTTTTAACAAATTCTTGCCTAGATACTCACAAAGCTATAGACCCAAAATCTGCCTCTCATTAAGAAAATGTGCTCTTTCCTCTTAAAAGAAAAGAACACAAATTTATCATCAGATCCACTGGAATCATTTTGTGTAAGATGATAACAGCCTGGTACCACTTGAAAGAAATGGCACGCAATCACAAAATGACCGACGAGTGGCAGACGTAGCATAGACAAGGAGATAATGGTGTTGCCATGTTATAAAAACAGATTCTACTGATAAATTGCTAAATGTTATTGAAAATTAAATATTGCCACGGCACCCAGTTTGAGAACCACTGCTGTAGAGTACACGAAACTTGTGGAAAGATCCCTGGAGCAGCCAAGAAGAAGAAAACCAAGATCCCAGAGAAACGCAGTTCCAGCATGCTTTCCAAACTTTTGGCAGGAAAGTTTTCCCTATTAAAACTGAGTCTCCCCGCTTTCTTAGAAGTTCAATGTCTCAAGGCTGGATCAATGAAGGAATGACTTTCTTCACCTTGTGTTCATTGTGCATACCTCACTATTCCAGCTACACCTTTCTTCAGGATAAGGCATCTCATAATGTCTCCACAGTCCAGCCACTAGGAATAAAGGAAAATGCTTTTCAAGGGTGTCGATTCTGACACACTTCTTGCATTGATTGGAAATAAAAGAAATTGTCTGATATGGTTCAGTCCAATCTTAATTTGAGATTTCCATCTAAGCCATTTCTCTGATGGGCAGCATAGTGTGTGGCTCATGGCGTTCCATTTGACTTGATCATTTGAAATGGTATATTGCCAGAGCCCAAACCAGGGACCTCCTAGTATACAAACTGTGTCCTTTATCTCCAGATTCCCTGGAGAAAACTAGATCATCATCCAGAGCCAGAACTAGCCAGCACCCTACAGAGGATGATTGCAGGGAAGCAAAACAGAAGAGTGCATGGCATCTTTCTTGCTGAGTTCACACTTTCAGGAATCTGCCTTTAGCTAGTTAATGACAGTGACCCTTGTATAACAAATGGTTTGTATAACATAAAATCTGTACAACATAAAAAAATTCTGGAGATAGGGGAAATTTGCTTAACAGAATTGCCTATGGGGCAAATCCATACAATATCAAAATGGTTGCAATTAGGGATGACTCTGTTTTCAATGCATTCCTAGGGGAAATTTGTATAAAGGAAAATTTGTTTAACATAATTTCATTTGGAACGAAATAATTCATTTCTATAAGGTACCACTGTATTTAATTTCTTACAGTATACCACTTGTTGCCTTCTCATTCAGTAAGCGAAGAAAGTTAGTAACAACAACATTGTGCACGTATTGGTGGGATACTAGTGTTAGACAAAAAAAGGAACAAATAGTATCTCACACCCGCTGACTGTATCAACATCATCCCACTACCATCAACTATATGGGTATTTGTACACGACCCCTAAACTCCGCCGCAAATGGCTCCCAGCTCCGGAGCTTAAAATTGTTTCCCCACCAGCTCTGGAGTTTACCGAAAATTAAGTGCGACCACGCCCACCTAAGCGCATCCCAGCACACTTTTCAGGTACCAGCTCTCGGAGGGTGAAAAATCCCAGATCCGGATGTAACCTAGAGTGCCGGGCTCTCCTCGCTTCTGTTTGTTGTTGTTTTTGCCTCCCGCCCCTTTAAGAGAAGGAATCAGGACGACGACGGGGCTCGGGGCAGCTTGGAGCGGGCAGACGGAGGTGAGCCTGCATTCTTTTGTCCCTTTTTTTCTCCCTCCCCTCACGCAGACAAGAGCAAGGAAGTGCGGAGGGGTGGGGACGCAGGAAGAGCAGCGAACCCCCAAGATCCCTGGTCTGAATTTAAGTGGCCAGCGGATCTTAGGGGTCATGTGAAAAGGCCCTATGTTTCTTCCTAGTGTAAAACAATTACTACAGTCAAGTGCTCCAGTGGGGGAATTTCCTGGCAGCACTCGTATTGTTTTTGCTTAATGAAGACCATTATTGAGGTTAGTCACCTGCTCCTTGACCAGCTGGAGACTTGGGTGCCCTTGAGAACACCCTGTGGTATAGCATTTGCATAGCTCTTAAATTAAAAGCACTTCCACTCATCATCTGTCGAGTCCTTCACATTACATTTGGCATCAACAGAATTAGTTTCTAATGCATGGCTAATTGTGTTTACTGTACTCAACCTTTAAATGATGTTGAAACCATCTCAAGCCTCAAATGCAAAGGTTAGTGGTCGCTTATTAAGGAAGTAACAGTTAACCTTGCATTCTCTCATTATACTGATTATGTGATAAATGTGGTTTTCTGTGATAAGTTTAAAGAGTTCTAGTCGTATTGTTTTTGTAGATTGCGTCCATCTTTGGCCTTGGCTTAATGATGCCTCTAGGTATTCCAAAATGAACTGCCTTGTGTGAGGGTTGTTGTTGCATCTTGTATCTGTCATTGTCATCCAATAAAGCACTACAGCAGCTTGACTCAAAAACAGGTTTATTTTCATTATTCTTTTGATTCAAAAACGGATTCATAGAAACAGAATGAACTGTAACATTTTGTCTAAACGTTGCAAACAATTGGGTACGTTGGGGCGAATGGCACGGGGTTTTAAACACGATGAAAAATGAAAAGAAATGGAAAATGAAATGATTTTTTTTAAAAAAACATTTCAAACAAAATGGAAAAAAAGAAAACGAAAAACAAAGCAAACACCATTTTGGCATTTCATGCCCATCTCTAGTTGAAATCCTTCCTAACGCTGCCCCCATTCTTTCCAGAAATAAATTGAATCCTTACTGGGAGTATGTCTGTGAAGATTCTCAGTCATCCAGGTGAGTTTATCTGGAAGTTGAGTCATGGCTACTGGACTTCTTTTTTGAGAGATAGAAACGTTTTGCTGTTCATCCAAACAGCTTCATCGGTCTGAATGCAGCTGGTGCAAATCCTGACTCTTATAGGCAGCTTTGACCTCTAGTCACCCTGGCCTTAATTAGGCTCATCAGATGAACAATGGCCTAAATCAGACCGATGAAGCTGTTTGGATGAACAGCGAAACGTTTCTATCTCTCAAAAAAGAAGTCCAGTAGCCATGACTCAACTTCCAGACTTACTGGGAGTATATCCCTTTCTTTTCAAAGTCTATGTCAGATATGTCTTCTAAGGAATTCTGAAAGACAACTTTGACTTGATTGCAAAGCAACTTATTTCCTTCCTTCCTTCCTTCCTTTTTTATTTTGCCTTCACGAATAGGGCATTTTTCTATCTAAGTACAAAAGAAGTTGTTTATGTAGGCAGCAGGATTTCAGGTTACATCTGTCTTCTAGTTTTTCCTCTGTTTTGGCAGGGAATGGGGTTGTTTCTCATCTTATTGTTCAAAACCACATCTCTGTATCATGTTTCAGAATCAGATAATGGCATAAGTTAAGATAAATCTTTATTAATCCCTCATTGGAGAAATTTACTTGTTACACAGCTCCCAATATAAAAAACAAGCAAGAAGGGTAGGTGCACCAAAAGTGTAAAGTAAGAAGGGAAAAATAGATAATAGATATTAGATTTTTTTTTAAAAAAAACCCATATACAGTATACACTATAAAATTTAGATATAAAAATTAAAATGTGAAAAAAGAAGAAACTACAATATACCCCCATGTGAATAGTAGGTTAGACTATAGAACAGTGTTGGCGAACCAATGGCATGGGTGCCAAAAGTGGCACGGAGCCCTTTCTGTGGGCACCCAACATCGCCCCTTCAGAGCCACCTGTATTCAGGTTAAGTGGCTGTATTGGCACTTATTGGCACAAATTAGTGGGTTTTTAATCACAGTTTGGGCACTCGATCTCTAAAAGGTTCGCCATCACTGCTATAGAGTCTAACAGCAGTGGGAACAAAAGACCTGAGGCAGCGCTTCTTCCCACACCGGGATGTCTGAGTCTTCCAATGAAGGAGCTACGCAAAGCCTCCACTGTCTGGTGCAGTGGGTGAGAGGTATTGTTCATAATGGATGTCAGCTTGGCCAACATCCTCCCTCTTACCCATCTTCTCCGCAAAATCCAGAGGGCAGCCCAAGAGAGAGCTAGCCCTCCTGACAAGCTTGTTCAGTCTGTTCCTGTCCCGCTCGGTACTACCTGAGCCCCAGCAGACTACAGCGTAGTAGAGAGCTGAGGCTACCACAGAGTCATTAAAACCCTTTAACATAGGCCTGCACACTCTGAAGGACTTCACTCTCCTCAGGAGGTGGAGGTGGCTTTGACCCTTCTTTTACAGGGCATCAGTATTATGAGTCCAGTCCAGTTTATGATTTAGGTGAACACCCTGGTACTTAATGCTGTCCACTATTTCAGTGTCTAAGCGCCGGATGTTCACCAGTGTAAGAGATAGTGTCTTTCTCTGGAAGTCAATCGCCATCTCCTTTGTCTTACTGCTGTTTAAGCACAAAGGTTGTTCTCACACCAGTTGACAAAGTCCACAAGGGTTGACCTATACTCTAGCTCCTTCCCTTCCAACACACATCCAACAATGGCTGAGTCATCAGAGAATTTCTGGAGATGACAACTGCTAGTACTGTAAATGTAATCCAAGTTGTAAAGAGCAAAAAGGAATGGTGAGAGCACCGTACCCTGAGGGACACCCGCACTGCAGACCGCCACCTCAGACATGCAGTTCCTTAGCCTCATGTAGTATGGCCTATGGTAAGAAAATCTGTTATCCATGCGGCAAGTTGTCCATCCACAAATGCTCTTTCCAGCTTCCTTCGTGATAATGCTGGCTGGACAGTGTTAAATGTGCTGGAGTAGTAAAAAAAAAAAAAACAACCCACGATCCTCACAGTGGTTCTGGCAACTTCCCAGTGCCTGATGTAGTAGGTAGGTGACAGTGTCATCTGCCCCGATGTTTAGCCTACAGGCAAAGTGCAGCAGGTCCAGGGCTGTGCCCAACACAGAATGAAGGTGCCTGAGGATAAGCCTCTCCATGATCTTCATCACGTGGGAGGTCAAGGCTACAGGCCTGTAGTGATTTGGCTCCCTTGCATGTTTAATCTTGGGAACTGAAACCACACAGGAGGTCTTCCACAGGACAGGGACCATCTCCAGTCTGAGGCTAAGATTGAGAATGTATGTGACCACCCCACAGAGCTGTTCCACACAGTTCCTTTGTAATCTGTGACTGATCCCATCCGGTCCTACAGCCTTCCTTACCTTCAGGCATCTCAATTCTCCCCTCACCTGGCTCAGTGTTAAGAAGAGGGGTGAAGAGGAGGAGGAGGAGGAAAGGGGGGCTGACTCTCGAATGGTATGAAAACAGGGGGTGGGGGCAATGAAGAAGATTGGGTGGTGGTGGTTGAAACTACTGGACTAGAGATGTGTGGGAAAGGGGCTGGGGGGCTTGCACTGGGCATGGGAGTGGAGTCAGACCTGTTAAAAAACAGGTTGATGATAATTGCCCAATCCCAATTATCATCAACCAACCCCCTGCTTACTACCTGTTCATGGCCTGAGAGTGTCTTCAGGCCCCTCCAAACATCCCGCACATTATTGTTCTCTAATCACAACTCCAGCTTCTTCTTATAGCCACCCTTGGCCTGTCTTATCTTGTTCTTGAGTTCATGCCGAACTCTTTTCCCCTCCTCTATATCCCCTGAAATAAAAGCCCCCCTCTTCTAATTAAGCGGCACAGTGTTCTCCACACAGAAGTTGATGTAATCCGTGATGCAGTGGGTCAGGCCATTGATGTCATCTCCATGAGAGCTGCAGAGTGTCCCCCAATCTGTGGCTTGGATGCAATCTCTGTCTTTCACTAGCCTCATCAGTCCACAGCCTCACAATCTTCTCACGTTGAGAATATATTCAGGGAGCAGATGTATTAAGTTGTGATCAGAACAGCCAAGTGGAAGGAGGGAATTGGAGATGCATGCATCTTTAACAGTAGCATACAATAGATCAACCATCCTGCTATTCCTTGTATGACATTTCACGTACTGGGTGAATGTCGGGAGAGTGGAAGAAAGTGAGCCATGATTGAAATCCCCACTAATGAAGAGGAGAGCCTGTGGGTGTTGCTTCTGCAGACGAGTCTCCGCACTGTGCAGCAGCTCACACACAGCAGCTGCATCAGCCAAGGGGGGAATGTACACATTAAGGACAATAATGTGTGAAAACTCCCTAGGAATATAATAAGGCTGAATGGCGATGGAAATAAATTCAATATCTTTAGTGCAAAGCTGTTCCTTAACAGAGACATGCATCAAATTCCACCATCTCTCATTAATAAACACAGCCGGTCTTCCGCCCTTCCTCTTACCACTCTCCTTCAAAACCATGTCCACCCGAGCAAGTTTGAAACCTCCAGAGCAACCACAGAGTCCGGTATCAGGTCACTCAGCCACGTCTCCGTGAAGCACATGAGGCTACATTCCTTGTATTCCCGTTGCAGCCCAGTCAGTGCCGAAAGCTCATCCATCTTGTTGTAAAGGGAATGAACATTCCCCATAATACAGTAACAGAGGGCAGGACCAGTCTGTACCTCCGCTTCCTCTCCTGGAGCCTTCATCCTGCTCTGCAGCCCTCCTTCTTTTCTGATACATTTGTCCCATTGTGTTACATTGGCACTGACAGGTGCCTGAGGGGAGGGGATTTGACTGAGACATACAAAATAATGCAAGGCATGAATAAAGTGGATAGGGGGACACTCTTCTCCCTCTCACAAAATGCCACAACTAAGGGACATCCACTCAAACTGAGTGTTGAGAGAGTGAGAACAGACAAAATAAAATACTTTTTTTTCAGCCAGCGCGTTGTTAGTCTGTGGAACTCCCTGCCACAGGATGTGGTGATGGCATCTGGCCTGGATGCCTTCAAAGGGAGATTGGACAGATTCCTGGAGGAAAAGTCCATCACAGGTTACAAACCATGATGGAGATGTGTAATCTCCAGGGTACTTCAAGGGCCAGATACAGAGGAGTGGTATCAGGAGACAGATATCTAGTCTCGTGTGCTCCCAGACGCATCTGGTGGGGCCACTGTGAGATACATGAAGCTGGACTAGATGGGCCTTTGGCCTGATCCAGCATGGCTCTTCTTATGTTCTTATGTTCTTATGGCTGATAACATATTGCAATAGAATATTGGGGGCATTTTCCTCACCCCTTTCTGACTTTCTTTAAAAAACTGTACATAGAAAGTAGCTGAAACTTGGAGCCAATGTTTATTTTATAGCACTTGAGTTGACAATCTTGTGAAATGCATATCCTGTAAAGTATTGCTTTGTGGGAGTGCAGCAACGATCTCGTGCGGCAGAGCATTCTGTAAGGTAATTCTAAAAATGGGGGCAACATAAACAAAAAGGATAACTTTTAAGCTGGGCTTCAGATTGTCACCACATTTGGCACTGTTGTAACAGAGCGTATGCTTTTGCTCAGTGCCAAGTTTAGGGGTGTTTGGAACAAAAGGGTTTTAAGGTATGATTTTTTTAAAAAAAAATTAAAACCATTTTCTTCTCCATGCAGAAACTGGTGACCCTAAACTACTCTAGATAATTGCCTCGACAAATGCTTTGTGTCTGGGTGAGAAGTGAGAAGGAGTCAGGTTCTGGGATTTCCCCCTGCTTAGTGTCTTTTCGTGAATGATAGTAAGCACAAGGGAGCATCCTGAAGGCCATCCTGACTGCTGATATTGGTGCCATCAGCATCCAGGCTAACCTTTACTATGTAAAATTGACCTGCTGGTAACACGTGGATGCTATTATGCAGAAATATTGGGCCTTATCCTGGGATTCTGAAGCAAGGATATACAAACACAATATCCCCTGATCCAAAGCCCATTGCTTTAGTATGTACTATGAAGAAGCTGACATTGTTAAAGAACTTCTAAAACTTGTTTCATTGGTCATCTAACAGCATTGAGCCAAGGGATGCTTCAAATGAGACTGCAGCCAAGAAATCAAAAGGAAAAGTGGTTAGGAAGGCATCAGAAAACACTGCTAAAAAGTAAAAGTGTGAAGCTCTTTCATGCTCAGCTGCTCCTTAATTTCCCCATGCAGAAATGCAGCCCTGATGTCTAAGTGCTTGACGTGCATCTGTTTGGAGGCTGCCATGCTCAGAAGCATTCTTATAGTGGTGACCTTGGCAGCAGGAACAAAGGTTTCTTTGATATCTTCTCTCTTCTTCTGCAGAAATGCCTGTGCAACTCGCCATTTCTCTGTCAGCTGTTTTTCGCCGTCAAACCACTTCCACCCAATGGCTTTCGCACTTGGTGGCAGCATAATCCAGGGTTCTCACCTTATACTTGTGTCGTGCTTCCATCCCTTCTCACACAGCATCTCCCCAATCTGGCACTTTCAGTTACCAGCATCTGTTCAGCTTCCTCTCAGGTTTCCGGTTCATTTATCAACAACAGCCTTGGGAGGTAGGTCAAGCAAGGAGCTGTTACACCAGGCATGCCCAAACTTTGGTCCTCCAGGTGTTTTGGACCACAACTCCCAGAATTCCAAGCCTGTATTTCCAATGGCAAAGGACTGTGGGAGTTGCGGCCGAAAACATCTGGAGGGCCGAAGTTTGGGCATGCCTGTGCTACACCTTTCTTGGGTTGGGATGACCATATGGTGGCTGGCTCTGGTTCATCCGATGGCAAAGGCCCTTCTTCCAGTTCAGCAGCCTCAACATCTCCATTTCTTTCTTCTTCTGTTGGCGTCTTCATCTTATCCTGCGTGCCCTGATCTTCCACCTGCTCTCCCTTTGGCTCAGGCTGCAAAGGCATTGAGAGGACTGCTCCTAGGAGAGGCTCAGCCTGGTGGTCTTGCGCTTTGGAGTCCTTCTCTTGTCAGCTACTTGTTGTCCATTGAACTGAACCACACGCCTTACGTTAACATGCCCTGCTTTTAAGTTTATCATTTTATATAGCCTTTGCTGCCGGGGCATCGACAAGTAAAACTGTCTCTTCAATTCTAGGGTATTTTGGTAAGTAGGCGTATGCCAGGCTTACGAAGACTCCTATGCCTTCTGTATACGGTCCTCTGCCCTGTCGTAACTCAAATTGTGCCTTTGCGGTGCTTTGCGGTTATTAATCTGCTCTGCAAATATGTTGCTCTCATGATCGCATCACCCCAAAAGTCACTGGACAACTCCACACCTTGTCCTCTCCAAAAGAGTTCTTTCTTCCACCTATCCCATTCTGTTCAAGCATGTATGCAACAGACATCCTGTGCAAAAGGCCTGGTTCCTCCAAGAAAGCTTGTGTTTGGTACTAGAGGTACTTGCCACTGTTCTCTGAAATGCCCTGGGTTTCCTCTCAAACTTGGTGCTCACCGTGGTCACTTATTTTATCACGAAGTTTCACTCTTCTCCTTCAGCAGGGTGGTCCCTTGTTTAGTCATCAACAAATATTAAAATGTATCTGTGCGCCATGTATTGGATCCAGCAGTTTCGTGCTCCTTTTCTCAGTACTCATAGTTTCTCTTCAGATTTTCCCCAGAGACATGAACAATTGCAGTGAGACAGCAAAACCGGTGTTTTGCTGTTGAGTTGTGGTCCTGCTTTATCCTTACCTAGATGATAGGTGTGCAGTCATAGTGTGAGGGCAAAAAAACATGCCCACAAAGATGTGTGCATAGGGGAGGAGGGGGGATAAATAAGGTCCTGACACATCCACGAATGACATAATGAGCCTGTACAGAAGAGTTATTATGATGAGAATGACTTTCTAATAGAAATATAGAAATGTTACTTCATGTAAGCCACAGAGAGTTCATGAGAGAATTTTAGGATAAAAGAGTGGCTGCGGATAACGGAAGTGCCTGCTCACATTCCAGAAGTACTGTATAGATTTCCATTCAGGTTTCATCAGATGGCACCTTGTCTAACAAAACAAATGGCTGTTAATTAGGAACATGGACAACTCAGGAAAGAATCTCATCAGATGAGTCACTAACTCTGAGGAAAATAGATGAAAACGTTTTCTGTGTCCGTACTGCTTATGTCATCGGAAACCCCTCAGAGACTTTGTCATTTGGCCCACGGGTGAAAATGAGTAGGTTGCAATGCTAATGAAAGTTCATGGGAAATATTCTAGAGCAGCTATTCTCAGCAGGGGCCCTGTGGCCCACATTTGAAGGAGACCAGAGACTGGAAACAATTCTCCACACACCAATTTATGAGGTTTGTTACGCAACTTGCATAATCCAAATTCAGCTCATATTTCTTCCATATTGTATTTACAGGTATAGCATAAAATAAGGTTGGGCATGGCATTCTTGAGAACAGTTTCCTGTCCCATTTGCCCCCCCATCTGCTGCCTCCTTCTGTGGCCCCCTCTCATCATTAGGGATTTCCCCTCCCCTTGCCTTCAAAAGGACATTCCTGAATCGGCAGTTGATGTTAGGAGACAGCAGAAGGTTCAGAGAGGGACTCTGTCCTTCAGTAGATTTGTGTTGTGTCCACTCACAAGAATTGCCCCTCTAATTCATTGCATTTTCCACTTCCTGTATGATCGCACATTGATATCACATGAACTATATGGCACACTTAAGAGTTCAGAATTTTTTTTCTGAGTCTCGCAGTACATAAGAAAATAAGATCCACTGCTATTTGATCTTACCCCTGTCATGAGACATGCTCCTTAGACTTTCTCTGAATTTTTCTTTCACCCAGCAACTCTGTGTGTGTGTGTGTGTGTGTGTGTGTGTACATAGATGTCTGTCTGTCTGTCTGTCTGTCTGTCTGTCTGTCTGTCTGTCTGTCTGTCTGTCTATCTATCTATCTATCTATCTATCTATCTATCTATCTATCTATCTATCTA
>JAHTLZ010000237.1:8049982-8088271 GCA_023846285.1 Phrynocephalus versicolor | reverse complement strand
AAAAAGGAAGAATTCATTCATTCATTCATTTGTTTAATTATTATACCACCCATCTGGCAGTGAGCTCCCCCCCCCCGTGTGAAAACTGAAAAAAAGCAAACAGGAGGAGAGCCAGGTGGGGCACTGGCAGGAGGCACAAGAATGTCTGGGTACAGCAGCTCACAGAGAATCACAAAACAAAATTCATGTGCAAGGAGTTCTGGAACAAAACAAAGCAAAATATCGTAGCCTCCCCCCGCAGATGGGATTTAAGCTGTTATAGACCAAATGGGAAGCAAGAAATCCAGCATGGAACAAATAATCGACAAACAAAACCGAGATCAATGAGGGAGGGTCCGGGAGTGACATTTCAGAGAAATACAGGCATTGGGACCAAGAATTGTTTGTGCATCTGTATTTCTTCACCTGTGAGGCAAACAGCCGAGCAGGGTGGGAGTGGGGCAGATTTAGGCCAGGAAAAACAGTTGTGTGGGAAGACAGTTAAAGCAGGGGACTCGGTACAAAAACCTGAAACCTAGTGAATGTCTAAGAAACCTGTTCAACTACTGAGTTCCAGAATGCAAGGCCCTTCTTTTTTTTTTTTAATATCCCACAAGGACTCTCATTTCACAGAAGGCAATGTCTTCTGTTCTCCAAGCAACTAATTCCCGTCCCACCGAGATCCAAATTCAGAGCCTGGAAACCATGCATTAAAATTTAATTATGTTATCCTTAAATATTCAAAGCCACACTAGGACCAAACAAAATCAGTTTAATTTTTGAATAAAAGTCTTACTGAGTTTTCCTGGAAACGTTATGAGGCTTATGTGAAACAGTCAACCATTGAAGTGTTAATTTTATGGTAGAAGATTACACTTCAGAAATTCCCTCTAAGATTAATATCAGCTTCTGAAAGTCTTGGTGCATTTGCATCAAGCACGTGGGTATGTGGTATAGTACCCAGAACAAATAAATAAAATGGATGTGTACAAGAGTGTTTGTTTAAAAAAAAACAGATGGAAAATCAAACAGAATCAAGTTGAATCCTAAATTGCCTTTATCTTGCAGAAGTGTCCAATTTCTGGGAATAGAAGTTGGGAATAGAAATTTATAGAAACCCACACACACTGACCAGTAACTAGTGCTTGATTCACACCACCCATTAACACACAAATAGGAGTCATCAGGACTCTAAACCATGGAGCAGACATCACCCCTGACTCCATATAAGCTAAATGGAAGGGATATAGGCATATGGATATCTAAAGTGGGCCTTCAACAACTCAGTGTCCCATCCCAGAAATAATGGATCAGTCTGAGACCCAGAGCCAATGGAAGAAACTGCACATTCCTTACCAGGCTGGAGTATCTGAAAAGCTTAAAAGCATTTTTGACAAACACCACAGCTTCACTTCAGACTATAGATAAGCACAAAACGAATTTTTGATTCGTTATTCAGTATTAATTTTGTTATAGAACAAAATGAATAACGAAGAGACCCATCAAAGAAAAATGAAATGAAATGAAAGGAAAATGTCTGTTTCGTTTGTTTCGTTTTTCGTTTTCCCATAGGTGAACTATAAATTGAAGAAGCTAGTTGGATGAGTAGCAAAACATTTTGATTCCACAAGAAAAGAAATCCAGTTGCCATGACTCATCTCCCTGATAACCTCACCTGGATGACTGAGAAGCTTCACAGACAGAAGTGTCCAATTCTTGTTGCAGTCAAAACTGGAAATGTCTGCAATTTCTGAAAATATAAATGCTTAAAAATATTAAAGCATATTTTACTGTACTATAGTGCTCACTACAGCATTATATGTGCCTACTCAGAAGTCCTAGTGTACCTAAAGGGGCTTCCAGTTAACTGTGTCTAGTATATTTCACAGAGAAGAATATTTCGGGTGTGTGTGGAAATGTTACTTTACAGAATCCCAGTTTATATGTGGTTGTTCATAGAAAATCTATAATGTATCTACAATTGCATCAACTCAAACCTATTTACATTTGTGAGGTTTTATTCTTAGCAATTCTGAATGTTAACAAACAAGACTTGTACAAATTAAGATGGATTGATTCTCGGCAGATTTTTTTTTGGGGGGGAAGAAACAGAAAGTATGATAAAAAGCACTGTGCAGAACAAGATGAGGAATGTCGGGCAGATGGCAGGGAAATAAGGTGGGGCTGGCCATTGAGCTGGAATGAGACCGGTGCCTCAAGCATCAAGAAAGCTTGAGAGAATGGTGGGCTATTTCAAATCACCACAGTTATAATAACTGTTACAAAAACTTCTGTCCCACTGGAACTACATACAGTGGTACCCCTACTTAAGAGCAGCTTGACTTAACAGCAATTCGACTTAAGAGCAGAAAACTGTTGGCATTTTAACTGCCACCTTACAAATTTTAGATATGGTCTGCTTGATTTACATTTTTTTCATTTTTAACTTATTTTTTCAATTTTTTAGATAGGTACCACGACTTAAGAGTAGTTTGACTTAAGAGCATGCATTCGGAAAGGATTAAATTCGTAAGTCAAAGTACCACTTGTACACCAATGACTGGGAAATAGTGGAGGATGTTTTTCTATATGTGTGATAGAGAACTGAAGTTTGGGCCCCTCCATTATGGATAGGAAAGGACGAGGCAGATTCTGCGGCAGGTGGCTAAATAAGGTATGATTGTGTCTGCAGCCCCATGTGCAGACAGATGTGGGGCTTGCTTTTGCAACCATATCTCTGTGCAGGTTCTCTAGAAGGGCAGGCACTTCTGCATCACCAAAAAGAGGCAGGGAGGAAGAGAGACAGAGAGACCTTGACTTGGGACCTGTGATTTATATGTAGAGACACCAATAAGGAAGTAACCCTTCTCCTCGTGGCACAGTGGTTAAATGCCTGTACTGCAGGTAAAACTGTGCTCACGACCTGGGTTCAATCCCCGGTAGCAGGCTCAAGGTTCACTCAGCCTTCCATCCTTCCAAGGTCGGTAAAATGAGTACCCAGCTTGCTGGGGGGGGGCAATGTGTAGCCTGCACTCTGTAATTAAAATTGTAAACCGCCCAGAGACTACTTGTAGTAGTAGGGGGCGGTATATAAGCAGAACACTTTGCTTTTGCTTTGCTTTAAAGAGAAATCCCCACAGAGAGGCAGACTGTGAGGCAGCTGTGCTGCTCAAGCCAATATCCAGGAGTTGGCTGTGAATGGGCTCCTCTTAAGATGCAGGGTGGCTTGAAAGGGCACCCAGTCCTTTGTAAGGGAAGACACATCCTCCTCTCCTACTGATCATTACTCACTGGCTTGTCTGCTTCCCAAAGATTCTGACGCCGTCCTCAGTCAAAGAAAAGGTGCATTTTCAGAGGGAAAATGGGCCGGAAGTGTTTAAAGCAGCATGTTTAATTCCAGATGACTCTTTACTGCCCCAAGTCTTGCTGTTGGCATGATACAGATGGTATAACTTTTGGTCGCAAATTGCTGCAGGTGACCTAAGCCAGTTTAGGCATTATCTGGGACATATCATATTGCGCAACTCAGCGTGCAACAAATAATTTCAATGTTGACCTTGTAACTTGCCCCACTTTCCTGCCAAAAGTTATGCTGAGTGAGTTATACAGGAGTTTGGCCACTATGCATTTGTTTGACATTTATATTAATGATCCGTTTATATATTGGATAATTACATTAATGAAATTCACTTAACATCCTTCCTCTTCTAAAAGTCAAAGCGAGTAAAAATAACCCAGGGGAGTAAAAGTGAAAACAAGAGCAACAAATCACAACAGTGAATTGGAACATTGCTCCAAGGAAGGCAAAACCCTTCCATTTCTCATGGCTATCCTGAATGGTGGGTACAATTCCTCCCCAGCTTCATCAAATGGCAACCAAGTGATGGGGGAACAGTGATATACTGAAGCAAGTAGGTCCAGAACATTTGGCCACATCTATTCTGAAACCCAGTCCAGGAAGACACCCTTTGATTTGCTCCTTAGTTCCACTCTGCAGGCCATTCAGCAGAGGTGATGGGCGGCAAGGGACAGTGCCTGAGCTGCAATCCTAATGGAGAGTGGCCCAGGCAAGTAGGTCACCTCCCCACCGGACATAACTAAGGAAGAGCTTGGAAAATGTATCTGTCAGGGGCCAAGAACTCTCAATCTGCCAGTCAATCCAGCCACTGGCCATGCTGGGATATTCTGGGCTCCGATGATGCTGTTTCTGAGATCTGCAACTGCTTGTAATATTGTGTGAAATTTCTTGACATTGTTCCCAAAGCCCCAATGACTACGGGGACTATTGAACCGGGTTTCATCCACAAGTGAAATGTTTCGATTGCCAGGGCTTTCCCAATTCTTCAGCTTCAACTCAGGCATCCCTTTGAATTGCAATGTCAATGTTCCAGAGACATTTCTTTGTTCTCTTACTAACTATATCTGGTGTGTTGTGGTCAAGGTGTCTATTGATTTGGTTGCAGAAATCCCACACATGACTTTGTCATTTTCTATCATCATCATCATAGTTCACTGTACGTTGAATTCCAATTTGAACTAAAAAAAGAATTACTTACAGACAAGACTCCCCTCCTTTCCCAGCACAAACACAAAGTGAAGCCTTGAACTGGCCTTGGATAAGAATTCTGAAACTTCTAAGAGTAGCCAAGCCATTTCTCTTTTTGGGACCTTTTCCTGACAGGAGGGAAAAGATGAAAGCCCATCCATCCAGTGAACTGCAAGTTCATGTTCCATGAAACTTTTGGGTGCTAGATCTCAGACAAATAAGAGAAAGTACTTTTTCACCCAAAGGATCACTGGTCTGTGTAGCTCCCTGCCAAAAGAAGTGGTGACAGCTGCTAGCCATGACAGCTTTAAGAAAGGATTGGACAAGTTCATGGAGAACAAGGGTGTCAATGGCTATCATTATGGATGCTCAAGGACAGTCTCTCAATGCCATTTGCAGGGAATCTTAAGCAGGTGAAGACCTCTGCTTGGGAATACCCTGAAGCAAATGGTGAGCCGCTGTGTGAAACAGAATGCTGGACTGGATGGGCTGTGGCCTGTTCCAGCAGGGCTGTTCTTATGTTCCTATGTTGTGCCACCCTTGCCCTAACCTAAGGCCTCCTTAGCCTTCCTCCTCAGGAAGTAGTGGCAACCTTTGACTGGTTTCAGATGCCATTAGACTAGAAACAACACAGTGACTACCACCACTATTGTCAAACTGCAAAGTAAGGGGAACCCTTAAGACTTCACTTCCTGGCTGGTCACAAATCATTGGGAAAACCCCTGTAGGCACACAGGTTACTTGAGATTTCCCAGCCCTTTGGTTTCTGCACAAAATGATACCCTGAGGCAATTCTTGGATTTTTAAGGCAATGTAGATGCACTTAGAATCCATAGTGGTTGAAACAGGAGTTAACAATGGTTGTGCTCCGCTGAATTTCAACCCCCAACTGTGTGATTTTTCATGAATCCTGGTTTTCCCCTGAACAGTAGCTTGACACCCGGAAACTCACCAGGCAACTGCTCTCCCTTCTTGCATTTGTTTGGGTGGGTAGCTCTATTACGAAGCCAGGAGTGGGCAATTGCTGAAGAACTGAGGGCTTTTTTTTAAAAGAATGCCCTTCTCCTGGCTGCCTGAGAAGGAGAAGATAAAGGGGAGGATAGTGGTAAAAGGCTCACTCCTCCCCCCTCAATAAAGCCAGATTGTTGTTGGTTTTTGTTAACTAAAAAAATTATTTTAAATTTTGAAATTGGTTTTCAAGCTGAGAACACCATCTAGTGGCAATTTTCTTCAAAAAAATAATGAGGGTGTAGGGATGCCAGCAGCTTCTTAAAACACCACAATTGTCCAAGTGGATCACCGCTGCCATCCATTCTCACTTGTTGCAAATAGAGATGGGCACGAAACAAACAATTTTTGTTTCTGTTTTCATTTTTTCGTTTTGTTATGCAATGAAACGACAAACGAATTTTGTCTCTAAAATGAAACGAAACGAACAGAAACACCAGAAATTTTGTTGTGTGTTTTGTTTCTGTTACTGCAATATGAGTGAATTGCTTAAAATGCTAAAATAATCACAAAAAATAAAAAATAATGGTAACGAAATGGTAACGAAACGAATGAAAACAAAAATGAATGTTTTGCAAAAATTCGTGAAAAACGGAAACAAACCGAAACGGACCCTCCAAATGACAAACGAAATGCCATTTTTTTTATTTGTGCCCATCTCTAGTTGAAAAGTTCCTTTCACTCAGTTTAAAGGTGCTCCCATGTGCTTTCTATTTTGAGGCGACACCAACCAGGAAATGACTATCTATCTGAGAGGTGGCACACTGGACGTATCATAATTAGGAGGTAATAAAATTAGTATTATCAGGAGGCATTTCAAAACTTACTTTCTATGTTGGAACCTCCTATTTATTTAAGATAGTGTTTCTCTCCCTCCCCCATTGGCCATTGTTACACAAGAGCCCACCTTGTGACTTCAGAAACACTCTGCCACTGTGACATTGTAAGGTCCGCCCAAGTGTTTGACCATGATCCTCCATAGAACAGGAGGGCTTCCATTCTAGCAAGGCCCTAAATGGCTAGGAACCTGCTTCCATGAAGCAGCAAGGATAGAGCAACAAAAACAAGGAGAGTCACAGAGGAAAGACTAATTGAAATGGACAACATTAAAAAAATAGATGGTTTGGAGCTCATTTGGAGTCATTATTGGAATATGGTTGGTTTTTAACCTGCAGGTGATATAATTAGACCAGTGGTGGTGTTAATAAAGAAATAAACTATGTAAGAGAGTGGCATCACCTATTTGCCTGCACAGAGCTCCTTGCACCTCTCTAGAGCAGTGGTTCTCTACATGTGGGTCCCAAGATGTTCCTGGACTGCAACTCCTAGAAGTCTTCATCACTAGCTGAGCTGGCCAGGATTTCTGGGAGTTGCAGTCCAGGAACATCTGGAGACCCACAGGCTGAGAACCACTGCTCTAGCGAGATTTCTTTAAAAAACTAATTGGTTTTAAAATACACCAAGAGCAGATTCGAAGGACAGCATATTGAGCTCAACTGATTTATCTGAAAGGGGGATGCAGTCCTAACAGCAAGGAAGGAGAAGGTAGCCACCAGTCAATTCAGCTTTTTCCTGGCCTCTTCCTGTTATTTTTTTTTCTTTTGACATCTGCATAATCTTATTTTAAACCCTTCTCTGCCTCTAAGGTCAGTTTTCAGTTGAGAAAAACAAATGCATCTTCCCAAGGACCTCTAGTTGCCCTGCCCAGCTATTTAAAAAAAAAAAAACTCAGAAGATAAAAGCTTCACTGAGGGAATCAGCATTCAGAGACAGGAGGACGTGAGGTCAAATATTCCATTAACAAACAACCAGAAAGGGTGCCAAGATCACTTAGTGTTACAGAAAGTCATAGTGAAATTGACAGGATCCAACTAATGAGCATTAAGATGAGAAATTGGAATGAGGATTAGAAGCATATTAAGGTGCTGTCAAATGAACAGAAACGGGAACAGCAGAACAGGAGAGCTCTAGACTTGAATGGCAAAAGGATGAACTGGTGACACCTGTTTCTTGCTGCTGATTTTCAACCATCCATTATTTTTTTCCCCCTGATATACCCTCCAAGTAGTCATTTCATAACTCCCCCCTTTTCCTGGGGCAATTTCTTATCCTTTGCAAACCCTGAGGTTTTGAAAAGCTCAAGGACACCTTCCTTTGTATGTAGGCCCCTTTAGGATTGGAAAACATGCAGGACGTTTCACAGTACAGTAGGACCCCTGTATCCACTGATTCACTATCCACTGATTCAATTATCCACAGTTGGCAGAGGAAAAATAAATAATTGTGCAACTGCAAGGCAAGCTACTGTCATAAAACAGCAGCTGTAAAGCAAGTTACTATCGCAAAACAGCAGTTTTGGGGAACATTTTGGCATTCTCTCTTATCCACGGTTTTCATTATCCAAGGGAAGGCTTGGAACCAATCCCCAGCGGATACTGGGGTCCTACTGTGTTGTTTTGAATTCCACACCATTGTACACTCAAATGGCCCTGCTGGGACTTATATTATGGGGAGACATCCATGACAAAAGGCATGCAAATGCTGATGTTAGCAAAAGGGGTTGTTGGAGGGGGTGGAGTGGGGAATTAGTGAGGTATCTTATGGGCGTTGGAGACCCTTTGGACCATAAAATTTCAAGCAATTTTGTGCGGTGTCTTCTCACAGAAATGGAGAAAGAAAGCAGTGGAAAGCATGGTTAAAACCACAGCTAGTCAAAAGAGAAAAGGGAAAAGAAGAGGAAGTTAAAAAGAGAACTGAGGAAGGAATAGGGAGAGACTTTGTAATTTAGTGTGGCTTCCTTGTTTCTCCTTTTCACCCCTCAGAAGATAAACTGTGTGCATCTGCCATTTTGATTTGCACCAAGCCTTTTTCTTTTGAGGAAAGAGAAAACTACAGGTGGCCTGGTCTCTGTGTCAGCTGGCCTTGGTACAAATCTTTCCTAGCCTTGTGCCTCCTTTCTGCAACTCCTCACAAACGTGTTTGGTTGTGGACTATCCAGGAGCCTGAGGTTTGAGCTACCAGCATTGTACGGCATATAGTGTAGTAATGCGGAATGAGGGGAGGGCACATAGGTAAGACAAGATTCTTTGAGGAGGAACTAGGTCGAGGAGATTGAAGGCAGAAGGGAAAACCGCAGGTGGACCTTCCCTAAAGTGGACCTTCCACTTGTGCCTTCTTGTGGCCTCATCCTCATCCTCAAGACTGAAGGACCAGCTTGAAGGGGAGCCAGCATTTGGTCAAGTGGATGTGCTGAGACCAGAGGCGGCCACCAGGCTGTGTCCCATCCAACTACTCAAGCCTTTGTGAAACCAACCTTGCTTCTGAACTGCCTCCACGTTGTTCCTTCTGTCTTCAGCGCTTACTTTGGCCATGAAGTTGCCTTCTTCGCCTCTCTTCTTTCTTCGGAGAACTCCCCCAATGAGCAGGACCAACAGTCAGTCTGCAGCTGGTTCCCTATGTTGTGGATGTCACTTCTGGATTTTTTTCAGTGCCTCATCTATTGTCACGGAAGGCTTTCTCTTGAGGGGTTTACTTTGCAACAAAATGGACGGGCGCACACAAGCAACTTGTATGAAGCATTTCATATTGCTTGCACTATTTTACACAATGTGTGATTTTTCACCCCACACCGCAGACCATGGAAAATAAAAGAAGGTATATTTGTGCTGGTACTTCTTTTACCTTCTCACTGTAGCAGGACTGGGCATAAAGGCTAGCCTAAGCTGTGTGTTTGAAAACGTCATTAGGCTGGCAGTGTGAAATCACACACACACACAAAGTTCTTCTATCATGAAGTGTCTCTTTGATCCAATGTACAGTCCTTCCCCATTACACCCTCTTTTACCTCAAGTTCCTTTGTCAGCCATATTTACTCCTCCTTTTGGCTCATTTCATTTCCTAAATTCAGTCTCACCTCCCCCAAATGCATATTGTCTCTTACCGTCCTCCCTGCCATACAAATATCTCCCCTGCCTTATCTTCTTTGCATCTACTGTATTACACTTACTTCACAATCCTTATAAAGCTGTCAACCAACTGCAAAATCTCAATGAATCCTGGGAGGGTCCTAACACATAAACTGGCTATATGGCAGGGTGGGCTGAGTTTAGAAACCTATACTCTTTTTCTACTTAACTCCCCGGGCTTATCACAAATATGCATACAGTAGAGTTACATCCAGTTTGTTGTCCACACTAAATCCAATTGTCTTGCCATCAAAACCGTGATGGTCCAGCGGAGGCTGCAGGCTGCACAACTCTTCTGATTATCCTCCTCTGGGCTCAAAGGGTGATGACACAGGGAAAGAAGGCTGACATTTGGACTGCTTAGGGCAAAATGTATTCCACCTTGATCTTAATCTGTGCTCAAGGCGGGGCCTTTTGATTCACCTGCAGGGCGTCTAATTTTCTGGACTGAGCTACAGCAATTCCTTGGCAGAAGGAAAGGTTGCTTTATGGGAGATCACTCCTGATGAAGTGATCCATTCTGGCCCAGTCAGTCATGTGCCTTCCTAACCATCAGATTGCACTCCAAGTGCGTTTTTGGTCTCAGCCATCTGAGTCAGCTTGCTCAGTCAGCTCTTTTGATTTTAACCTTCAGAATATTTCCATCATGATAGTTCAGACTCAAGACCATTCCAGGCCGCCAACTTCTCTCACCCCCCCCCACTCACTCACTCACTCACACACACACACAATTAGTGAGGTGCTTCTGAGAAGCCCACAGAGAAAACATTAGTACCAAGGTCCCTTTTCTGTTGTTGTTCCCTAGCAACTGCTATTCAGAGACAAACTGCCTTTAATCTCCGGGCAAGAATGCCTGAGATACAAAGAATATTAATTTTTTTTTAAAAGGGGAGACTCATGACAACAGCAGAGAATGGGGGCGGAACAGGCTCTAGCCAAGGCTTCTAGGTGTTTCTTCAGTGGTGGCTGAAAGGGCTGGCCATGAGGTGCGGGGGTAGGCCTCCTACGATGGGGAGCTGGTCAAATGGTTTGTTTCAGGCTCTAGGATGTTCTGAGGAGATTCACGCAGGCACAAAACAGCCCACATGCCCATTAAGAAGAATATTGCCTTCAGGACTGTCAGCCATTTCTTTCCTTCATTTGTCCAATTTCCTTTGAAAGACATCCATGGTGACTCCCATCTCTCCATGATGTAGCAGTGAATTTCAAAGCATTTAACTACGATCTATCCCAAAAAGTTACTTCCTTCCCTCTTGACCCTACTGTCTAAAATATGTTAGATAATCCCAGGTTCAAGTATTCTGGCATGACCGTTTTCTCGCTACCACAATTTTCTACAACTCTTATCTCAAAGGTAGAACATGAGCATTTTATAACTCCTGTATCAACACAGTGGCTGGATAGCTCAGTGATTTAAGTATCTAGTTGTGGGGGCCAGAGGTCGGGAGTTTGATTCCTCACTGTGCTTCCTGGGGGTAGAGTTGCAAAGTCCCAGGGTGGGCCCATAAAAAGGGAATGGTAAACCACTTCTCAGAACTGCCATGTCAGAACTGACCTGTTGGCACACAACAATGATGTTGCTTGTTGCTTCTTGTTGTCGTCGTCATCATCACCACCACCACCACCACCACCACCACCATGTTTTTGTTACTTGTATTTTAGTAAACTAAAAAGACCCCAAATTTTGTACCCTTTCTTTAGACGGGAATCATGTATTAAGCCATCAAATTATCTACAGTGGTATCTCGACTTATGAATTTAATCCGTTCCGAATGCATGCTCTAAAGTCGAACTACTCTGAAGTCGGGGTACCTATCTAAAAATTGAAAAAATAAGTTAAAAAATCAAAAAAATGGGAAAAAATATTTGTAAGTCGAGCAGATCATACCTAAAATTTATAAGGCGGCATTTAAAATGCCAACACTTTTCCACTCTTAAGTCAAATTGCTCCTAAGTCGAGCTGTTCTTAAGTTGGGATACCGCTGTACATATGTAAACTGGACCAACGACAGTCTCTGTATTGATTTTGGGGGAAAGATCCCATTTACATTTGTTTCTTTTTTCAGCAGGGCACGAAAGGTTCATTTGTCATAAAAGCATAAGACACAAGTGCAGGTGTTATCAAATCACAAATGCACAAAGAACTGGCTGCTCTTCATAATTACGAAGAAGGGAAGCGATGTTTGATTTCTTTTAATCTTTGAATCATCATAATTTCAAAGCGAAATCCTTTGGCCCAGGACATTATGTGCCAAACATTCAAATGGATTATCCATAATTGTTTACAAGGTGCAACACTGTTCATTTTATATACATATACATTTATCCTTCATTAAAATTTGATCATTACCAAAATTACTCAGCACACAGCAATCCCCCCCGTGAAGAAAAATAATAATATTTCCATTTCCCTTTGCCCATCTGCTTATTCCCCCACCCCAACACTCAAGAAAAATTATAACAAGGACTTGAAATTGTGACGCTATATTGTAATGAGCCAAATCCTCATTCAGTTAATGTTCTTCAGTTCCATTAGACAATATACAGTACATTCGCCAAAGGATGGATTTCCAAAAGTGTCCACAATGCCACGAAATCCTGCTTTGATTTGCTTTTTTATTTTAGAAGTTTAAATAAATGCACCTTCATTTAAAAAAACAAACAAAAAAAACAGTTGCATCAATCATTTCAAGATTTTCTTCCAAAATTGGGATGTACACAATCTACATGAAATGAAGGAAAGTAAGGAGAAATATGATGCAATCAGCCTGTCTTACCAATTCCCCCATGGAAAGGATACACCCCTCTTTTTTGCTGCCTTAATACAGTTGATTTGTGGCTACTGCATCGGAGAATGAAACAATACAAAATGAATGGGGTTTCCGCATTATCCAAAGAATCTACTTACACACCTTTAAAACAAGATAACATTTCAGTTGAAATAGAAGTGGAAATGAAAAAGAAAGAAAAGAGCTCTTATGTACCAAGGGTTCTCCTGCTCATAGTAAGAAATTTGAACATGGAAGAAGAACCTAGATTTAATCTAACCCAGAATTAAACCATCACCTGCCCTCAAGCTCTCTTCGGATATCGAAAAGTGCAACATCATTTGATGGTCAGAGAAGAGGTGGTTTTTGGATTGTCCAGGCATAAATATTAGTAACCCTGATGGCTTCCTTCACACAATTTTATCTCCAGCTACTGCCACTGCCTGCTTGGAAAATGTAAGGAAGAAGGTAGCCCTGTTAGTCTGGTGGATAACAATGTGTACCTGAAACAGTACTGTAGCTCCTATAAGACTAAGGGTGTTTATACACGACCCCTAAACTCCACCGCAAATGGCTGCAAGCTCCGGAGCTTAAAAATGTTTCCCCACCAGCTCCGGAGTTTGCAGACAATTAAGTGCGACCCCGCCCACCTAAGCGCGACCCAGCACACTTTTCTTGTACCTACTTTTGGGAGGTGAAAAATATTTGATGCGGATGTGCTGGGCTCTCCTCGCTTCTTTTTGTTTTTGTTTTAAGAGGAACCAGGAAGTGACCGGGGCTCCCGGCAGCTTCCACCAGCACCGGGAGGTAAGGCTTTATTCTTTTGTCCCTTTTTTCCCTCCCTCTCCTCACGCAGCCAGCAACCAGGAAGTACGGAGGGGTGGAGACGCACGAAGAGCGACATACCCCTAAGATCTCTGGTCCGAATTTAAGGGGCCAGCTGATCTTAGGGGTCGTGTAAAAGCGCCCTAACTAGTTTATATGGAGTGGTGTCTGAAGAACTGTGCCTTGTGGAAACTTGTGGAAAATGAAAACTAGTTAGCCTTGTAGGTGCCTCTATTTCTGTTTCTTATATCAGCGGCTTGGGTAATATACATTCCAAAAGGGTGTCAGTCTGAGAGCCTTGAGCACTGCTTATGTATGTACATTTGTTACATGTACACATAAAGCCCAACTGTCCACAAGATAAGGGAAAGATGTCAAATAACTATCCAAGGAGTTTATTTAAAATAAACAACCCCCACCCCACAAAAAGTAGAAACAGAAGCAGACAAGCAAAAAAAAAAGGGGTCGACACAGTCCATTCCCCAATACAGTGGACCCTCGTATAACAAACGGTTCGTATAACATAAAATCTGTACAACATAAAACATTCCGGAGATAGGGGAAATTTGCTTAACAGAATCACCTATGGGGCGAATCCATACAACATAATTGGGGATTACTCTGTTTTCAAGGCATTCCTATGGAAATTTGTATAAAGGAAAATTTGCTTAACATAATTTCATTTGGAACAAATTAATTCCTTTATACAAGGTACCACTGTACTACTGTTTTCTTGGTTGTTGTTTTTTTAAATCAAGCCCCCCCCCCTCCTTGTGATAAGGAGGAGATATTACTGTAAGCAAAGCCATACTTTTGAAGACACACTCTACAACCAGCTTTACAGCACTGGAGCATCTGATACAGCAACAGGTTGAGACAAAAGTTGCAAATAAAGAATAGCGAGTCAGCCAATACAGGCAATCAATATCAATTGCATTCTTAGAGAGCCTGAAAGACCATCAAAGGGTATTACGTCATTTCGGGTAATTCATCCCTGACCTGAAATCCCAAGTGACTGCAGTGAAAAAGAAGAGCAATGGTTTCTTACCTCCAGCCAGAGCTGAATGTGTACTTGCAGGTACACAGAGGTCCGACTGAGTTTTGCAAGGCCCAGCCATGGAGTCAAGTTCTTGTTTGGTAAGGCTTGGGCTGTCTGGTTTGACTATGGCCCTTCTGCATAAGCCAGAAGGAAAGACGCCTCAGCTCTACAGTTGAGCATAAATAAATTCTTGGGTTCAATCCATGGCATCTGAATGACTGGGAGTGGTGCAGGGGAAGCACTACCCAACATCTCAAGAGGGCCACTAGCAGTCAAATGTAGATGGGTGCGCTCCAGGTGGGCTGGACTACAACTCTACACAGTAACGGATGGGGGAACATAACAGTCCAATAGACCTGAGGAATGCTGCTGTCAATGATACTGACTGAGATGAACTGATGGCCTAAGTTGGTAAGGAAACATCTTCCTGTGTTTTAAACCCTAGGAACTGACTCAATCATGCAGCAGATGGGTAGGTGATGTACGGCTGGCACACAGTGCCATGGCTCTTTTTTGTAGCCCCTCCGGGCTCCAATGCCCTCTAAGATGTTTTATTGCTCCTGGAGAGGGGAATTTTGCGTACGTGATACCATAGAGCCCTTCAAAGACATACACACACCCTAGATCAGTGGTGGTGAACCTTTGGCACTCCAAATGTTTTTGACCACAGCTCCCAAAATTCCGAGCCCGTACTGCCAATGACAAAGGACTGTGGGAGTTGTGGTCCAAATCATCTGGAGTGCTGAAGGTTCACCACCACTGCCCTAGACCTTGACCTCTCCTAGTAAAAACCAAAGGCAGACTTCCTGTCACTTCTACATCTTATCTTTTTTGTCTTGTGTTATATTTTAGGTTGATTGTTATCTTGTTTTATTTTATATTATGCTTCCTGATTGCGATGCCTGGCTTTTTGCCATCTGTAAGCCACCCAGAGGAGTGCGTACATGCTAGCCAGGCATGGAAAAAAATCAAAATAAATAAAATAAATTTGATTTTTGTATGTGGTCTCCTCCCACCCCCTCCCTACCACTTGTCCCCAGCCCCACTGAGTCCACATAAAGCTTGCTTCTTCTGCTTGTTGGAACAGATGTTACAGGTTTACTACAAACTCTGGCAGTACAGTTTTTGGAATCTTCAAAACCCACCCACTTTTGCTTTAAAATAATCACTTTTTCCACTGGCCACATCAAAGCACATCCTCATTTTACTAAAATATCAATCTAGGTGATGATCAGAAGACTGACTTTTTTGAGCCTCCAGGTTTCTTTCTACACACACCCTATTTTTATCGCAATTACAATCATTCAGCAGGAGCAATACTGTCTTTTAAAAGAAAGTGTCCTCTCACCCACAGTGGCAACCATTCAAGCTGGCCACTGTTTGTGGAAGTTTGTAATTCCACCTTCTCTCTCTCTCTCTCTCTCTCTCTCCAAATTTCGTAAGTCAAGGGTCTGTTGTTTCTTCCCTATTCTATAAGATCCAGTAAATACGAATCAAACCCTGCAGACATTACAGTGGTACCTTGTATCAAGGAATTAATTCGTTCCAAATGAAATCATGTTAAGCAATTTTTCCTTTATACAAATTTCCCATAGGAATGCATTGAAAATGGAGTAATCCTATTTTTATGTTGTACGGATTTTCCCCATAGGCAATTATGTTAAGCAAATTTCCCCTATCTCCGGAATTTTATATGTTGTACAAATTTTATGTTATACAAGCTGTCTGTTATACAAGGGTCCACTGTACTTAAAGTGTGTCTTTCCCTGGCGCTCAGAGCATCATATACGAGATACAATCACCATGCCATGCAAAGCAACTCTTGGTGGGCAGTCCCAGGCGGCCCAACCCTTCTGTTACAATAAAGGCAACATTTCAGAACAGTCTGTGTCCAAAATAATGAATTTCCCCTAAAGCAAGAGATGTGTATTTAGTTACCCACCCCTAAATCAAATAGCCTCTACTGCAGGCATGTCCAAACTTCGTCCCTCCTGATGTTTTGGACCACAACTCCCATAATTCCAGGCCTGTATTTCCAATGGCAAAGGACTGTGGGAGTTGTGGTCCAAAACATCTGGAGGGCCAAACTTTGGACATGCCTGCTCTACTGCCGCCACACAGCCATGAAACGTCACATTCTGGAAGGATGTGCATTAAATGTCTTCCATCAGTAACCATATTGTAACACTTGTGGAACAGTTGCTGGGGGGAGAGTCTTCATACAAAACAAGAGAACCCATTTGCTGGAGTTGCGCTGTCAGAAAATAAAGGGTTGCAGATTACAAAAAGGAAAGGCTAGCTCTGGAGTGAAGTGTGGCATGGGAAGAAACCAGTATTCTATATCCCTCATTTTTCTACCCTGAAAATATGTTGGAAGTTCTACTGATGATGTACTCAACGGGTGATTCATGACCTGACTTGATCTGTTCCATACTGGAGCCAGCACAGCCACTGCTCCTTGGTTTAAGATCCTGGTTGTAATAAATTATATATATATATTGTACTATGGTACTGCCATCAAGGGAAAATATCAAGGGAAAGATACCGAAAATTAAATGCAGACTTCCAAAGAATAGCAAGGAGAGACAGGAAGGCTTTCTTGAATGAACAGTGCAAAGAAATAGAGGAAAGCAATAGAAAAGGAAAAACCAGAGGTCTGTTCAAGGAAACTGGAGCTATTAAAGCGACATTTTGTGCAAAGATGGATATGATAAAAATGGTAGGGACCTAACAGAAGCAGAAGACATCAAGAAGAGATACCAGAAAGATCTGGATGTCCCTGATAACCAAGATAGCGTAGTTGCTGACCTCGAGCCACACATCCTGGAAAGTGAAGTCAAGTGGGCCTTAGAAAGCATTGCAAACAACAAGGCCAGTGGAGGTGATGGCATTCCAGTTGAACTATTTAAAATCTTAAAAGAGGATGCTGTAAAGGTGCTACATGCAATATGACAGCAAATTTGGAAAACTCAGCAGTGGCCAGAGGACTGGAAAATATCTGTCTACATCCCAAACCCAAAGAAGGGCAACACCAAATAATGCTCCAACTATTGTACAGTTACACTCATTTCACACACTAGCAAGGTTATGCTCTACAAGGGAGGCTTTAGCAGAATGTGGACAGAGAACTCCCAGAAGTGCAAACTGGATCTGGAAAGGGCAGAGGAACTAGAGAACAAATTGCCAACATGAGAAAGTTAGAGAGTGCCAGAAAAACATCTACCTTTGCTTCGTTGACTACACAAAAGCCTTTGTCTGTGTGGACCACACAAAATATGGCAAGTTTTTAAAGGAATGGGAGTGTGTGACCACCTTATCTGTCTCCTAAGAAATCTGTATGTGGAACAAGCAGCAACAGTCAGAACTGGATATGGAACAACTGACTGGTTTAGAATTGGGAAAGGAGTATGACAAGGCTGTATACTGTCACCTTGCTTATTTAACTTATATGCAGAGCACATCATGCGAAAGTCAGGACTGGATGAAACACAAGCCGGAATTAAGACTGAAAGAAGAAATATCAACAACCTCCGATACGCAGATGATACTACTCCGATAGTAGAAAGTGAGGAGGAATTAAAGAACCTCTTAATGAGGGTGAAAGAGGAGAGTGAAAAAAATGGGCTGAAGCTCAACATCAAGATCATGGCCACTGGTCCCATCACCTCCTGGCAAATAGAAGGGGAAGAAATTGAGGCAATGACAGAGTTTATTTTACTGGGCTCCTTTATCACTGCAGACAGTGATTGCAGCAACATAATTAAAAGACACCTGCTTCTTGGGAGGAAAGTGATGGTAAACCTAAGCAGCATCTTGAAAAGCAGGGACATCACTTTTCCGACAAAGGTCCGGATAGACAAAGCTATGGTTTTTGCAGTACTGATGTATGGAAGTGAGAGCTGGACCATAAAGAATGCTAATCGCCGCAGAATTGATGCTTTTGAGCTGTGATGCTGGAGGAGACACTTGTCAGTCGCCTGGGCTGCAAAAAGATCAAAACTGTCTATCCTGAAAGAAACCAATCCTGAATGTTCATCTGTCAGTTCACTGTTCACTGACAGATTTTAAAGCTGAGGCTCCAATACTTTGACCACCTCATGAGGAGAGAGGAGTCCTTGGAAAAGTCCCTGATGTTGGGAAAGATTGAAGGCAAAAGGAAAAGGGGGTGGCAGAGAATGAGATAGTTGGACGTTGTCATCGATGCAACCAACATGGACTTGACCAAACTCCGGGAGGCAGTGGAGGACAGGAGGGTTTTGTGTGCTCTGGTTCATGGGGTCACAAAGAGGTGGACACGACGTAACAACTGAACAACAACTGCCATCAAAAAGAGCTGCCTTATGTCAGGTATTTTCCCATTCAGAATGTGTGGTCAACTGGACTGGTATCTGGATACTTCCATGTCTGACAACACTAGCAGTAGGAAAATGGACAATCTCACAGCATATGATTTTATTACAGATTACGCAGGGAGAAGGAATTTGGTGTGAGACTGTTTTTCAAAACAGGAGACCTGTTTTCATTATAATTTTAAACATCTCCCAAAATCATTCCCATCCACCAAGACAGGGGTGGGGAAGCGGGGACTTCAGTCACATTCTAAGGATCTCCCAAAAGAGAACATTTCTAACTGTGGTTATGCCCTGAGTTACTACAAGTAGAACAATGCACCAGACTTGATAAATGCGTTAGCAAACTCGTCCATTTGCAATGCCAGCTGACAGACCAGCACAAACCATTTGGCTTAGCCATCTTTTCAATTATGTTTTCTGATAGTATAGACACAGTCAGTCCATGATCATGCACCACAATGCCTGTATTCCACACTGTTAGACCACATATTACTGCAAAAGCAAATTAAAGATAGATGAAAATAAGCTGTGTCCAGAATGGCTATCCAATGAGGTGTGCTGCCTGTCAGAACGGTATGGCCTCTTTAATTTGACATTTTACACAAACAATTTGGGGTAAGGGTAGGAACATTGAGCAGGACCATGTACTGTTGCATGCAGTGCTGTTCTGTAGGCCAAGTTCTCTAGAAACCAAAATCTTCTCCCTGAATCAAATATTCCAAGGAACCTAACTGGAAGTTATGTGGTGCATGGAATGTGGTGACCCCTTATCTTTACACTCTTGATCTTTCTTGCATAAACTGCTCTTTTTACGCTGTTGCAAACACCACCTCTGCCAGGTCTACACAGACCTTCCGGCAGCTCTAGCCTTTAGAGTTCATCTTCCGCCTTCAAGACCAATCTGGACATCTCAGACACTTCACAATTCTCGAAAGCATTGGATATTCCAATTTATTTGCCAACACTGGGTATCTAAGACCTAGATAAGAAGTAGAACACCCCTGACTGAATCTATAAACTTTGATTCTGAATGGCTCCTTATATGAAAGCAAGTTTGAGTTCATAAAAATGAAATATAAAAGGTTCCTTATGGGGCAGTGTTTTAATGTCCCGAGGAGCATCCAGAGCAACATGGAATCTACCCAAAGTTCTATGCAGCTGCCTCATCACAGAGCTCATACAGCTATCTGGGACCCAGTGCCACATGAGATAGAGGCCACATTCTAGCACGTCTCAATGCTGTTGAGTGCCTTCTCCACGTAAAACACCACCTGGCTTGTTTTCCTAGCATATATCATGAGGGATCCACTGGTTTAATAGTCTGCATAATATTGACTGTAAGGATGGGTGTGAATTTGAGTTGAAACAGACTGTAGGTCACCCCGCTGGCTGCCCAAGCATCAGATTTCGCCCCAATGGTCTCGCTTGAGTTACGATACAGGTTTTCTGAAATCTGCCTCCAGTTTCATTTAAGTAAAAATGACCATGTTTTCAAAAAAAACCTGACACACACGTCATCTCCTTGGGTTTGTGCATTGTTCCCAGGTTGACAAGCATTTGGGAGTCTTTTATTACATGGCTGGGCAATCTACAAGCAAAAAGACAGGTTGTATAATGCCAACGTCTGCACCAGCCAATCCCCTTTGATCTACTCTTTGAAGAACAGAATAGGTCATCTGAGAATTGTGTAAGAAGAGCGAGTTTTCCGCAAGGTCTCAGTTCACTGCATTCTATATGAAATGTGTCCAGAAGCTAAGCAGCTGACAGGTACTCCTGCCTGACTATTCCAAATCAGTTGTTTCAGTGAAGAAGTTTTAAAGCCAGCTGAACAAACCGTGATGGGCTCAGAGGCTGATCCTAGTTGAAGCAACTTGAATGAGAATAGTTACAATGCCTACGCAAGCTCTAGACCCCAACAATGTTTGCATTAAATGAATCCTAATATTCAGTATTGTATTAAACCCTTCAGTTTATAAAAGGAAACAGATAGGTCTCCCATTTTGTTAGAACTAGCCATTGGATCAAAAGGTAAACCACACCAGAAACTGTTCTAAAGACAATGAGAACTATCCAGACCTTTCAACTATACACAAAAACACCTTAATATACAAACTTCCAAGCCTGTCAGCAGGCGTTATCCACGGTCGACAAAAACATGTCCACACTTTCAAAACAGCAGCTTAACAACGGAACTTTGACTCCGTTCCAGTCAACAAAAATCAAAGCAGAAAACCTCCATGCTGCCATTTTGAATGTCAAAGCACCCACTAACTTCCCATACCATTCAACGATGCCAATGGAAGGTACATACAACTCCCATTTGGGAAACTAAGGTGGGAAAGAGATGATCTATAGAGTTTCAAATTAACACTTGACAAAAAACACTTACCATGGTCTTGCCTCCAAAAACCATAATAAATAAGACAAGGCCATGCACTTCTTAAATTAAAGAACAGATCAGTTTCAGTTTAGTTGGTTCCCCAACCCCACCCCAAGAATCGCCTTAGCTGAACTTTCACCCCACAGGAGCATTTGGGCTAAGCAACTTGACAACGCAGCGTAAGGAATGCAGGTGTTGTCAGAAAACACTTTAATTATTTACAGAATGATTATCAGAATGATTACATAAAATACAGAGCCAAAAATAATAATAATAATGTACACCTCTCACAGAAAACAAGAGACGCTGAGCAAATGCATAGCTGATACGGCAAACTAAAGCACTTTGAATAAGGCAAATATGTAAATAGCATAACGAAAAATCACAAGGACTACCGAGGGGGCAGGGGAGAAGGGGTAAAACAGAAACGCAAATTGAGGTTGTATGTTTCTTCAAATGTGGCGGGCGGGGGGGGATTTAAATTAACAATCCAGGATAAATTATTATTTTTTTCCAAATTGGATGATGTTCCCCCACAGGACAAACTCTGCTCATGCCAACAGCCATCATTTGAATTAGGGTCATATTCCACCCCATCTCAGCTGGCCCAGAGCTCTGCACTCCCAGGGCAGAAGCTTCCTCGTGCTGAGGGACCGCAGCGCCACACTGGGATCATCTTTCAGATTCTACGCCCTGCAATACACACCCAGGTTTACCAGTGCCGAGTTTCCAAGTGTGCAAAAGACGGGAAAATTATCCCCCCCCACAGACACGCTCCTCGATCTCAGGAGGGCACACTAACAGCACAACACAATTCCGTTTTGCTGCCAATACATTTGGAAAAGCCGCTCCCTCCAATCCCAAAGGGAGTGCGTTAGAAAAGGGATTTTGAGCCTTGGTTTTCAAATTCCGACCACGCGTCGTTCAGTTCCATGAAGATCATTTTGGCATACTGTTCATACGGTTGCCCCGTGGCCTGCAAAGGAGGAAGAGAACAAGGATTTCAATATCCACAGCCTCTACCTGCCTTGGCAACAGCTATCCTTGTTTCTAGAGTTAAGTTCAGAAGGCAAAAGGAAAGCCACCCCTAGGGCTGCCACCTGCTGAGGGATGCACCACTGCCACCCTGGCCATCCTCCAGCTGCATGCCCAATGACTAGAGGACAAACAGGCTTGGCACGAGTGACCAATGCAATTGCAAGCGTACCTGAAGGGTCTGGAATTTGAGTCATGGCTACTGGACTTCTTTTTTGAGAGAGAGAAACGTTTCACTGCTCATCCAAACAGCTTCATCAGTCTAAATACAGCTAGTGCGAGTCCTCCATCTTACAGTCAGTCAGCTTTGACCTCTTGTCACCCTGATCTGAATTAGGCTCATAAGATGAACAATGGCCTGAACAGGCTCGTTAGGGAGACAATAGTATCCATAGCCTTAAGGTGGACAATGGCCTAAGGTGCTGAAACCTATCAAGAATGGGTCATTAGCTATGGCCTAGGTGGTGAAGGCTTTTTGATTTGTCTTGGTACTTTGGAAAGCACACTAAACAACAACAACAACAACAACAACAACCTTTGTTGTCATTGTACGACCAGTATACAGTGAAATTGGCTGAGTCTCCTTCCCTCCCCCACAACACCATCCCACCCTGATAAGTAGCAGATAGACTATGCCTGAGGCCGCCACCTCTGTTGAGGGAGGGGGTTTCGATGCTCACATGAATGGCTTCCCTTACTTCTCTCTCAAACCACCTCTCTCCTTTGTCTAATATGTGTACATCCTCATCTCTGAAAGAGTGCCCTTTGTCCTACCTTACATGGTCATTCATAAGAACATAAGAACATAAGAAGAGCCATGCTGGATCAGGCCAAAGGCCCATCTAGTCCAGCTTCCTGTATCTCACAGCGGCCCCACCAGGTGCGTTTGGGAGTGCATGAGACTAGATATCTGTCTCCTGATACCACTCCCCTGCATCTGGCCCTTGAAGTAACCCGGTTTAAAGCCTGGAGACTCCACATCTCCATCATGGTTTGTAACCTGTGATGGACTTTTCCTCCAGGAATCTGTCCAATCCCCTTTTGAAGGCATCCAGGCCAGATGCCATCACCACATCCTGTGGCAGGGAGTTCCATAGACTTACAACGCGCTGGGTGAAAAAATATTTTCTTTTGTCTGTTCTTACTCTCCCAGCCCTCAATTTGAGTGTATGCCCCCTAGTTCTGGTATTTTGGGAGAGAGAGAAGAGCTTCCCTCTATCCACTTTACTCATACCCTGCATTATTTTGTACGTCTCAATCATATCCCCCCTCAAGCGCCTTTTTTCCAGACTAAAGAGGCCCAAATGTTTTAGCCTTTCTTCATAAGGGAGGTGCTCCAGCCCGGTAATCATTTTAGTCGCTCTCTTCTGCACCTTTTCTAGTTCCACTATGTCTTTCTTGAGATGCGGTGACCAGAATTGTACACAATACTCCAGGTGGGGCCTTACTATTGTTTTGTATAATGGCATTATAATGTTGGCTGTTTTATTTTCAATCCCCTTTTTGATAATCCCTAGCATGGAATTGGCCTTCTTCACGGCTGCCACACATTGGGGAGACACCTTCATGGAGCTGTCCACCAACACACCAAGATCTCTTTCCTGATCCGTCACGGATAACTCAGAGCCCATGAGTTGATAAACGAAGTTTGGGTTTTTTGCCCCAATATGCATTACTTTACATTTGGTTACATTAAAACGCATTTGCCATTTCTCAGCCCACTCCCCAAGTTTGGAGAGATCCTTCTGGAGCTCTTCACAATCTTCTCTGGTATTTACCACACGAAAAAGTTTTCCTTACATGGTCGATCCTTACATGGCTGGAGTGTCTGAGAAGCTTAAAAGGATTTTTTAGCAAACACCACATCCCTGTTTATTTCAAACCCACAAACCCACTAAGGCAGAGACTTGTCCACACAAAGGATCCAATACCAAAACATAAAAGGAGCAATATAGTATATGCGGTCCAGTGCAGTGAGGAGTGTGCAGACCTCTACATTGGAGAAACTAAACAGCCATTAAACAGAAGGATGGCCCAACATAGGATGGGTAACAGCTCAGGACCAGAATCAGCAGTACACCTCCATTTGAAGGACAAAGGGCACTCTTTCAAAGATGAGGATGTACACATATTAGACAAAGAAGAGAGGTGGTTTGAGAGAGGAGTAAGGGAAGCCATCCATATGAGCATCGAAACCCCCTCCCTCAACAGAGGTGGTGGGCTCCAGCATAGTCTATCTGCTACATCAGGCTGTGCTTTCCAAAGTACCCAGACAAATCAAAAAGCCGTCACCACCAAGGCCATAGCTATCAACCCATTCTTGATAGGTTTCAGCACCTTAGGCCATTGTCCACCTTAAGGCTATGGATACTATTGTCTCCCTAACAAGCCTGTTCAGGCCATTCTTCATTTTATGAGCCTATTTCAGACCAGAGTGACAAGAGGTCAAAGCGTACTATAAGATGGAGGACTCACACTAGCTGTATTCAGACTGATGAAGCTGTTTGGATGAGCAGCAAAATGTTTCTATCTCTCAAAAAAAGAAGTCCAGTAGCCATGACTCAACTTCCAGATAAACTCACCTGGATGACTGAAAATCTTCAGAGACATACCTGAAGGGTGCACCGCAGAGTAAGGCAGGGACAAAAACAAGATGGGGCAAGACTGGTCAAGCCCTAGTCTCTAACCACCATTGCTTCTGTGATTGAGGAGTGTAGCCTAACCACTAGATGGGTGGGCTAAAAATTGGATGGATGGATGGATGGAAAAGAAGCATCCTGAATGTCCCAAGAACTCAGTGGAGCAATGCTCACTATGGCTGCAAGAGCCTGTCCTTAGTTGGGTTTTGGTTCTGATTGGATCATTTCATTATATAACTTTCTGAGCTGATCCTTTTCTTTCATCTTCTTAAGATATTTCCTCAACTGCATCTGTGCTAGCCTGTCTAAGTAAAATTTAAGAGGTGGGGGGAAAACACAGATGAAATATAACAGCAGCTGGAAAAACAAACAGACTTACTTCAGTGTATGATTCTGTGGAACAAAATCCGTTTGCGTCTGAAGAAGTGAATTTTGATCTACTGAAGTTCACACTGTAATGAATGTGCTAGTCTTTCAAAGTGCCACAATATTTTGATTGCCTACCTTCTCCTCCCATTTCTTTCCCCCTGCTAATTCTGCCACTGCTGTTAAGGATGTTTCAGTTGTTTCTTTTACTATTGCCAGACCCGTTGTTCTGCCAGACTGCTGTTTGGTCACAGCCACAAAAGACCAAGGAGAAAAGAAGAACGCAGGCCGAGCAGAATTTTCCAAGCTGCTCAGCTGCTTTTTATGGAAGGTGGATCAGCGTGAAATTTGCACTTGCCGTAGCCTAGTCAAGAATATTCTTTGATAAGACTGAGTGCCCTCTCTGTAGTTCATAGAATCATAGAATTATAGAGTTGGAAGAGACCTCATGGGCCATCGAGTCCAACCCCCTGCCAAGCAGGAACCCCTTCACAATATTTCCGACAGATGGCCATCCAGCCTCTGCTTAAATACCGTCAAAGAAGGAGACTCTACCACCCTCCGTGGCAGCGTATTCCACTGCCGAACAGCTCTAACCGTCATGAAGTTCTTTCGAATGTTCAAATGGAATCTCTTTTCCTGTAGTTTGAAACCATTGCCCCGAGTCCTAGTCTCTGAAGCCATGGAGAACAAACCTTTTCCCTCTTCAATATGACATCCTTTCAAATATTTAAACATAGCTATCATATCCCCTCTCAGTCTTCTTTTTGATAGGCTAAACATTCCCAGTTCCCTCCTCTGGTCTAAACAGTAGCACTGACAGCACACATGCTTAAGTACCCCATAGTCTTTCTCTGCTGCCTAGATGCCATGAGCACATCCGATCTCGCCTGATCTCGGAAGCAAAGCAGGGTCGGCCCTGGTTACTACTTGGATGGGCAACCACCAGGGAATGCCAGGTGCTGTAGGCGCCTGGAGTAGGAAATGGCAAGCCACTCCAGTATTCCTGCCAAGAAAACTCCATGGACATGGGGTCACAAAGAATCAGTCACAACTGTCATGACACAACAAGCGTTTCTCTGGCTCTAGTTCAAGCTCTAAAGGGCCTTCTATCGGCTGTCTGTTTTGCTGTGAAAAAGTACCGTATATACTCGAGTATAAGTCGACCCGAGTATAAGCCGGGGCCCCTAATTTAAACCCCCAAAACTGGGAAAATTTATTGACTCAAGTATAAGCCTAGGATGGGAAATGTAGCAGGGCCTGGTAACTCCTCCTTTGTGAGCTGGGTGTGTGTGTGATGTTTAAAATGACTTTTAGCCACTGAGGCAAGTACTTGAGTTGGTGGCTAAAAGTCATTTTAAACATGGGGTGGTCAGGAGAAGTGGCGCACAATGTTTAAAATGACTTTTAGCCATTGACCCAAGCACTTGCTTCAGTGGCTAAAAGTATTGACCCGCATATAAGCCGACGACCCCTTTTTTCAGCCCAAAATTAGGGCTGAAAAACTAGGCTTATACTCGAGTATATACAGTACTTTCCTCCCTTTGAAGCAGCAGCAGCAGAGAGCACTCGGTAACTGGCAATGAGCATGCAGAGGATGGAGCAGGTGTTGAGGCTGTAATTCTGACCATTCCTTATTCCTTGGGCCATGCTGTCTGTGGCTAATGGGAGCCGAGAGGAGTGACCTGCCACTAGCAGTCCGAGGGACAAGGTCAAAACACTTACCTTATCTGGATGAACCACAAGCACTGCCTTCCTATAGTACTTCTTCACTTGCTCTGGGGTCACCAGGTCAGCCATGCCTACTGGTTTCCATTTGGTTTCGCCTTCCCAAAGCACCGTGTGAAGAGTTGATAATAAAGCTCTTATATTCCTCTCTTTTCCCTCAATCCAATCTAGAATCTAGAAAGAGAGAAAAGAAAGGCAGAAATGAGCTATCGCCGCCACTTTATTTGAAACAGTCTAATGTTTAGCTTGCGCACGACATTCACATCGGGGGAAAGCAACTGGACATTCTTCAGTAGCTTCGAACAACAACTTCCGTCAGTCTGGATCCTTGGCCATGCTGGCTGGGGTGTATGAGAACTGTAGTGTAAAACATCTGGAAGGTTCCAGGTGGGTCGATATCACTGAGGGAGATCTTGATCATGCTATTTGCTGGAAGAGACTTTGGAACATATCTTAAGTCCAGTGGTTGCCCTAAAGTGGCATCAAAGAAGGCCAATCAACACCTCCATAGAGAGCACCAGGCTGGGGGGGGGGGGAAGGGTAAGGAGGAGCCATTAGTCAATCTCCTCTGATGGAGCTCTCTCTTCAAGGTGTCCTCAAATATCTCCTCTAAGTTGTGCTTCTCCTTGATCTCATAACGGATCGAGATTGATGCGCTGAGTGAGGCACAGCACCACTTGGGCTCCAATTACTGTCCAGGTTCGGCACCACTTTGGTTCAAGCCCTCAGTGAGCCGACCCACTTCCACCTCTGCCCTCCCTACCCTTCATACTGTATATTGTATTACACAAACTTGTTAGTTCCTGGCACATACAGGGCATCTGCAGTGTGACTAAGTATTCAGTATCAGAACATCTAACCTTTAATTTCAGAGGATCCATATCTTTAGACATCTCTTGCTTTCTCATCTCTGCAATGGTCTTTGGTCCTTTTTTGTCAGATTTAGCTGCAAACCCTTGATTCGACAAGAGGTCCTCAAAATCATTTTCTGAAACTTTGGGCTTCTGCCCTAGTAAAACAAAACAAGAACTGTGAAGTTCCTTGACCAGTAGAAAGTGACACAAACTTTAAAAAAAATACTTTTAACCCCCCGCTCCGTATATACAGTGGACCTTCGTATAACAAACAGTTTGTATAACATAAAATCTGTACAACATAAAAAATTCCGGAGATAGGGGAAATTTGCTTAACATAATCTCCTATGGGGCAAATCCATACAACATAAAATGGTTGCGATTAGGAATTACTCTGTTTTCAATGCATTCTTATGGGAAATTTGTATACAGGAAAATTTGCTTAACATAATTTCATTTGGAACGAATTAATTTCTTTATACAAGGTCCCACTTTACTTTTAAAAAATTATGTGCAGCAAGTTAAACCCAGCTCACGTCAACCATAGGCTTCCCAAGATATGTGAGATATTTAACCAGTGGTTTTTATCAATGCCACTCCTGCAATGAGATCCAATGGTTCAGCAGGGATTTGAACCCAGGGCTCCTGAGTTCTAGCTGGACAGCCCATTCCACTCCACAGGAAGAAATTACATTTACCAAAATCATGCTCATTTATCTTACAGCAGTGAGAAATGTTCACATATTAAAAGCCCGTTTCTATGCATGCCTAGATCAAATATGGGATGGGTTGGCTCCAAAAAAGGAAGCCACTGTACAAGAGCTGAGCTTGGGCTGCCGAAGACAGGAAATGCCCGAGATCTCTCCTCTGTAAGGCCACCATGTGCCAGAGGCAACTTGACGGCACAGGACACAATTAACAATGACCTAAGGGCTGATTAAGGTTTGTTGAAAAGCAGATGAAAATAAGTGAACCTTTTTAGTAGGAGCTGGATCCAAATTTAGCCATATTTAGAGTAGTCCTGTGACAGTTGTGGCGTTTGAACCAGGAGTCACAAATGAATCTCATTCATTTTACTGGATTCACTCTATAATTCAATACAGATCCAGTCCTAGGTACTTCAGAGACTGAAAGCTGGAGATCTACATTAATCGATCTCCATCCCAATCTTTACATCATCAAGGGAGATTACATAGAGCGAAACATGAAAAATAAAATAAAGCCAAACTAGACTTCTGTGAATACTCGTTTCTGGCTACATAGGTTAACCAAAAGTTTAGCAATTGGTTCTTGACACTGAAATCTGTTACGCGTGTCTTCAGAAGTCTCTCCCAATAAGAACAACAGGACATATTACTCCACGGTAAGGGAGTGTAGCAGGGATACGAGAATATGGGGCCCTCCAGAAGCAGATTAATTTTATTTCCTCCATTGTTAGGTTATCTGATTAGCAGAATACCTTGGACACTGTTACAATAAAACAAAGATGGACAAGTGTTTGTGAATATGTATAAATGAACCGCTTATTGCTGATTGGTCATCCCAGGGCTGTTTCCATGGTGATGGACTGCAGCTCATGTCATTTCTGTCTGTCTGCTCTTCTAGCTGCAGCTGAATGGAAACCCAGCCCAGCATCATCTGAAGAGCCACCCATTCGCCATCCCTTGCATCTCTAATGGTGACGACACCACCTCCCATGGGTCATCATGGCGTAGAGGGACTTACCAAAGCCAGGGCCCCGGATGCCTCTCTCTTCCCGCCCTCCGATAACGCTGAAGTTCACGGTGTAGTTAGGCTTTGGTTGGGTGCTTGGCTTGGCCTGCTCCGGCGGTTTTGGTTGTGCCTGGGGCTGCCACGACGTGCCTGCCGCTGCCTGCGGTTTGGTGGCCTGCCACTGAGACCCTGCTTTCTGCGAGGGAGTGGGTTTGGGAGGGAAACTGCCAGCCGGGAATCCTCCACCAGAGACACCTGTACAGGAACGATGAGATTTGGCTTAGCTTTCCCACCCTTAGTTTTACAGTACTAAAAACAACCCCTATTATTTAAACCAGTGAGCCCATAAAGAGGCCAAAGGCTGCACCAACATTACTATAATCAGGATTGGCCCTTTTTTTGTTCTCTGATGCAAAGGAAAAAATGGCAACCCCTAACCCCCCATTTATATACAGAGCTGTCAGGACTACTAGTTGACACCAACACTAGTAGAGATATGCCCTTCACAGCATATGACGGCACTCGCTTAATTACTTGGAATTAAAAACCACTCAGATTTGAGAATTTGAGACTGGGTTATTTTAGGGGATGAGGAGTGGCAACTTGGCACATACAGCTTTGCCCTCGAGGAGTCAGGAATAGCTAGGCTCCATAGGAAAGAAATTTCCTATGGAGGCTCCATTGCCCCACCATCCACCAGGAGAAGCTGTTGCTTTATCCTGCCTAACGGTAGAGATGGTTCATCTACTAACGGCATGGCACTCTCCGGCAGCAGAATTTAAAAGTTCCGCCCTGAAGTGAAAGGGCAGCGTGACAGCACCTCCAACGATCTGGTGAGAAAAGGCAGGAGTCTCTCAGAGACACTCCAGCTCATAAAAGCCTGTTGGGGCAAATGGAAAGTTGTGTCTTTCAGTCTTTCAGGCGGGTCTGTAAGACAACCATTATGGTAACTGGGCGAAGGTAGAACAAAGGGCCCTTTTGTTAAAGGAAAAGACACTAGCCCCCCAAAAGGCTATGAACTATGAGTTCACTGGTAACGTGATGCCCTACACTCACTCCTCCACAGTCAGAAATGATGAAGCATCTGAGGACTGGATGCTCTGAACAGAGAAGGGCATTTTGTTGGCCTCGCTTTGAAGCAGGAGACTTAGCCACATCATGGCAATGGCCATCTCAGGGACAGTAGGAAGAGAGAGATGCTTGTTTTTTAAAATAAAGGAATGGGGTATTTTGTCAAGCAGCCTCTGCCAATGAGGAGAGCACAACCAGTTCTAGGTCTGTCCTGACACTGACCCTAACTAATGAATATAAACCCCTACTAACTTTAGGTGGGTATTTGACTTAGAATGTAATTCAGGAAGCAAGATTAAAATATAATAAAAGACCTGGTGACAGCTCAGAAAATCACTGCTATACAAAACCTGGTCCCTTTGGCTGCCAAAATCAATTACGTGAAGCATTTCTGAAGCATTTTCTGGACCCTCACAGACCCCCTTGAGAGGTTTTAGCATGTGCATCAGAACACAGTTCATGCTCCTTACCCTTACAGAGATGTTAAAATGCTAACAATACTCTGAAATGAGCAAATGTCCCAAGTGCAGTGTGTTCCCAACAGTAGAAGTCTCCAATTGTGTCTCAGACGGCCTCTTGACCTCTCGAGCAACCATGTGGCTCAGGTTCAGTTCCTTGTTTTTAGAAAACTATATTGTACTCTGGAAGCCAACTCTTGCACTTTAGAGGATTATGTATGCTACCCACCCCCAAAAGAACGAGATATTCCCACTCGATAGATGTTATTCTTTTATTAGTCACTCACACACTTACCTGGAAGGCCTGTTTTCAGGTTAGCAAGGTCAGCAAAAGGGTCAAAGGTATGGGATTTTGCTTGACTGGATGCAAGGCCTGAGGAAACACTTGCCGGAACTCCTGTTGTGAAAGCTTTGCCTGTGTCGGAAAATGCAATTATTTTAAGATGCCACACTGGCAAATACTCCTAAATCCCCCTGCCATTAGCCTTCTCTTCCTCAGTAGTAGGCTGAGATGTACTTATGTATCGTTGAGATCATAGCCCGGAAGCGTTACATATTTCTATAGGAGAGCAAATTAGTCTCCCTGTGGAAATTAACAGTACAATCATAACAGAAGATTTTGTACAGTGTGCCAAAATGCAGCTGTTCAAAGGATTTTTCCTCAGTACAGAAGATTGACTATATGAACACACTCATTGACATGATTTTTGTATTTTGAACAGATGCCTAATTATATAGACAAACATATGCATACAATATACTATCTGTGTTGCAGCATTAACATTTTACTGACTGTTGCTAAGTTTGCTCTTCAGTCTGGAAAAGTAAAAGAAACAGTAAGAATAAAAGCAATAAGGATCAGAATCTTCTTTCTTCAACTAATTGTAGAATGATATTTTGGATGAAATCTCATTGCTTATGACTAAAGAAAGCTCATGGAATCATTGTTGATGTGATGAGTCAATTCCTCCATAAATTCCACCAGTTCAAATTGGCGTACTCTGCTTGCATTGTAACATATTTAAGTCACAAATTCTAGAGGTGGGCATTGCATTTTCGAAGTGGTCTGTTTCCGAAATAAAACACGGGAGCCCAGCTGGCATTTGGAACTGGATCAACCCTCTGGAACGAAATCAGCCAATCCCTTACCTTGTGCTGGGGTTGCGCGGGGCTAAACCCCAATGAGGAAGACGCCTCCGATGTTATCTTTCCTTATCCCTGGTACTGGCCAATCAGGAGCTATGCAGGGAAATGCATCATCTTAAATCCTTGTCTGATTGGCCAGTGCCAGGGAGAAGGAAAAAAGAGGCGTTGGAGGCTTCTTCCTCATTGGAGTTTAGCCCTGCACAACCCGAGAGCAAGGTAAGTGATTGGCTGATTTCGTTCCGGAGGATTGGTCCGGTTCTGAGCATCAGCTGGGCTCCCGCATTACGTTTCAGAACCGGATCACTTCCAAAATGAAATGCCCACGTCTAGGCACAACTACAGTTGGCCTATTTGCATCAATGGAACTTCTGGAGGCGTTCATTCACCAAATTCCCACTAGACCTATTCAAGGCTGAGCAACAGGATTTGGGCGAATGTGTGAGTGGTCCTGCCTTTCTATCACTTGTGCAAGGGAGTACATATTATGCCCTGTCCATGCAGAAGCTCAGTTGCTAGAAAGGAGTGATACCTGGCTCTCACAGTTGTGAATTGCAGACCATGTGGAGCAGTATGCTCATGAGGTACTTCTCAGAGCATCTGACTGTAATTGTAAAAATGAAATTCTTTTATTGGTATTTGTTCACCACCCATTTATGCTATATGGATTGTCCATATTTGGTAGGTGTTGTTGACAAGAAACCTCCAACCTCGGCAGGCTCTGGAACTGTGTAATGCTTGCTTAAGGATTCTTGCTAACTTTGATGTAATACGTAGGCAGCCAATATGGGTGGCGGGGGGCAGATGAGTGGCCCTCCGCAAGGCCAGTGATGGCCTCACTTGTACCACTACTACACTTAAAACCTGCTGCTAGTAAAATGGAGTGATACCAGAAAAAAATAATGAAAGAAAAGATCAGCTGTGATTGCTTTTAAAACCCAAACACAATGCATGGGAAAACTGCATAACCAAGGAACAGACTTTCCCTGTCGTTTGTTTAAAGATAATTCTGGACCATCATAAATCACCAAACTTCAGCAGCAAATCCAGCAATGGGCCTAACTTTTAAAAAAATGGGCACAGAAAGCTAGTTAGAGCTAATCTTTTTCCAAAGTCCTAATTTAGAATGAAGCTGCCTCGATGCCCTAAGCACATCTGATCTTGCCTGATTTCAGAAGCTAAGCAGGGTCGGGCCTGGTTAGTACTTGGATGGGAGACCACCAGGGAACACCAGGTGCTGTAGGGACCTGGAGTAGGAACTGGCAAGCCACTCCAGTATTCCTGCCAAGAAAACTCCATGGACATGGGGTCAGGAAGAGTCAGTCATGACTGTAATGACACAACACACACACACACTGCTCAGATAGCTGGTGGCTGGTCAGTTTCAATAAATTAAATAAACCGAACTCCAGTGCTCCCACTGGAGTTTTCAGCTAGAGGTGGTAGGCATGTGAAATAATGCATGCCACCATCTTGAAGAGTTGGTCACGGCTGTAATGACACAACACACACACACACACAATTTAGAATGACAGGAGCACCACTGGATGTCTATGCACATGAGCAGGTGGATCGGGGAAGGGCGTGTCGTCTCTTATCTTTAGAGATGAGCTTCCAGGTTTTCACACCACAAAGTGTTTCATATAAAACCAATACTTGAAAGGCATTTTTTTCACCCAGCTGTCAAGCCTCATATACTGGTGATGTTACATACTTCCTCCAATTAATTAAAAAACATGAAGTAACATTCTGCGACAATACCTTCCAAAGTGGCTTTCTTCGGTGCCACTGGTGCTGAGGTGCCAACTGAAGGGGAATCTGCCCAAGAATCCCAGCCTCCTAGAAGGTCAGGCTGGCTTGCGGAAGAAACTATTTTAGGTGGGTCTGGTGCTAAGCCTCCTTCAGGAAAAAAAAAACCAAATTGTGTTAGGGCGAGAGCATAAAAAGAACTCTGCATGTACAGTATGCTGTGCAAAATAAAAACCTACCTATAATACAGTAGGGCCCCCATATCCACTTATTCATTATCCACTGATTCAATTATCCACGTTTGGCAGAGAAAAAAATTAAATAATTCAGCAGCCACAAAGCAAGTTGTAAAGCAAGCTGTTGTCACAAACAGCAGCTGTAAAACAAGCTATTGTAACAAATAGCATCTGTAAAGCAAGCTACTGTCTTAAAATAAAGCAAAGCAAAGCAAAGTGTTCTGCTTATATACCGCCCCATACCACTACAAGTGGTCTCTGGGCGGTTTACAATTTTAATTACAGTGTGCAGGCTACACATTGCCCCCCCAGCAAGCTGGGTACTCATTTTACCGACCTCAGAAGGATGGAAGGCTGAGTGTACCTTGAGCCTGCTACCTGGGATTGAACCCAGGTCGTGAGCAGTTTTACCTGCAGTACAGGCATTTAACCACTGCGCCACGAGGCTCCTTAATAGGAGCAGTCATAAAGCAAGCTACTGTCAGGAAACAGCAGTTTGGGGGTAAGTGAGCAGGTGTTCTCTCTTATTCACGGTTTTCATTATCCACAGGAAGGCCTGGAACCAATGCCCAGCGGATACCGGGGTCCTACTGTACTTAGGATGTCAACCTCCTGTGTGCAAAAACTTCACATTTAGGTGTGGACACTACACACTTCAAACAAGATGCTGACAAACGGGAACAAGTTCAGAGGAGAGCGACAAGGATGACCAGAGGTCTGGAAACCAAGCCCTGCCTAGGAGGAAAGACTAAACAAACTGGGGATGTTTAGACTGAGGGGCGATACGATAGCACTTTTTAAATATTTGAAGGGCTGTCCTACAGAGCAGGGGCAGGATCTCTTCTCACTGATCCCAGAGTGTAGGACACACAACAATGGGATGAGGTTAAGAGAACCTCGCTTTGGAATGAATATCAGGAAAAACGTCCTAACAGAGCATTATAGTAATGGAACCAATTACCTCCAGAGGTGGTGAGTGCAACCAAGAGAAATTTGGACAACCATCTGGCAGATATCCTTTGATCTGTATTCCTACATGGAGCAGGGGTGGGTGGGTGTTTTGGGCTTGATGGCCTCCTATGATTCTATGAAGACAACTGTTTACAGAAGTGCTATAAAGCTCCTTTGACAAATACTCAGTGAAAAAGAACCTTTAAATCCTTTTCCCCTGGTTTTCGGAAGAAGTCTTACAGTAGGACAGCACTTTTCCAACATCCTTTGTGTGGGGAAAGACAGAGGCAAAGAGAAAAAGATTCTCCAAAGGCCCCGCAGTGAACCTTCATGGTTCTGTGGGCATCCGAAGCTCTGGCTTTTTCTAACTCACCCGGCTCAATTTCAATTTATTGCTTCGGAATGTTACTCGCTAGGTCAACACAAAACAAGAAAAGAAAAGATAAGATAAGATAAGATAAATCTTTATTGATCCCACATCTGGGGAAATTTACTTGTTACACAGCTCCCAGTATAAAAAAACAAGTAAAGATAGCTAGGTGCACAAAAAAGTGTAACGTGAGTGAGAGAGAAAACAAAATTGCTAATAGAGATTAAATAAAATAAGAAACCCAATATACAAATATTACACTAAAAATTGTATATAAAAATAAATATAAAGACAAAACAGACAGCACTCTCTGCCTCAGCTCCTAGGTCTGCAACGTGACATACCATGAATACTCAAAAGCATTTGATGTTTTCTCTTCTTGTTCAAGGCTGATTGTGAGGGATCAAAACTGAAGCATCATGAAAATAGTAGCCATGTCAAAGAAAATCTCAGGCCCCACAAACCAATTAAATGAAGGTGGATGTCATCTTTCAAGCCAGCTACTACCTGTGAGTTGCAGTGGGGAGCTTCAACCTAACAAAATAAATGTACTCCATGCTGAGAAAAATTGTGGCAGCAAGCAAGCAGAAGGCTTATCGCCAATGAGAAAATTATCTGTGCACAAATTATCTCCCTAAAGATCTCAGGGAGCATTCTTTACTTCAAACAGCATTAACCTGCTCCGAGTACTGTACTGACCAGTTCCAACGCTGTGAATCTGATATTTGCCAAGCATCTTAAAACGGCTTTGTATTTGTATTGCATACTTTTGCTACAAATATGAGAAAATCCATAGGATGAAAGTTAATTAAAATGATATATGAGAGTCTGCTTTTTAATTTACGTTATTTATCTCTTATCTTTGTTCTGAATTTGGTTTACGTGAAGATTATAACAGGATATCAAACAAAGAAACTGTAATGTTAAGATCCAATAGGGATAAATTATGAAAGATGTAAAGGGATTTATTTAAAAATATAAGCATATATAATTTGTGGGCAGAGTGGACAAAAGTCCATTTTAAACAATGTAAAACAGAATTTAAAAATGTAATTTTAGCTCTTTATTTAAATCAGATTTTTAAATCTTAATATTTTTGATCAAAACATCTGCTCATCAGTCTTTCTAGTTCTAACCTGACATTTGCACAAATATGACCAGTTTGTGCTGTTTGCATTCTCCACCTTAGGATGTGAAGTCTTAACTTCAAACCTCATGGCTACAGCAGACTTTACATTTCTTCTTCCTCGATACCCCTGATGAAGAGGTCTGGAGAACACAAAAGCTTAGCTACTTTCATGGTATATTGTTTGATTCTAATGTAGATATGGCTCAACTGAGATTTATTCTTCACACGTAAGTCCTTTAAACTAAACAATCCTTTGCTGAACCTGAAAGTCTAATGAGTACTCCGGCTCATAATGAAACTTTTATTAAAAACGCATCAAACAGGTGTAAGCCAGATGTTCTGTAAGCCTTATGAAGAAGATCCGTTAACGGCATGAATGACAAAACTCATACATTGCTGAGAAGGGTGGGGATCCTTGGCAAATATCATGAAAGTTATTAGTTTGCACAACTGAATGTTCAGTCACTGCTGTGCCAGTGGGCCTCCCTACAAGGCCTTAAGACAGCCTTGCACACACAAGATCTTTTAATTCTCTAATTAAAGATGACAACCAGGACTTCCTGAGATTCAAGTTACTGGCTTAGAATGACATAAGATTTAAGTCTAAGATCCGCTTCCATTTATACCAACTCTCCATTATCCAGCTTTCATCACCTACAAAGGACATAATCATACAGTTTACAATTTGCTTCTTTCTGTTCACTATTGTTTGACTTCTAAAGCTTACCCATCACAACTTCACACTTGGTGCCCTGCTCTTTCTACAGCAGGGCCACGTGAGTCTATGTTTTTCCAGATACTGGGACTTCAGTTTCCATCAGCAATGGTCAACTTGCCCAATACTGAAGAAGAGTGGCAGGAAGAACGTGTCACCATCTGGAGGCCAACCGGTTCTTCACTGCTGCTCTAGAACATAGGTGGGATGGGAGGCGTAGAAGGTTCAGAGGCGGCCTTTCTGCTTCTCAGATGCAGGGCAGACTGTACCAACCCCAAAAATGCAGGAGCAGGGGAATGAAAAATATCAAAATGAAGAGTGCTTAGAGATCATTTACACTTACAGTTATGTAATTTTGGGTTTGCAAGGGCAGAGTTTAGGAGGTTATTCTTAAGGAAACAAGATCTACTAGACCCCCAACTTTACCAAGTTTACCCTCTTCTGCTATAACATAATTGCTGTAATTGTACAGCGAACTATGTCGTCTTACTGACAATCTTAAACAACAATTTTAAAGGATGAACCTTACAGCTCAAAGGCAAAAAACGCATACAAGATGAATCTTCAACTGTATTCTCTTGTTAAAAGATCCCAGGTTACTGAGCTAAAGACCTCAAGGCCTTCACTCCACTCATTGGACAGCCACTGCCAAGTGTTGGACCAGTCCAGTCTTCTCTAGTCTACTACACCCCAGATGTATTAACTACAACCCCCACCATTCTCAATATAACCACTGCCAATTGTTGATCATGTTCATATTGTTGGACTTCCATTCATCTATGGAGTATTTTCTCTTATGGTACCATCCAACAATATGAGGAGCTTGAGGATTTTCTCAAAACATTAGTGAATGCTCAGCAAGGGAAAAGCTAGTGTCTCATGAGTCTTCCCCCCCCCCCGTTAGTAACAAATCAGTGCCAGCCCTACTATTGGGCAAAGTGAGGTGGCCATCTCAGGCAGTAACTGCCAGGCAAACAGCATCAGATATGTTCTGGCTGTTCATCTGGAGCTCCTTGTATATTCTGTTATGCTGTAGAACAAAGCTGTGTGTGCCACTGGACATTTGTAGGGTCCCCACAAATAAGCCGGCTTCATCTGTATGAAGAAATACACCAGCATTCATAAAAAAAGGCAACTGTCCATCCAGTCAGCTTCTGTTCCTGGACTAGGGAGGAGATACCACCTTGCCGTTCAACTTGGCCTGCTCCTGTGCCAAGTGTTTACTACTACTACTACTACTACTACTACTACTACTACTACTACTACTACT
>JAHTLZ010000237.1:8028744-8039738 GCA_023846285.1 Phrynocephalus versicolor | reverse complement strand
GAAGGAAGGAAGGAAGGAAGGAAGGAAGGAAGGAAGGAAGGAAGGAAACCATGACAATCAGGCACTTACCTAAATTAAGGAATTCCGTGCTGGAAGAAGGAGGCGGAGCGCTGTGTGTGGAAGGAAACATACTGGACACAGATGCTGCATTTGGACTAAGGAAGTCACCAAAGAGGTCGGGGCCAGTAAGAGACGGATTGTCTGGAGTGACCGTAAAAGGGTCAAATGGATCCGCTAAAGACAAAAACACACATTGTCGGTCTTGCTTGAGAAAGCCTAATAAGTCATATATGGACAAGACTAAGACTGACATGTTGGGGAAGGCCATAAATGGTTATGCCCACTGTTGACTTTGTTACACACAGATTCTGAACTCATGAGCGCTGCCAGCGTGGGAAAGCGTCTCATACTGAAGCATCTTCTTTCTAGCCTATGTCTCAGTCACCCACCCTCGACATATGGGCTTATGTGCTATTACATAACCCGAGGATTTGGACTTTTGCCAATCAACCGGAAGCAAGAAGAGATAATTCCTCAGACCCTTAGTGTACATTTCAGCCCTGCTAAGCCCCCCAAGGCTCCTGATGCGGAAAATCCTGCAACCCCTAAAATATTAACTGATCTGCAATGCTCATTCTGCAAAGGAAAAGCCCAGGTAAAAACTTAAATTACTTAAGAACAACAACAACAAATAAATACATAATTAGCAGAAAATAAGCTGGTCAGAGGGTCCTAGGAAAAAGTAAATCAGCTGGGAGTAGCTGCTGTAGTAGTAACCTGAAAGCCATACTGTACCAGTCTGAATGGAAGGCATTCCTGGTATTTTCAGAATCGCCGGCAACAGATGCCGAACGGCTGTCCCCAGTTAGAAAGTCCTTCCCTGATCACTCTCCAGCAGGAGATAATTGGAGCCGCTCAGGGAACAGTATTTATACTCAACAGGGAGTGGCATGCCATGATCAGCAGGGATCCCAGCCAACTCTCTACCTTGTGGCTGTCGTACTCAAAGGTCGAAATCTCTTAAGAATCAAGCCTGCTCTGACACTCTCCCTCTGAGACGCTTAGGGGCAGCACAGTTAGTTGAGAAGGATGAGTTGGCAACTACTGAAACTCTACACCAATCTTTTGCCTGCCAGGGGCAAGCCTACACCTCGCCCCCCCTCCACTCCTTCCCCAGACTCTCTCATTTGCACCACACATCAGCAGAATTCAATAATGGACGAGCAAGTTGTCCCAACCAGTGGACGTTTTCCATATTCATCTTCTCTTAGTAAGCATTCCAAACAATCGCCGTACTGTTGCTCTCACGGGACACCAAGATCTAGCTGCAAACACCAGAACAATGTACTCTTCCAAAGCATCATGTATACGCTCGCTTGTATGGGCCGGAGGGGAGGTTGTCACATGACAATAATCGCACCCCTCCTGCCTACCACACACTCGCTCATGTTCAATTCAACGTTCAAATGCCCCCCCCCATCGGCTTTCCAGCTAACAGGACGGAATGTGAAAAAGTGATTAGATTTCATGGTGGCTGGAGGATTCTGGGAACAATCCTACAAAATAAAGCTTTTCAGAGAGAGGGGGATTTAATTTAAATAACATTGATTCAAATCACAGTTCATTTTTTTAAAAAAATGATTTTTGATATTTAAATTTCTAAAACTTAAATCATGATTTAAACCGTTTGGATTTTAAAAACGCATTCTATTTTTATCCACCCTGAAACTTGGCAACAGAAGATGCAGCAATTAATTTTACAGTGATGAATCTGTTTCAGGCTAGCAAGCATCGATGGCCTCATCAAGAAAATAAGCCTTACATGCATACCCCTCTGGACCTGAACATCGGATTTTTCTGGGGGCACAATTCCCAGAAACTTTTCTATTTAATTTCTTGGTGCAGTCATGAAGAAAACAGACCAGCCAACCCTGTTGACCAAAAGCCAAATGATAGGTCCAGAGCTACAGTGATCCCCCGCCTATTGCGGGGGTTAGGGATCTGACCTGACCTGCAATAATTGAAAATCCGCGATATGCGGATGCAGGTCGAATTAGGCCTGGGGTACCTAGCTAAGGGCTCTTGTACTTACCCCCAGCCTGGCCCTACCCCGAATGGGCCTGTGAGAGCCTACCAGGGCCTTCTGGAGACCCCAAATGGCCTCCCTGCAAACCGGAAGTGACTTCCCATAAACCAGAAATCATTTCCGAGGCCTCCAACAGAAAGAGGCCTCAGAAATGATTTTCAGTGATCCAGAAGTCAGTTCTGGTTTGCAGGGAGGCCCTTTTGGGGCCTCCAGAAGACCCAGGAAGGCTTTCAGAGGCCTGTTCGGGACAGCTCCAGTCCTGGGGTAAGTATGGGAGGCTTGAAACAGGACTTTCCCCCCTTACCCTAGGGCAGGCCTGTCCAACAGGTAGACCGGGGGCTACCAGTAGCCCGTGAAGGGTTCAAAAGTAGCCTGCCAGCCATCAATAAAAAATGTGAGGGGATAAGTTCTCCAGCTCTACGTCCCCCAACCCAAGGAGCACCACTGCCTCAGCAAAGCTCTGGATCTGCCAGCTACTCAGCCAAGCAGGGCAGTTCAAGGGCCATGGCACAGTCCCCTGCTCTCCCTACTGGTCAGATGCTCAGAACAGATAAAATTCATAAGTAGAGGTTTTAGTGTAGTAGCCCTCAGGCACTTTCGTCCAGAAAAAGTAGACCTCGGCCCGTTCAAAGTTGGACAGCCCTGCCCTAGGGGGTCTTTTTTATATACTGTGGTCCCGCGATATAGCGGGACAGGAGTACATGAACCGCAAAAGGGCGGGGGACCACTGTACCAGAGAGAAAGGGAAACTTTTTCAATGGGTTTGCAAGAATGCTGTATCTCCTTTAACAACCCACTGGAGTCAGCTGGGATTCCCAGTAAGACTAGGTGTGTAACAGATTCACGCATTCTTAACAAGAAACCAATAGCTGGAGAGCCAGCTATTGGATCCAGCTAATTACAATAATTCTGTGCTATAGTTAGCTTGGAGCAGGCCGTCCTACCTGGCACTGTTTATATGTCTCTTATTAGAATTCCCATTTTAATCAGGCAGCATAGGCAAAGAGGACCAAGGAAAGTTGTGAAACAAAACCCATCCTTATAGCACAGGGGTCCTCAAACTACGGCCCACAGGCTGAATCCGGCCTGCCAGGGTCCTAAATCCGGCCTGCCGGCCATTGCAGAACTGCTCCTGTTTAAAAAGTTTGAGGACTCCTGCTCTAAGATGCTGTGATCCTGCACTCCCCCACTCCACAGCCAGCTTGCTGTCCATGTGCAGCTCCTCCTCTTTCCTCCTCGGTGTCCATCTCCTTCTCTCCCCTCCACTCATTCATTGCCAGATGGACGGAGGGCAATTCCCTGTGGCCCCTCCCTCCCTCCCTCCCTCCAACTGGTTTGCCGGCCAGGCTTTGGGTCGTGGCGCACCCCCCAGACCGCCACGTCCATCCGCCTGTGCGCTCACTGCTGGGCGGCTGCCTCTCCTGGCTGCATGATGGAGGTGACCTGGTATCCTGCTGCCCAGGTAGGCAGCGCAAGCCTCACTTCTCCTGGCACAGGGGCAGCAAGGCCTCACGAGCAGTGCTTCGATCAGAAGAGAGGCCCCGGGTCCAAGGAGGGAAGGCGATGCAGCCATCCAACAGGGCTCTGGGGTCAAGGCTTGCAGCCGCCCGCCCATCCACCTGTCCTCTCTTAACACCTGCCTGGGCTGTGGCGTCTCTCCAAGAAAGTGGTGTGTGAGTTTATGATCCCTGGTGCTCTACATAAGCTCAGAGGGCCGTGCGTGCCAGGGGCTGCAATAGGTGGAGCTCTGCAGCCTGGCCTAGGTCTCTCATCTGGACCTTTGCCTGCTCGGGGCTTGTGTCAGGAAATAAAAGGATTTTTTGTAAAAGGACAAAAAACAGCACCTTCGGGGCTGACCGATTGATGCTGCCTTTTCAAACTATAGTCCAGCCCCCAACAGTGCCTGAGGGACAGCGAACTGCCCCCCCCCCATTTAAAAAGTTTGAGGACCCCTTTTATAGCAGGTTGAGGATGGCTGACTTGAAGTAATCTGCTACCGATCAGCCTCACCAGTTGGTTGAAGGCCTGGAAGAGATGTCTTTTGAAGAACGGCTTAGGGAACTGGGAATGTTTAGCCTATCAAAAAGAAGACTGAGAGGGGATATGATAGCTATGTTTAAGTATCTGAAAGGATGTCATATTGAAGAGGGAACAGGTTTGTTCTCCATGGCTTCAGAGACTAGGACTCGGGGCAATGGTTTCAAACTACAGGAAAAGAGATTCCATTTGAACATTCGGAAGAACTTCGTGACAGTTAGAGCTGTTCAGCAGTGGAATATGCTGCCTCGGAGGGTGGTAGAGTCTCCTTCTTTGACGGTATTTAAGCAGAGGCTGGATGGCCATCTGTCGGAAATATTGTGAAGGGGTTCCTGTTTGACAGGGGGTTGGACTCGATGGCCCATGAGGTCTCTTCCAACTCTATAATTCTATGATTCTATGATTCTATGATTCTATGCTTTCTCTGAGAAAGTGACAGGACTTTGGGGGCTCACACACACACACACGGGATACAACAACACGTCCTTTGCTACTACATGAGATCACCTTGAAAAATGTGACTGTGCCCCTTTCCTTCCTCGTTTTAGAAAAAAAAATCACAGGTCAACACATTCCAACATGCAGAAAAATATTTCATAATATTTTTCCTGAAAAATATAATGCCACAAAGTTAACACAAGTTGACCAAACGTGACCCTACCCAATAAGGTTTTCTGCACTTTGAAGCTTCAACACATCAGCATGTCTGCCAGAGTCAAAAACCAACATCTCTGGGGGTGCTGGCGATTCCCATGCTGAAAACTGCAGTCCTGCAATGTCTAGGATTATACATGGCATATCTCATTTAAGGAGACCCAAATGCTGTAGCAGACCGAGAGATGGATTAGAACTCAGGACCCTGGATTCCTACTCTGCCATCAATACTCAGTGGGAGCGCAAAACAGGAAAAGCCACTGCTTAAATATCTCACTGCGTTGGAAAACTCTATTAGGGTTGCTCTAAGTCTATTTTGACTTGTTGGCCCATATCAACAGGACGACATCTTATCTAAAGATTCAGCACAATTGAAAGGAGGACCGGGTAGCAGAACAAAAGCAAAACAGCCGTGTCACTTTCTTGAGATGTTCTTTCCACCCGAATTCCAAACCAAAGGAAGCCCAGGTTACCTACCTGCAGAAGACGAGTGGGGCGCATTGCTTCCGGGAGGCTGCGTCGAGGACTGGGGCGGGCCGCTGAAAAAGAAGTCCGCCCCTCCTCCCAGGAGGTCCGCGGCAGATTCTTTGGGAACCTCAGGCGCCTCTCCGACAAAAAGGTTACTGAGCAAGTCCGCGTTGCTGGAGGAGCTCTTCATTTCTGAAGGGGGCTGGAGGAGTTCTGGAGGTGCTTCTGCATTCAGCCCAAGCAAATCCACACTGTCTTCCATGGGAACCTCTTCCGCTGCACCCACCAGAGCGTCAAAGTCAGCTTGAAAAAACTGCTCATCGTCCTCCTTTCCATGGGTGCGTTCTTCTTCTTCTTCTTCTTCTTCTTCCTCCTCCTCCTCCGCCAGTCCGACATCACCGGGAAATGCAGGAAATTCTTCCTCGGACAGCTCGCTCTCATCTTTGTCCTCAACGAGGCCAGGACTCCCTTTGGAGGAATGGGCCTCAGGGCCGGGCTCAGCATTTCTGCCTTCTGTTGAGGAAAGAGGGCACCGTGACATGCTGGCAACAAGTTAACCTTCGGTGGCGTGATGCCACCAGAGAGCAACTAACTCTCCCGTGGCCTGAGAGGACGACGGTTCTAACCCTTCTTCCACAAATGAATGCCACACACCTCGTTCTTTCCACGAGCCTCTCTCAGGTCGAGTTCACCAATATTTATTTATTTATTTATTTATTTATTTATTTAATTTATACCCCGCCCATCTTCCCGAAGGGAACTCTGGGCGGCTTACAAGGCTGAACAAGTCAGCGAATACACAGTTCCAGACAATACAATACAGCAAATGAACAAACAATCAATACATATAAGTTAAAAGAAAGCAGCTGCAGGAGGGCACCCTTTAGATCACAACCTCACTGCTACTATGACAAGGTGTCAACAAGGTGACAACATGTCGACAAGGTGTCAAATATGGGATGGGAATGCCAGTTGCAGCCCCCTGCTCAGTTGAAGGGAAAATGAGGGAACGTTCTGCTTATATACCACCCCATACCGCTTCAAGTAGTCTCTGGATTCTCTGGTTTGCAGTTTAATTACAGTCTGCAGGCTACACATTGGCCCTCCCCCAGCAAGCTGGGTACTCACTTTACCAACCTTGGAAGGATGGAAGGCTGAGTCAACCATGAGCCGGCTACCTGGGATGGAATCCCAGGTTGTGAGCACAGTTTTACCTGCAGTCCAGGCATTTAACCACTGCGCCACGAGGCTCCAGAAGTGGAACGAATCAGAGGGGACACATTGCTTCAGGGGACAATGGGTTGTGTTAGTCGCTCACCTCCAACAGACACAAAAGGAAAACCCAGAAGGAAAGCAAGTAGGCAGGAGTGGGCTGAGCGTGGCCCTGGGACTGTACATGGTCTTCTCTCAAGTTGTTTTTGCAGACTTTAGCCTACCTCACCCCCTCCATTTTCCAGCAAAATAGCTCCATGAGTGGTTAATTCCCCTTTTAAATCAGTCACAGCCAAAAATCCCTCAAAGGTAGGCATGTGCACAGGCGTGCCGAGCTCCATAGGCACTGCAGGCTGGCAGCCAGGGCCAAGGCCTGTTTACTTCTGGGTTTCAGATGGAACCCCACCCCCTGCGCACAGCCGAGCAAGGCTCCAAAGCAGCAGAAATAAAAATTAGAGGGAACATCGGTCACAGTCCCAACCCCAACAGTTTTAATACCCAACATGTTTATTTTTCACAACTGAAAACAGACTGATGGCCACTTTTTTCTAAGCTTTTTTTTTTTTTACTCCCTCATTTTCATTTATTTGCAGTAAGGTGAGTTTCCCTAGGGCAGTGGTGGCGAACCTTCGGCACGGCAGATGTTTTCGACTGCAACTCCCAGAATCCCAAGCCTGTATTGCCAATGACAAAGGACTGTGGGAGTTGCAGTCCAAAATATCTGGAGTGCCGAAGGTTCGCCATCACTGCCCTAGGGTTTCAAGCAAATCCGACAAGCCCCTTAACTGGAGGCAGGGCATTAAGGTATAGCCAGAAAAGGAGCAAAGCACACAAACTAATAGTCTTCCAGAGACCCCTGGGCAGTCACAAAGTCCTTTGTCCATGTTGCAGACTACAGCTTTTCTGAGGAAAATCATCAGCTTCACTGCCATCACCTTCTGAAGGACCTTCAAGTATTTTGCAGGAGAGACGCACACACCAAGTGTTGTTCGTATGCCTTTTCCTCTAGCTCAGTGGTGGCCAAACTTTGGCCCTCCAGATGTTTTGGACCGCAACTCCCAGAATTCCAAGCCTGTATTGCCAATGGCAAAGGACTGTGGGAGTTGCGGTCCAAAACATCTGGAGGGCTGAAGTTTGGCCACCACTGCTCTAGTTGCAAGGAGAATGCTTGAAAGCCACTGATGAAAAGAAAGCAATGTCCAGAGGAAGGCCATCCTCCTGGTGGCTTTACTGAAAAACAAGTTCCCGAGTTCTCTCTCAGGAATACCAACAGGCCTCAACAAAGGCTGAGGGCCACTCCTTCAGCGTTGCTGATGTACTGGCTACCACCACCACCCCACCTCCTCTAATCCGCTTCCCTTTGAACTGGACATCCCAGCAACTTCTCCAGGCAATTACTTCAAGAACCATGTTCCTATTTTCTCCCTACACCCTTTTATTCCTGCCTCGTGCCCCTGAGATTACAATATTGCAGCGGAGGAAACGTGCCTTAAAAGCGAGCTTGCCAACAAGCCAATAAATAAGCAGCCTGTTAAGCAGCGGGTTCTTTTACCTTGCCAGTCCAGCGTATGGAAGAAATTCCCCTCAGTGCCACTGCTCTGAGGGGACTCTGGCTCCACAGGGGTACTTTCGGAAGACGGTTCTGACTTGGATGCCTCTGCTTCATACTGGGCTGCTGAACCCGGTTGCCTGGGTAGTTCAGGCTTACCTAGCAGGGGAGAATTGAAACCCGGGAAATTTAGTGACGCCCCTTTTATGCCTTCTTCTCATTTAATGTCCAGTGGACCCTCGTATAACAAACGGTTTGTATAACATAAAATCTGTAGAACATAAAAAATTCCAGAGATAGGGAAAATTTGCTTAACAGAATCGCTTATGGGGTGAATCCGTACAACATAAAAATGGTCGCAATTAGGGATTACTCTGTTTTCAATGCATTTCTATGGGGAATTTGTATAAAGGAAAATTTGCTTAACATAATTTCATTTGGAACGAATTAATTCCTTTATACAAGGTACCACTGTATTTAATACGATTCATGTTACAAAAATTAGGCACACACACACACACATACACAAAGGCGGACTTTTCTGAGAGCAGTAACACGACTGAAACTAGTAGGATCTTTCCTTTACCGAATTTGGTTAAAATCTCTTGCTGTTCCTCACGGCTGGAGAAAAGGATCTTGGGGTTCAACCCTTTGATGTTCAAGTTATCCCAAGGGACGCGCTCAGCGCTGGGCCGATCCCGCGGTTCCACTTCGACCTCTAGATTCACCTGGAACAAGTCGGGATACTTCTCCTGAATGTCACAGGCATCGAGGTCATACCTGCAGCCAAGTTGCACAGTTAGAAAAACACACTTCATTTCTGTTTAAAAGTAGAGCATAAACCACCTCTCCGTTTGAGCGGCGGCACCACACCCACAAGCAGTTCCTGTTTGTTTCGACGCCGCTTGCAATGGACACCTTCTGACAGATTGTGCATAGAGATGGGACACGAACTGCCCGTTCAGCGGTTCGTGCAGTTCCTTTATCAGCCAAACAGGGGCTCAGCGCTTCAAAGCCCCGCCTCCTCCAGAAGGCGCCCACTCAGAGGCAGTGCATGGAAGAGGCGGGGCAAGGAAGCTAGGCTGCTGCCCCTGAGTGGATGCCTGCTGGAGAAGGTGGGGCTTTGAAGCGTCCAACCCCTGCCCAGCCACCAAATGAACTGCACAAACCTCCAAACTAGTGGTTCACCACCCCATCTCTAATTGGGTGGTTAGATATTATTTATTAAATTGGCTGGTATTATAGGACACCGATGTGGTGTAGCGGATAGAGTAACAGACTAGGACTCAAGAGACCTGTGTTCAAATCCCCACTCAGTCACAGATGTTCGCTGAAACAATTCCTTAATTAATGCACTTACTTTGAAAGCCCCACTAGGGTTGCTATAAGTTAGTTCTGACTTGCGAGAACATGCCAACAATTATATAATTATCCCATATAAACACTCTAAGCTCAGTGAAGTGCAAGCCTGAAAGCATGTTTATAAATGATTATTTTTTTCCATTCCTCCTTCTTAAAAATGAACAGATAAATCAGATTAACAGCACTCATATGAAAAAATATTGGAAATAATGTGATCATTGTGGCTTATTTTTCCCATATGTAAATTTATGTTTGAATTTTTGGATATAATGTTAAGATCAGCTAATCAAAACATCATTTGCCCATAACTAATTATTTTAAGATATTACTGACTTTGACTCCGGGAATTCGCCAGAAATCTCTCAGTTGAGCCCAGAGACCCTACATTTTGCTCTCCTGGACCAAGGCCTACTTCACAGGCTACATGGCTATCTCAGGCCTTGTTTCCTGTTGTCACTGGGACTCCTTTAACACCATATGTATCCGCCTCTACTTCTAATATACTTTTTGTTGGTTTATAATTTATGTTACTATTAATTGATTATATTTGTATAACTAGGTCTGGAAGTTGAGTCATGGCTACTGGACTTCTTTTTTCTTGAGAGATAGAAACATTTCGCTGCTCATCCAAACAGCTTCCTTAGTCTGAATACAGCTAGTGCGAGTCCTCCCTCTTATAGTCAGCTTTGACCTCTTGTCCCCCTGGTCTGAAATAGGCTCATAAGATGAACAATGGCCTGAATAGGCTTGTAAGGTAGACAATAGTATCCATAGCCTTAAGGTGAACAATGATCTAAGGGGCTGAAACCTATAAAGAATGGGTCATTAGTTATGGCCTTGGTGGTGAAGGCTCCTTGATTTGCCTGGGTACTTTGGAAAGCACACCCTGATAAGTAGCAGATAGACTATGCCGGAGCCCACCACCTCTGTTGAGGGAGGGGTTTTCAATGCTTACATGAATGGCTTACCTTACTCCTCTCTCAAACCACCTCTCTTCTTTGGCTAACATGTGTATGTACATCAGGCATGTCCAAACTTCAGCCCCCCTGATGTTTTGGACCACAACTCCCAGAATTCCAAGCCTGTATTTCCAATGGCAGGGGACGGTGGGAGTTGTGGCCCAAAACATCTGGAGGGCCAAAGTTTGGACATGCCTGGTGTACATCCTCATCTTTGAATGAGTGCCCTTTGTCCTTCAAATGCAGGTGTACTGCTGATTCTGGTCCTGAGCTGTTACCCCTCCTAGCTCAGGACCAGAATCAGCAGTACACCTCCATTTTAATTAGGACCAAAGAGGAACCGGTCATGCATTTCCCAGCATCCTGCTATTCTTTTAAACGCTGGACTAGTCAGCCTGAAACTGAGGAAGAAGGACAAATGAAAGATCCACTTCCAAAGCTGTCCACAAGCACAGTACTGCAACTCTGCCTTATCAATTAAAATCATGCATGGATGCATTCCCTGCTATTATGCTGGGAGATTCTTTCCAAAGAAGTTGTCAACATACTTTGCAAATTTCACAGTTGTGGCATTCCGAGGGACGAATCCTGTATGAAACTGGATCTGGAACATCTTCATTGATGCCATCTTATGAAGGAGTAGAGAAACGAACAGAATTTACAAGTG
>JAHTLZ010000237.1:7980932-8028734 GCA_023846285.1 Phrynocephalus versicolor | reverse complement strand
ACACACACACACACACACACACACACACACACACACACACACACACAATAATCCATTCCTGGTCAATCTTCTTTATCAGCACCATAATCTATTCCACTGGATGGGAAAGTATTTCAGTTCTTGCTATTGGGAAGCAACTGGGTATTGGAAGCCCATTATGATCTACAGAAACCAATCTGATTGACCTTCTGTCCAATTCTGATCTTAAAAAAAAATACAAGTTCAAGTATTTCAGAGGCAACAACCATTTGTGAAATTCTAGCCACAGTATTACATACTGGTACTTGTTGTAATTCTCTATAATGCTTCCAGTTCTAACTATGAGATATCAAGCCCCGAACAGTTTAGGATCTCACTACTTGTCACACTGGCCTCCATCTCCTCCTACATTGGCCTTCACCCAATGAGAATGGCCCATAATACTTGGTCTTCCCGGGCCAGGCCTGGAAGGGAAAAAATGAGAAACAGGGCCTTCTCTGTCATTGCCCCACATCTGTGGAATAATCTTCCACCTGATATATGCCTGCCCCCCTTATTAGCTGCCTTTTTAAAAAAACTACTGAAAAGCTGGGGGTTTGAGCAGGGATTTCTTCAGAGTGAAATATAACTCCAGGGTCCACCCATTAAAGTAGCATCTATCATTATAACATCTTTCATCTGACTTGGCCCACCTATAATATTAATGTTCTTATAGCATTGTTATGGCATTGACAAGAGGTCAAGCTGACTATAAGAAGGGTCTCTTGCACTAGCTATACTCAGACCGATGAAGCTGTTTGGATGAACAGCGAAACGTTTCTATCTCTCAAAAAAAGAAGTCCAGTAGCCATGTCTCAACTCCCAGATATGGCTTGTGATAATTATTTATAAGTTAATTTTATTTCATTTTTTATTTCTAGTTTTATTGTACAGTGTTAGATGTGACTATGTCTGTATTTTCTTTATTTCACTGTTAACCTCCCACAGTGGTCCTTGCTGCCAGATAGGCAGTATAAAAAATAAATAAACCTGGTCCTTATAAGAACTCTGTAAGTGTAACAAGCGGTACCAATTTTTTCTTTTTGTCTCCTTCCTTCCTCCTTCCTTACCTTTTCCTTAGCTTTTAAACCAGTGGTTCTCAACCTGTGGGTCCCCAGATGTTTCTGGATTGCAACTCCCAGAAATCCTGGCCAGCTCAGCTAGTGATGAAGACTTCTGGGAGTTGCAGTCCAGGAACATCTGGGGAGCCACAGGTTGAGAATCACTCTTTTAAACTGTAAATTGTAAATTAAATTGTAAATTTAAACTGTAAATTGTAAATAGGGATGCAAACTGTACTGGATGGGGTCACCCTCCAATTGAAAAAAAGAGTTGTGCAGCTTGGGGTGCTTTTGGACTCATCCTTGAGCTTGCTTGGATGACCAGGCCATGGCTGTGGCCAGGAGCGCATTTGCACAATTAAGGCTAGTACCCAAGTTACGCCTGCTTCTTGAGGAAACCAGCTCTGGCCACAGTGACACATGCCCTAGTGACATCCGGGCTAGACTACAGTAATTCGCACTATGTGGGACTGCTGATGAAAAGTCTCAGGAAACTTCAATGGGTCCAAAATGCAGCAGCCAGAATGCTGACTGGGGCAGGGTACAGAGATCACATTACACCCCTATTAAAGCAGCTCCACTGGCTACCAATCAGCTATCGGGCACAACTCAAAGTGCTGACCTTAACCTACAAAGCACTATATGACCTGGGTCCAAGCTACCTCAGAGAGCGAATCTCACAGTATGAACTGACTTGAGTGTTAAGATCATCAGGAGAGGCCTTTCTCTCCATCCCGCCACCCTCACAGGTACGTCTCGTGGGAACACATGAAAGGGCCTTCTCGGCTGCTGCGCCCAGACTCTGGAACTCCCTCCCACCAGAGGCCAGGACTGCCCCATCATTGATGTCTTTCTCGAAACAGGCAAAGACCTTTCTCTTCAGGCAAGCTTGCGGGATTGCATTGACACTATGTTATCAATATCAGTTTCCATCACTCATAACTTTTACATGGAATTTTACTCTCTTTTTAACTGCTCACATTCTCTTATAGCTTTAATGCAATGTTGTCTTTTTATGCTGTAAGACAGGCATGTCCAAACTTCAGCCCTCCTGATGTTTTGGACCACCATTCGAAGCTTAGATTGCCAATGGCAAAGGTCTGTGGGAATGGTGGTCCAAAACATCTGGAGGGCCGAAGTTTGGACACGCCTGCTGTAAGATGTTCCTCAATTCCCTGTTCTTAATACCTGAGCGTGTCTTAATTGTACTGGACTGTATATTGTCCCTCAGTACTGTAAGCCGCCTTGGGTCCTTTTCCAAGGAGAAAGGTGGGGTAAAAATACTCTAAATAAATAAATAATAAATAAACCCATGGGTACAGCTTATTTATTTATTTATTTATTTATTTGAAGCCACTTTGGGCGTTTTGGGTTGAACAGAAAGTCAGAGACCTCTTGGTAGTGGGGCGGCTAAAAAATCTGGTAAATAAAATAAATAAATAAATAAATAAATAAATAAATTTATCTACCTTGATAGCAATTACTCAGTCAAGTTGGTTCTTCAACCTGATGAAGGCCCAAGCCACAATAAATGCTACTGAGACATGAAGCTGCACTGGGCTTTTTATTGCTGCTGTTCCCTTTGCGGGAAGCGATTCAACAACTGCCCTTTGGCACTGGCACTTACTTCATTTTATCATACTCTTGTGAGGTTGTGGCAACTCTTTCATCCCCGACATACACTTCACAGAAAGGCCTGCAGCCGTTGCGCTGTTTGCTGAAAAGAGGGACCGGCGTCATGACGACAGATTTGATGAGAATCGGCTTGCTGTGAGGGATAATGGGCTCTTCCGCCATCATGTCACACATGTACTCAATATACCTGAGGGGGGGGAACATGAAAAGGTTTCCAAAACGTCCAGTCTGCAAACCAAGCCCTGTTTATGGAGTTGAAGTGTTAGAATTTACTCTGCATGGCATTCATACAGATCTCTGTCACATCCCCTTGCAGGCCAGTCCATAGGAGACTTTTTTTTTAAACTGGCCACACATGGGAAGATTATCTGTTTTAAACATTTTCTCACATATTTTCACATTTGGGGAAGTGGGAAGCTAGTTCTCTTCTAATCAACAAAAGCTTCTTTGCCCAGTATCTTCAAGCAGGCATGTCCAAAGTCAGGCCCAGGGGCCAAATGCGGCCCGTTTTCAAATTTCAAGCGGCCCACAGCTTCCTCTCCCCACTGGCCCAGCCTGTCATGCATCCCCACCAGCTGGCCTCTCCCCATAACGGATGGAGATTTCAGCTTGCAGTTTTAAGTTTGCCTGCCCTGCCTGTCCCTGACGCCCACCACCACCACCACCACCACCTGCCCAGCCTGCAGCATCCTCCTCACCTTCTTGCATGTCCTACAGGCTTGTGTAAAGTCCGGCCCGGGGGCCAAATGCAGCTGAATGATTGCCCCACACATATTTTCACCTCACCAAATCTGGCCCTCCTTGCAAAAAGTTTGGACACCCCTGTCTTAAAGGTTTACATGTCACAGAGGGCAAGACAAATAACTGACTCATAGGCATGCCTTACTGGAGGTGACGCAACCCACATTATAAAGAATTGTGGGAGTTGTAACCCAAAACTTCTGGGTGGGCCAAGGTTCTTCCAAGTCTGCCTCTGCAGAGCAAGACACATCCAGTCCTGTGTCTCATCCATGTTTTGGTGGTGGGAATTAAATGTTCAATATTCAAATTCTTTTAATGCAGGTAGAAATCAGGAACAAGCAAATGGGCTCCTGGGCTCATTATGTTTCATCTGTTGTTCATATTTGTACAGGATGTGCCTATACTGGGTCTGTTTTTTGCATAGCAAGTCCAAGACTTTTGTGGCAGGTGAGGCCAAGAAGGGGCCATTGGTGATGGTTTCAGCATCATCTGACACCCTCCATCAGTGCATGCCTACAGGAAACTCGATATCACGAATGAATGCTGGGCTCAGTCAGTATCTTTGAATGTTTTCGGTCTCTCTGATTGCCACAAAACATCCCCAGCTTTTACTCAGACACAATAGCAGCACAGATTTGCAAAAAAACCAAAAATGTTTCTGTGAGCCCCTTACCTTTTATGGGATGGCCAGATACCTGGGGGACAGCGCTTCATACTAAACATATAAACAGCAGCTTCGGCAGTAGTGAACAGGCGGCAGAAACATAAAAAAGAACAGACAACAACAGCAGATGCGGCTCTTCCGTCCTAAAAAGAAAAAAAGGAGACCCAAAAATAGCCCAAAAAAATCCAGTAAAAAGCCCAAAGTTTAATTACACTATCTAAAGACAGAGATATCCCACTTCGCACAGCATCTCCACTCAACGACATTAATTCATGAAGGATTTTGCCTTAATCAGCATTTCCAATTTGTGCCAGAAGAGACTGCAAGCCTTACTGAAGCCACTGAAACGTTGCACAAACCATTATTTGCAACAACAAAAATAGCACTTCAAAAGTATTACTTGGACTTAAATATTCATGGACCATCAAATTCTGATGGCAAGCCTTGCTTGGGGTGATTTAGTTATTTAGTTTGATAGTTACTGTTCCAGAGATTTTTGTTGGAACAGATGATGACCAACTAACAAGACCAAGAACCCCTTGGGAAATTGCTACTTACAAGGCAGTGAACAACGCACACATTCTTTGGGTCTTGCTTCAGCCATAAGTGCATGTTCTTGCAAATGCTATAAAGGTTCTGAAGATTCGGGGCACGCCTCGCTGGCCAGCCACATTCAGAGACCTGTTGTAAACACACAGCACCAGGCAGGAAAGGAAAAAATATTAGCTACGGAGGAATTCCTGAATTTAACTACTCATGCAGGATCAAAGAACAGACCTTCTAAGGTAGGGCTGTCAAACTCTGAACAGGCCGAGGTCTACTTTTTCTGTCTCAGAGTGCCTGAGGGCTACTACACTAATACCTCTGCTTACAAATTTTATCCATTCCAAGCACATGCTTGTAAGATAAAAAAAAAAAGTAAGTACAGCAGCGGTTTCCCATAGGAATGCATTGAAATCCGTTCCCTCCAAAATGGTTTAATTGATTTTCAATGCATTCCTATGCACACACTTCCCTTGCACCCGCTCAATCATCTGGCCAGCGGGGGGAGCAGGGGACCAGGCCATGGCCCTTGAACTGCCCCGCTCGCTGAGACAGAGGGCTGGCAGACCCGGAACTTTGCTGTGGCAGTCGTGGTCCTTGGGATGAGGGAGGGAGGCGTGGAGAATGTATCCCCTCATTTTTTAATTGGTGGCCAGCGGGCTACATTTGCTCCCTTCGTGGGCGACCAGTAGCTCGCGGTCTACTGCTTGTGCAGGCCTGTTCTAAGGCCACTTTACTCCTGCAACCAAAGGGGACTCATACATGAGCTCATCTGGTGACCTTTTTAGTAGTCCAGCATAGGCTCAGAATTCCATGAGTTGCAGTCCAAAACATCTGGAGGGATGAAGGCTCCCCACCCCGTGTTTACAACGCACTCACACTAGCCATGCTGGTCTGCAGATCGCAAGAGCTCTAGCCCATATTTCCAACCTCTGCGCTAGCACCAGGTATCCCGAGAGTGTGCTTGCCTTTCCGTCTTTTCCCTGAGACTGAAAAGGTTACGTTCCTGAACCCAAGTCCCCACATGCCCTTGAAGCTTTATTCACTTCTGTGCTGAACACAGAGATTCTGTTCCGTTTGACCGTCAAGAGTCTACGGGACAGTCCAGACTGATACAGGCTTGGCTCCAACATTTCCTCTAAGCTGTGTGGCCAACACAGTGATGCATGGGTGCTCTCTGCATCTGCAGCCAGTGTTGCCACTCATTTGTTTCTGGCCGCAGCTCAGCATTAGCAGAAAATGAGAAAGAATGCAGCCCCTGCAAAACAGGTTAAGCTGAGAGAGAATGACAGGCTTCCAACCTTCCCTTTTCTGCCCGTGCTGGGTCGGCCCCCTGCTTTGCACACGTGCGTGGTTCTGGATGCGACATTTCGGGGCACTGATCCAATGCCGCACAGCTGCACAGCCATGCGACTTAGAAGCAATGCTGGTTGGTACGCATGTTCTCTGTGACCGGGTTCAATAGACTTTTGTGTTTACAGTGTTACCTCTTAAAACAAATTTAACTCGTTCTACGGGTCAATTTGTTTCAAGAAAATTCTGTCTTACAAAATACGGTTTCTCATAGGAATGAATTGGAAATGGATTAATCTGTTCCAGAAGTTATGGGTCGCTTCGTTTTATGAAAATTCTGTCTTATGAAACATGGTTTCCCATAGGAATGCATTGGGAATGGATTAATCCATTCTGGAGGCTAGAATAAAGGCAAAAATAACCGGGGGGGGGGGTTCCTGGGTACATTCGTAACGGTTTTTCGTCATGCGAAGCATGCCTATTCTCGGAAATATTTTTCTTCCTACAATTGTTTTTTCTTACGAGGCATTTGCCTTAAGAAGTACCACTGTATTTAGATGGTGGCCGTCTTTTTTTTTTTTACCATAGTTAGCTTGAAAATCATCAGCTTTAACCAATGGAATGGAAATCAAGGATTGGGAGGCAGTGTGAAGAAAGAAAGATTAATGATTATTGTATTGGTCCAAACTACCCATTTAATTAAATTGGCAGCTGGAAGTCAAGGAGGCCTCTTCTTGCATTCTAGCATTCTTGTAGTTTCCCACTAATGGAATGCAGAATGGGTTCACAGTGGGGAAAGAGCATGACATATCTGCAAATGAATGGCGGCAAACCAACGCTGGCATACAAACCCGATTGTGAAATCGTGAAGGTCTGTAGGATCTCGGAGACAGGTTGTAAACAGCATAGCGGGCAGGATGTTTTGAATCTAAGAACAATCGCACATCTTCTATGTTATTCTTTATGGCAGACTCAACACCTTCTGCCGGAAAGGACATCACTGGGGACGGAGGCAGTGGGAAGAAAACAGAAAGAAGAGGACAACGGTCAAGGCCAAAGCTTGGATTAATTAAAAGTAGCTGAAATGTAGGATTGGATAAAAAAGAATGGTACCAGCAATTCTGGAAGTGATGTATGATATGTCCAGATCTCCCTTTGCATAACTGAAATATAAAAAGAGAAATAATCAATTTGAGTGACCAGAATCACTGTGTGGTCAAAAGTGAAATGAAGCTTTCAGTTGTGTGTGGGGGTGGGGGTGGGGGTAATTCGCTGTCTTTCTGGCCCTTTAAGAAGGAATAATACCAAGTAAATCAAAGGTCTCACTCGAAACATGTCTCAAATAACTGAATTATGAGAAGTATCTAAAGTACTTGGAACAGCAGCATAGATTAGCTCATAGATGACCATCTCTCACCCCCATGGGCCACTTATCTGGAAATATCTGCCTCTCAGGCCAAGTGCAGTAAATATCAGTCATCCAAAAGCAGAAAGGGCTTTCCCATAGCAAATGGATGTGGGAAATGAATCTAATGAAAGTCCACGGACAAAAAGAAAGAGTTCTCAATGGAATGCATGAAATGATTCATGAAATGAATAGCCTCGGTTATTCAAATGGCCACTGCAATACTTGCTTCAGCCACATCAGTCCCAGGGTCTCTTCGGATTTTTAGCCCACAGGGACACACGGATCCCACTCTCCCCATTGGATACTTTCAACACTCAAGAATCCAGAGCCAAAGCTGTCTCACTGCCACCACCTCCACAGCCCAATGGGAAGAAGAGGGCCCAGTATGTTGCTCCAAGAATCATATGGGTAGAACAGCTTTGATCTAGTCCTGCCCTGAATTTGCTATGTGCGCGGACTTTCCCAACTACAGAGGTCAAAGAATTTGGTGCTGGTACCACTGAACCAAAAAGGTGGGCATGTACCCATGTTAAAGTTCATCTACTGCCTTTGCACAGCATTTTAGAAGATGTGGAAACAAACCAGTAAGATTCCACATAGGTTTGTGCATAATGGGGGGGGTTGGGGTCTCCTAAGATCTTGGAATACCTCTTACATAATCCTTGACACTGGCCATTGTGGCAGGTGCTGTAAGGAGTAAGACTCCAAACCATCTGGAACACCTAAGTCTCCTTGACCTATGCTTCAACACCTCTCCCCATGAAGGATGTAGTAAAATAAGCAGATCTGAACTGTTTCTTTTATTTTGCATTTCTTTTTATTTTATTTTATTTTATTACATTTCTTCTCTGTTATTCTGCTTTTGGAAGTCTGGAAGTGGGTGAAGGGGGTTACCCTTTTCTCTGAGCCCCCAACCACTGGGACTTCATATTCCATAGTTCCTCTGGCTTTATAGGTGTCATCAAGTACTACTCTCCTGCTTTTAAGAATATCTTGGTGACTGTGTGGACAAGAAAATATGGTGTGTTGTTTCAAAACAAAAGATAAACTCTAGAGTCTTCTGAAACAGATACACCTTACAAGGGCACAACTAGAAGCCAAGTTTCCAGACAAACATTAGGTCTCCAGTGCTACACAGAGCTGTAATCATATTGAACACAATCTCCACAGAAGGAATAAAGTAATTCTTAAGCAAACAGAAAGAATATTCCAAGAAGTAAATTATGTTAGGCTGCTTGGATTAGCACAAGAAATCTCTAAGACTGTAGCAGCTCACTAGCATTATATAAAGAGGAGCAGTCACAAGCAGCTAACAAAGACATACATATACGAAGACCAACAGAGATGTCACTTTAATAATAATAATAATTTATTGTCATTGTGTGTATATACACAGTATACACATACAACGATTTAGTAGAGTTAAGTGTATTTACAATTTGGAAAGTAGGATTAGCAGCATTAGAGAAACATTGTGAAGCACAGAAGATCCAACATTTCAGGGCACATCCGCCCTCCAACCCAGAAAATCTTTTTCACTCCTTAAAGCATCCTTCCATCTGCTGTAACCAGTGGGATGTCACGGTGAGAGCAGTGAGAGCCTGAGAGCAAGTAACCAGGTCTGGAGCGATGAGGTGCAAATTCTCACGCAGCCATGAAATTTACAGGGTGACTTTAGGCCAATCACGTTTCCTCAGCCTGACTTACACACAGGATTAATTGGAGAAAAGGCGAGGAGGGGAGCAGGAGAGCTAAGAGTGACACCTTGAGCTCACCGACAGAAAGGCAGGATAAATATGTAACACAAAAGTACGCAAATAACCAAACAAAGCTACCCCACAGTATCATACTCGCTCTCTGTTTCTTGTCTGTGATCACAACACCCAAGCTCTAGCACTGGAGGTCCTAATTACTCCTTTCATTCAACCGAAGTCAAGAGCCGAGGCTGTAGTCCCACACATCAAAAAGGCCAGACTTTCTTCGCCCTTGGTCTAAGCCAGTATTGGCAAACCTATGGCACAGGTGCCAAAGGTGGCACTCGGAGAGCCTCCTGTGGGCACCCGACATCGCCCCTTCACAGCCACCTGTATTCAGGTTAAATGGCTATATTGGCACTTTGTGAAAAATTAGTGGGTTTTGAATTGCCGTTTGGGCACTCGGTCTCTAAAAGGTTCGCCATCACTGGTCTAAGCAATCAAAGGATGACAGAATGCACCCAAGAAGCTTGCTCACACAAGCGTGGGCAGATCTTTAAAGCTCTCTGCTTAGCACTGCAACTGAAGTGCCATTGCAACTGAAGACACTCTTGCCTTTCAGTGCTTGAAGAGATCACCAGTGCAAACCGAACTGCCTTCTGACCTTCAGCATTCTCTGTGCACAATGACAGACAAGCAGCTTCCCTGCGGAAGGTAAAGCACACTGCTGCTTTATTGTCGTATTCTAAGGAGTTCTCAATAACTCCAGGGCAACCTCTCACTTAAGGAGGGATGTGTGCCATTTGCCGTGTCAGTACATGGCCTCTGCCGCTCCTTCAACAAGGCTGCACAAGAAGAAATTCTATCCACGGGGGAGAGAGGGAAGCAACATGGAGAATCAAGTGGGAAGCTAGAAGCAGCAACAACAGCCACACAATGGCAGTCACACACCAGTCAGGCATTTTAATGGGCCTAGTCTGGGAGAGGGTTTTGATTGAGCCCAGTCAAGCCCACCAATATGTACTTCTTGAGAGCTCGTGGCACTTCTTCACAGGGAGACTGGGCGTTGCTATTTTACTTTTTAAGAAACTGACCTTCCTCAGCCAACAGAGGGTGTGCTGAACAATAAACAATCCCAAAAGCAGAATACTGTACACTGACATGACACGCATACAAGCAGGCAAAAAAAGACTAAAACATGTGGCACCTTAAAGACTAACTTTCATATTTTAATGCAACGTTTTGTGGACGTGTCCACTTCTTCAGACATATAGCAGCAGAGTCAGAATGTCTGAAGAAGTGGATGTGTCCACAAAACGTTACATTAAAATATGAAAGTTAGTCTTTAAGATACCACATGTTTTGTGTATTTTGTTTTGTTTTGTTTTTTGATTTTTTGCCTGCAATTTTTGAAAAGACTAACACGGCTACCCCTCCCTGAAACTTCGACTACAAGCAGCTATCATTTCAGAAAACGAATTAATTCAAGTGAAAAGAGCTAAGCAGCTTGTACGTGTAGAACTTCTACTCTCTGGTCCGATCACACAGCACTCAAAAGTGTAGCTGTTTTTCCAACCCGTAAAAATTGGAGTGAAATGGGAAACTTTTGGGTAATCCAAAGAGCACAACTTCTTTTTCAAGCACATATTTTGTATTCAAGAAAATACCAAAAGATGCAGTGTTTTAGCAGATTAATAAAGAATGTTGCTCTCAAGTTATACGTACAGTATGTGCGGAATATTAAAATAAAGGTTAGCCACTTAACAATAATTAAACAGTACACGGCAATTTCTGATTTCATTCCAATGCAGGTATATGGATGGGTGTGAATTGACATACTAAATGTTATTAAAATGTCCTCTTTTACGTATAACTTAAGAGACCCGAAATATTTCAACAGTGAAGCTGTTAAAGTTAGCGAGTTAGATCAAAACAGCCCTGTTAACATGCAGTACAAATACACAAAACATGTACTAGAATTTGTAGGCATATTTACCTTGCACTGGTAAGGAGCATGGATATGGAACGATGAAAGTTGAAGGGGAAAAAATGGGCAAGGCAATAAGCATCACACCCAGAATCAAAATGGGAAAAAAAAACCTGATTGGGTGGAGGGGGGAGATAATGAAAAACTCCTCTTCAAACCACTTTCCCCAAACAAGCCTCTCTTACTCCCTTCATAAGAAACACCTTATATAAGAAAAACCTTAGAAAAACACATAACAACACATAAGAAGCACCTTACATAAGAAACACCTTCATAAGAAACACTTTAGAAGAACACTATTACAAATAAGAGAAGCCATCCATGACAAGGGCCTAGGAAAAAGCATCAGCCACTGTATTTCTTTCGTTGCATAAAATAAGCAGAAATGTAAAGTTTAGGCTCTGGGTGTTAACCGTCTGTCCAGCCAATTCATTCCACAGAATCGAAGAAAAGTGGTCACAGTTCAGTCCTCCAGACATCGCTGAACTGCCACTCCCAGCATTAAAATCCATTACCAGGAACACTGAGAGGTACCGTATATACTCGAGTATAAGTCGACCCGAGTATAAGCCGGGCCCCTTAATTTAAACCCCCAAAACTGGGAAAATTTATTGAATCAAATATAAGCCTAGGATGGGAAATGCAGCAGGGCCTGGCAACTCCTCCATCGTGAGCAGGGTGTGTGTGTGATGTTTAAAATGACTTTTAGCCACGGAGGCAAGTGCTTGAGTTGGTGGCTAAAAGTCATTTTAAACACTGTTTTAAAATGACTTTTTAAAAAGTCATTTTAAACATGGGGGGTCAGGAGAAGTGGCGCACAATGTTTAAAATGACTTTTAGCCACCGACCCAAACTTGCCTCAGTGGCTAAAAGTATTGACCCAAATATAAGCCGAGGACCCCTTTTTTCAGCCCAAAATTAGGGCTGAAAAACTAGGCTTATATTCGAGTATATACAGTATATTCCAGCAACATCGGGTGGGCTGCATTCTTACCACCGCAGCTTCAAGCAACGGCTCCCAACTTTGGGTCTTCAGGTGTTCTGGGACTAAAACTCCCCAAAGCTTTCACCACTAGCTCTGCTAGCCAGGGTTTTCGGGAGCTGCCATCTAAGAACATCTGGGCACCAAAGGTCGGCAACCGCTGGCTTGGCGGAACAGTGATTACACTTAAAAATCAGCACAGGGTACATGCTAGGTGTCAAGGCGAGAACAGTTCATTTCAGCCAACACAATCATTTTAATGAGTGCTGCCCATGCCACACTGGCGATGACTTCACATGCAGTTCTCATTTCCAAAAAAATAAAAATAAAAATAAAAAATAAAATAAAAATAAAATCTTAGAATAACCCAATAGTAAACGTACTTTTTTCCTGGAAGTTCAGCCAGCACAACATAATTTGCTTCTGAATAAGTATGCTTTGCAAAAAGGCATATTGCAATGCCCCTCAAATTTGTAGCTTATGATTTCCAGATTATGCCATTCGGTTAATATGAGGAATTAGAGCTCTGCCACAGGTTCTATAGCGCTGCAGTTCAAATCACCCAAAACCAAGCCTGGAAAACGCTGCACGCAAGCTCAGGAGTACTAGGTACTTTCTATCCTTCCCCTTTGGAAGAGTCCTCCAGACATAGCTGAACTTCCACTCCCAGCATTAAAATTCATTACGAGGAACACTGGAAGAAAAGTCCACCACAGGTTACAAACCATGATGGAGCTGTGTCATCTCCAGGCTTAAAACTGGAGTACTTCAAGGGCCAGATGCAGGGGACTGGTACCAGGAGACAGATATCGAGTCTCGTGCGCTCCCAGAGGCATTAGGTGGGGCCACTGTGAGATACAGGAAGCTGAACTAGATGGACCTTTGGCCTTATCCAGCACGGCTCTTCTTGCTTTCTTGTGATCATTTTCATCAGTACTACAGTAAGGAGGAGGTGTTCTGCTGCTCCAAGTTACCTATTTCCAAAAAGCTTTGCCATGTCGCATGTGAAATGGCTACTAAAGGAACTTAAAATGTTAAAAAGGCATGCCAGAGAGGGTGAGATGCTGAGCCATAGATAATGGGGAGGGGAAGATGAAAGCAGACCCAGACACCAGGCGTTGGCAAAGAAGATTCAAGCAATTATCAAGCTACAAACAAGGCTGATTCACTTTCTATGCTGACTCCCGTGTGGTTGGCTGGAATCAATTTATCCAGGGAAATGTGACATCCTGGCTGTAATTTCAGAGCATTTGGGTTTTTCCTGTGGTGTGTCCCACCCCCAGATCACTGACAACTTACGCAACACATCTCTAATAGGATGGATAGGGTTGTTTTTTGCCAGGTGCCACAGGACACTTCCTACCCCTCCCGCTCACTCATTCCCCTACATTCTTTGTGCAACTGTGCCCACGTGTGAGCTACAGGCGGTCATAAGGACCTTCACTGCGCAGCCAATGCTTCACCTCGCCCAGAACAGGGACTGCTTGAAAGCCACTGTTCCAGTCCATCTCAAGGGAGTTTCCCTCTGGCAGAAGGCAGCAGCTAACATTCAACCACCAAACCTCTAAGTAAGGAGAAAGATAGAGGGGTCATCTGATCCACTCTTGACATAACCAATCAAGCAGCCTCCTTTGCCTTAGCTTAGTGTAGCCAAGGGAACTGCATCATAAAAAAGATTCATGTAATGTGATTTCCAATTGGCCACTTAATCCTGACATCATAAAGGCTCCCGAGTATGAATCAGCTGAAGGTGAATGCCTAATGAAAGGGAACTTCTCTCTCCAAAGTCCCTGTCAGTGGAAACTTGGCTAGGGAGCATCCAGGGCAAGGAGCCAAGTTCTAGAGCCAGCATTTTCTTCCACTCCACTCTTGTTGCTTTCTGCCAGAGAGATGTTTGTTTTGTATAATACTATAGGAAACCTGCACCTCTGATTATCACTAAGGTGAGGGGGTGATGGCTCCAGGTCTCCCTGATGCCTTCCATTGCAGCAGCACACTTCTTGGGAGTAAGTAAGCACATAGCTTCCAGCCAGCTCACTGGACAAACAAAAATCTACCAAAACACCACATAGCCACAAGTAGGCTGATGAAGGGGCTAGAAACCAAGTTCTATGAAGAAAGACTGAAAGAAGTGTGCACGCATACTCTTCAGAAAAGAAGACTGGGGGAGATAGGATAGCTTCTCAAATAGCTGAAGGGCTGTCATGCAGAGAAGGATATGCCCTTGATCATCCCAGAGTGCAGGCACACAACAATAAATTCAAGGTACAGGAAACTAGATGCAGTTGAATATCAAGAAAAACTCCCTAACTGTTAGAGCAGTACAGCAATGGAACTAATTACCTCAAGAGGTGGTGGGTGCTCCAACAGTGGAGGCATTCAAGAGAAATTTAGGCAGCCACTTTGCAAATATCCCTTGATTTATATTCCTGCAATGAGCGGGAGGTTGGATTTGATGGCCTTATAGGCCCCTTCCAACTTCACTATTCTATGATTACATGACTATAAAATCCAGCATCAACCCAGCTCTAATAAACTAGCATTAATAAAAGGACAATTTCACCACCAGCCTGGGCATCACAGTCAAAAGTTACACTGGGGGGGGGGGAAGTAATATTATGATGAAGTTACTAAGGGAGCATGGCAACTATGCACAAGATGTAAACCCATATACCGGTAATTGCTCCCATTTCATTCATTCATTCATTCATTCATTCATTCATTCATTCATTCATTCATTTACTTACATACATACATACATACATACATACATACATACATACATACATACATACATACATACATACATACATACATACATACATACATACCGCTCCATCTAGCAACACAGCTACTCTGCATGGTTTACAAAATAAAACAGATTATCTATCTATCTATATAGATATAAGCCCTCATATCACATGAGGGCTGATCACTTTTACATCTTGCTCATGGAACATAGTTTAAGAAGTAAAGAGTTCAAACCTTCACAAACAATTGAGGCAACAGGAGTTGGAGCCAAAGAAGAAACCCTATTTCCCAACCCCACCACTAGCACAGCCACTTTTAAAGGGATAACTGGATCCTAGACCAGAATAGAGAGTAACACAACTCCTTCTGATAGGCCCCAAGCTACTGTATTTTTCAAAAGAGAATTAAGAGAGGTGCTTCTGGACTCCTTCATTCTCTTCCTTAATGCAGATAATTGCATCATATTAGAACTTGATACTGGCCCCAAAATATTGTAACCCTCCAACTTTTAGTGGTCCATCAGCACGTTTTTAGGTGTTCTTACTGTGGCTCTGGATTAAGGTGATCTTGCTTTGCTCAGTACAGTTTTACAAACACCACCAGCAAGAGAGTTTATGGCCAGATGCCCACACTGAGAGAATACCACTTGATACTAGTCTATTCCCAGACGTGCATTTGGCATACCCGTTCTGAACTTGAAAGGATGAATGTGAATCAAGAGATCAGAGGTCTCCATAAGCCCATCTTTTCATTTGCTTCGGTGACTCAAGACCCTTTCAAGGACGATGATCACCTTAAAGCCACGGAAGGAGTGGTGGCTCTTCCTTGAGCACTACTCGCTGATGGAGCTACTCCTCACTCTCGTCCCAAATAAGCTTGCTTCATTTGCTATTGTTTAGGTAGGCTGTACCTACGTACACATGGATCTCTGGCAGATGGGTTTTGAAGTGACAAATAGACAAAGCCAGTAAGATAAGGCAAATACCTCCAAAAAAGAAAAAGTAAAAACAAGAGCACCAAAAGATATAATGGACAAGATATAATGTCCGTGGCTTGCAAAGCCAGACAGCCAACAAAGCACAAGGGAGTTCAGAGTCCAGTCTCATCCATTCAGCACTTAACACAACAACCAAGTATGGGTCCAGCGCTGCATCTTCCAGCTTCCTTGCAATCCCAAGATTAGATAAAGGAAGACTGCAATGACTGTCTGCGTGCAGTCACTTCCTTGGCCTTTTGAGGAGTGGGCCTTTGTAGAGTGCAGGCCTCGTTTGCGAAATCCATGGACCATCCTGGCCGGTCACATTATGAACCCTGGGCTAGAAGTTTTTCACCCAAGACACAAAATCTTATGCAAGCTCTTTATATTGGTATGCCTATCTGTCTAATGCCATTTTTCCTCTTTGGTTTTACCTCAGACCTTCATAAATTATGGAGGCGACAGTAGACGGAGCCACAAAAGAACAAATATACTCCCTGTTCTTGGTCCTGTCCTAGCCATCTCTGATAAAATATTTCAGTTTGAAGTTACTGTATATACTCAAATATAAGCCTAGTTTTTCAGCCCTAATTTTGGGCTGAAAAAAGGGGCCCTCGACTTATATGCGGGTCAATACTTTTAGCCACTGAGGCAAGGGCTTGGGTTGGTGGCTAAAATTCATTTTAAACATTGTGTGCTGCTTCTTATGACCCCCCCACCCGCATCACAGGGGAGCAGCCATGCAATGTTTAAAATGACTTTTAGCCTCTGATCCAGTGGCTAAAAGTCATTTTAAACCTCGCACACCACTCCCCCAGCTCACAAAGGAGGAGCTGCCAGGCCCTGCTGCATTTCCCACCCTAGACTTATACTCGAGTCAATACATTTCCCCAGTTTTTTGGGGTTAAATTAGGGGCCTCGACTTATACTCGGGTCGACTTATACTCGAGTATATACGGTATATAGCACATGAAATGTGATATGAAAACACACACATCAAGGTACCCAGTGTGGTCTAGTGGAGAGTGTAACGGACTAGGATTCAGGAGATCGGGATACTATTCCCTGCCGGTGCCATGGAAACTCCCTAGGGGTCAGGAAGTGGTAAAACTGCTCCTTAAATACCTCACTTATCTTGAAGTCTCTATTAGGGTTTCTTTAAGTCAGAGCTGACCTGGTGCCACAGAACAAAAATATGTATAAATCAATATTAAGAGCTTGGGCAGATGCAGCAAAGGGCCATTTCTGTGACACTTATTTTTACAGATGGGGGAAAGTCAGACAGCCAGAAGCTACCATGCGGCAAATGTTCCCCATTTTAAAACGTATCTGCTGCAGTGCAAGGATTCTCTGGTTAATTCTTTACCTCCTCCTCCTCCTCCTCCACAAGACTTTGAAGTACATTTCTCAAAATGAACTAAGCACACGTATAAAATAACACAGAACATGATGTACTCAGCAGGAGGATGGAAAAACAGAGATTTTACAACTCATTTCTCAACACAGTGGCCGGATAGCTCAGCGGCTTAGTTGGTTTAGTTATCTGGCTGAAGTACCAGAGGTTGTGATCTCAATTCCCCACTGTCCCTCCTGAGAGGACAGACAGCCTGTGGGGTGTGGCACAACCTGCACAGTCCCCGGGCATACTCAGAATGATGAGATGGTGAACCACTTCTGAGTACTCTGGAATACCCTGAAAAGGGGGTCACCATGTTACAATGGACTTGACTACACCTTGTTATTATTATTCAACACAACCACATTTCTACTTACTTGGCCACAGACTGAATGACTTTTGAAGATGTGTCCTTGATGTTCGTGAACAGTCTCTCTGTCCCACCCCTGAGAATATCGAAGAAACCTGCGTAGGTCTGGTCACATTCTGCTACTGTCAAACCTAAAATGAAGAACACAAGATTACAGCCCAAGATATGTCGCCAACACAGTTCTTTCTGTTCAGATCCCTAACCCAGCGATGCCCAGACCTGGCTCCTCAATTTTTTTTGCTGGATGTCATGTCCCAGAAGTCGTATCCAGCACAGCTGATATTCAGGAATTCTGGGAGTTGTGGTGCAACATCTGTGGATCCAAGATGAAGAACCACTGTGCTGAAAAACTATTTACATCTACTTCAGTCAATATCAAACTATTTGATAAAGGACTCAAATGTTATTATTAAAGGCTTACTCCCCTTATTTAATCAGCCCACTGATTCCTGAGGAGCTGCTATGAATAGCTAACAAGAAATCAAATTGTTAAGGTTTATACAAAATGGATTTAGAATTGTCATATTGCAAGGGACGATGCAATTGGGGATGATGCAAGACACAGCAGTTTGGACATGCTCAGTTATCAAATTGCTGAGTAATGGTTGCATCAGCCACATGTATAAAGGTGAGAGAGCTTGTCCTGTATTGTGTGGGATGAGGTCGGAAGGAGAAGTACGTTACTTTGTCGGTTTGGATCCCGAGAGTTTAGACTACAGGACTGTCTATGAGGTATATGCCTGCCAATTTTGTTTTTGTGCTGGACTTGTATATTTTGTAAATACAGTTTATTTGGTGAAGGGAATCACCGGCTGTGTTTGCATCTTTATTTTTAGCACTGCTATCAGGCTGTTAAAGCCCACAGTCTTTTACACAGTTCTCACAGTCTTTCGCTGAACCACTCTGCGACAAAAATCAAAGCTGGGTTATACATATTCATCCAGATGGTTTTGGACTCTGGACTCTCAGTAGGCCTAGCCAGCAGAAACCATGGTGAGTCCAGCAACATCTGGAAAGCCGTGCAGTCCTCATCCAATACAGAGTTAGCACAATCTCACATATAGGAAACCTCAGATATTTTTAGGTGAAATGAACTCCAAGGTATCAACTACTACCCACAACAGTAGAATTCCTGATTTCAGACGGCAGTCAGCTATTACTATCCTAGATAGCCAATGTGCTGGCCAACATATAACATTATTCTAATTAAAGGCCTGTACTGTGGATCTGAAACAACTATTGCTTTGAAGAAACAAACAAACAAACAAACAAACAAACCCACAACAACTCCTCAAGAGCAGATTGGCAACTTCCCACAAGCCTTGCCCAGAACAGACATAGTGAAAGATGGTGGGAGTTGTAGTCCAGGAGCCTGTGGAAGCCAGAGGTGGTCACCCCTCCTTCCACCACCACCCTGCATTATAATTTATGAGGAGAACACCCATTCAGCAATTTACCTGCATTATACATATTGTTGAGCTGCCCTGCAGGTTTCGAGTTCTGTGGCACTAGAGAGGATGAGGCTCGGGGCTGAGCATTATTTCCATAGCCTCCATTTTGTTCCAGAAGCTGGAGGGGGGAAATCATTGCTGGATTAAATTAGTGCTACTACCTCTCTTACATACTCCAAGAAAAAGAAGAACCAGGTAGGCTTTGGAAACAGAAAGTCGTGAGACACAACAGTCAAATACGGACTAGCCTCACCGTTAACCAATCCAAAGAAATACACATTACAAATTATTTCCCTCACCAGAAAAAGAAAAGAAGTGAAAAGAAAAATAATGCAAGAAAAATAATGCAGAGGGGTTATTTGTTTATTATTCAGTACATTTCTATCTTGAACTTCCTCCACTAATCTCGTCAACATCCATGGCTCTTCTCCTCTACACTCATTACACCTGCCCCAATTCTGTGCAGTAGGACAAGCCGAGAGTGGGACACTAGACCATAGTTGCTGACCATCTCAGAGGGAACTGAAATCCCACACTGGATCTCAAAAGCACCGGGGGGGGGGTAATACTGTTGTGCTTTGGAAAGCCAAAACTGATGTATAGCAGCCTACTAGGGTTCTCATGGTAAGTGAGGTATTTCAGTAATAGCTTTACGAGTTCCATTCCTCCAGTCGGTTTCCATGGTTTCCATTATCCAGAGTCCTAGCCCATCAACACTTACACAATACATACTATACTATACTATACTATACTATACTATACTATACTATACTATACTATACTATACTATACTAGCGGCTCCGAGGCTTCTGGAGGGCCGGGGACGGTACGGAGCGACCCGATTGCCCCCCCCATGCCCCCAAGGCTTCTCAGAGGGGCCTGGGGGACAGCGCGGAGCAACCCGATCGCCCCCATCGCCCCCCTGCGTGGCTCCGAGGCTTTTCGTAGGGGCGGGGGGGGCGGCACGGAGCGACCCGATCGCCCCCCGCCCCCCCCAGCGGTGCAGGTACTGCAATCCCGCGATGTAGTGGGACTGCAGTACCTGAACCGCGAAATGACGGAGGTGACTGTACCAGTTTCTCAAACCATACGATCCCAATCAATCTCACCCTCTTAATAAAAACGTTTAATGAACTGGAAACCTACGAGCAGCGATCTCTGTATATTCTATGTGGTGATTAGTATGTAAGTACCAAATATTATTATTAAATGTGCTCATTTTCCTTATTCCAGAAATCACTCCAATGAGGTGGGGTGGGGTGGGGAAGAGAATTTCATTTAAAAAATAGGTTAGATATATTCTGTAAAATAAAAACCTGCTGATCTATTACATTCATTCCAACCTCCAGAATTGGAGCATCTTTCCCAGAGCAATTGGGAGTTTCATTCATGGATCAGAACAGTGTGGCCACAGGCGACCACGCTCTGCTCTGGCAACCTCCTGGACATACTACTGCAACGCATTGTACTTGGGGCAGCCCTTGAAGGTGACTGTTTCATTTGTATGAAATGAAGCTATGAGACTACTAAGAGGTACAGAGTAATGAGATCACATTATACTGATTGCAAGGGAGTTGAACTGGATCTGTGTCCAATTCAGCAGGATTTTTGCCTCAGTAGTCTGGGATGGAAATACGCCAAAATAATGTTTTTCTTTAGACCAAATTGCCTGTCTCTTAAAATCTGCTGGGAGGAGTCACCCGTAATACTTCCCACACATTCTATAATTATTGAAGTGTGACTCTCCTCTGCCATGGCACTCCATCTGAGGAATCCAGTCCCATAAAACCTCAGGTAGCATTAACTTTTCTTGCTTTTTCCCCAGTGCCAGTTTGAAATGTATTTATTTCCTTATGAATTTGGGCTGCATCTTTTGTTCAGTTCATATTGTCCTGCCTCTTAAGTTGTTTACAACTCTGATGCCTTTCCTTTTCACTGGACTGTATTATATTTGCACTCTTGCAATCTCTTGTTTTGTTTTAATGCTGGACTGATGCCTTTTAACAGAAGAAGGAGTGTTTAAAATCAAAGCAACCACCATCCACAGCACTGGGGTTTTGTTCAGAAGTACCCATTACCTCTGTGATAGGGGATTTGGGGTTTACATTCCTAGCAGCTGCAATCTCTTGAAGTTGATTCACGAGCTCCATAATGGACAACCTCTCCTCTGGATTCACCTTCAGAGTTGCACCTTTTAAAAAAAAATCACACAAAGAAGCAGTATTTGGCAAACAATCTGCAAACCTCTTTATTAGATTTCTATCCTATCAGGAAGAAAATGAGATGGTCTTGGTAGCTAAAATGCCTGGCTAATATAAGGATTTATCTGTATAACTATTAACTGGATTTAGAAAGATGTGGCTTCAATACAGCCTTCCCTAACCTAGAGTCATCTCAACGTGGTGACAATCACTTCCAGCATCTTCAAGCCACATGGCCAGTGATTTATCCTGGCTGGGGATAAGATTTTGTAACCAAAATAACAGAGGGTTGAAGAAGGCTACTTCATTTGCTTAGATCACCAACCGTTTTGAACTGTGAACAGTTGTGATAATAGGGAGAGACTCATTCATCCCACGTTCTATTTTATGTCCTGTATATAACTTTGCTTCTGTCACAGTGCTAAAAGGTAGGTATGTGTAAATAACATCTCTGTATACAATGGTAAACTAGCAACCCATCAAATTTTAAAGTGAGGGTCAAGCCGCATCTTTGACCAAATCATGATCAAGCAAGAAAAAGCTGGGACCTATGAACTTCGGTAGCAGATTTAACTTCTTGCACTCATGGGTTTTCTCTCCAAACGATTTGTATATGTTGCTTTTTCACATTTGGTTACATGCGCACAAAACAATTTGGAAAAAGCATTTTCAGTAGGAGGGAAAATATGCACCTTTAGAAAAACCATCAGCTTACACTAAACTCATCTTTGGAGGCTTACTTAGTGTCAGTGGCCAAAACTTACGGATGAGATCATGAAACACTGTATATCTTGTGTCATTTTGTGGAATGGAGTATTTCCCATTGACTATCCGAAGCTTGGCACCGTCTTCAAAGGGATGTTGCCTAAAGCACAGCAAGTAGAGGATGCAACCCAAGGCCTGCCAGGGAAAAAAATTTAAAGTGATTACTGATAAAGAATGAATAGATACATTTAGATCAAACAAGTTTGAACTGTTCCAGGTTAAACAGCAATCAGCTCCGGGAGCAATCATCCTGTTTCACTTGATAAGCTGTCAGATCCATCGAGTTCAGAGAAGGCCACAGCACTACGTAACGTGGGACAGTCAGCCACAATCAGTGCTAACCATGGTTCATTGCTGTAACACAGGGGTGCCCAAACTTTTTGTAAGGAGGGCCAGATTTGGTGGCTGAGAATGTGTCAGGGGTCGGTTGCTCCCCAACCCTGCCACCCCACTGCAAGCCCCACCCACTTTCTTTTAAAAAAAACATGGGGTGAAGGAGGGGGAGGGAGGGGTGGGCCAGCCAGCCGCGGGCCACTCAGAATGGCCTGGCAGGCCGGATTTGCCCGCCCCCCCCCCAGACCGGACTTTGGGCAGGCCTGCGTGTAACACTTGTTAGGGTCCCCGGTGTTCGGTGAAATCACAGCTTAGTTTCCCAAGGCAAATCCTGCTGCAGTAGGTCAAAGTGTGATTTGCTTGCCATTCAACTTCTATGCTAAGGATTCCACTCCAACTTTCATGCATTAGCAGTTTTTAGATCTACTCTACTCCTCTACTCCTCCACTACTATACTATTGCCTCTAATGCCAAAGTAGTGTTGGCCAAGATCTGCTAAGATCTGCATGTAAGCCACTTGACTCATATTATCAATCAATCAATCAATCAATCAAAACTTTATTACAGTCAATGACCAGCAACAGGATACAGTATAATAAATAGCAATAAAAATAAATAAAATATAGAATATAGAATCTAAAATTGATTGATTGATTGATTGATTGATTGACTCATATTATCTGTATTGTCCACTGCCCTAAGCAGTCCATCATAAGGAGAACTGGCATTCCACTTGCCAGCTGGTTACATACATACCGTGGTCACTTATCACTTCAATGGTTCGGCTACATTCACTGAAAGGAATGTACTTTTGAACAACTAGTGGCAGAACCCCCCTGCCAGTATACACCAGCTGGCAGCTTCTAGAGTTTGTGATTGAAAAAAACACATTTCCCCACCTCCCTCTTTTTCTTTCTCCGGCCTGCCTCTAAACAATAGTGTTCTGCTCATATACCGCCCCACAGTGCTTCAAGCACTCTCTGGGCACTTTACAATTTAATTGTGCAGGCTACCCATTGCCCCCCACCCCCCAGCAAGCTGGGTACTCCTTTCACCGATCTCAGAAGGTTGGAAGGCTGAATCAACCATGAGCCGGCTACCTGGGACTGAACTCCAGGTTGTGGTCAAGGCAACTTCCAAACTTTTTGAAACAATTAAAAAAATCATATTTAGCCAAAAATCATACAAGCATACAAACAACTCCAAGGTAAAACCATTACAACAAGAGAATACATTGAAAACAACTTTTAAAATTCCTTTGGTTTAACCACAAAAAAATGTAGTTAAAACAATACTACGGGGAAGATTAGACAAAAATCTCTCCTCATTCCACATATATCCCTACTGTAACTCCATTTCTAAAAGCTTTCACACTTTTTTTTTAATTCAAGGCATGGTGCACCTGGGACAGGCCTATTTGTTCAATGACTTCTGAAAATAAGCTACCAATTTAAAGAGTTGCCTCGATTTCTGAAATACTCTGAAGCAACCCAATGCGTCGTTTAATACAGTCAACAGATCAGAACAAACACAAACAATCAAATAATGCATCCAAATATATGTCCCAAGATCTAATCCGCGCACAAAAAGAAAATGCATACCCATATATCCTGTTTTTCATCTACTGGATAATTTGAATACAAGTCTATTATTTCAGGAGTCCGATACACTGGCGTTGTGTTCCTTGTGATCTGTAGACACAAAATAAAAGATTCATAGATATATATTTTATGCATTATGTCTGTGAAGATTCTCAGTCATCCAGGTGAGTTTATCTGGAAGTTGAGTCATGGCTACTGGACTTCTTTTTGAGAGATAGAAACGTTTCGCTGTTCATCCAAACAGCTTCATGCATATAAGCACTCAGAGGCTCAGCACATCTGGAAAGCTACTAAGATGCCACAATGAACTGAATTCCTTGAGTTATGGTTCAAAAATCTCCAATCTTTTTGCCAAAATTTGGTTTGTGTGCAACATCTCAGCACCTTTTTCAGAAAATGAACTGCTTGGAGTGCAGGGAGGAGACTGATCTTTGTAAAGCAAGCAGGCAGTGAGCCAAAAAGGGGTGCACAGTACCAACATGATGGCTGATTCTCACTCCAAACTACTAGTAGTGTGCCAGACCGGGTGGGACTGTGTAGGTTAACAATGCCTCCCTCTTTGAAGACATGGATGGTTGCGTAGGGATCTTGGAAAGCAGAGGAGGTGCCTTGAGTTACACTAAAGTGGGAGGGAATACAGACTCTCTGGGTAACCTGATCCTCCTCTCTGAGAACTAAAGAGACTAAAATGATTACTGGGCTGGGGGACCTCTCTTATGAGGAAAGTCTAAAACGTTTGGGGCGCTTTAGTCTGGAGAAAAGGCGCCTGAGGGGGGATATGATTGAGATATACAAAATTATGCAGGGCATGAGTAAAGTGGATAGAGGGACAGTCTTCTCCCTCTCACAAATAAGCTAAACTAGGGGACATCCACTCAAACGGAGGGTTGAGAGAGTGAGAACAGACAAAAGAAAATACTTTTTTTTTTACCCAGTGTGTTGTTAGTGTGTGGAACTCCCTGGCACAAGATGTGGTGATGGCATCTAGCCTGGATGCCTTCAACAGGGGATTGGACAGATTCCTGGAGGAAAAGTCCATCACAGGTTACAAACCAAGATGGAGATGTGTCATCTCCAGGCTTAAAACCTGGGTACTTCAAGGGCCAGCTGCAGGGGAGTGGTATCTGGAGAGAGATATCTAGTCTTGTGCGCTCCCGGACACATTTGGTGGGGCCACTGTGAGATACAGGAAGCTGGACTAGATGGGCCTTTGGCCTGATCCAGCATGGTTCTTCTTATGTTCTTATGAGAACTCCTTACCACTATCAATGTCTCAAAAGAAGAGGATATTGTTCCCAGTATAGCAAGAATCCTCCTTTTCCCCACAGAACCACTCAAGTAATCATGTATTCAAAGCAACCCAAAGCCAAGCCAGAGAAGAAGAGCAGTTTGTGACTTAACAATTTCTTGACAGGAGATAGTTTCATATACAAGACATTAGCGGCATCAATTCTTGCAATCTTTTAAAATTCAATATACCACTTGTCATGATCTACACGTTTATACAGAGAATCAAGAACCCAACACCCCAATTCCTTCTCTGACCAAAAAAAGCGTAAGATTATGTGATGGGGACGCTGGCTCCAGTTGACTCCTTCTCTGCTACTATCACAACCTCCATCTTGTGGCAGGAGCGAAAGCAATATTGCCTGTCTTGTCAGACCAGAAAGCGATTTCCCTTCATGTTTGGAGGCAAGAGGTAAAAGGGGAAGTTTGGGGAAGCAGCTCTGCTTTTCGTTCTTGCTTTGCCTAAAGCCAATACTACAATGATAACGCAGGAGACAGGCAGAGTTCCGTGGTGGAAGGGCCTGGGGAAAGGAGCAAACTCTACAGCTCTGTCTCACCTGCCATGAACGACAGCTCAGACACCTCGAGTGGACCAATATTACACTGTTATATCATTTTAATAAGCAAAGGTCCATCTCAGGGAGTCACAGAATCTGTAGGGGGACTTCTAATCCTCTACTATACTTCAGAGGAATGCTCTTGGGCTCTCTTGCAGAGAATTCAAAGCACCTCATCAAACTGCAAAAGCCATGATTCTGCAGGACACAACCATGATACTAATTGGGGGGGGGGGTGTTACTTCAGAGTCTGTTATAGCCCCTTGCTTTTCTCTCTGGCTGCTGTTTCCTAATCTCTACTTCTCTTTCCTATTCTACTAATGCTTGTCAAAAATGCCCACGTTCTTTGGAAGAAAACCGTTCTGAGAAACGTAATTGCACAAGACAGGCCAGTGCGTGTAGCTTGGCTGACAATGAAGTTGGAAAACCAAATGCAGAACTTAGGTTCTCTTAAGAAGCATTCTCTGTGCTACTTATGCGCAGCCTACACAGCCCCCGTCTCTGGCTGAGTCTCAAGAATACAAGAAACGATGCACATATGTCAAATGTGGTTCAGAAAAAGAAAATACTCAAGGACACCTTATTTGGGACTTCTTAACAAGAAAGGCAATGGAATTGGTATACCAAGGAAACAAGGAAGGAAGGCCAACCCCTGCTTAAGGTTCCCAAATGTGCACTCAGCCATAAATGTATTGGGGGATATGGTGAAACTTAATCAGTGTGGGGTTTCTCACCTCTTCTTCAACCGTTGCTCTTTTCTGGGCAGTCCAGTTGTAGTCTGGGTAATGTGCTACGGAGGTTGCACTGCCAAAGTCACACAATTTAATGGTCCCCTGGTTACTCATCAGCATATTTTCAATCTGCCGAGACAAGACAGTTAGCAGAGTAACGCGAGAAAGCGAAGCAAAGCAAAGCAAACGGTGTTGCTGATATACCACCCAATAGTACTTAAAAGCACTCTCTGGGTGGTTTACAATTCAGTTATGCAGGCTACACGTTGCCACCCCCACCACCCCCTGGCAAGCTGGGTACTCATTTTATTTACCTCAGAAGGATAGAAGGCTGACTCAGCCATGAACTGGCTACCTGGAATTGAACCCAAGGCATGAGTAGAGTTTTGGCTGCAGTACAGTGGTTTAACCACTGTACCACAAGACTCTGAAGGGGTGTGTGTGTGTGTGTGTGTGTGTGTGTGTTAAAGGACAGCTAACCATGTACACCTATGTTCCTGTGCTCAAAGTATACAAGCATTATCAATTCGTCTACTTAATTAAGCTTCTAAGATTTATTGAGCAGAGATGAAATAATCTGCCTTGATTCTTTCCCCGGTTTCTGTATATAGCACCAGGGTGGGATTTGACTTAAATCACAATTTAAATCACTAGTCTGTACGCATTTTATTTTTTAAAAAATAATTTATATTTAAAAATAAAAATCAGATTTTTAAGTTAAATCAACTTTTTAAATTTAATTCAGATTTTTTAAAAAATAAAATGCTTACTGATTGGTGATTTAAACTGATTTATTTTAAATCAAATCACCCTATAAAGCACCACTTCCCAGACCATCTCCAATGACTGGCAATGTGAGAGTTAATCTCTTATTTCAATTCTTTCCCCTTGTAGACCATAAGCCTTATAGAAGCAAATGGGCAAGATTATTGTTGACAGGAACATTTGAACACAGTATATGTTAATTTAATTTTCAACAGAAACTGGTTCTTAAGACCAAAAAATGATGAAGGTGTTTGCATGAACACTGCATCCTTTTACGAAGCAAACAATCTGGTATGAGATGTGTTAATTTTTTTCACACAGAGGATGAGATCCTTAAGAGGAGAGGAATCTAAGGTAAAACACTTTTCATCTTTAACTCTTCAGCGTTCATTCCTCTCATCTTATATAATCTGGAGGCAATCCATCGAATCCTGGTTGTTGGAAATTGTGCTACTTCCAGATGTTATTAAGAATGAGGGGCTTAATCGACACCGTATACATTATCATAATGAGATTCAGTGACCCAGCTTGTCCTCAAGGTCATAAATCCAGGCTACTCACACTCAGTGTAAAAGTCAAACAAATAAATAAAAATAAAAATAAGTGAGGAGAAATCAAGAGGCAGGGCCCTTTAGTGACTAGGTCTCATATGGGCCTACCAACAGCACTCCTCCAGTGCACCGACACTACATGCAAGGGCGTTACAGTGCTCCTGGAATACTACAGGTGCATGTGAATCGAAACCATGAAACCTCTTTACACACACTGGAGTTGAGGGACTATAAAAGACAGGTCATGGCTCATATTTTTTATTACTCTTTAATATGGATTTTAAATGTGTCTGTTTCCTTCCTGAGTCACTGGTAAATTCTGATATGCTATTATACAAAGCCATTTCTCAAGACCTCTTCAGCCCATGCCGGAAGTCCTTCCATGCTTGCATGCACATAAACAACTCCCAGATTTCCAGCCATATCAATACATGTTTATTGTTAAAAGAATCCAAGCTTTTGATGGCAATAGCCTGCACCATCGTCATCAAGGAAGGCAAGATGTCAACTTTTGTTTAAAAAAAAAATTATTAAATTTTATTGAGGACCCGGCATATACACATATATTTCAAACATCTATTCCCAAATATTTTCACTGATTTGATTGCCCTTCCTTCTTATCCTCCCCCTTCCCCCCAGCAAGCAATCATATTATACATTATCAAAGCATGGTGGAAAAGTCTAGCCCAGTGGTTCTCAACCTGTGGCCCCCCAGATGTTCCTGGACTGCAACTCCCAGAAGCCTCCACCAATTGCTGCACTGGAAGGGATTTCTGGGAGTTGCAGTCCAGGAACATCTGGGGAACCACAGGTTGAGAACCACTGGTCTAGCCCATTTCTCATTCTCAGGCTTTCCTTTTATCCATTCTATAAAGTCTCCCATTCTTTCAAAACCCTATTTTTCTCTTCTCTCTTTCCTTCTTGCATTATCTATATCCAATAATTTTAGAAAAAATGGTATATGTAATATTTCCATTTATTATATTTCCATTTCTCTTCATCCTTCCACCCACTTGTTAAAACCATTATAGCAGCTGCTATTGCGTAATACATAATCTTTTTTTATTCCTCTCAAATGCCTTTTCTTTCCACCAATCCTACAAATATATGATCTATTTTAACTGAATGCTTTGTTATTTCTATTAACCAATTTTCAACATTATTCCAAAATTTCCTCACTTTCTCACACTTTCAAATCATATGCCCAAAAGTACCCTTCTTTTTCTTACAATGCCAACAATGGAACAAAAGTTTTTTTAACAATTCTACTTAATTTATGTGGGTTATAGTACCATTTGTGCGATACCTTCAACTGCATTTTCTTAATTTTTTCCATTCTTACTTCTCTTACCCCTTTTAACATCGCTTCAAACTTTTCTGATCTAAATCCATTTCATCTTCCCACATCTTTTTAATTACATTTTCTTTCTGATTATCTAAACTAAACAAATATTTAGAAATAGCTCCCACTCCAATCTTTTTCTCTACGTATTTCCTATACAGTAGTTCCTATTGCTTATCTTCCTCTACCATTAAACATTTGAATCTTTAATCATCTTTCCTTTTCATACTTTTTACTACCAGCCATTCTTGGTCCTATAGGATCTCTTTTAATTTTTCCCCTATCTCTTCCTTGCATTAAGGGATAGAGATCCTTTATTTTATTATAACCTTCCTCTTTTAATCTCGTTACATGTTTAATGATAAACTATTCTTCTATTTATTTAATTGCTCTATTGCACTGGTTCTCAACCTGTGGGTCTCCAGATCTTCCTGGACTGCAACTCCCAGAAATCCTGGCCAGCTCAGCTAGTGATGAAGACTTCTGGGAGTTGCAGTCCAGGAACATCTGGGGACCCATAGGCTGAGAACCACTGCTCTATTGGATCCCATTTCAATACTCCTATTTCCGTTCTCTTAATATATCCAGCATTACCGTCCTTGGGCCCTCTAATTCTTTTGATACTTTTTTTATCTCTGTCAAATAATCCTAGAGAACCCACCAATTTATTTATTTCATCTTCTACTCTCTTCCATTTTGGGATTGTCAACTAAAACAAAGCTAACCTTAAATATTTATTTATATTTATTTATTTTTGCATTTCTAGACCACTCTGATTTCCCCGAAGGAAAATACAACAAGGTTTGATCAAAACCACATGTTGACTATCAGCCCCAATCCTATCATCTTCAAAGCCTCTAAGACAGTGTTTCCAAACTGGGGTGGGCTGGGGGTCAAGACTCCCAAGAGCATCACAAAGCGTTATCTGGAGGGTCATAGGTCATCTTATGTGTGTTGCAGCCCTTGTTAAATAATTCCACCCCCGACCTTTCAAGACAATGTCTTGAAGTTAGTGTGTGTGTATATACATGAGTAACAGGTTCCCATGGGGATGAAGAAAGCATCTACTTTCTGAGAAAGGATTATTTTACCCCTTAAAATGCCTTTTTATGCAAACATGGCAGGTGGTGGTGATTGCAGAATACTATTTAAAGGGGGGGGGAGTCACAACTTGAACATGGCTTGGAATTAGAGATGGGCACAAAACAATTTTTTATTTGTTTTGTTCTTTGTCATTCATTTCGTTAGGGAATGAAACGAATAACAAATGGACCCATCAAAGAAAAAAGAAATGAAACAAAACAGAAAATTCCATTTTGTTCACTTTGTTTTTTGTTTTTCCATAGGAATGCAATGCACTCCTATGGGGAAAGGGGGGTGGACCCCCACACACACACATGCCCCAATGGTGCCGGAAAAGGGCGGGCTTTTTCCCCCGCCGAAGCCACCGCCGAACAGCTGGAGCACAGGCTTCGGCAGGGGGATTTAAAAAGCCTGCACTTTCCCAGTGCCCACCTCTCACCAGCTGGACCCCTTTAAAAATGGCCCAGTCAGCCCTGGGGGGACCCCTCCCCCGGTGCCAAGTGGGCCATTTTTAAAGGGGTCCAGCCGATAACAGCCCGGCAACATTCATCTGAAAATGGTCAGGTCACCAGCACGGAGCTCCCACATTGTTCTATAAAAGAACTGTTCTACAAAAGAACGGAAGTAAACATTTAATGTTTTCTGAACAAGAGAATTTATGTTCACCTCCCTCTGAAGAAAATGTTCTGAACTGCTCAGAACTTGCAATGCTCGTGAGAAATTAAAAACACAATATACTGATCAGAACATTATATATACTCCTCAGTCCTTGCCATCTGGTGCTATACCTACACAATAGGCACACCTACTCAGTTCTTTCTGAAGAAATTCTAGCTTAATGTTGAACCTTTTAAACACCTTTCAAGAACATAATGAAGGGGGAACAGAATTTATACTGGATAAGTATTCCCTCTGACATAACAATTTTCCCCTGTACTAATGTCAATAAGAGATTATACAGTGGTACCTTCTATAAAGGGATTAATTCATTCCAAATGAAATTATGTTAAGCAATTTTTCCTTTATACAAATTTTCCATAGGAATGCACTGGAAACAGAATAATCCCTAATCGCGACCATTTTTATGTTGTACGGATTTGCCCTGTGGGGGATTCTGTTAAGAAAATTTTCCCTATCTCTGAATTTTTTTGCTGTACAGATTTTATGTTATACAAACCGTTTGTTATACGAGGGTCCACCATATTTGAAATAATTCATGAGGAAAATGTTATCTTATTTGTTGGATAGCATTTTCCAAAAAAGAACTTAAGGCATCCTACCATTAGACTATACAGCAATTAAAAACGGTAAAAACAAACAAAATAAAAGTAGACTTCTTCCAAGAATAAATTCTGGCCTCAGGCTGCTGTTTAAAAACAACAACTGGCCAATCTTATCTCATGAAATACCTGTTAGAACAAAATCTGGAAACTGAAAGAGATAGTGCTACAGCTGTACTGAGGAATGGATTGCACAGATATGCATTCTACATGGCACGGTTATGTGCTGTATTTGACGTGGCCCTATGCGCACACACTGACAACTAAATGTGTAATTGCTTTCCACTGTGGACACTACCCATATGGCCAATTTTCATCAGTCTGTATCTCTTTATCTTCAGCTATTTCATGACATTTCCGACAACTACTGTAGAGATATAAACTCTGTCTAGATAATGGTGACATTCAGAGTGAAAGGGGCAACTTTGGATTCCATACCTTTAGGTCCCGATGAATGATGGGTGGTTTCTGTTTGTGCATATGTTGCACTGCTCGACACGTCTGGTAAAATATCTTCAGAACCGTATCGCACGAGAGGGGGCCTTTGGATTCAGCTTTCTTTAAAAATTCCTCTAGTTGCCCTATGGATACAAAATTCAAGTTAAGGGATGGATCACACCGATCAAGGAACCAGCACCAGGGCAGATTACCCGCATCAAAGATATGAGAAAAATCCTCTTTAGCATCTCTGCATCTCATGTGACTGCCTGCATTGCAACAGAAAGAGGGTTGGTTGTTCAGAAGGCTTTACTCATCCTCCCTCAAATGTCAAAAAATGGAAGGAAAGGGGCCACGTTCAATTCTTCCTGAGACGAAAATGGCCCTCAAATCATCTCTGTTTGGCTGTTCACCCCAGCATATTTTAGCAAAAGTGCTCACTGAGGTAAAAGAGTCAAGCCTCTTTGCTTCACAGACAGTACTTATCAACAAAGGATGAATATCCCTACCTCAAAACTCTGCCCATCCTGAGTCTGCTGGCGTGCTTTTTCATCATCATATCTGCACTCTTTGGCTACAAAATAATCCTCCTATCCCATCAGCTGCAATTCCTGAATACACGGCACATCTATCACTCGGCCCTCAATGCTCTGTTCTCCATTCATGACTGAGTTCCAGAAGAAAAAGGGGGGAGGGGGAAACGTAATACTATGTGCTACGGCTCTTTGGGGCAGAAGAAAAGGCATGAATATGTGCAAAATATCTCCTCGCTTTGGAAGGCAATCAAAAGGCAAAGCTGCAAGAGAAATTCTTTTCTCCTCTTTCAATTTGGCACGGAGACAAAGAGACCAACGTGCCTCCTTGACCTACACAGCGGCACGTCCTTCAGTCTCGGTCACACCAATTATTTTGAGAGCAAATTGGAAACCTCAATTAAAGCAGTGATTAAAGCTCACAGCCCTAATTAATATCCATTTTAGTGGGGGGGATATAATTGCATGGAAAGAAAGGAAAGGGAACAGCTCTTAGTCATTATTCCATAATTCCCGAGCTTATAACGGAAATGGAAACCTAAGTATTGTGGCAGCTTTGAAATAAATCTGCTGTGTATCACGATATACGCGATATTCCAAGTCTGAGGAAGCTGCCTATAATCTACAAAAGCTTGCACAGCAATAAACCTGTTTGTCTTGAAGGTGCCACAATATTTGACTTTTCTTATGCCTGTTGTAAGAGAAGAGCTACGTAACCACTGAGAAAATCTGTCAAGATTGTTCCCAAAATTCTCTTGGAGGAAGCAAATATAACAAGACAGAAATAGGTCCATGAGTCTCCCAGTGATATCAAGCCACGGTTACGAGAGCACAGAAGTTCTGTGGCCCTTTTGTTTGACAAAACCAGACCTAGTCATGCCTCAAGAAAGAACCCGCCTGCTTCACTTGCAGGAATAGGCCAATAAGAGAGAAAGCAGGCATTCTTGTCAAGGCATTCCAGGCAGGCATGTTGGGTTTTGGTCTGAAGGAGGCTGCCTTTCTGTGTAGCTTGTTGGCCGACTCCAGAACCTGTGGCCAACTCTAGGGGATTTTGGGAGTGGCAGTACAACATGTCTAAAGGGCACTCGTTTGAGGCAGGCTACCACATGAAGTCCATGTACAGAGTTAATTATTTTTCTTACCTCTACAAAGTTCAGTTAGCAGCAGAAACTCCCCTTGGCCTGTATCTGATTCTTCTTTCCCAATTGAGGCAGCCGAACAGAACTGGACAATGTTTGGGTGGCCAGACAGCTTTTTCTAAAGAATTGTGATGGTTAAAGTTTCAAAGGTTTCTGTAATTTGGAACACTTATATTATACAACAAAGCAGAATTATGTTTCCTGTTTCCTGACCTTTAGGGAGAGGTCAAGAAAATGCCATTGCAAAAACAATGTCCCCAAAACTCTGTGGCGAAAATCCAATTGTCCTTGCCTCTGCAATGGAAGTGGTAGCATCATTAGAGCCAATGATTAAAGTCATTGGCTTTTTGGTTTCGGAGTGTGCAGAGCTCATGCACGATGAAATGATGTCCCATGCAGCCCAAAGCTGGAACTGCTTAACCAGTAACTGCTTACAGTGACTTTATTCCTAATGCAGAGGCAAAACCTGCCCAACAGGAATGTGCACAGGTGAAGTGCATTACAGTCACCGCCCGCCATTTCACGGTTCAGGTACTGCGGTCCCACTATACTGCGGGATCACAGTACCTGCACCTTGGAGCCGCACGGGGGGGGAACGATCGTGTCGCTCCCCACCCCCCTGGGCCCTCCGAAAGGCCTCGGAGCCGCGCAGAGGGGCTGCGGGGAGCAATTGGGTCGCTCCCCGCCACCCTCCAGCCCCTCCAAGAAGTCTCGGGCGGCACGGGCAGGCAGGCAGCAGGAGGTCAGATCCCGCAACACTGCCTGTGCGCACCATGCCAAGATTTCACGGACAGGTGCGCGATCGCCCCCCACACCCCCAGGCCCCCACCCGCTTTTGCATATTGTGGATTTTCATGCATCGCGGGTGGGGTTGGTTCTGTAACCCCCGCAATCAGCAGGGGTTACTGTATATTCATCTCTGTCATAGTGTGACTGTTAGATTTAACCTTTCCAGTTAATTTTAGACTGAGCATTTAAAAGTGTATCTGTACACAATAACATTCTGTGTAGATTTAACTTTTCCAGTTAATTTTAGACTGAGCATTTAAAAGTGTATCTGTACACAATAACATTCTGTGCTGATTCCGAAATGACAGAGACAATAACATTCTCAACAAAATTCACATCGCACATTTGACTTTATGGCCCATATGTTCCAAATGTCCTGCTCAACGGTGAATCAGGAAAACAAAGCCAAACCAAAATTTCACTCTATGGGCCTTCAATTAGTAAAAGAAAGTGAAGGCTTATTTAAAAAAAACAATGTGCTTCTATCTCATTTTACTATATAATTTTTCATACTGAAATACAAATGGTATCAACCATGATATATGATATATACTGGTGTACTTTGTTTCCAGACACATGTTGCAGGAACTTCATTCCTTCTATTCCAGTTCAAGAAATATCTACTATCTACAGAATACAAGATGTAATATTGAGCTAGTGCATTGGACACAGCCATGGAAAAGTAATGTGAAGTATGCAAAAACAGTCAGCTTGAAGGAAAAGGTATATAAAACGTTTTATAGATGGTACATGGCACCACAAAAACTAGCCAATATGTATGGAAATGTATCGGATGTTGGAAATGTAAAGAAGGTATCATACATGGTGGACATGTCATGAAGTAAGGAGATACTGGAGAATGGTGCACAAGATACTACAAAATTGCTATGTTGTATTTTATTAAAACCAGAAATATTTTCATTAAATATTATGCCAGAAATTAAGGATGTTAAGATGAAACATTAACTGATGCATATGACAACTATAGCACTGGGAAACAGTGGAAATACCTAGCTGGCAAGTACTCTTGGAAAAGTGTTTTGACACAGCAGAGATGGACATAGTATCAGAATTGCTGAGAGAGAAAGACTTACAGAAGGCAAAAGAAAGCTGGAGACCACTCTACAACTTTTAGGAAAAATAAATCCGTAACTAAATTACTCCAACAGTATGATAGATTTATAATCTGTTAGTATCAAAATAATGGAAATAATGTAAACCTGCCCCGTAATGCTCTCCTTTTTTAAACTACAGAACCCCAACCTGTCCTGCATACCTGTTAGTTATCCCTTTATGTGTGAAATAATAAAATATTTTTAAAAGAAAGAAATATCTACCATCTTATTGTTGACTCTTTTGGCAAAAGGCCCAGTTTAGAGATGCCAGGATTGGTTGTGTGGGGCCTTACACAGTCCTCCAGCTTCTCCACTTATGTCAACAATGAAATAAAGCAGAAAGTCATAACTGAGCTATTAATGCTGGACAGTGGTTCAGAGCAGTGGTTCCTAACCTTAGGTTTCCAAGCATTCTTGGAATAAAACTCCCAGGAGCCTTTGCCACTAAGCAATGCTCAACAGGATTTCTAGGAACTCTAGTTCAAGAACATCTGGGGACCCAAAGTCAGGAACCAATTGTTTATTAGAGCTAACTTTTGAATCCTGCCTTCTTTGCACACCATTAACAATGTTTCTCAATTCAGGCCAGAGATTGAAACATTATTTTAAAAAGGAACATTTACATATATTTCTACTTACCACAACTGCTTGAATTGTAGAGGTTACTTTTAAATGTCCACATTATTCAAAACTCACTTACATAGCTGTTCTCTTTTACTTGAAATAAAACACCTGAATGTTACATACAAGCCCGTTGGTCTATAGCAGGCCTGTCCAAACTTCGGTCCTCCTGGTGTTTTGGACCACAACTCCCAGAATTCCAAGCCGGTATTTCCAATGGTAAAGGACTGTGGGAGTTGTGGTCCAAAACATCTGGAAGGCCAAAGTTTGGACATGCCTGGTCTATAGTACAAAAACACTACAAAAAGTGTAGGTTTATCACTCTTTCAATTGTAAATTGACTCACGTTCAACTTTACTTAGTACAAAGCTGAATTAATTGCAAGTAATGAAGCTTGTAGGAAAAGAGAAGTGATTTGGCAGCAAAGAAGCAGAAAGGGATGCATATCTTGGCTTATTAAGCATGGATTTCATCATGCAAATATGGATCAAGTGTTTATCTTCTCTGAGAAAGGATACCATAAAACAAACTTCTTGAATGATGGCTTTGTTCTTTTCTTCCTCATTAGACAATAATCTCTGTTGGGAAATAAAGACATTATAGATAATAATCCAAATCTAAATCAATTCATTCTTGTTATTCAATAAAAATACTGTTGATGTCATTTTTATACCATGACAACCACTAAGGATAGAAAAGGTGAAAACAAACAAATCATCTGATACAATATACAGCTACATACATAAAATGTCACAAAGCAACATACACAGCATCAACTGCATAGCTAAGATACTTGTATCACAAAAGATCTAGCTAGAAAATACACATTAACTAGATTAAAGCCCGCTAGAACAGGAATATCTAGGAAATGCGCTACCATGGGAAAGATGTCCCACAATTGGGTTGCCACAATGGGGGAAGTCCTTTCTCTTGTAACAAAAGTGCTGAGATATTTAAAAATTAGTTTTTAAAATGTTAAGACTCGAGATGTGGACTTTGTGCTTTGTACGAAGCATGAAGCACCTCAAGGTAGGTCCAGGTAATCACCCTTCCCCCTCCCCCCCCCCAGCCACCTGGACCACTCCCCCGGATCCCGTGTGCTCCCGGAGGTCTCCCCCTGCAGCGGCAAGCTGGTTGGTGATGGCGCCCTCCGCACAAAGCCAACCACTCCATCACAGGCACAGGAAAAAGACTCTCAGTGCACTGCTGAGGAGAGGTCAGCTACGTGCAGAGTTGGGAAAAAGTGTTCTGTTTATATACCGCCCCATACCACTTTAAGTAGTCTCTGGGCGGTTTACAATTTTAATTACAAAGTGCAGGCTACACATTGCCCCCCCAGCAAGCTGGGTACTCATTTTACCGACCTCGGAAGGATGGAAGGCTGAGTGAACCTTGAGCCTGCTGCCGGGGATTGAACCCAGGCCGTGAGCACAGTTTTACCTGCAGTACAGGCATTTAACCACTGCGCCACGAGGCTCCTGGGTAAGAGTCCCCCAGGGTTCCATTGCCAATTGGCGCACCACCACCACAGAGAAAGGACCCCAGGAACACACAGAGCCTCTTGAGTGGTGCGGGTGGCTTGGGAGAGGGTCACTGCCTGGGCCTATCATCGGGCACTTTGTGCTCCATACAAAGCTCCCATCTCTAGTTAAGACCAACAAGGGTTCAGAAGACACCAATGCCATTGTAATAGTCTTGTTTCATATGCTGCTCCTCATTCCAAAAAAAATGACCCTTAAGGTCTACAGGGAACAGCCTCTGAAGACTTCACTGAAGCCATAACCAACGCAGAAAACTGCTGTGGCTGGCCACTTAATAAACATGTTGATGGAGCTGGATTTCTCCTCCATTTTTAAGCAGTGGTAATTACTTTTGTAGACCCACTCAGATCCAATTCCCAGATCACGTGCAAACTTTGCATGAAATTGTTATATATAGAGAGAGTTCTGGGCCTGTGCATGGATATTCCATGCAACTGGAACTGTTGTGCCTCAGTGCTTACTTTAAAAAGCCTAATACTGGGTGCAAGAGATCTGTGAATCTAGTTTCCTCTTTTTTAAAAAATGTTCCATACCACTTCATTTAAGGAAATGTAGTTAAAGCAATGCAAGCAATATTTACAAATGTTCTTTCAGGAGCGGAAGCTTCGACATTGCCGTTCCCTGCCCTCCCTCACCAGTTAGACCTCCTCTGTGGAACCGAAGGCCCATGCACCTACATGTAGCTGGCGGCCCCATACATGAGCACCCACTTTCCTGCTGTGTAATACGAATGCCACAGTACACAACTGCTGGAGAATCCTTCAAGGCTTGACCGAGAAATGTGTGCCGGGCAAGAAATTTCCCTTCATCCCCTCCCAAAATGTTGAGACTCTCAAATTAAGTGACCAAATGCAATGAGAGCAAGTGGGCTTAAAATGTGGGTCCAAACCCTGGTTTCTTGTCCCCTTGTGAACTGAGAAATCCACTCATTCTACTACTCAGAGAGGCTACATTGATGGGCACATTGGTTCTCTACAGCAGCACATTAGTTGTGGAACCCTCTCCCAAGTGGGATAAATGAGGCAGGCTTGATCTCCGTTGAGCTTCTGACTAGAAGCTAAAACTGTCCTGCCTCAAAGGGTCTTTGATCTCTTAGGAGTTTTTAAATCGCTATTAAGAAACTTTTTGGTTCTGCTTTAAAAGTTTTTTTTAAATCAGCTTCTCAAATTTTGATGATTATATTTTTAACCAAATGTCTGCCATGAGTCACTTTGGGAGCCCTGCTGGATAGAAAAAACTCCATTAAATAAATGCTTATATTAAATAAACAGAAAGGACCCTCTCAAGGGCCAAAATATTCAGACACCACAACAGTTTGGCCAGCTGAGATCATTTTATGCAGAAGATGCTAGAAGCCACCTTTCCCACTAACAGAATAACATGAGACAAGACTGCCCGTGAGGTAAATCCCGAGTTGTTGCAGAGGACGCCCATATTCAAAACTATACTGAAATGATGTATTCAAGTCACTATCTCTCAGTCTGAGCTACCTTAAAGTGTTGTAATGAGGCCAAAGCTTCATCCTGAACCCACTTGCAAAGGAAAGGTGTACACACACTTAAGAAATCAAATGAGGGCAACTTTTTCCATCAGTCTACTATTTGACAAAAGCATTCCAGGTAAAAGAAATAGCAAGCCTCTAATAGCAGCGGGACACTTCTAAGCTTGCATCTTCTTGGGTATATTTTTAAAGAGGGTAGCCGTGTTAGTCTTTTCAAGAATTTCAGGCAAAATTCAAAGAAAAATAAAATAAAATAAAATAAAAGACACAAACGTGTCTTTTATTTTTACTAAACTTGGCTTTAGACTTGACGGAAATACATACCAAGGTGTTCACTTCAATATTATTTTTTCATCACTATCATTACTTGTCCATCAACACGTCCCTGACACAATGCCCAAGAACCATTCAAATGTGAGCATCTGGGTTACCTATTGTTCATTGCCCTGGAACCTTCTGGTAGAAATGTAATAGCTTGCAGTTCAGAGGGGGGGGGACAATCTGTAGGATGCCCACAGCAAATGTTTGACAGCTATTCTGGGCTGTTCTGAAACAGAAGCCTGATGCCTCCAAAAAAAAAACCCAACAAAAAGTGGGGGAAGAGAAGCCTCAATTGAAAGGTTTCTCATCAGTTCAGTCGCTCCCCTCTTGCTATCACTTCAGATGAGTTTGCAAAAAACATACAATATCCAGTTCCAGAATCACAAAGGCTCTGTGTGTCTGCCTAGTAATAGGTAGGAAAATGCCTCCTGGGCACATCATTAACCAGGAAAGCCCCAGATCTGAGCCCCAGATCTGATCTATTCATTTTCTTCTTAAGAGAAGAAGAAAAGTATACATTTTAAGCCAGTGCATTAGTAGCAATCAGGGCTCATTTATGTTTTTATATTTGCTTAATATTTACTATGCCTTTTCATGAAAGGCCAACATTTGGGGCAGCAAAAAAGAATAAAATACAGTTTTTCCCCACTCTATAATATGCGCCCCCCCCCCGAACAGTAAAGAGAAATGTCTGAGCATCTTATAGGGTGAATATACCCCTGCCGGGAGCCTCCAGAGTGGCTGCTGTGGAGGCCTCTGGACCCGGAGCAGGTCCCAGCCCCAGCTGCAGCCCCAGAGGAGGCTTCCCGACCTGGCTGTTAAAAAAAATACCTTGCATGATTGATTTTTTTCCATAGAAGAAGGAAAGCAAACAGTCCTACCAGAGACCATAGAGATGAGAAACAAGGTAGAGAGTAACCACCATGATGACCAAAGAGCCACTCTTCAAGATTGTGAATCCACAGGAGGGAGCTCTCCCATTCAGCCCATCTTGAAGAGTAGCTCTATGGTCATCATGGTGAGTGGTTACTCTCTAGCCTGTTTCTCATGTCTATGGTCTCCAGTAGGGCTGTTTACTCTCCCTCTTCTGTTCTATGGAAAAAATCAATCATGCAAGGTAATGTTTTTTTTAAACAGCTGTGTCAGGAAGCTTCCGCTGGGGCTGTGACCTCCACCAGGTCCGGAGGCCTCTGCAAGAACCGAAGGCTTCCCAGCAAGGAGACCAGGGGAGGGGCTTGTCTTCACATTTTACTCTCCAGCCATTCCATTCCGGGCCTCCCAAGAGCAGCATGGCTGGAGAGTAAACTGGGGCTGGAGATGTACCAGGACCACAGTATGTATGCGTGAAAATCTTTTTCACACATACATACCTGCAAAACTAGGTGCGTCCATTGGTCCAGTGTGTCATAAGGAGCGAAAACTACGGTACTTGTTACACGTAAATTCTGTTTAAGGCCCAAGTAAAAATAAATACAGGTCCATTTTAAAAACGTGATGAAAACCACATGGGAAAAACAAGGCCAGTACCCAAACTACTAGGCCAACCCCCTTCAAAGGCCTGTTGTTGTTGTCGTCGTCGTCATTCAGTCATGTCCGACTCTTCGTGACCCCATGGATCAGAGCTTGCCAGGCCTTCCTATCTTCCACTGCCTCCCAGAGTTTGGTCAAACCCATACTGGTTGCATCGATGACACCGTCCAACCATCTCATTCTCTGTCGTCCTCTTTTCCTTTTGCCTTCGATCTTTCCCAGCATCAGGGACTTTTCCAAGGAGTCCTCTTTTCTCATGAGGTGGCCAAAGTACTGGAGCTTCAGCTTCAAAATCTGTCCTTCCAAGGAACATTGGGGTTGATTTCTTTCAGGATGGATAGGTTTGAATAGGATAGGGTAGATCAAAGGCCTACCTGAATAAAAAGGGCTATGCCAACTGGTAAAAAGACAATAAAGAGAAAGCTAACAAATTCCTCTGCAGAAAAGGCTACTCAACCCTGGGGGCAGCCATCAAGTTTTCCTGTTTTGGAAACTGTGGAAACATGTCTTCTGGAAGGCTTAGCTGGTGCTTTCTTCTCAAAGAGAAGACTATTAAGCGGTGTCTCCCCAATAGACATGGGCACTTCGTATCTAAGGACATGAAACAGGAAAGCACAGGACCACACAAGATTCTCGGCCTTGCCTTCTCACTGAAGCTGCGCCTAGCACAGTCTCTGCCCACCTTTAAAAAGGCTTTGAAAACTCTCCCTTTTAAGGAGGCATTTGGCGACCTTTTTACTTAAGGTTTTTTTTTTAAAAAAAAAATCTTATTTGGAGGGTATTGTCCCTCCCCATTTTATTGGAATTTTTCTTTGATTTTTTGTTCTCTTTTTGTAGTTTTGTTTTATTGTGAGCTGCCCAGAGTTCCGTTTTGGAAGATGGGCGGAATATAAGTGTAACAAATAAATAATAAATAAGTTGTAGGCTGTGTGGGGAGGAGGGGAAGGGCCAGCCAGGCTCCTGCCAGGATTGGGGTGCACGGCACCACCGAGAAGAAACCCCTCAAGGCCATGTGGAGACTGGGGAGTGGTCCAGCCGATTTGGGGTGGCTGAGAAATGGGCCACCACCGCACTTGAGGCACCACGGTTGGTACTTTGGAGCCCTCCCTAGATACGAATACAAAGTGTCCATTTCTGCTCTCCATGTTTCTTCCCAACCTGGCAATTAAAGAAGAAGCTACCATCAGGATATCTCCTGTTTTGAATATACAGTAATACCTCATAAGACGAATGCCCCTTACGACGAAAAAAAATGTAGGATGAATATAATTTCCGGGGATAGGAAAAAATCGTAAGACGGTTTTTCCTTCCCATTACATTTGTCTTAGGAGGTACTACTTATCCTTGCCCGGCCCGTGTGGCTTGGAAGGGAAGCAGCGGTGGCTGAGCGAAGATCCATTTTAAAATTCCCGCCACGAGTGCTCTGGCCCCAGCCAGTAAACTACTGGTGGGACATTTTAAAAATCAGGCCAGCGGCTACAGAGGCTCGTGAGTGGGCTTCAAATGGATAGAGCTCTAGCCCTTTGAACCCCATTCCCAAAAGTGCACCAGCACGGACACACCTCCCTTGGATTTTACCCACCACTGCCGCTTGCCAAGGCTGCTCGAAGACTTTTCGAAAAGTCTTCCAGCAGCCCTGGCAAGCGGCAGTGGTGGGTCAGATCCACCATGGCCACTTTCGTGGGCTGCTCGAAGAAGTCTTCGAGCAGCCCAGGCAAGCAGCGGTAGCGGATCTTCCTTGCACCACCACCACCACCACCACCACCCAGAGGTGGCGGCGGCAGCGGCAGCACCCAAGGTCCTCGGTCATGGCAGTTGTCCACCCTCCAACCACCCCCAAGCTCCTTGGTGGTGTCAGACGCTTGCCCGTCTGCCCCCCCCCCCAAGCTCAAGATTGGTGGCAGCAGAGAAGGAGGCAGCCGTGTGGCCCGGGAGAGCCCAACCACTTGCAAAGTAAGTGCAATGGCAGGGTTCCCTGGGGTGCTGGTGGCTGCCCCTTCAATCTCCCATAGGAATGCATTGATAACCTATTAATCCTTTCCCTCCAGAATGGATTAATTGGTATTCAATGCACTCCTATGGGAAACCGTGCCTCGTAAGATTTTTTTTCTTTGTAAGACGAATTGACTCTTAGAACGAATTAAAAACGTTTTATGAGGTATTACTGTATATTGACTGTTTCCAGCTTAAAAAGAAAAATTCTCCCTGAGACTTGAGAGATGTAAAGGCGCCCTACAATATCAGAACTCTCTTGCTTAACTACCTTCTGCGTTTCAGGGTTTCACCAAAAAGCAGACGGTAAGAACAAGGTAGGAACAACATTTTTGTCTTCCTTCAACAGCAGAGGCTAAAGGACATCTGCATTGACTGAACCTGGTTGCCTTCATCACGGTGGGAGCCCTGATTATTACAGCACAACACTCTAAAGAAAACATGTAACATTGTCCCACCACCTAGACAACCTCAAGGGCAAACACTTGATGGCTTTGGTCGGCCCAGAGAAGACAATGGATGGGGAAAGGATCAGCGGAAGACAGTGGCATGTGTTATTTCACACGCCTACCAGCTCTAGCTGAAAACTCCAGTGGGAGCACTGGCGTTCAGTTTATTTAATGTATTGAAACTTTAATTTATTGAAACTGACCAACCACCAGATGCCTGAGGAGTAATCATTAAATACATAAAAGGAACTTTGAATAGACACGGTAATAGTAAAACCAAGATAAAACCAGCCCCAAAGAATAAAAACATGGCAGAATCAGCAACAATGCGAGGAGAGCCAACAGTGATCAGCATTAGAGCTGTTCTTGAAACACTGAGGGTGGGGGAGGCAGAGGAGTGAATAAAAATATAATTTTCCTGGTAGAGTAGAGACGCAAGTGCTAAGCTAGCCTCTCTGAGGAGGGTCCTGCACAAATAAGGTTTTGGCCAATTAAAAAGGCTTTTCTCTCGTCCAACCATCAGCCTCATCTCATTGGGTGCAGGCTTCAGGTGAAGACTTTACAAGTCAGGGTAGGTAGACATGGGAGGAAATGGTCCACAGGGTAATCTTCCTCCGAGGCATTTTTAAAAAGGTTAAATCCAGCAGCCTTAATTCTGTTTTGAAACGGGCAGGCAGCCAGCGGAAATAGTAACATGACCCTTAATAACCCCCAACCCAGCTGCTCCTTTCTGGGAAGAAATGCAGCTTGAGAAATTAGGTTCTGAGCAGACCAAAGGTCACACGGAATCCTTCCCTGCTCCTTCTAAAGCCACTTTCCCATGGAATAAAATCCACTGGAGCTGTTGCCTTCTTTGGTGCCACCTGTTCCTCGGGTACAGGTCTTGAAGATGCAACCGTTTCCATAGCTAGAAGGCGGCTTCCAAAAGCTACAGTCTAAAACATGTTGAGGACAATGGGTTGGGGGATCTCCTCTACCATGACTGACAGCAGCTTTAAAAGGTAAAGGTAAAGGTTCCCCCCGCATATGCATGCTAGTCGTGTCCGACTCTAGGGGCGGTGCTCATCTCTGTATCCAAGTCAGAAGAGCCAGTGCTGTGCAAGTCCATGGCCATGTGGCCGGCATGGCTGCAAGGAAACACTGTTTTACCTTCCCGCTTTTTACAGCAGTACCTATTTATCTACTTGCATTTACATGCTTTCGAACTGCTAGGTTGGCAGGAGCTGGGGTTATCAGCGGGAGTTCGCTCCGCTGCGTGGCACCCAGGATTCGAACCACCGAGCTGCCGACTTTGCAGTCTACAGTTTCGGTGCCTTAGTCCACTGAGCCAACATGGCCCTTTACTAATTATAAAAAAGTTAATTACTAGTTATAAAAAAGGTAAAGGTAAAGGTCCCCCCACCACCACACACACACACATGCGTGCTAGTCATGTCCAGCTCTAGGGGCATTGCTCATCTCTGTATTCAAGCCGAAGAGCCAGTGTTGAGCAAGTCCGTGGCCATGTGGCTGGCACGGCTGCACAGAACACTAACTATACATTCTAGCTAAAAGCATTATCATGCAAGCCATTAGAATTTAAAAGGAAAGGCAAACGTTTCAGACAAACTGGGAACTGAACCAATGAATGTATTTGACATCCATTGCATTTCTGTTATATGACATCAACAGGGAAAAGACACAGCCAAGGATCAAATTGCAAATAATAAATAAAGGATATTTACCTTTAAAGCGTAGTCTTTGCCACTTCCGAGATCCTGAGCTTCATATACAAAAGCAAAACCACCTAAGCAGAGAAAGAGATAAGGGTGAAACCTAAAGACTTATAATAATGTGTTAAGATTTCAGGAAGTGAAGCTATTTTTCCCCCTTCTGAGGGTTTCTTATCAATCTAACCTATTTACTTTATTTATTTCCTTTATGCTCTAACTGCCTTCTAATGATCAAAGGTAGCAGACAGGATATGGCTTCTCACATTAAACCCTTAGAACAGCCCAGAAAGGCAGGCCATGCTGAAAGAGAGTGACTTGGGTCAAGGCCACCCTGTGAATTTCATGGCTCACTGTGGACTCAGGGCACCATACTCAGAACTTCCGGCATCCCAGTTTGGCCATATCTCTCATGGTACCTGTGTGGCTCTCATCAGCCTACTCCACTGCAGGCAGCTTCACAAAAGGTCGCCCCAGACTATCCTTCCATTACTTCAGCAAAGGATCTTTTTTGGATAAGAATGTGTTAGGCAATCTTGCACCAACATGCTTTTCAAATGGTATTCTCATAAAGTCTAGTACAGCATTCCTTGGAGAGGTATTGACAAGAATGGATCAGTTTCTCTCAAGTTTGGCTAACGGTCCCTTGAACTGTGGTGTCAACCCTTGGCCTTGTGAGCTTCACAAACAAACTTTTAAATACACGGTATACTGATAAATTACCATGAAAACAACGACACCGCATCCAAGAAGCGGTGATCTGAGCAGTGGATGGATTGGCCAAAAAGATAAACTAACCACAGTGTGCTGTAATTTTATAGTAGTACCTCAGAAACCTTTCTCAGGCTGTTTAATAGCTTATTGCAAAACAGATTGCTCTTAAGACAACAGTACATACCCTGCTGACAGGAAACACTACAGCTCTGAATCACAGGTTGAATAAGTTCTTTTGCAAAGTGCATCCTACCCAGAAATTGCCAGATTGCATCATCTGCAACACCAACAATCTGCTCTCGTCGCTTCTGGATTCTAGCAGTTGCCAACTGAAGCTCACAAAACAGACACCCTTCAGCTGAATCTACATCTAGAGAAGCCAAGTTAAATGTTTTTAGGTGATTACTGAAAAAACTCGCTCCAGTTATCTTCAGAAGTCTAGGTTAAAAAAACAGAGTCTGCTATTTCTGCTTGTTATGTTTACTTCGCCTCTTCTTTCAATGCATGATTGATCGATTAATTGACACATTTTAATTATATATATAAATACTTAGGATATACCTTTAATTTTGTAAAGTACTGCATATGCTTTGGGCAGAAATCCAAGACAGCTACAAAGAGCAGAAATAGGAAATAGAAACTATACTAAATCACAGTCTACGTACAAATCTGATTGTCTTGTTTTTCATTTAGGTTAGGAACAATCCTAGGGGGATTCCAGTGTAGAATGATGAGCCAAGAGAAGGCTGATAAGGGAAGGGATATTTTTTTAATTAAAAACAACCCTTCAAAAATAAATTTACAAAACATTTCATTTTTCAAAAACTTTAATTACAAAAGCATTACGCTATAAGTACGGTACTGTAAATCTTTCTGACCAACACACACCTACTACTTCTGGAGCATTTTTGTTTTTAATACAAAATATAATAATACAATGTAACACAATAAGATGATGTTTCCTGCTGTCTGGCTGGATAAATAAAAATAGCTCCCTCTGAAACATGGCATGTAGAGGGAGAAGCAGTGGGTTTTTTTAAAAAAAAAAATCTCTCCAGGAGCAAGCACCAATGTCCAGTCAAATCATGTCCTTTGCTGTAATTCCGAACACCGTCACACTCTTCAACACATTCGGAAGCATGGGCACAGCAGGCCTGGAGTCAGAGAATGCAGCCTAGCCACCATTTGCTGGAGCTGAAATCTAATTTATTTTTGACACAGTTCAGGAGAGCCATCTGTCCTGTTTCTGGGCAATCCCATAGTTCAGTCTCTATGATGGGTCTTTAAAGAGTCCCAGACTCAAAAGAAACAATGCCCAAATCTGTTGATACCAGCTATGCTTGGAAGACGCAGCAAATGAAATTTGTTCCCATGTAATGCAGGGGGAACGGACCATCATCTACAGCAGGGCTGGATAACATCAGGAGTGTGACTGTGCAGGTACGAGAGCAGAGAAGCAAAATCATTTCAGCAACCACTAAGTCCCAAGTTTTTTTTTTGGGGGGGGGGGGGTTAACAGAAGCCTCCAAATACTGGCTCAGCTTAGATGCTTTGCTCCCTTCCCCCCCCCCCTTCGTTGTGCAAGGAAGGAAGCAGGAGAAAGAGCAAAGCCATCCCACTGCTTGTGTGTCACTTATGGGAAGCAGTCACTGAATGCACAGGAAGTTTCAAAAGGAAAGGAAAGGAAAGCTGCTTCTCTGTAACGGTGGTTCTTTAAGAGCCTGTCTGCAAATATATCCTTTTAAGTTTACAATCTTTCTATTTTATAATGTTTTGCATGGTGTTGCATTTATATATGATACTTTGTTTAAATTTCTGCTTGTTCTCTTTTCTATTGTGAACTGCCCAGAGAGGCTTTGGTAACTGTTAGGTTGGGTTGGGCTGGGTTGGGTTGGGTTGAGTGAGTGAGTGAGTGAGTGAGTGAGTGAGTGAGTGAGTGAGTGA
>JAHTLZ010000237.1:7964209-7980922 GCA_023846285.1 Phrynocephalus versicolor | reverse complement strand
TGAGTGAGTGAGTGAGTGAGTGAGTGAGTGAGTGAGTGAGTGAGTGAGTGAGTGAGTGAGTGAGTGAGTGAGTGAGTGAGTTAGTTAGTTAGTTAGTTAGTTTTGGATGGCTGGAGAGTGTGTGTGAGAAAGACAGGTAGACAGACAGACAAATGCACTGCCTAAAGAAAGCATATGGAGCATTCTAGAGCTAAGCAACAGCGGAGAGCTGCCATGGCACAAAGGTAGATGAAAATACTGCAAATATCTGATTATATGGAAGCAAGGATCACTGAGGGGGGGGAGTTTAATCTAATAATGATGGCTTTCCCCAACATTACTTTTGACAAGGCAAACATAATAAAACTGAATTAAATGGAGGGGAGTCCTAGGGACATGCCCAGTGGGTGAGGCTCCTGTCAACAGTCAATTGCTCTGCACTAGAATATTTCAAATGCTCTGAGCCGGAATGCAAAATCCCCCAGTTGAGTTGCAAAGAAGAATTTCCACCATGTCCAATTATTTGCTATGTATACGACAAGATCAGCACTAAGGAGACATCTAAGGCGGTGTAAATTATTCTCCCTAATGGTCAATGTTCAGAAGTCTCAGCAGCTCAGGCTGGTCATCTCTGCAAGCTATCAAAAGATCTGCAGGATCCTCTCCTCTGGCCTCTTGCAATAGTGGTGAGTCTTGCACACATGTTATTCAAACATAAACGTGATCAGCCTCAAAGGCCAATGCCACGCGATGCTATATAGCAGTGGTGGAGAACCTTCGGCACTCCAGATGTTTTGGACCACAACTCCCACAGTCCTTTGTTGTTGGCAATCTAGGCTCGGAATTCTGGGAGCTGTGGTCCAAAACATCTGAAGTGCTAAAGGTTCGCCACCACTACTATATAGGGAGCCTGTCTCTAACTGTCAGGTTCTTTGAAAAAGCAAGCAGCCTCAATGGGAGGCAGGGGTGCTACTGAACAAGAAAAGATCAGGCGTGGACGGACTCCTCAGCTGTGACTCGGGGGGGGGATCCTCCTTTACACCTCTTGTTTGCATCTGGTCGGATCACCTACTCCCAACAAGCACCAAATGGGGATCGCCTCTCAATGGTTTGCCCCTTGACTATTATCAAGAGTTTAAACTACTTTATAAGTGAGAATTCCTTCTCCTCCCAACTCCTGTACAATAAAACTATTTTGTCACAGCATATGTGCCAATTTCAGGTGGCAGTGTGGTGCTTAAAATGGCCATCTGAAAGTAACATCTCTTGCTTTAGTAACTGATCCCATGTTCTTTCATTTATTCTCCCACTTCTGGATTAATACAGCCCTGAATAGCTGCACCGGTGGGTCACTCCGAACCTGTTCTACAGGTGTCCCTGTCCTTGCTTACTATTCACACAACTTGGAGGTACACACTGCCTCTGAGATGCCTCCTCTGGCATGTCTCCTCTCCTAGAAAGCACTCACAACTTATACTCTCCTTGACTTTGGAGGAATATTTTCAGAACAGCAAGGAAGGTATTCTCGGTGGCATGTGTAACTCATGCAAACCTCAACCTTCTGGCCTTGATGTAACCACACTGTTCAAACTCTGCAGAGTTAACAGGGACAGAACAAAACCTAATACAGATAAGATCCCAAAGGTTCTACTCGAGAGGGCATGTCTAAAAATGTGGGTCCTAGGCATGTAGAAAAGTTCGTTATCTATTGTTTAGCCAGCTTCCACGCTATAAAAGCAACCCCCGCTTGGAGCTTTACTGAAGAGTGGAGAGTAATAAGTCAGTAAAGACAAACAGAAAGCCAACAGCATCTTCATTCCGATCAAACAACTGTGCTTTTTGAACTCTAGAGGGCAACCCTTTCAGGTTTTATTTAGGAACCATTACAGAACTGGGAACTTGATTTTCTAGTTTAACAAGTACTTGCTTGAGCTCATAAGCAAAGCTAGCATCTGAATTCTGAATCAGAAAAAGTGGGGGGGTTAAATAAGGTGGATAAAAATTACTGACTTATTAAAAAATCCAATTGATTTAAGTTTAAAATTCATTTTTAAACTTAAATTGTCAACATACCCATGTTTTAAATTTAAATCATGATTGAAATTGTGATTTAAATCAATTTGATTGAAGCCATATCCAGGCTGTTTTATTTATTCCCTGTATACTGTATAAATATGAGAGTTCATTATGATACTTAATATATGCTCTAAAGGTAAATGTTCCCCCTGACAATTATGACCAATGGCCTCCAACTCTAGGGGTTGGTGCTCATCTCCATTTGTAAGCTGAAGAGCCAAGTTTGTCTCTAGGCATATTTTATGGTCATGTGTCCAGAATGACCAAATGCACAAGCACATGGAATGTTGTTACCTTCTCAGAGAACTGGTGCCTACTTACTAGGATTTTAATATGCTTTCAAACTGCCAGGTTGGCAGGAGCTGGGGCATGCAACAGGTGTTCACCCTGTCACACAGGTGCGAAATGATGACCTTTCAATCAACAAGTCCAACAGCACAGTAGGTTAACCTGCAGCCCCCCACTCCACATCCCGAGATATGCTTAAACCTGGCCGTTTAAAAAAAAGAAGAAGAACTTCTGGAAAGCTCAGTGGTTACAGCATGTCCAAACTTCAGCCCTCCAGATGTTTTAGACCGCAACTCCCACAGTCCTTGGCCATTGGAAATGGCAACTCCAGCCCTCATGGCACTACTGGATAAAAAATTATCAGGCGATTTGACAGACAAAACAGAAGGAAACATGAAATAACAGAAAACTTTCAATAATGTGTGTTTTACAGGCTCTTTTAAAGGAATACATGAAAGAACATTAAAACAAACAGGAGCTTTCTTCATGTTTTTTGCCTAGTTAGAAGACAAAAAGTTAGAAGACAAAATGCCCATCCACAGTCACCATAAAGCTAGACCAAAGGTATATAATCCTATAGTAGAAGACAAATCTGAAAAATGAGTTTGTTGTTTGTTTAGATCCTGCTTTTCTCCTTAAAAAGGAGTCAAGGCAGCTTACATAATTAAAAAGTCAGTTCATGCCATTCATGCCGCCAAATCCAATTAATGACCCACAGATGCCACTAATGGGGAAGTGTCTGTGAAGATCCTCAGTCATCAAACTGACAAAGCCCTAAATGGCTTAGGACCTAGATACCTGAAGGACCGTCTCCTTCCATATGAACCTACCTGGCAATTCAGATCTAGCCAGGGAGGCTTCCTGAAAGAGCCATCCCTCAAGGAGGTGAAAGAGATGTCTTGTAGGTATAGGGCAGTGGTGGCGAACCTTTGGCACTCCAGAAGTTTTGGACCACAACTCCCACACTTCTTTGTCATTGACAATACAGTCACCACCACCCCGCCAGGGTGTTGTGTGGGGGCGGTGGGGAGCGATCGGGTCGCTCCTTGCCGCCCAACCAAGCTCCCCCGAGAAGCCTCGGGGCCACGCACCACCCCAAGACTTCTCGGACAGGCGCACGATCGCCCCCAACCCCCACCCGCTTCCGCATATCATGGATTTTCATGCATCACGGGTGGGGTGGGTCCCTAACCCCCACGATTGGTTACTGTACAGGCTTGGAATTCTGGGAGTTGTGGTCCAAAACATCTGTAGTGCTGATGGTTTGCCACTACTGGTTTAAGGCCTTTTCAGCAGCTGCGCCCATGCTATGGAACGCCCTCCCGAGTGACATCTGCCTGGTGCCGACATTGATGACATTTCAGCGCCTGGTAAAGACCTTTCTGTTCCAGAAGTTTTTAACTGATATCACATAGTTTGTGGGTCTTGATAGCAATTTTAGTGTCTTGTATCTCTATGTAACTGTTTTTTAACATTTTAATTGTTTTAATTGCTTATTTTAACTGTAGGCCGCCCAGAGACCTTTGGGTAGTAGGCGGCATAAATAAATATATAAATAAATAAATATACTTGGATGAGCAGTTAAACATTTTAATCTCTCAAGAAAAGAAGTCCAGTTCCCATGACTCAACTTCTGAACCCTTATGGAGAAGTATCTTCTTTCCCAATGTTTCATACCACATGAGTTTATTCTTTGAAGGTATCTAACAAATTCATGGCACTAACCAAATCCATCATTTCCCCCCCTGATGAATCCATTTTAAGGTGTCACAGGTCTCTTAGTTGGTTTTGCTTCCCTAGGCTACAGTCTAATACAGTGATTCCCTCCAGAAATTTCTTGAATCTATTTTTCCCTTTGCAACTAAGATCTTAAAGCTTGCACCATATCTCCCCTCCCCTCAAAGGTTGCTTGCATCACAAAGATTCAAAATAGCATCCCTGCCTACACAAAAAAGATCTTCAAATCAGCTTCCAGTCTTGAGTGTGCTATGTCAGCAAAGAGACATGTTGATGTTATCAGTGGGATAACATGTTGAACCCCCGTTTGACCTTAAGCAAGTCTTAGCAACCACTTTATCCTCTCATAAATGACCAATTGTGACTCTTTGTGGGAATGAGAAAATGCATTGGATGAGTATGTCCTTTATCATATAGCTCACAGAGATATAGAGATGTTCTAGTTTAGAAATGTCTCTTCACATCCAGCTAAAATCCAGATAGCGTTTAAATATAGGAATTTCTTTTTCTTCCCCAAGGAAGCAAAAAAGCATATTGGCATCTTCCTGTATAAAATGCATAGTTCTGAGAATGAACCTGTTGAGTTGACACATGATTATTCAAGACCACAGAATGAATGTTCAAAGCTGCAGACCATTAAGTGGGAGCATTAAGGGCACACAAAGGACCCCTTTTTTCTCACACAAAGCACTTAAACAATTCATGCCAAATGATATTCAACTTCATGTTGTGTGCAAAAACACTCACATTTCATTCTGCTCAGATGTTTTAATGCTTTTTTAAAGACCAGCCCAATTTAACAGACTCCAGAGTGCTTCATAACTGCTCCCAATATTTTACAAATGCAATGGAGCTTGAGTTTCTTAAAATCTACATACAATGTAGAAAAGCACTCTTACTAATTGTTTAACAATTTAAACAGCTTTTTAAAATTAAGAACTATTTATCCTACACAATTTTTGCCATATAAATTAGAAATAGGCAACTAGATCCAGGGTGGATTTAAGTTAAATCAAATCCACTTAAATCCCAGTTTAAATCCCAGTTTAAATTTAAACAACCATGCTGTTTTAAATTTAAATCAGGATTTAAATGATGGTTTCAATGCATTTGCTTTCTTTAAAAATAATGAATTCTTTATCCACTCTGGCCAGATCAAATCTACCAGATAAAAAGCAGGCGTTGAAGCTTTCACAGCCATTTCACAAACATCCTTCAATACACTCACCAACAATCTACAGTAGCTCTTAAGCACTGCATGTCAATAGCTAGATCTCCACATTTGTTTCCGGGAGAAAGTTATTGCTGGAAAAATATCATTGACCGTCCAACAACCAAAATATTGGTTATAAAACTCTGCTGTCCTATCCGAGAGTCTTCTAACCAAATATCTGCAAGAATGTGGCCTCTTCTAACAGTTCAATCATGGACATGCATTTCTAAAGTACAAGACAGAGCCTATGTGAAATATACAAAGAGGTCTACAGCGAAGATACCAGATACATTCAAAAGCTTCCCTACAGATATTGCAATACAATTGTACAGTATTTGGCATCTTATATATTCCCCCATCTCAAGCAAGTCTAAATCAGGATTTTGCTGTATGTACCTAGCTGTACTAGGTCTCTGTCCTCAAGTAAACCAGTGTATTGAATGTCCCCGTGAAAATAGGATCAGTCATTCAACCTGGAAATTAGAGCCATGACCAGAAAAAAATAACAAGCAAAATCCTGTGGCACAGTAATGCCTACTAGAGTCAAACTGTATTGTTCATGGTTGCTTCGTGCTTGCATTTAATAAGTCCCTGCTTTACTACATGTCAACCATCCGGACTGGTGCATGATCAAAAATCGGAACAGCGGCTTGTTAATTAATAGCAATAAGCTATTATAAGTTACACTGTTTACCATTCAGAGGCATAAGCATGCAACAGGATTCTGACTATTAACATTTATCCTGGTATTCAATCTTCAAGGCAACAGCGCCATGTGGCAATATTTTTTGCATTCTGCCCCTGGCAGTCCCCAAACCCGAGGTTCACAGTTGAAGATGGCATTCGTATTTTAAAGAATCCTTAGAAGCACTGAATTACCAGGAACAACAGGTAACTCCAGCTCACCATGTTACGTTTTGCTTTATTTTTACTTTACAGCACACTGAATTCAAATTTCAAAAAGAATGCAGTCTGAATGATGTTAGGGCAAGTAACTTTTTACAGTTACTTTTCAAATGGAATGTGTGTTTCCCAGGATGTGTGTTTTAAGTAACAAAAAGGTTAACAAGAAATATAACAAATAGCTAAAAACATGTAATCATTAACAGCCACAAATTTCAAGGTTCATTGGTTTTAAAAGAAGACTTCCAGAGTATGATGTCAGAACTGCATCCAGAACATGTTCATGTAACATTGCTCAGGCAATCTTATGGAGACTACAGAATGTACAGGTTCAATATCCAAGTTTCATCTCACTTGAGCAACAGAAGACAGGTAAACTAAATTGCCTGAGAACATAATTCTGGAAGACAATTTTAGTACTGCTGTTCCATACATAGAACACATTGAAGTACACATAAAATTGAGTGAAAAGTCATGTAGCATTAACTTGTGCTACCATCAAGGATGACGTCTTGTACAAAGGAAGCCAACTCCCAAAGTGGAGTGGGCAGGTAGAACTGAACAGTACAGTACACAATTATCTCAACTTGCGGAAGTATAACCACGTAAAGCAAACAGATGTCATATTCACCAAGTATGTTTCGGTTTCCTGCTTAGGTCCTTAAGTATGACTAAAGTAAAGCAGACAATGGCCTACATTCAAGGTTCGACACTCATTAATCTTCTTCTCTTGTCTTTCCCCTAATTGTACTGCTCTCGGTTGTCTGCCTCAGACAGCCCCCACCTCACACACGACAAAACTTTGAGGGTGTATTGTGGAGTGCAGGGCAAAAGGGCTGCCTGCACCAGTTCTGGTGGAGGAAGCCGTTCTGTCAACAACGACAACAACAAAAACCTTGTTGGATATCAGCCAAGGCCCCCAGGAGTATGAAGGAAAGCTGCACAGCTATCAACCAGCCCCAGAAGACTCTTCTATTTCCTGCTTCCTCCTCCCCCACCCCACCCCCTCGGGGGGGGGGGGAGAACTTTCTCTTTCTCAACATGAGACTTTCTTCCTGTGAAGGGAAAAGCAACCCTAAATCTTTCAATGCTTGCTGAGGGGAAACCGCTCCCATAAGAAACTGTGAGCAGGTGACCTCTAAAGATAATAAACATAAGAGCAGCAGCTTCGGAAAGCTTCACCTCAGAGCCATAAAACATTTACAAGACGAGGACTTCAGGAGCTCCCACTTCAGCTAATTAACAAACAAACTACATTGCTCCTCAGAGTTGTTAAAAGGCACTTCAGAGGCCAACATTTCGTAGTCTGCCAAGAAGCTTTAAACTGGAGAATGCAGAACTATTAAGCCGCTTAAGTAGTGCAGTCCAAACTAATGCTCCTTGTTCCAATAAGCAGCCAAAACACTACATAACCAAGTCCAAAGTCCCGCTATATAACCTTTATTTATTGAACATGTAGTCTACCTTTGTGTCAAAAGAGTAGCATATTTCCAACTGCAATACAGTGGACCCTTGTATAACAAACAGTTTGTATAACATAAAATCTGTAAAACATAAAAAATTCCGGAGATAGGGCAAACTTGGTTAACATAATCGCCTATGGGGCAAATCCGTACAACATAAAAATGGGATAACTCCATTTTCAATGCATTCCTATGGGAAATTTGTATAAAGGAAAATTTGCTTAACATGATTTCATTTGGAACAAATTAATTTCTTTATACAAGGTACCACTGTACAGTACTTGCAAATTTTCTCCCCAAAAAACTTTCAAATACATAACTGTGGTCTGCCTGACTTGCAGAAACACTCTGAGTGTTGGGTGTTTTTTTTAAAGGTCTGAAGTCCTCAGAAATGATTTACCCATCCCTTCTTCTGGTGGTACTCTGGGATAGAGCAGCTTGCCTAAGGACATTCATGGAGTCGGAAGGCAACTTCCACAGCCTGGCTCCATGGGCCACTGACCTATACCAACATCTCCTCCTTGATTCGTATCCAAGCCTTGCACAGTTTAAAATTATGGATGCAGTGTAGAAGTAGGATTCATGAAATTAAAACATAAATTAAAATATTGATATAGTTAGACAATTTCCGATCAGACGCAAGCTACAGTACTTCAATAATGTTATATTGGTTGTTTACTGAACGTTCTTTAGTACACATGATGGGGCACAAATTGATGCATTTAAATGCTGCACTGATCAAATTTATTTGGCCACAGAAAACCTGTCCTGTATCCAAATAGTCCCATTTTACTTTGTTATTCTTTTATCTTCCTACTTCAAAGCTTATTAAGTGCCTTCCAAATGGTCCACCGTAAGTCTTGTCCCGGTAAGAGACGCTCTTCAGCATGTATCTATTTAGCAAGGTATGTTGTTTTTGTTCTCCATAGGTTTAGCCTAGCCTATTCTAGTTTAAAATTTAGAGTCTGAGATGTGTGCAGAAAACCTTGTGTTGATTTTTAGCCATCATCTGGAGGCTGGGGTCCATGAAGTGAATGAGTTTGGTGTTGTATCACCTTCATTATTTACCAATTCCTACTTCAGTGCTTTTCCAATGACCACTTGAGCCCAATGCAATTAACAAAATTATCCATACTTTTTGTCTTACAAGCAGCAAAACTGCACAGCCAAACGTTTTCCAATCTCTATGTTACAGTGGTAAGAATTCTCTGTCTTTCTCTCTGTCACATGCATATATGCACATGAGAATTTAGGTCACTCAAATTAAATAACTGTGTTAAGTTTTAAGACCAACACAATGCACAACAGGCACATGACTGTTATTGCCACAAATTATAATTTAGGTCAGTGGTACCCAACCTGGGATTCCCAGATGTTCTTTGACTAGAATTCCAAGAAATCCTAGCCAGCACAGCTAGTGGTGAAAGCCTCTGGAAGCTTTAGTCCAAAACTATCTGAGGACCCAAAGTTGATTCTTTCAATCCCGTTGTTCAATGACAATAAAGATTTATCTATCTATCTAGTTTAAGCAATTATCTAAACTTTAGGGGAGGGGGGATCCATTAAGTCTGACAAAGGCTATGTTTTTTTAAAAGGCAGCTACATATTTAAGAACAGCACAACCCAGATACTGGGGGTGGGGTGGGGATTAACAATGGATAGCTAAATGCTTCCATGTTGAGCTGATGTGTTTCCTAGAGGTAACCGGCAGCAACCACTGAAAATAGGGGGTTGGATGAGATGAGGCTTGCTGCTACCCCAAAAAGGCAATTTTCACATAATATGCAATGTTCAAAGCAAAGTATGCACATCAGAAAGCAAAAGCAATCCATGAGGAGTACATGACCAACAGAAAGTGTGTCACCATACGTTTATAGAGAGAGATGGTGTGGCATAAGGAGCAAGGTGGTAGGCTGAACTGGGAAGAACTAGAAGTAAATCACCAGGAAACTAACTGGCTGATCTTGAGTAAATTCTTCAAATGCATCCTCACCAATATCAGAAGGGTGTCATGGGCATAAAGTGGAGGTGATTAGGTGTTCACTAGTCCTTGAAAATATAGGAAAGCTATATCCAGTGACCTAAACTTTTCTGCCATGCCTTTAATTCTATCTCTGCAAAGACCCTGAACCGAAACTACTGGGTCGACCACATATGACCATTTTTTTTCAAAAAGAAGAAGAGAATGGCCATGTTGAATCCACTTGAGTGAATATACCGGACAAATGTTTTAAATGACACTTTGATAAATGAATACATCTCTGTAACCTATTTCCACCAATGCCGAACATGGCTTGAAGGCCCCCTAAGTACTGTACTCCTCTTTTCCAACACGTATACAGAAATAGAAACACACAATGAATCTTCATCAGGCTATCAATCTTCCATATCATTTGCCAGGGGATTGATATCACGTCCTCTTTTGCATTCCCAGACTCTCAGCAATGATTATTTAGATCTGGATAACAATCCATAGGTCCCAAGAACCATCTTAAGTTCATGGTTGCTATGGCGGATTTGGCTTCCTATACCCATCTGTTCTGCTTATTTCCCAGTGTAGTTATGGTCCTGGATGCTTTGGGCATGAGTACAGTGAACCTGAAATGCTCAGTCATTAAGAGTGACCTCCACTAACTGATGTGTTGCTCACAGATTCACAGATTTTAACTCTCTCTCTCTCTCTCTCTCTCTCTCTCTCTCTCTCTCTCTGTGTGTGTGTGTGTGTGTGTGTGTGTAAATCAAAAGCAACCCAATTTTCTCTTTCAAAAAATATCCACCTGCATTGCAAGTGCCAACTATGTGCCAAGGAACACTGAGAGCTTTCAGCATTTTTTTTACAAAAAACTTTCTACCTTTCACCAATACAATGTTCTCCAGATGGTTGGAACAACAAGCCTTGAGTCAGCATGACAAGTAGCCAGGGATGATAGCAGTGTTAGTTCAAAATATCTGGAGGGCATCACACAGAGTAAGGCTGGATCTTGTAGCCATCTCAGCAATGTTTCTCTGAGTTGCATCTCTCTCTCTCTCTCATCAGTTTGACAAGAGGCATGAGTACAGTGAACTTGAAATGTCTAGTTATCAAGACTGGGCATTTCAGTCTAACAAGACTGACGAAGCTGCTTGGATGAGTAGTGAAACGTTTTGCTCTCACAAGAAGTCCAGTGGACATAACTCAACTTCTGGATGCTGGTTTTAAGCTATAAAGCCCTAAAAAAAAACTTGGGTCCAAGCTATCGAAAAGACTGCATCTCCTTTTATGAGTCTGCCCAGGCATTAAGATCATCAGGGAAGGCCTCTCTCTCGGTGCTGCCAACCTCACAAGTGTGCTTGTTGGGTACAAGGGAGAGGGCCTTCTCTGTTGCTGCTCCCTGACTCTGGAATTCCCTCCCATGAAAGCTAGACTGGTCCCATCTCTGCTGACTTGCCTCTTCAGGCAGGCTTTTCCTTAATGGCTGGTGGTTTGTGAAGGGCTTTAAATGGAATATTCTGTTCCATTTTTAAAATATATTTCAATATTGGTATGTTTACTATTTCAGTTTATATACTGTCCCCATAGTACAATGCACAGCCAAGCATACAAAGAAAGAAAGAATATGAAGCAATACACCAAGACAACCTGAAAAACAGTTCAAGTGCCGTGGTTCTACATTCCCGTCTCTTCAACTGATACCTGAGTCTACCAGATGTCTAAAACGGCAGTGTTGTTTTTTATTTCGAGAAAATAAATCCTCCTCCAAATGGCAGGCCCAGGGATTGTGCTGGCCCAGGGAAAGAGAAGCCAAAGCTCCGACTGCTCAACCACAGCTAGGACCTTTTCTTCTGTCTTCAAGTCTTTGCCACCTCACGTCGCAAAAAGAATTACAAGCAGTAGCACAGGGCAACCTGACATTTGGATCCAACCTTTGCAGTTTAACTTATGACTCACGGGGATATAACCACCCTGAGAATGCCTCTGCACCTACCGCAGAAAGAGGGTGGAGGAACATACAATGCAGGCAGGGAATCACATTTCTAAACACACAAATGAAGCAGCTTCCTGCGCGAATCAGAGCCACACATCAGAGAGAGATTATGTGAAATGGAGAGCACTCACCTCTCGCCCTCATGTGATAGTTCATCAGGTAAAAGAAACTTCATCAGAAAACCTAGAAAGCTGACCACTTTGCAAGCAAGGCCTCACTGTAACCGATGTTTATTTATCCATTTATTTTTTTTAAAAGGCCACGAGCTCTGAGGTAGTTCTTTTATTCCTTAATAGGAAGGCCTTCTCCCCACTAACCCAAACGGAATAAGTGACTCCTTTCAGTACAAATAAGTTACCTTCTAAGGTTTGAGGAAGTGGACTTTCCACAAAAGCTCACATGAAAATACAGCACTTCATTTTCAAACTGCCATAACATTGTTGTCTTTTTAATATACAGTGGTACCTCGACTTAAGAACAATTTGACTTAAGAGCAGAAAACTGTTGGTGTTTTAACTGCCGCCTTACAAATTTTAGATATGGTCTGCCCGACTTACATTTTTTTTCTTTTTTAACTTATTTTTTTCAAATTTTTAGATAGGTATCCTGACTTAAGAGTAGTTTGACTAAAGAGCATGCATTCGGAATGGATTAAATTTGTAAGCTGAGGTATTTTGCTTTTGCCTGCTATGCTACCTTCTAAGGCCATACATTAATCTCCTCTCATTATTTCCACTTCTTCTCTTTTCTTTTTTTAATTTAGGTATCCGCTATCCAATTATTATTCCCAGAATGCTAGTCACGAACAGTGCCAGATTATTTCCAAAATATTTAGAGAATTTTATTTTCTCGCACAACACAATTCCCTCGGAAGGGGCAAGCAGTAACCAGGAGCCTTTGTACTGCCTTAACAACTGCCAACTATATTATAATATAAGCTGTCATGATCTACAGCCCCTTTCATCAGACTCCTAACGAGCCAGCCAGAATCTCATGAGATTAAAGTCAAAGAGAAATGTAATGCAAAAAATATTGACAAGTTCTATATGTCTGCATTTTGGCTTCTGATCACCCCGAAACACTCCAGTTCAAATCCCACGGCACAGCATCAAGGGCTCAATGGGAATGATGCCAGCCGCAAACTGCTGACTTGAAGGCTTCCTCTGGAGATGTCATGGTGCATGCAACTTGTAGTCAATGCAGCAAAGTCGTGTACACACTGAAATCACCCAAGGGGATATTCACTCAGAGGAGATTGGACGTGTCTGATGACATCATTCCCACTGTGTACCTGGAGTTGCGCTACAGGGAATCAGTCATCCTCCTGCGGCTTCAGCTGATCTGATACAGAGCCGGAAATGCCTGGTTTCAACACAACATCAACAAAGGTGACATACAAAGTAGAAAATCCAGAGCTGAGCATTTCCTCTAAAGGAAAACGCACAAAAGCATGGAAGCGTTCAAGACTACCATGCAGAACATACTGACCATGCCAGGACAGACAGACAGACAGACACACGGATCCACCACCTTCTGCAGCTAATGCCAATAAAAACAGCAAAAACTGCAGAGCTCATGCAAAGCCCACTGTTTGTTCTAACAGAGAAAATAATCCTGGATCCACATCGAATTCAACGTAAATAGTGGGTCAGATGGCCATCACTACAACTGGACAAGACACAGTTGACCTGTTTTGAGAAAGCTGGTTGGGACTGGTGTACCCTATTTGGGGCACAACAGCGACGGAGTGGTTTCAATCATGTTCAACGTCTTTAAAAATTAACTAGCCACTTGCCATTAACTTACTGCTTAAGGATCTCAGTCCCTTGGAACACTTCATTTGAGCAGTGGCATCCTCTCAAATCTAGCACGCGTACGCCAGAACAGATCAACGGGGAACAAGGGTTAGTTAAGGTGTGAGGACTAACCCCCTTTTGGACACTGTAGAGCTGTATTGTTCAAATGTGTAAAAAAAATAGCAAAGAGTTTCATTTTGAGGCATAAAGGAGGTTGGGATCATAAAGGCCATTATATTCTCTGGGTAGTGTAGTGGGGGGTGGGGAGCCCGTTTGCTCATTGTGAACCAGCCAGAGTAGTGCCCTTCCAATAGATGGGTGGCATACAAAATAAATAAATAAATAACTTAGTGAGCAAACAAGTTCATTTCTTTCAGCAAGAAATCACTAGGGGAAAAAGCATATCCCAACAGCCTAAATGTTATCCGGAAGGAAGGTGTAGAACAGTGTTGGTGAACCTATGGCACAGGTGCGAAAGGTGGCAACTCGGAGCCCTTTCTATGGGCACCCAACATCACCCCTTCACAGCCACCTGTATTCAGGTTAAATGGCTGTATTGGCACTTTGTGAAAAATTAGCGGGTTTTGAATCACTGTTTGGGCACTCGGTCTCTAAAAGGTTCGCCATCACTGGTGTAGAATCTAGCTACTCATGCAGTGATCAGAGGAGGGAAAAACAATTTAAGCACCTAGGTAATCTGACAAGCATATGTTCATAGTCGCTATTATCACACTTCAAATGGAGAGAAGCAATACAGGCCCACTGATGCTTCACCTGTCAATCATCTCAGAAAGAAGGTGCTCTACATGTGGTTTTTCCCTCTCCGATTCAAGAAGGATCTACTGTATTCTGATATATTTCTCAGCGCTGAAAACCACAGTACGCACTACTTCCAAGCATGTGCTCCAATTACTCCATTGCCATGTACAGTATACATACATGTTAACTTCACCCACAGTCTGTTACAACCAAATAAATATGGCCCAATTGCTACCTGTACAAAGGTATACCCAGAAGCCTTTGCATGCTGAGACTAGAACATCAGTAAGTCCAAATCAGATTATTTATAGCCTATGTTATCATGGAACAACCCTCCTCCCCTTGTATACCCCCACACACACACCACAATTTCGGAGCATTTATTCTGTAAAGTACACTGAACAGCACAATTAAGCGTGGTTTTATCAGTTCCTGAAACAGACAAAAATCCAAAAAGGAAGTTTAGTTAAATGACTGTATAATAAACTATTAAAGACACAGGGGTTATGGCCAGAAATAAAGTTGACAACTCATCATATACTGGGGGGGGGGGGATATTAGCAGTAGAAGAAAGGGGGTGGAATAATCCAAAAGTTAAAGGTTATCTCATCAATGTTATTAATCCATTCTGGGTATCAGACAATTTTGAGTATTAACCCCTTTGTTACTTAATATTTAGTGTAGCAACTTAACTCCATCTACAGAGCTTAACAGATTATTCTTCCTCAAAGCTGGCCTAGACAAAGATTTCTACACTTCTGTATCCTGATGATGCAACAGTTGTCTCGGCCTAGAGCGAGACTAAAAAAGACTGACCTTGGAGATCATTGTAGAGAAAACCATTAATTATGGAAAATCCAAAGTGCTGGTTTTCTCTCAATAGAGATCAACCTGCAACTGGAAAACAGAGGGTCACTCAGTAGAAGAAGTCAGTTGCTACCACTGCCTTGTTATTCATTTTAATTAATCTTCAAAATGAGGGATGCACAGGAAATCTTCAACTACTTGGCCAGGATTGCTTGAAAAATGGATATTGCTCTCCTTTCTGACTAAAGGAGATGGGTTTCTTCCTTCTGCCATTTTAAAGCCCTCAATCGCATATTAGGGGCTTGGTTTACTGATCTGCAACCCTCCATCCAAGGGATTCCATCCTCGTTTCTGATATCTATTCTGTATCCTCCTAAATGTGTATCAGACTCAGATCTTATTCTGGAGGGGAATCATCTATCCCATCAAGTAGACTTAAGCATCTATGTTTGTTGTTGATGATGTTCAGACATTCAGTCGTGTCTCACTCTTCGTGACCCCATGGACCAGAGCATGCCAGGCCCTTCTGTCTTCCACTGCTTCCTGGAGTTTGGTCAAATCCATGTTGGTTGCATCGATAACACCATCCAACCATCTCCATTCTCTGATGTCCCCTTTTCCTTTTGCGTTCAATTTTTTCCCAACATTGGGGACTTTTCCAAGGACTCCTCTCTCCTTATCAGGTGACCAAAGTATTGGAACCACAGCTTCAAAATCTGTCCTTCCAGTGAACATTCAGGGTTGATTTCTTTCAGGATGGATAGGTTTGATCTCCTTGCAGTCCAGGAGACTCTCAAGAGTCTCCTCCAGGACCACAACTCAAAAGCGTCCATTCTGCGGCGATCAGTCTTCTTTATAGTCCAACTCTCACTTCCACACATCACTACTGGAAAAACCATAGCTTTGACTATTCGGACCTTTGTCAGCAAAGTGATGTTTCTGCTCTTTGAGATGCTGCCTAGGTTTGTCATCGCTTTCCTCCCAAGAAGCAAGAGTCTTTTAATTTCATTGCTATAGTCACCATCTGCAGTGATCAAGGAGCCCAGGAAAATAAACTCTATCATTGCCTCCATTTCTTCCCCTTCTATTTGCCAGGAGGTGATGAGACCAGTGGCCATGATCTTAGGTTTTTTTTATGTTGAGCTTCAGCTCATTTTTTCACTCTCCTCTTTCACCCTTATTAAGGGGTTCTTTAATTCCTCCTCACTTTCTGCTATCAGAGTAATATCATCTGCATATCTATGTTTAATTGCTATGGATTTCCTTCTGGAAGAAAGCTCTGGTTCCAAGAGTTCATGGCTTATCTTCTGTTCAGAACAACTATACAGTCAGACTGGCACATGCTCCACATCTTTGATCAAACAAAGGATACTCCATGAAGAATGAGGAACAAATGTTCCTTGTAATGAGGAGTGTGTTTTCCAAATAAGCCAGCAGGGCTTACATTCACAAGTTCCCCTTTCATGCCTGTGATCATAGAAGCGGGGGCGTATCCAGGGTGCAGAAGGGTACATCTGCCCCAGGCGCAGAAATCTGGGGGCGCCTGGGGGAGGAGGAGAAGGAAGCCCTGCGCCCTCCCGCCGTCGCATGCCAGGCGTGCGGCAAAGCAAGCAGGCAGGCAGGTGTGTAAGCATGGTGGCTGCGGCCTCCTCCTCCTCCAACTCTTCGCCACCAGGTAAGGCATGCACACACACACACACACACACACACACACACACACACACACA
>JAHTLZ010000237.1:7942761-7964199 GCA_023846285.1 Phrynocephalus versicolor | reverse complement strand
ATTATTATTATTATTATTATTATTATTATTATTATTATTAATGCCTTCTGTACCGATCGACTCGCTTGGGTGGCGAGTCTCTTAAAGAAGGTGTTGCTAAAAACTGATCTTCAGGAAAGGAGAAAAAGGAGGGAGGGAGGAAGAGGAGGCTGAAGACGGGAAGGAAAGGGGGGTTCAGGATTCCGGGGGAGCATTTGGGGTCACGGAAGATTCCCACCCACCAACCCCGGTTGCGAAGCCAAGACCTCCCCCCCCCCCCCAATACCTCCACCTGCCCCACCGCCCTCTCTCTTCCTCCTCCGCCGCAGCGCCGCCCGCCCGCACACAAACACACACACACACACACACCTTCGGCGATGACCCTCTTGATCCGCAGCTTCATCTCACCCATCTCCACCACCTGCCCCACGAAGTCATTCTGGTCTCGGCTGGCGGCCCCCAAGGAGCCCGGCCCGGCCAGGAACTCCAGCGCCGACTGCAGCAGCGACATGACCGCCGCCTCGCCGAGGTGGGTGGGTGGGGGGGGAAGGGTTCCTCCTCCTGCTGCCGCTCCCGCGGCGGTCGTTCGCGCCGGCCAAGTGTAGCCCTCGCCAGCCACCGTACTTTTGCTTCCTACCCCCTACCCCACCCTATCCCCGCTCCAAAACATATACACACACACCCTGCGCCCGCCGGCCCGCTACGAAGCCATTTCCGCCAACGTCGTTGGTCGAAGGAGGAGGAGGAGGAGACCGAAACGCCCCGCCCCCTCGAATCCGCGGAACGTTCTCCCACGCCCCGCCCACACCTCTCGGAGTCCCAAGGCGCTAGTTGGTTTCCATCAAAGCAAAGTTAGTTTCTATGTCTCATAATTGATACAACATAGACTGTGGGTCCTTTGATGGCAAATTTTAGTGTGATGATTTTAGTATAAGGTTTTTGTTGTTGTTTTAATTATTTATTGATGTTTGATGTTTTAACTGTTTTAATTCCTTATTGTAAGCCGCCCAGAGACCTTTGGGTAGTGGGCGGCATATAAGTTGTAAAAATAAATAAAAATAAATAAATAAATAAAATAATGGATTTTTTTTTCTTTTGTTTCCGTGCTGTTTTAGCTTTAATGCTGCCCTTTAATGTTGCAAGATGCCGCTTCAAATTCACTGTTATTGAACTTAATATGTCTTAACTGTTATGGGTTGTATCATGTTGTCTTTCAGTATTAATATAAGCCACCTTGGGTCCTTCTCTCCGTGGAGAAAAGGTGGGGTAAAAATATTTACAATAAATAAATAAAATAAAATGCTAGCGAGACGTCTGGCGCTGAAACGAACGCCTCCTTCGGCCGGTGCCGAACCACGACTCTCGCAGAGCGGTTCGTCTCCCTCTCTTGTCGGGCAGGAGAGCAACGAATCTTAACGCGCCTTGGAAGAACGTGAAGGGGAATAAACGTCCCAAGGCTGCTTGTTGTGAGCGCGGCTCCTCGTGATCTTATGTGGCGTTCGTAGGGAATTCTTGCAAAACCAGACCCCGCGGTTCTAGCGCAGTCCTGGGCTCGGTTGTAAAACCCACAAGTTCAGTGGGACTGAATGCAACGCTTGGTGCGCTTCCTAGCGTGCAAGTTCCTTCGCACGGGAAGGAACGCAACTCCCGAGTAAATCTGCACTGTTGTCTTCCCGGATCTAAGTCCCAGTGAGAAATAATGGGGACTCCGATACTGAGATCGGCCGTGCTGAACACGTAGCACCGGCTAAGCATGAAGGTCCCAGACATTGCCCAGCGTCCGATGCAGGATGCGTCCCCCTGCCTGTCGCTGCAGCCCAACCCTAGGTAAGGAGGATGCTATTGAGGTGGGCTATACATCCTACGCAGCCTTCGTCCACACAGGATGCAAGCGGATGTTGCTCCAACCTTAAATGTACAGTAATTGTTTTAACATAATACACTCATGTTTTAAAGAAACGCCGTGCACACGCACATTATGCTAATATATCATTGTACAGCTTTAGCTCCCTGAGAAAAAATGATTGGGGGTGCTCTTGGTGCTATTCTAGACTTTTGGTGCCATCCAAGAGGGCATTTCGTATATCCCTGTCTCTCAGACGCAGTCAGAAATGTAAAGACCATAAGGGTCTTTGTAAAACTTATTCCAAGTCCAGGTCTGGACCGAACAACATCACTAGATTCTAACCACATCTAAGCTAGTATCTCAAGTCCTTCTGCAATGTGGAAAATGAACGAGTTACTATAATCCCTGGTTCTCAACTTGTCACCACCCCATCTCCAGCTCAGCCATCCCTATGTAACATTTGTTGCTGTTTTTTGTTGTTGTTGTGTTCCAACAACAACAACATGAGCCCCAGCCCATATAACAAACGGTGAAAGATTACGGGGAAAATACCCCGATATTAAATAATAATGAAATATGTATATAACTGTTAAATATTTTTAATGACTGTTTAACAAATAAAAGCTCATTATTGCAACACATTTGAAACAGCAAGGGTTTTTTCTGTGTTTTAACAAAGAAAACCTAATTATTGCAACATATTGGAAACCGCAAGGTTTTTTTCTGTTTTAAAAAGTAATCAAACAGTTCTGCAAAGGTTAAATGAGGTTATTATTGTGTCGTAAACTATTCCGGGTATCAGCGGTCATCGCGATGTCTCGTTGGTACACGAAAAGAGTCACCACTCTACATGTTTGTGTAAGTCTACGGCGTCCTGGGCCGAGAAAGATGAAAGCGCCTCTTCCGCCAGAACACAAACCAGCCTCTTTCCACACGCCACGCCCATTCTTTCGTCAAGCCTATGAGCTTTATGACAGCGAAGCGTCAACATTCGAAGCCCCGCCCACCCTTGTTTGGCGCGTCCCCATCCCCTTTCATGTGTTGGAATTCGTCTCTAACCTCCGGTCTGATTAGTCATTGGCATCCCCGCGCCACCCCCACCCCGTGGGATGTAGATCTGCGCCATATGGCAATTCGTAGTAATTCTGATTAGAGATACATTCAAATAAAAAAAGGGGGGGAGCCGTGTGCCCATTACAAAATAAAAATGCAAGACTAGGCTACAGACGGTACCTTTATGGACCGCTAATAAAAAAATAATTTAAAAAATATTGCAAGCCTTCATGGATCCACTTCAGAGCAAGTATCAAAAGTCCAAAGGTGGCAAAAGATGTAGTTTGTCAGGAGATTATTCTTAGATGTCAAGTTCTTAACTGTCTAGAGTAGCTTTCTTCTAGATGAGCGGTTTATGAATTGAATAAATAAATAAGTTCTTGGCAAGATGATTTTCACCAGTCACTTCTGTCTTAGGCCAGGCAGGAGGGAGCAAGGCTGTAAAGTTGCATCTGAAACCAACGATTGGGTTTCACACCCCAGGCCTTCAAACAAAGGGACACAGGTCTTGCATATGCACCCACACCTCCTCTCCACTTGGCTCTTTGAAACATACAAGTTTCAGTTTGGCCAGTGAGCGGTGTGGGAGTGGGATAATGCAGAAATTCCATGTGCTGCACTTGAGGACTGGGGTGTATCGTCCAGCGATCAACTTTGGCCCGTCCCGTTTGGCAGTCATGAGCGCACTCGCTCCGGGTCGCCACCCCGAGAGAGGCCCGAAAGTCCATCACCCGTAACCGGGCCTTTTCGGTGGCTGCCCCTTCTCTTTGGAACAGCTTACCACCTGATGTGCGCTCAGCAGAGTCCCTGTTAGCCTTTCGTCGAGCATTAAAAACTCTGCTCTTTAATGAGGCTTTTGGCGGCGCAATTTAATTTTTTTTCCTTGCCATCTACACGTTCACCAACCATTATTGCTGCTGAGCTGTGACTGTTATGCCAAGATATCAAGATGCCAAGACACCTCAGATGTTTTAGAATGCTGTTTTATATTGATGTTGTTGTCTATTATTGTATTGTCGTCTAATTTGTTTGCTTTATATTGTATTGTTCGCTGACTTGCTCAGTTTTTTGGAAGCCGCCCAGAGTTCCGTCTCGGAAGATGGGCGGGGTAGAAATCCAATAAATAAGTAAATAAATAAATAAATAAATAAGTAAGTAAATAAATAATTTACTAAGCCCACTGGGCATAGCCAATTGTTACAGTTCTGCTCTGATGGTGTTGAAAGTCCATGTAGCTTCTAGGTACATGGTGATGGTGCAGTCTTTCTTGGTAACTTCATAGTTCCCTTCAAATGTAGATTTGTGTCTGTGGACTATGACTCCCAGAATTCCTCAGGCTGCAGACTTCAGGCAGCTGTAATCTAGAATTCTGAGATCTGTCATTCAAAAAACAAAAATCTGCACCCCTCTATTTCCAATGAGCCATCCATTTAAACAATGAGCCTGTATTGGGAAAGAAGGTCAGATGAATTTTCTCCAGTGACTATGAAACAGAACTGTTTGAGGCTTCAGGTTCAAGTTGCATTTGCATAAAATACTCAACTCAATTCCCTAATGCCAGTAATACCAGTAAATCAACCATTTATCCTGCACATATGTATGCAGGGGAGAGAGACCAAATTATATTAGATTATACAGTACCATACTCTTGTACCAAAAGCACATAATGTGCTTCCCTGCTGCCTAGCATCTCGTGTTATCCTTTGGTCCCAGCAAGCCGTTAAGATGAAAATCTGTATTGGAAAATGAACATTTGCTGTATATAAAACAGTCTGCAATTCCACTTCATGCATCTGTATTTGAAAGGATCACAGGTAGCCATGTTAGCCTGGCCATGCATGCATGTTAAGAAAAACCCAAAGGGAATATAAGCTAAAAAAGACAAAGATGCATGGCACTTTAAAGATTAACTTATATTTCAGTACAAATAGTTCCTAACAATAGGAAAAGACAGTCCTGGGCTAGCTGGACTAATTTTCTGGCATGACAGTGTGCTACATGATATTTTGATGAACAAGCTAACAAGGTGTTGGCTGGATAGAACAACTAGTCATAAATACACGTGCAAAGTTCTATATCTAGAAAATATAAACCATTAAACCAAGAGCAGTTTGGCGGGGAATGCTTGGCTAAGTAATACTACCACACATGAGAAGAATGTGGGCATTATTATAGATCATCAGCTGAACAAGAGACAACTGTGTTATGTGACGGCGGGGGAGAGACAAAGGCTTCATTAATAGAAGTATAATCTCCATATTCCATGAAGTCCTAGTTTCCTTCTGTTTGGCACTGGTTAGGCCTCATCTTCAGTACTACACCTGGTTCTAGACACTGCACTTTTAGAAGTTGTCAGCAAACTGGAACAAGTTCAGAAGAGGACAGCAGAGATGATTAGGGGACTGGAAGCCAAGCCATATGTGGAAAGAGAGAAAGAACTGAACATGTTTAACCTTAGGAAAAGAAAACCAAGAGGAGATATAATAGCACTTTTCAAATACTTGAAAGGTGGTATACAGAGGAAGAGACCGGAACAGTTTTCAAACAGCCTAGAATGTAGGACCCTCACTAAAGAGCTCATTATAAGAAGCCAGATTTCAGCTGAATGTTAGGGGAAAATGTCCTAACTGTTGGAGCACTATGGCAATGGAACCAGTTACCTTAGGACAGTGGTTCCAGCCTTAGGTCCTCAGAGGGGCCTGCACTAAATCTGCTAGAAGCCTTCACAAATCCCAACTACTTGTGCTGGCCAGGATTTCTCAGAGTTGTAGCCAAAGAAGATCTAGGGACCAAGGTTGAGAATGACTGCCTTAGAAGATGTTGAGCATGGTAGAGCTTCAAGAGAAAGTTAGACAACCATCTGTCAGATATACTTTGTTTTGGATCCCTGCATTGAGCAGGCTTTGGGACTCAGTGGCCTTATAGTCCCCTTCCATCATTGTATGAGTCTACGTATTTCCCAAAGAGGGGGGAAAATGATTTCAGGCACAACATAACAACTAATGCTACATTAAGAAGTCAGGGGGTGTCAGGATTGAAAGATAGACTGCATGAATGTATAATACTGTGTAGTTGATAGTTGCAATAGGCAGGCACGCTGCTTGGCAGCGGTGATGCTGCAACCATGAAACACATATAAGTAGCAAAATGTGCTGGTATTTTGGAAAACCGGCCCCTGAAATACTTCAGGAAACTTCATCCTGGTCCTTTCCTCAAAAAGATTGTAGGTTCCATGAAGCAGGAAGTAATTTGATTATTCCTGAAGTTAAATTAAAATGACCCCATGTGTGGGAAAGGTAAATAAAAGGTCTTGTTTTTCTGTTCTCAAGCAAACTTCCCAAAAGGTCAAGGATATTCAAACGATAAACAGTCACGCTGCAATTGTAAATAAATGACATAAGATCCTGAGGAATTAAGATTTCCTTTGAGAGGGACCTGTACCTGTCAGTGAATGAATGCTTCACAGTACCGTTTAAGTCTTATCTACAACAAACCTTTGTGATTGTTGACATTTGCATTTTCCAGGAGCCTCTGCATTTCTCCTAATTTTGGATTTCCTAAATCCATCTAGAATGGTGCTATGGAAGTGCCAATGCTCAACATTCATTCGCCAATTTTCAAACACTAATTTAATTTAAAGTCTAACAGAAATATTCTCTGTTCTTTCACAATAATTGTTGTACTAATTAGAAAATATGGGAAGGTTGGGCAGTTTAGAAATGTATAATAATAATAATAATAATAATAATAATAATAATAATAATAATAATAATAATAATAATAATAATAATAATAATAATAATAATAATAATAATAATAATAATAATAATGATGATGATGATGATGATGATGATGATGATGATAGATAGATAGATAGATAGATAGATAGATAGATAGATAGATAGATAGATAGATAGATAGATAGATAGATAGATAGATAGATATTCTTCTTCTTTAGTATTTTTCCTGAATGGTGGCGGGGTCTGCTGTTTTGGATTGGAGACACCATTTTTCTCAGTTGCAAGCTTGGTCTGGGTGTAGGCAAGAAGTTTTCATGTCATGTCATTGTGCAATGTATCAAGCCAATGCTGCTTTGGTCAGCCCTTTGGTAGTTTGGAAGCTGTAGTTTATTTTTCATTTCAAAAGACAGAAACTCCAATTCAGAGAAAGTTTATTAGCCCAAAGTCTACCTTATGTCATTGAGACTTAAAATTATTGCACCTAACTGGCCCTATTGATTTCAAAAGGGGTTTAAAGCAACATTTACTTCCTCTGGATTGGTAGCTTTACAATCTGAATACATTTTTAATTCTGCCACTGTAGAAAATGCAATGAAGAGTATTAGCTCCTATGTTCTTATAAGATAGACAAGTTCAGTCTTCCTCAGTGTCTTCTACATGTGCTTCAACTCGTCATGGATCCAAGGTCCTTCATGGTGGAAGTGACTGGGTGCAACTCAGGTTACTTGAGAAGATGCCTGTGTTTGCATGGGGAAAAGAAGACACAGAGAGGACCTGATTCCTCAGGTTTTCTAGACTGTCCTTTATTTGCTCTGACCTGAGTGACCATCCTTTGACCTTTGATGGCTATTATTAGGAGTCGTTCATATTATCTCCTTCCTACACCTTCATTTGCCCCTCCAAGGAGGATGCATCTTATTTTGTTCTCTAGAGATGAAAGGGGAGGCCGTGGCTGTTCTTCATTCTAACTTAGCTAGAAGTAGAATTTTGGTCGTTTTCCTATTCCAAATGCATGCCTCTCATCAATCAGTATAAGCTTTCATATTTTCTCTGAAAGAAATGTGGAGGTGATTCCTTTGCAGAGGGAGAGGTGTGCTCATTTCTGAGTCTCAAAAGGCCAATACCTACACGCCATTGTTGTTCTAGTAGTGCTGTGTGTGTGTTTCCCACATTTCCTTGGCTTTCCCATGTGTGGTTTAGCTGGTCTAGCAATGCTAGTGGTGAGTCATACATCCTGGGATCCAAGTAAATGCCCACCCCATCTTGTTCTGTTACAATACTGCAGTACAAGTCAGCCTGACTTGACTGATGTTTGCCACTAGAGGAACATAATAATGTGCTTCCCTCAGTCTAATGCCTGCTCTGTCACAACTAGAGCTGCTATAATGGCTGCCCTTTGAAAGCCAGGAACAGGGAAGGTCCCCTTCAGTTATCCAGTTCAGTGACAGAGCCTCCTGCCTTGAAGGCAGCATGCCTCCCATGCATCATGTTGCAGGTGATGTAAAAGATGCTTTTACTGAGACTTTGGGGAGCTGCTACACAGTCAGAGTAAACAATGTAGGGATAAATCAATAAATATAAACTGCCTTAGCTGTTTGTTGTAAAGCACTTTCGTAAATTCCTGTTTAGACATCAGGAAAAACCTGATGTAAGGTTTGTGCAGCCTCTGCCTTGAATTAATATGGGAGCATAAGGATATGCCAGTTTTCTGCTCGCAGAAACTAGGCTGGCCCTATCAAATAGTCACCTTTGGTAACACTGGGGGCACCACAAACATGACCATTCTACTGGTTGGTTAAAGGTATACAAGAGGAGACTTCTCTTTAGACTGTGCAAGTTGGTATGACAGCCCAACAGTGTGTCTGCCCTCCAGACAACGAACTCATCTCAATGAAGAGAAGGCGAGTCTTAGCCAGACAGGAACCAATAGAAATGCTGGGACTCGTTTGCTGCTGCACTGTCTCCTCCTGTTGGCTAGAGTTGAGTTGAAATCTTGCACTGGGAAATATTTTCAGTTTTTACAGGGGGGGAGGGCAGGAGAGGAGGGCTGGAGGGCTGGAGGGCTGGTAAAATCACATGTTGAAATAATTGGAGACTTTGCTGCATACCAACACCATAGACTGAAACAACATTTCTATATACATGTTCACCTGTCCTATTTGCTTCCGGAGTAGTAAGTGTATTTGTCATAATATGTAGAATTGACAAAATATATGTAATGTATATTTAACAGAGTGAACAGAGAATTTGTAAAATGGAGTCAGTCAAAAATGCAGTGTCATGATGTTAGCCACAAGTGCATGGAATTAGAAATCACTAGCAGGTTAAGTGATTTAGCACAGGTGGAATAGTTAATGACATCATGGTGTGTCAGGATGTGATTGGTTAAAATCATGTCTGATGAGGTCTAAATGTGTATAAAAGAACTGGCTGTAATAATGTTAAATTGGGACTGTTTATGGTGAGAAACAGTACCCCACACTCTGTTGATTTGTATATATGTTATTGCTTGGTGTTATGCTGTTGTTATTTGCTGTATATTTGCTGTATATATTCAATATAAGAGTTTTATTCTAAGTCATGCTTCTTTGTCTCTCCATTTCTAAGTTCTGATAATACTTATAACAATTATCTACACTTTATCTACATGCTATTGTTGCTAAGCTCAGATTTTCCTCTGCTATACACATGTGTGTATTTTCTTTTCATAATCCCTGAATTATTGCTTGATAGTATTCCTGTGCCACTGCAAAATAATATCAACCCGTCCTCCTTCACTTCTGCTTCCAAATCATTTTGCTTTGTTTGGAAACTAAGGGACTGGTGGCAGCCCAGTTGACTTTGAATGCTGTTGCCACGTCTAGGTAGTTTAGGCATCTGGCTGTAGAGCCAGAGGTCGATAGTTCGATTCCCCACTGTGCCTTCTTGATAGGGGCCAGATTTGATGATACATAGTGTTCCATCTAGCTCGGTAATTACAGTAGTAGTTGTAATAGTAGCACTTGTTGTTGTTGTCATCATTGTTGTCGTCTAGGTTCCTATGGAGTTGTGTGCCATTAGAATTCCTCTGAAATCAGCTGTGGGAGCTATCTTTACAGCCCAGAAAGGAGGGGGGAAAGTGGGAAACCCCTCTCCTCCAGTCTTATTGTACTGACCTTCAAAAGCTAGTCAATTTCAGCAGAAAGCGACCAGACATTGCTAAAGGGGAAGCCTTGCAAACACAGCTGCCCCTTGCCCTCTGCTTCATGCCGGTGGTTCACAGATCTTTCTTGGGGTTTTTATTTCATGCACATTTCCTTCTGTTTCACTCCCTTCAAGTTTGGAAGCCATTCCTCCCTCCCCCATCATCCCTAAAATGGCAGGGCTTGTGTGTATCTCTTCCAAGGAGTGGAGACAGGGTGGGGAAAGAAGGAGGGAGAGAGTCAGAGGAGGAATGGAGAGTGTGGAAACTCAACTCATATTGCATTCAAGTAAATATTAAAATAGGTATGGATGCTTAGAGTGAGTCATTCCAGATCCCTGGGTGAAAGGGATCACAGTTCCAACCCATAGGAATCAAAATAAAAGCAAAGTGTTCTGCTTATATACCACCCCATAGCACTTCAAGCACTCTCTGGGTGATTTACAGTTTAATTATGCATTCTACACATTGCACACACACACAGAGAGAGAGAGAGAGCAAGCTGAGTACTCATTTAACCCGTTAAGGTTAGAAGGCCGAGTCAACCATGAGACAGCTACCTGGGATTGAACCCCAGGTTGTGAGCACAGTTTTAGCATTTAACTACATTTAACCACAGTCTTTTAACCACTGTGCCATGAGGCTCCTTAATAAAAGCAACACACCTTCATTTAAGACCCAGGATGAGAACAAACCAGTATCACTTCATCCCAGATCCCCATCACTGACACTGGCTCCAATTACCATTGCCACTGGTTTTTTCCCAACCATTTAGTTCATCTATTCTAAAGCAGAGGTACACATTGGCTCAAAACATCTATTTGATCTGTAAATCTCTGCACTTCAGCTGCAAAGCTAAAAGAATTTTCCTCAAACTCCAACACTCTATAATAGTAGGATTGCGGAACTGCTATTTCCACCATCACCTATGCCTGAAACATTCCCCCGACCCCACACCATCTTGGGCCAACAGCAAAATGTCATGGAGTCTGCTTCTCTGCGAAGTGAAGAGCTGTGATGATGCTCTGACTGTCTGCAGGAACACACAGCAGGGGATCATTTTTGGTGTCAGCAATGGAAAGATGTGGCCGCAGTAAACATGATGTTCTGAATGATGCAGAGAGGAACTGGGAACTTGTACGCTATCACAGCAGAGCTCCCACATTATCTAAGGGCTGTTTCTTAAGGTTTAAAAATGAAAATGGTTCCTAAGTTTGATAACTTGACCGGAAGCCTATAAGTTACATTTTCTTTCTTTCTTTCTTTCTTTCTTTCTTTCTTTCTTTCTTTCTTTCTTTCTTTCTTTCTTTCTTTCTTTCTTTCTTTCACACTTTAATACATTCATTACATACATTTATATATTTCCTGCAACTACAATCCAAACAAAATTTTTTTGAATTAATAAAAGGGGTTAAATTCCCCCCCCCCATTGCATTACCCAGGGACAGTATTGTATTCTCATTGCTTTCTTTCTGTGTACACAGGCAAGAACATTTGCACTTGCAGGGACACACTCACACAATTTTAATTCAAAGTTGTCATCCTTAAAAAACAAAACAAAACATTTTTAAACTGGCAAGCATTTAAGGTTTATTGAGCTTTTGCACAGCACCACTTGCAGTGGCTTCCCAATAAGCTCTTCCAACTATTTTGATGCAACTGGCATCCAACTGGCCCAAATTGTGCTAATAAATTAGCTTTTTAGGTTTCTCCCATGTAAATTCTTCTCGTCCAAAATGCCCATAGCAGGCCGTCTGTTGATAAATGGGTCTCTTCAAATTCAGCTCCCTAGAAGCAACAAGAAAGACATTTGTCCCACACGGTTGTACAGGGCACTTGTAAGCAGGCTTGGCTTCTCACAAAGGCCTCCTCAGAGGCAAAGACATTTTGTGTCCTTTATTCATCAAAATGGATCATTACCATTTCCAAGGTTTTTCCTGGGAAAATGACAGAAGATGATGGAAATGAATGGAAGCACCTCTTCTGTGTTCTTTCATCCATCCTCATCTGAATGTCCCACTCTTAATCATTACATAGTCCTGTTGCAACATTCTATTAAACATAGAGTTGGGTAATGTTCTCTTCTAAAGTTGCAGCTACATGGTCAAATACTGCATGATTTGCTCTGCTAATGAAATGGATGAATTTGGATCATTTTTACTGATCATATGACGCAAAGGCTGACTCAAATTGGTCCAGCCCTTTTTTTGCTTCCAATGCGACTTTTTCTACCCCTCTGCCATGGGGGCCTCTTCTTTTTTTTCAAGCTGAAACAATTCAGACACTTTCAGGATGCTCAAAATCACAGGAACACCTGTTCCTTTGATATCCCTCTGAACATTTGTCCATATTTTTAAAGATACGAGATTAAGGCTACTAGCACTGATATACACTAGTATAGCACTAGATCACCTCCAGACAATAATTATTTTGAAAAATGACAAAGAAACTAAAAATAAAACTGCCTAGAGATGAAATAAAAAATGTTCCTGTGATGTGTGGTATTTTTATACACATTAATAATAACTTTGGGACACTGCCAGCTCTTCCAGAATACTGTACACAACAATTTCAAAAGCAAGCAGCTCAACAGCAAACTATAAAAAGATTGACAAGAGAAGAGAAAAGGAATAAAAAAGGGGGGCATGGCCTGAATGACAAATCATGCCACATTGAGTGTGGACCTCAAATCCTCAGATCAGTTTGCAGCTCCTGCTGTTAACTGTTGTCCCAACATTTCAGAAAATGCTGCCCAAAGGACCGATCATGGGTCATTATGCATCTAGACATCTCCTTTGAGACCTTGGGATCCTACAATCTCAGGGAAGATAGCTGTACATTCACATGTGCTGAGCCCATCCAGCCATGTTAATGTTAGAAGACTGCCGATGTTGTACTTGAGGACCGCACACAGGTGATGCTCAGGACAAACGGATGATACTTTGCAGCCTGAGTCAAAGGACAAAATGGCACCCCTCCTCTCAGTACACAGGAGCTGAACTGGCCATGGAATTCAGTGATGGCGGTCCATCACTGAGAGTCCTCCACTACATTGAAATGCAGGAAGCTAGAGTAAAAGGTGGGGGGCAGAATGTGGGGCATAAAGAGGGAAGGATGACTGAGGATTTTGGAGAAAGGGCCATGGAGGTGATTATGTTGTTTTCTAGCATCTGCAACCTAAGGTTTCCTCACTGGTAGTGTGGTGCCTGCTCCTATAAGGACATAACAATCTCAAGGTATCCCACAGTCTATTCAAGAAAAAAACAACCACCTTATGATTGGCCCCAAGCGAAGGTCAAAGTTCTTCTGAACGATCTCAAGCAGCTCCTCTTCTGATCTGTCTGAAGTTCCATAATGGAACACCGAGATGGCTAGCGGGTGACTCAATCCAATGGCATAAGACAGCTAAGGAAGATACAAATGTAACATTCCTGAAAAGGGCTTGAGATAACATGATCAGGTGCAGCAGAGATGGGGGATGCTGGGGCCCTCCTGATGTGACTCAACTGCATTATTATCATGGTTGCCCAGTGTCTACCCTGGAAAAAATTGATAAGAGTTGAACTCTAACAGTGTCTGGAGGACAAAGATCTGGGAATGGGGGACAGTGGTGGAAGAGACACAGGTTCTACAGGGTGGGATTCCCATTTCTCCCATGTCAACACATCAGCGAGGAAGTGAACTTGGCTTCACGGTCTGTTAAAACAATTTGGCACCAAATAAGCCTGCCATTCCTTCCAGTGCTCTAGACTGGCTTTCACCAACACCCTAAGAGTAGCCATTTGAGATGCAAGAATTAACCCTAACTCTGTTCCTAGGACAAAGATCAAACAAAAAGTTCACTTCCCCTTTCATGAGGGTCTAGGGAAAGGATCTGTGGTATAAAATTACACCAATGGAAGAGTAAGGTCGTGCCTTTATTGAACCACTAAAAAAACAAATCACACAAATATTACAACAGGGGTCCTCAACCTAAGACCCCGGGGCCAGATGCGGCCCCCCAAGGTACTAAATCCGGCCCCTGGGACCAATTGCAACCCCCCACCTACCCCCTGCTTTGCAATCAAGCAAGCCTCCGCAGCTGCTTCTATTGCTGAGGCAGTTCAAAGCAGTGGGCTATGTCACTTCTCCCATTCCCCCCAACTACCGCCCAGATGATCAGCATGCTGATCTAGCATGCTGGCTAGTGGAGCATTCAAAGTGGGAGGGCAACAGCAAGGTCCCCCACTCCCTCCCCTCTTTTTCCCATGTTGGCCTCATTTTTTGGACTGTGGTCCAGCCCCCAGGGATGTCTGGAGTGTGGTGGACCGGCCTGCTGTTTGAAAACTTTGAGGACCCCTGTATTACAAGCTTTCAAGAGTAAATACTCTACTTTGTGCACCCCAAAGTTTCCTTATATTTTTTTTTCTGCACTATGGTGCATAGTCTGAGGAAATGGGATAGTTACCTATGAAAGGTTGTGCTTTCTGTGAAATGCTTAGTGGTTCATTAAGTTATCCTCTTACTCTTGTATTTTCTTTTTCGTGACAGCCAAAATCTCCTGGCCAAGTACAAAATCTCCTGGTCATCTCACTTGGGCTGACAGGAGTGTCGGACCTGACAAAACCAGACATTCATTTGCTTAGCTGAGCTGTAGTGGGAAACTGTATTAGCTACAGTAATTTTTTTAATCAGGACACATTTACCATTTCCCCAGTAACAATTCCTCAAAACACACTGGGAATTACAGTAGGGCCCCCGTACCCACAGAGATTGGTTCAAGACCACTCCCTCCCCCACCACGGATACTGAAATCCAAAGAGAATAGCAAATGCTAAATATATCATGTATTAAAGGGGTGAAAACCCAGAAATTTTTTTTAACATGTATTACCAGAACTGGCCATTAGAGGACACCAGATACCATGCCATGTATAACATTTTCAGACTGTGGATAAGTGAATCCACAGATATGGCGGTCCTACTGTGCCTCTATTTGGCAACTACTCTGTCTGCTTTTTGTTCCATGGCGATAGGCATCAGCTCCTCCTTACCTGGACTAAAACTCTTCTGCAGAGCCCTGCTTTCACCAAGGATTTGGCCACCCAGCGAGCTGCGTATGCTGCAGAGCGATCCACTTTTGAGGGATCTTTCCCTGAAAAAGCACCTCCACCGTGGGCTCCCCAACCTCCATAGGTATCCACAATGATCTTTCTGCCAGTCAGGCCAGCATCACTCTGAAAAAAACACACACACCTTTATTTGTGCTTTAAAAATAAATAAATTCAGGAGGCTTATCTTGACTGTCATGGGGATTATATAATCCATCCCTCCAGACTCAAGCAGGAAAGTTTTCATAGATGAGCATAATATGCAAAAAGCAATGCCATCTGGGGGTCATTTGTAGTTACAGCAACTGTAATTTAAAATTTAGAGGTAAAAGCAGAATAAAATAATAAAATCAAAAGAACAAACAAAAAAGACCAAAATGTGGTGGCATTTTAAAGACCAACTGCTATATTTTGAGGTGAGCTTTCGTGGATAAGTCCACTTCTTCAGACATAAGAGAGACTTATAGCATGGCAGTTGTTTATGCACTGTTTCAGAGTACAGAGGTTGTGCTTGGTTGGTTGGTAGTTTGGAAAGAAAAATGGAATAACCTAAAACTTTCCTGGCTGGGCAGAATATCTGCCATAAAAATGAATATATTGCCTCAAATCAACTTCCTGTTTCAAATGATTCCAATTAGAATTCAAGAAAAGATTTTAAAAGACTGGCAAAGACAAATAAATACATTTATATGGAGTGACCAAAAGCCAATAATAAAATTTAAAGTAATTCCAGATGAAAAGAAAAGAGGTGGTTTGGCAGTTCCTGATATTAAATTGTATTACCAAGCAGCAGTTTTAGTATGGATTTCAGACTGGATAAAAAACCCAAAGGACAGATTAATGAAATTGGACTCTGCAAACCTGTGTGTTTTTTGGATACAAAAAAGAAGTAAACTTCACTATAAAAGTCACATAATTAGAGACACTTTATGTAGAGCAGCAGATAAACTTTATTATATTAAGTAAACTACAAGAATAAAACCATGTGATTAATTTGAGATATAAACTATAAGTCCTGAATGTAATTGTGTTGGACTTTCATAATATGTTGGAAGTTTGTATTTCCTTTTTTCTAAGTATTTTTTTTTTAAAAAAGGAAAGAAAACCAGTGAATATTTAACAGCGGGGATAATAGCTTCTTTGATAGACAGGTATATTCCATTAAAGCTTATAGTGTAAAGGATGTAAGAACCTCTGTCACAAATAACAATAGAGAAATAACATGAAATGTAATTATACTGAGGAGACTAGTCTTTTACAGTTGCTAATGGCCTTTTTTTTTCATTGGCGGTTGTGTGGGGGTAATTCACACAATGATATGTGAAATGCCCAAGGTAATGGATGACCACAAGAGTAATGTAACAATGAGTTAAGACACCCTGGTTGACTTTTTAAATTTTTAGGTGCATCTGTTAAGGAAGAAAATATATCTGGGATATACTGTATAGTAATTGCATTTTGGTAATGTTCATATTTGGTACTGTCCTAAACATCATTGGCTTATATGGAGTCCAGTGAGATGGGTGTCTAGCACGTTTATATATTTTGATCTCAGCTGTTTTCCTCAGGATTCTTGTCCTCTGGTTTCCTTTTTGCCAGAATGGCTGCTTTTATATCATTTGTAGACTTTGTAAATTAAAATAGTGTGAAATGACATTTTAAAAGCAAAACTTTGTGGGGGAATTTTTTGCCTGTGTACCTATAGTTCTGAAAGTGATATATTAGCGCAGTCTCACTTATTATAGACAGAGAAAATGCATTTTCTCTCTCTCTGAGGGATTTCCTTAAAGGAATAATAGTCAGTCAGGAGTCTCATGCCCATATTTCATAACAAGTATGTAATTAAAAACAACAGAGCTCTGTGCTACCTTACTCACATAAGCTCAGGCAAATAAAAACTGTTTTATATATAACTGTCCTACATTCATATTTACCTTTAAACCATTCCTTGGGGATTTGACTAATATCTTGCTATTCTCATTAAAGTCAGCAACTGGGGTTAGACCTTGATATTATAGTAATCCTGTATCTGAATAATAGCAGTCCCTCAAGTTCTGGAATGTCAAATTGCAAAAGCACCATTCATTTCCTCAACCATGTGTGTTCTATTTCCCTAGCTTTAAAGAAAAAGCATATCCCCATGCAATTACATATCTCAGCTCCTCATGCTAGAGAGAAACAACACTGTGTTGGAAATATCAGATATGCAACTCCAACCCTACATTCACTGCTGTTTCCCTCCAACCCCCAAGGGGAAATTCTTCTGTCAGTAACCAGAGAGAACAAAAGTGTGTTTTGCAGAAATAATTGGAAAGGGACAAGTCGAAAATCCAGATTTCACTCCCCTCCTCCCAGATTCTTCGTCAGATGAGATACAGTATATAAAGCATCTTCTGCCTGGTAGGCAGGTGATTGCAACACAAGGTTTTAGGGCTAGAAACAGGTGTTAGAGGTAGCCAGTAAGTAAAAGGTAAAGGTCCCCCCACCGCACATGTGTGCTAGTAATGTCCGACTCTAGGGATGTGGCGGCCAGACTGGTGGCAGCCAGACTAGTGGTGGGTGTGCGTCGATACAACCACATCACCCCAGTACTGGCTCGTCTGCATTGGTTACCCGTTGCGTCACGAATAAGATTCAAGGTCCTGGTACCTGGCCTGGGACCTGAATACCTGGCAGAGCGAATCTCTCAATGACCAACTTCAGTCCGACCAACCAGAATGTCGCAGGCGCACTCACTTCGGGTGGCCACACCCAGGGAGGCTCAGAAAACGGTCATTCGTAACCGAGCCTTCTCTGTGGCTGGTCCTGTGTTATGGAATCACCTTCCGAGTGAGTTGCGCCTTGCACAGTCCCTGCCAGCCTTCAAAAAGGCCTTAAAGACCTGGCTTTTTGTGAGGTGTTTGGTGACTGTTAATTTTTTTTCTGTCCCGCCATCTCACCATTGATTTCTTTTATTGTTTTACTGTGGTGTTCTATTTAATTTGCTTTCTGTCATGTTCTTATTTGCTGTAAACCGCCTGGAGTTCCTCTGGAAGACGGGCGGTATATAAGCTTCAAAAATAAATAAATAAATAAATATTTGTTTCCAAGCCAAAGAGCCTATGTTGTGCAAGTCCATGGCCATGTGGCCAGCATGGCTGAATGCATTTTTCCACACAGAGCACTGTTTACCTTCCCACTTTTTACGGTGGTACCTATTTATTTATTTGCATTTACATGTTTTTCAACTGCTAGGTTGGCAGGAGCTGGGGTTAACAGCGGGAGCTCACTCCGCTGTGTGGCACCTGGGATTCGAACCGCCATGCTACCAACTTTGCAGCCAACAGTTTCTCCACTCTAGCCCACTGAGCCACCACGCCTGCCCCTCTTGATAGCCAGTAACTGGTATCAAAATTCTTAACAGATGTGAGCTTTTGCATGTCACACCACGAGCATCTCTCACCTCCAAAATTATCCAGATTAGCTTGTCTGCTTTAGTTACTGTTCTTCATGGCCCAACTATGGGATTCCATAGAATCATAGAACTATAGAATTGAAAGGGGCCAATAAGACCATCACTTCCACCCCACCCCACCCTGCTCACTGCAGGAACCCAAATCAAAATATATTTGACAGATGGTTTTGTAATTTTCTCTTACATGCCTCCAGGGCTGGAATGCTCATCACCTCCTAAAGGAGTTTGTTCCAATGCCGTACTGCTCTAACAGTTAAGAAGTTTTTTCAAATGTTCAGCCTAAATGGGGATTCCCTTAATTTGAGCCCATTATTACATGACCTGCATTCTGGAATGACTGAGGACAGAGTCTTCCCCTCCTCTATCTGACTGTCTTTCAAGTATTTGAACAGTGCTATCATATCTCCCCTCAATCTTCTTGTCTCAAGGCTAAACATGCCCAGTTCCTTCAATCTGACCTCATAAGGCTTGGCGTCCAGTCCCCTGATCAGCTTTGTCGCCCTCCTCTAAACTTGTGCTGGATTTTGTTGGCATCCTTCTTAAAGTGTGGAGCCCAGAGAGGGACACTGTACTTTTCTTTCAAGACCAATTTCATAAACACAGAATGGCTGCTTCAGTTATCTCGGCACCCTTATAGTGCATTCCTCTTTGCTGGCTGTCTCTAACATCCGATCCTGGTCTATGACAGCGTAGAGAGAGAAACAGTCAGAAGAGACGGAAGAACTGGATCATGAGAGGCCAAGCGAATTCATGGACACATGCAAGTGTGAAGACAGGCTTTCTTTCTAGTTTTGATGGCAGATCCATATATCACCAACTACACAATGTTGTAAGTGTTAAAACACAGTCAGAGCAGGAGATACGACCTCAGGCCTGCCCAAAGTCCGGCCTGGGGGCCAAATCTTGCCCGTCAGGCCATTCTGAGTGGCCCGCCCCACCCACCCCCACCATCGGCCCATTTTTTTTTTTTTAAAAAAATCTTCTGCCAACACTGACACCGCTGGGAAGCTTGGGCAGACAGGCGGATGGGTGGTCTGCCGCCACCCGCACCGCAGGGCAATGTGTGGGGGTGGGCAGGCCAGTGGGCCTCTGCCAACGACAAGGAGCTTTGGGGTGGGCTGGTGGGCGAGCGGTTGCCACGGCTGGGGAGCTTGGGGGGGTGCAAGGTCGCACAGATAGCCTCTTCCAAGGGGCGACCTGTGGCCACGGCTCCCTGTGCTTCCTTTGGGCCCCACCGTCCTTCTTTCCTCCCTCCCTTGGTCCCCGCCTTCCTTCCTGCGGGTGGGGTTGCAAGGGGTCAATGGGTGGGGCTTATGGGTCAGTGGGTGGGGCTTGCAGTGGCAGGGTCGGGGAGCAACCAGCCCCTGACACATTCTCAGCCACCAAATCTGGCCCTCCTTACAAAAGGTTTGGGCACCCCTGTACGACATGCTTTAAACATCTGTTTCCAGCCTCAGAAAAGTCAAAGAATCAGCTGTCCACACTGTGACTCTGCTTCGAGTGTGCTGCTTAATTCTTGACGTGGCTTGCTTATTAAGCCACTTCACAATATTGGCAGAAGTGATGATGATGATGATGATGATGAGCTCCATTATATCACTCTAATAAATCATAGCCGTGCTAAAACAGCCCATATTTGCTTTGCTCCCTGCCACTGATGCGGCCTCTTCTTCACCGTTCAGGTCATTTCAATTCAAGCAGCCACACTGAACTTGACCTACAGTATTTTTCTGTGCATACAACCATATTTTTGTCTAATATTGCTAAACTAAAAATTAAGGGTCATCTTATACGTGGAGGTAAGTCAAGGAGAGAACCACGTGGTGGCAAAACTGTAATTTTGGGATGGCATCTTATAGATGGAAAAATAGGGGTACAGTAGCACCCCTGTATCCACTGATTTGCCATCCGAGGATTCAATTATCTGCAGATGGTTGTTGGTGGTGTGAGGGGCAGGGATGGCGGTGGTGCACCAGCCCAGGCATTGCAGTAGCATTGGCTGCAGAGGTTGTGCGGCCCAGAGGAGGCTGCCTGGGACACCAATGGTGGTGGTGGAGTCTGCGTGGTCTGCAAGCACCCGCCCACCCAAGCTCCATGAGAGCTTGCCCGCATCATTGGCGGTGGAGGTGGCACAGCCTGCAAGTGTCCGCCTGCAGTGATGGAGGTGGAGGCTGCATGGCCTGAGAGTGCCTGCCCACAACATCAGCGGCAGTGGAGGAAGCAGAGGCCATGCAGCCTACAAGCACCCACCCGCAACACCATGGTCGAGTTCGCCAAGGTGAGGGTTGTCGGTGGGGGTTGTCGGGGCAACTCTGTCACCCGGGTGCCAGTGTGGATGGTGGACAGGGAGTTGATGTGCCCTGTCAGGCAGAGAGGTGCCTGAGGACTGCCGCTTCTTCCACCGCTGCCTCTTCCTGCCGGCGGGCCCACCAGGCCAGCACAGTGACATGAGGAAAATGGAGTTACATATTGGCTGTTTTCTCAGTACTTGTTGCAGCGGCAGCAGTGGCAGAAGCATTGGTGGCAGCGGTGGAAGAGATGCCCTTGTGGCCTGGAGGCGCCTGTCCACATCAGTGGCGGCAGTGGAAGAGGCACCTGTGTGGTCCATGGGCATCTGCAGGGCCACGCAGGTGCTTTTGCCGCCGCCACCAATGCTGCAGCCGCCGCCACCACCACAACTGCTGAAACAGCCCATATGTAACTCCATTTCCCTCATGTCGACATGTTGGCCTGGCAGTAAGGGCAGGGGTGGACGTGGGTTGTGGGGTGGGAAGAGGATGGCCCTTTGCTGCTCTTTCACCCCCTTCCTGGCAGGGGGTTATTTGGATGCCCCCCTCTCGAAAAAATGGCCCGCAGGTACCCGCCCACCCGAAACATCAGTGGTGGAGGCACTCCACCGCCACTGCAGCCCCTCACCACTGCTGCCACCCTGGATAAGTGTGTTAGCTCTTATCTGCAGATTTCTGTATCCACAGGAGGTCCCTGATCCAATCCCCCGTGGATAAGGAGGTGCTACTGCACTTGCCATTCTACTGGGGAGATTGCAAATAAATAAATAAATAAATAAATAAATAAATAAATAAATAAATAAATAAA
>JAHTLZ010000237.1:7923164-7942751 GCA_023846285.1 Phrynocephalus versicolor | reverse complement strand
AAATAAATAAATAAATAAATAAATAAATAAATAAATAAATAAATAAACCATGATGATCAATCATTGGCAAATGAAACAAATACAGCTTGGGGGATCTTATACCATGGGTGGAGAAATAGAGGCTCTCCAAATATCTTGGACTACCACTTACATAATCCCTTTCCACGGGACACACTGGTTGAAGTTTCAGGACTTGAAGTACATTTCCACAGATTTCAAGTCCCAGAAGCACCATGGATTCATGATATCTAATTTATGAATCTGGTCATCAGAAGCACCATACCTTAGGACCACCTTCTAGAAACCCTTTACTTGGCAGAAGATGGTAGATGGTGTTCTTGTCCAAGTATTTGGCTGGGATCACTTCTTTCACAACCCTGTCCATCAGCTCTTTCTGCATTTGTTCCAAGGGCACCCCGGGAGCATGCTGGACAGAAATGACTAAGGTGTGGACCCGAATGGGATCCAGTGCTCCACCCGTCTCCTGGTATTCCATCGTCACCTAAGAAATTGACAAAAGCAATATCAAATGTACACACTGAAATCCCAAGCCTTATGGAAAACTAAGGCCAGTATCCTGTTGCAGTGCAGGAGGACTGTCACACTCAGCTTGCAATTTCTCCATACATTCTCTGGCTTGTTGCTATCCAAGGCAGAGATTATCCTATTAGAAAGAACAAGGTTCATATTTCCAAAAGCAGTACTAGATACTTACTTGGGGAAACTCAGTGAAGTCCTAGCACATGAAAGGCAACTACATGTGTGGGTCTAGCAAAGAGAATTCCCACCACCCTTCCTGTTGGGAATAGTGATGGATGATGTCTCCATGGGCAAAGCTCTCTGTGCACCCTCAGACTGAAAGGTTACACAAGCCAGAGGGGCTTTCTGCTTGTCCTGGGGAGTTGGTGGCAGTGAAACCCCCTTGCACCAGCAAGGAGGGAAAGGCAACGGCTCCCTAAGCAGGCCCCTGGGTGTGCATGGCAGAAGCAAAGAGAATCTTGGCCCGCATTAGAGATGGGCACGACTCAGAAAAATTGTTCGTTTTCATTTTCGTTTTCGGCTAGGGGTCCGTTTTGGCTCGTTTCCGTTTTCGTGAGCTAATTTCAAATTTTTTCGTTTTCGTTTCGTTACGTAATGAAAACAAAAAAACAAAAACAAAAACAAAATTTTTTTCGTTTCTTCCCATTTAGCTCCATTATGTGTTTTTCCAGTAACGAAAAACGAAAATTGGCTCGAAATTAGTCGTTTCGTTTCCGTTTCCGTTCCAGTTCTGAGCCGTTTTTCGTTTTTCGGTTCATTACGTAACGGAAACGAAAAACGAAAACGAAAACGAAAATACCGCTAAGTCGTGCCCATCTCTAGCCCGCATCATCAGATGTTTTATACAGCCGAACCCAACGCTGGACTGTTGTTCTTCCCATCCCAAATCTGAACATTTTCATTACAGTACAATGACATCCCTGCCAACTCCCCACCATTAAACCCGTTGCTACAACTTTTTTTTATTGCCAGTCAATGGCAAGGCTTCTCATATATTTACCAAGATAACTCCCCCCAGAGTATTAAAAACAGCTCAGAAGCCCTCGGTTGACCTGATTACTTCTTTGTCCTCAGGAATGGTGCATTAGTATTTTCTCTTGTGGGCTAAGAGTTAAGCGGTACCCACAGAAGAAGTGTATGGCAGGAGGAAACAAAACATTCTTGCGTGAAATTAGGCAGAGTGACATACAGATTGCTAATAGAAGACCATGAGTGTGTGTGTGTGGAGGGGGGACCCCACAGTTTTGGGTGGCCCAACCCCTGCTAGAGACTGCTGTGGATTTAGCTGGACCAAAGGCAGCCTAGGGACATTGTGTGGTTTTTGCATTTCTGGAATCTAGTACAGATAGGCTACCTTTTATAGAAGTCTGGGTTTCTTCCACAAAACTCTGCTAGCAAAAACAGAAAGTACAGGGGCTTTACATGCTTGAAGCTGTCTCAAGGTAACAAAATGTTGGCTGTAACCCTGACCATGGATGTCTCACACCATGTGGAAAATAGGAAGTACAGAAATGGAAAATGCAGATCCAAATTGCAGTTTAGTTGCGGTAAAATTCACCGAGCTGCCTCGGGCCTATCAAAGACGTTTAAAATGCCCATGGTGTGGCTCCTGGTTGGCCAAAGCTAACATACGGCCTTCTTAAAACATGTGACTTCTCACAAAACACACTCCATACCCACAACGGGACCATTTGACAAAAGTTACTATGTACCAACCTGAGTTTTCCCATCCGGTCTAAGCCAGGGCAAAGTTCCATTCTTTTCCAGAGATTTAATCTTTGCATTAAGTTTGTGTGCAAGGAGGATAGTTAAGGGCATGCACTCATCCGTTTCATCTGTAGCATAGCCAAACATCAAGCCCTGCATAGAAATGTCAGTGTTGATCAGCTTTTCTCCAAGTGTTTTTTATGACATCAGAAAAAAACATCACCTCTGAATTTATTCATGATATTATTAAGTTCAACGAAGGGTGCATGAATATGAGCAAACCAGCAAGTTATCTGCAAAGGGTTTTACCTCCTCTTTTCCCTCATCTTGAACCACCTGCTTTACTTCTTATGACCTGCACTGTTTTAATCCGTTAATGCCTAGTAATGGCAATTAGAGGCCACCAGATGGCCCTCATTTTACATCATTCTTTAAAGCTGAAGCACAGCATGAATGTCTCCAAGGCAGAATTACTTACCATCTCCAGAATACTAAATGTCTTTATTGTTGTAACATTCAGATACAGATGCAATGTGTGGTACAGGAAATGCATGAGGCACAAAAATTATGCTAATGTACCACCATGCAGCTAGCTTCCAACTCTGAAAGATTCAGCTGACGCTACTGTAACATATTTATTTATTTATCTATTTATTCATATAGTTTATATGCCACTCACTACCCAAAGGTCTCTGGGCAGCTTACAATAGTAGTGAACAATTAAAACAAAGCATTAAAATGACAGTTAAAACAATAAAAAATAAAAGCATTGCTTTTTCTTTTGGGGTTTTATGCTCGTTACTCGTTGTAAATCGCCCGGAGCTCTTCTGGAAGACGAGCGGCATATAAATATTAAAATAAATAAATAAATAAATAAATAAAAACATTTAAATACATAGGGAATAGGTTTTTATTACCTTAAAAGTCTTAAAATTACTGACTTAATTCATAGTTTTGTGGCACCTTTAAGACCTACAGATCTATTCAGTGTAACCTTTCTGGGATAACAATCCATTTCCTCACACATATGGACTACAATACCTAGGCCTCAGATTTATATACACAATGGAGAGGAGTATATTTATGCAATGGAATGGAAGACAGGAGGAATCAGAGCAAACTGGTATATAGAAAATAACAACTGTGTTATTAATACTGGCAAAGACTGAACCTCCAAAGTGTTGATAATATAAATATTTGGGCAACAGGTAAAGTATGTGATCTGTGTTGATATCTATGAACTTTTAAGAAAGAACAAACTTCTCAGTTAGCCAAAAATCTAATAGTCTAAACAAGCTGAGGAGAATTCCTTCTTCAACTTCTGGTTAGTTCATATTGTTGATAGTACCACTTCTCTCTCTTCCTTCATGCCCACAATATTATTCTTTTTAATGTATCACCACAGTCTTCATCTTAGACCTCTTACAAATCCCACTTTCCTTCCTGGGTTTGGGATTTATGAAACAGCTTCCTCTGGGCCCTCTATGGGTTAGATTCAGGGCACGCCTGGGCCATATGATGCACACAGACTAGAGGGACCAAATGGGAAATGGCAGAGACAGTCCTATTTGCCAGGTTTTATCTGCTGCTAAATTCTTGAAAAAGAGTGGTTAGGTAGAATATTAAAGCCTGATAGCATGAAGAGGATAAGCCACACATTATGATACCACATTGGCCCTTCATTGTGGACCAACAGCACCAAGACTGTTTTGAGTTGTTGTTTCGTAATGGAACATCTATTATAACATTGTTCACCCCTCCACAAAACCCATCTAATATTAAAATGCAGTTCATGCTCCCCACCTTGTCACAAAAGATTCTCTTCATTGTCTTTCTTTAGCTAGAAAATACAGTAATGCCTTGAATTACGAAAAACTTGAATGACAAAAGGAGGCAAGCAGGTGAGCGGTGAAGTCACCCCTCGCCCACTCATCCCCTCGTTGTATTGGGCAGCCGCTGCCCCACCACCACCACCACCACCACAACCAGGTGGTGGCAGCGAGGAGGGGTGGCAGCTTTATTCCTGCCGCCTGGTCTCACTTCAGCCAACTGGGTGAGGCGAGACCGGGCAGTCAGGTGGCTGGTGGCAAAGACTTTCCTGTGCTTTAATGCTTTGCAGCCACCAAACCAACTGCCCTTCGCATGCCGCCCACTGCAGTGGGCAAACGGCAGCCAGTGGGTGAGGTGGGGAGCAAAAGAGGGTTGTTGGTTGTGAAGCCCAGTGGCTTCGCCTCCCTGCCTCCCTAACCCTTTCAGCTTTCGGGTGCCTGAAAAGGAGCAGGGGGGCAGGAGGCAAAGCCACTTTTGGAAAGAGTGCCTGCTTCCTGATGCCCTAGTTTTGACTTGCAAGCAGGCAGAAACCCCACAAATGGGAGGAGCCACAGTGTATGCCTGCTTCCAAAGCAATACCAGAGCATGGGGAAGCAGGTAGAAACCTTCACAGTGCTTGCCACTACAGCAGGGAGAAAACGGGCGGGGGGGGGGGCGGTCTGGAGGCGAAGGAGCCATCTGGGTGCCTGCCCCAACCCAGCAAAGCAGGGAAACAGCTTCCCCCCTTTGCTGGGTTGGGAGGAAACCCCCTCAGTCAACCAACAGCGAAGGCTGTGGAGCTGACAAAATCAGCTGCTTTTGGAGGTGTGCCGACAGCCAGCTGATTTTGACAGCTCCGCAGCCTTTGCTCCCGGTTGATTGTGGGGCTTTCTCCCCAAACCAGCAAAGAGGGGATGCTGTTCCCCTGCTTTGCTGGGTTGGAGCAGGCCTCCCATAGGAAAGCATTGAAAACTAATTAAACTGTTCCCCCCTTTTTAGCTTTTTTTTGGACCTCTGGAATGTATTAATTGGTTTCCAGTGCCTTCCTATGGGAAACCACATTCTTGTATTCCGAAAAATTTGTTATGAAAATTCCTTTGGAACGGATTAATTTCGTAATTCAAGGCATCCCTGTACAGTATAGGAGGGTATTCAATAAAAGCTATCCTGTGCATCCTAAAGTGCTTCCAGAAGGAGAGGGAGGGGCACAACCCCTATTACCTGATCTCCAGCTCCAATATCATCAGCACTTTTCCCAGAAGAAACGGCCTCTTTGATTTCAAGGCACTGTTGTTCCAGGGCTACCAGCACAGTGCAGGTCTTGTAATCTGATCCTGTGAAGGGAAATCACAATAACAGGAAACTTGCTTATACATTAATCAGTGTTGGCAGTACTATATGTGTGTGACAAAGTCCAATCAACCTTTATGGAACAAATTGTTCAGGATGTAAATATCCCCTCAGGAAAAAGTCCCATGAAGCTCAATGTGGCTGAGTTCCTAAGAGGTTATAAAAGTGCATCCTAAATATAGGTCTGTGGAGATTCTCTATCCAGCTGAGATTATGCAGAAGTTGAGTTATGCCAACTGCACTCCTTTTCCTGTGGGATCAAAACGTACTTGGATGAGTAGTGCTCTGTTTTAAACCCACAAGAAAAGATGTCAAGTTGCCATGACTCAACTCCCCGATCCTAAATCTAGCCATGAGCTGCTCTGCAGAAATAGCAGACCAAGCAACACCCCTGTTTCTGGATCTCATTTCAGATTATTGTACCCTATGCAATGGTAGCTATGGGTCATTTGTGAAGGTGGGAAGGTCAAACCTAGGAGTGGATCGTAGGTGGGACATGTAAACAATGCGAGGACAGCCCTATCAATTATCATGCTTATACTGATATTAGCCTAACTACTGCTGTTCTCTGGGGTTCATCATGCAGATATCTGTGCCACAGGGTTGGCTTGCATGTCTCCTTTAAGGGCCATTCCTGGCTACATTGCTGCTGCATAAGGATTCTGGCCCTGCCTTTCCTATCTTCACAAACAAAGAGAGGAACAAATAAATGTATTAGGAGAAGGCTGAGACATGGATGTGCTGAGGAATCCTAGAAAGCAATGTTCTTTATACCTGTATCATGTCTGACTGCCAATAATATAAGGGACTGTCCCCAAACCCCAAATTTCACAGCACATCATTTATGAAGGGAGGTGGAGAATGTTGGTGGACTCCAGCACACATCATCCTGCGTCTACTTAACAAAACTAAGGATAAGGGTCGATATAAGCTTTAGTCTGCAAGTAAGCAGAGGACTACACTTCGCAGCCTTTAGCAATACCTGTTAACTAAATAGCTTCTCAGAATCGAAATTTCGGGAGAAGTTATAGTACCCCATGGTAGTCCAGAAGGGCACCTAGTTCCTCTTCTCCGAGAGTCAGCATGTTGTCTTTCCTCTCCAATGCCTCATCCAAGTCTCTGGTGTGATAAAGGCCATAGAGGAGTATCCAACCCACCTTTGGAAGAGTCATCATAACCAATCTTCTTGATGGTGTCTCTCACAACCTTCTGGTAATCCACAACAGCTTTGGAAGTGATTTCACCACACAGCAAGATCATCCCGGTTTTGGCCACACATTCTGCAAACACACAGGCAGAGCAAGAAAATCACTTATATACAACGTCAGAAAGCATATGCACAGTTGTATCTTGAAGGTGGAGGCAGAGAACCTCTGCTCCCACCTCAATGTCTTGGTGAATATTTCTCACAATCCCCCTACCACTGGACATGGTGGGTGGTGCTGATCCAGGAAAAGTAACAACTGATGAACTCAGGTCTCCCAGACCCTGACTTATATCATCTAATGTGTCATGTCATTGCTTTGGGTCCAGTTTCATCACATAGTATCTGTAACCACCTGCAGCGACCCTAGCAAAATACAAAACAAGAGCCTGTTGTCTTTTGTTCTCCCATAGATAAAACTTACCACAGGCGACCTTGGCATCTGGGTCAGCCTTAATATGAGCATCAAGGACAGCATCGCTGATCTGGTCACACATTTTATCTAGGAAAGGAAGGTGGGGGAAAGAAGCATTACCAACCATGTTGGCCATGATTCACACAGTTCTCAGTTGCACAGAACAAACCTGGCTTTATTAAGAATAACAGAGCTCAACATGGTGGTTGAACTCTGCAGTAGATTCCTCCAAAGAGGCCATTGTGTTAATCCGTCTGATTGTGAACAAAATTAAATGAGCCTTGGTGGTGGTGGAATGCAGGCAGGCAAACTATTGTTAGCACTTGAAAGACTGATAGATTTACTTCAGTGGCAGCTTTTTTGGGTCAAAACCCACTTGCACTCTTTGTATCTGAAGAAGGAGATAATGATCCAGGAAAGCTTACAATATTTTGCCTCCCACACACATACTGTCATTGTCAACATGATAGTTCCTGGTAGCCTAGTTCACCACTGACATTATTCAGCAGAGCCTGGAAATGTTCTTTGTAATAGGAGCTCATTCACTCATTAACACACCCTCAAATGTATTTATTCACTACTGATTAATAAGAATTTTGAGTGGAGGTGTTGCTTTGGCATGTTTTAGTAAGTTTTTAATCTGTATCGGTCAGTGCCCCATTGCAGTCAGTACACCAAATAATATTACACTGTGCTTTTCCATTAGTTCCTGAAAAGAAAACCATAGGAACAGAAAATGTACTGTAATGAAGAGTCTGTTGTGAGTGTCAAGAAATTCCACTCAAAATACCATGACAAATGCCCTTTTTAAAAGAAAATTTAAAAGTAGCTAGAAAAAATTTACTTACATACCAATGTTGATGATGACAACAACAAAATTCTTGCCACTTGTGTGACTTTTGAAATGTAAATTCATTATGGCATCATGTTGATCGAGTAGCAGGGCATCCTGACCTGAACTCAGTCACATTGAATAGATGCATTGAATCAATGAGATACTGTATTTGTAAGTTGTAACTCACCATTCAGTCATTGATTTTAATGGGTCTATTTTTTAGTGGAAACCTACAGAGTAGTTTGTTGATTCAAAGCCTTGCTCATCAGAGAGTTCCCATTAACACAACAGATACTTCTAGCTGCAGATTCAGGGTATCCTAGCAGGTCTGCAGTTTGTCGGTTATTTGTTATTACAGTACTTTTGCCACTACTGAGGGGGAGAATTGCCTGAAGGATTCCCTGCCATCCTGGAACACAATTACCTGGCTGCCTTTAAGTGTTGTGTGCCTAAAGCTGAATAGAGGGGTGAGGGCACACCACTTACTAATCTGCCTCAGACAGCCTTTTTACTAATACAGTGGAACCTTGACTTACGTCATTAATCCGTTCCAGTGGTCTAGACTTAAGTCAAACATGACTTAAGTCAAACGAACGTTTCCCATAGAAAGTAATGGGAAAGCGGATTAATCCGTTCCAGGTGATGAAAAAGACCCCCGAAAACAGCAATTTAACACAAATTTGACTGGGATAGGAGATTCCTTCTGGGGATGTAAATGAAATGTCTCTTCAAAGAGAGGAGGAGGCAGTGGAATTATAGTCCACAAGTTATGCCTCCACTTTTTAATGTTCATAGCAACAATGTCTAACATTTAAGTTTCACTGATTTTTAACCTGACGTTCCAAGTTCTGAACAACTCAATGCTTACAATTAGAGTCCCACAACTTTACAGCTCCCCAACTAAAATGCTTCCATTGTGAACCAGAATTCTGCAGGCAGATTTTTTACAAGACTGAGCCGACTGTCTAACCAGTGAGGCCAGCCCCGAGCTCCCGGCCCTTCTTCTCCTCCGGCAGCAGCGGCGGCTTCGGTGAGGCCGAGGACCAGCTCCAGGTGCTCTGAGCTGGCCTCGCCGAAGCCGCCGCTGCCGGAGGAGGGGAAGAAGGCAGGAGCAGTTTGGGGGCGGCAGCCGCGATGCTGGGTCGTGGATGCCACCCGATTCCGGTGCCTTGCGCAGGGGCTCCGAGCTGTAAGTCAAAGCCTGCGACTCAAGTCAAACAGGCCCCTTCTTGCTGCAAGTCAAATATGATGCAAGTCAAGCAGTATGTAAGTCAAGGTTCCACTGTATTATAAACAATGGTCCCAAGGATGCCTAATTATACGTGAAGCTTTGCTTTCGTATTTCTGCTATCTGACAGGACCAGCCTAAAAATACAAAACACAGTGGCACATCCTGACCAGCATAGATGTATTCTGATCTGCCCTAGGAAAGCCAACTGTAACTGAGGAACCTGTATTGTCCCCCATCTATAAGATGCCCCATGTATAAGACGACCCCCCCCCCCCCCAACCACAACCATGCGGTTCTGTCCTTGGCTTACTTCAATGTGTAAGACAACCTGCATTTTTTACTCTAACAAAATTAGACAAAAACATAGTCTTATACATGGGAAATACTGCAGGTTTAGAGTAGGGGGCGGGGAACATCTGCTCTGTGAGCTGCATAAGGTCCACAAAATCATTTGGTATGGCCCTGCCAAGGTGACTGCAACCACCACCACCACCACAATCTAAACTTCTGCTGGTGGAAGTTGGGGCTGGTGGTGCTGGGCGGACTCTGCAACAGCAGAATCCTCCTGTCCCTCCTTCTACTGGATGCCCAGGTGGAGGGACAATATCCAAATGACCCTTGGCAGAAAAACAGCTCCCCTACCCCTGGCTTAGAGCTTCCGTGAAAGGCAGCAGATGTTTAATAATAAAGATTAGCCTTACTGAATGTTCAGAGCAGTTCACATAACATTATAAATTATTTTTTCACTGCAATCCTGGAAGCTGAGTATTATTCTTATTTTTCAGAATGAAGATGGGAAATAATATATATATAGTCAAGGAAACCTGGCCAAAGGGATTTTGCTGCCTGAAGCAAATGATAAAATGGCATCCCATCCATTCTATACACTGGGCTCAAGTGGCCAAACAACACAACTTACTTCAAGACTGCCAGTGAGAAAGGGGCTTCCCTCACATCTGATTCAAGTGGAGTAGTTTAGAGGGTACAGAACAAGCAGTCTGAAACACACAGCTTTGGGCTCACAGGGAAGAGAATGAGAATGCTATTTATCATTTATTTATGTTATTTATAGGTTTAAGAAGAATCTGGCTGTGGAGCCAGAGGTTGGGAGTTTGATTCCTCCTTGTGTCTCCTGTGAGTAGAGCCAGCCTGTGTGTCCTTGGGTTTGCTACACAGTCCCAGGACACCCCTAAAAGAAGGGACTGGTAGACCATCTCTAAGTATTCTCTCTCCGGAAAACCCTGAAAAGGGTTATCATAAGTTGGAATTGTCTTGATGGGGCCTGGTTATTATATAGGAAGCACAGGAAGAAAAACTGAGGGACACCATTGTATTGCCTGTGGAGATTGCCTCACTGAACCTAATGCTTGCTAAGCCTTGCACCTGAGCCCACCAAGAGTGCGATCGGAAGAGGGGAACGTCGATTCGTTGAGTTGTAGCTCCTTATCCGCTGCCCTATGCATTTTTTTAACAGGAAGGGTCAGCATCATTTACAAACCTTCTCTGTTCGCAAGCACCAAGGAGATGGAAGAGTTAGGTTGCCAGGCCTTGTCACAATGCTACCCTCTCCATTGGGACATCAAACATCAGCAGAAGACTACTAGGAGGCAGTGAGGTCAGGAAACCAATGTGCTGGGAGTCAGAGAGGACTGGGCACGAGCTGGTTTTGAGTGAGGAACATTGGGGAACAGTATTACGAATCCATGTCCAAAAGCTCCCTCTAGGCTCTCTTGTACTTTGTCCAAAAGAACATTTTTCAAAACAGTTCGAAACAAGGCAGTACCTGTTGCAGAGAAAATGTAACAAGCGCCGACCCCCACTCTGAAACGGCCTGAACCATTCTGAAGGGATGGAACACAACATGAACATCTTCACCGTCAGAAACCAGTTCTGTTCCAACCCCCAAGAAATGCGATTAAAATCTCATTTTGCCCTCCGTTAAGCTCCAGGGAGAACATCTGCATATACTCACCTGAATGCCCTTCGGCAACAGACTCCGACGTGAAGAGAAATCGCTTCTTCTTCATTCCAAGGCTGTGCGACATGTTACCCAGCACAGTGTTGTATCCAGAAAAGAGAATAACTGGCGGCGGAGATCAGAGGAAATGATTTTTCACTTGGCATACACATGCAAAAGGGAAGTACGTCGACATCTGTGTTAAGTTAACTCTTTGTAAACGCTAACTGTTCAAAGTCCCAGGGTATTAATATGGCTTCTTACAGAGTTTAGATAACAAGGTTTTAATTCTGTGATACACCTTGCGATCTTTGACCCTCTGGCTCCAAGCCAAGGGCATTCTGCATTGTCAGCATCCCCTACAACATTTTATTGCATCTATTTTGTGCCCCATTAATCAGTTTTGACATAAGCTATGCCATAAGGTGCTCTGCTGGGCTACTATACCTCGCTATGTCAACAAGCACAGCACAGAGATACTGTTGTTTTTCTCTTCCCCTCTATGGTGTCTGCCCATAATGTTCTGGACTGCCATTTCCATCATCCCCTATTGGCATGGTGTGAGAAAGAGAAGGTGATGGAAAACCAGAGAGAGAGAGTGCTGTCTGTCATGACGGATGATGACAAAGAGGAAGATAAAGAGGAAGAACCGTCAAGGAGTCGGGAGTCATGTACACGGGGTTTACAGGCAATAAGCCTGAAGGAGGTTGGGAGTATTGGAGGAGATAAAGAACCCGAAGTACTGTGGGCATTAGATGAATTAGAGGACGAGTGGGAGGAGCATGACGTGGAAAGGGCACGCGGGGAGGAAAAGGAGGAGGATGACAGTTGGCAAGAACGGGTACAGACGGTTGGGACTCAGACGGACATGAGCAGACTAGGGGAAAAGGCGGAGGTGACTCGACCCAAGAGAAACAAGGAATTTACATGGGCAGTCACGGTTAAACCCCTGGGTTGGCCCGAGAACTCAGAGAAGTTCCAACGGGAATGGAGGAGGGAGCGAAACGTGGTCCCCATGGCACAGTGGGCGAAGCATCCCTGCTGTGGCACTCAGTGTCTTGGTCGGGGAAGGAGTGCTCCCCCCATTCATCTAGATGATCCCGAAATCGCGCCAAACCCGTTTGAGTTCAGTTATACAGATACTGTTATGTTGGACGATGTTATAAAACCTTTCTCTGTGTTGTCAGTTAATAATGAAGAAGGAACCTACAGAGGGTTTAAATCTGTATGCAATAAAAATCCTTTTAACGTTGGAGTTAAAGTTGACTCTCGCCTCGTTTGTGGGACAGAACTGCTGGAGCTACCCAATGAACCCTCACATATGGTGGGCATTATTTATTTATTTATTTATTTGTTTGTTTGTTTGTTTGTTTGTTTGTTTGTTTGTTTGTTTGTTTGTTTGTTTGTTTGTTTTTGTTTGTCTCATTTCTATACCGCCCCATTTCCAATATGGAACTCTGGGCGGTGTACATAATAAAAGCAGATAAAAGCAATAGATAAAAACAATAAGTCAGGATGGAACAATTACAGGAAATGCTGCCAAAAAAACATCTAGAGGGCACCAAGTGTGGGGGGGTGTCTGTTTTGCTGGTGAGAAGGAAAATTATTACTAAAAGATCCCAGTGTCTTTTACGCCATTCCAGGTCTTCTGGGCCAAGAACACCAGTCTGAGCTGTAAAGACAGCTGAATGGTTTCAAAGCGAGTTGTCGTCATTGCCATGGATGTCAGATGTAAATCAGATATACTAAGAGCCTAAACTAGTTTAAAAACCTGAACACAGTGGCATGACTGCAGAAACACAGAAACAAAAGACAGCTCAACCAGGGAAAGGCACTCTGTACATGCTCAACAGGAGTCACTCTTCCAGTTTTCTTGCTTCTTGCTATTTAAGTACATCACGTCTTCTTTTCCCCTCCACATCACTTCATGTCATATTCTGGTTCTGACTTTAACTCTTGGAATTCAATCATGAATTTATGTTGCTTACTGCTATAAATATGGTAAGGGGGAAAACTCAGAGAGATAAGGCGCTTATGGATTTCCTTCATTATTTTTTCCCTCCACAAACACAAGAACATTACTTTATAGAACAAGAATTTCCACGACATGTTTGTTGAGGTGTAATCCAGCTGGAAGGATTAGTTAATGTGTGTGCTTGTAAACCATGTTATTTTTAACAAACACAGCTACGTCCTCCTGATAAATGTTGTTCATTTGTTCTGTGTTTTCTCACCCCAAGTTAAACTTGAAAGTTCTTAAGATGGTCAGGAAAAGATGAATGATTGGGTTGCTCACTCTAAAATTTTCCATCCATACAATACTACATTCTTTAAACAAGTCTTTGAGTAATTTAGGCTTAACATGGGTTGAGAAACACTGAATATAAAAGAAAAAAACATTTATCAGGATGGCATAGATTAAAATCTGGCTGTTTTCCCAAGCTTTTTACCACCTGACCCTTGGCTAATATTGTCTCGTAATTGGCTTTTCTCCCCCCCCCCATGTGCCAGTGAACTTACTGTTATCTTTTGCCCCATGATTGCCATATTCTGTATTTAATATACTGTAATGTACTTTCCCCCTCAGATTTGCTTTTTTAGTATTAGTAATCCTACTTTTAGACATTATGTTTCCCATATGTCATCTTATCTCAATTCGTATTGGTTTTGAATGTTTATACTACATCACTTGTAGGGGCCTTTCCACTACTTGGGTAGGATAAAAATATAACTAGATTAATAAATTAAATTATTAATTTAAAAAATAAATTAAATTTATTTTTTTAAAAAAACAGCATGTTTCAGAAACTCCAGTGAAAACAGACCAAATGATCAAAAACATGCCAATTTAAGCTGAGCTTATTCCATCTTCACTCAAGCTACATGAGTAATTCTGGTACTCTTATGCATGAGTAAACCAGTGATTCACATACTTTTGTGGAGCCTTCTCACAGGAGAAGAAGCATATCCAGTGTGAATGGAAGGATAATTTAAGTGAGAGAGAAAAGAGATGATATTGAAGATAAGAACCTTTAAATTTTGAACTAGACCAACAGAGCTCAAACTGGGTGCCGCAAGCATATGCCAGGGGTGCCATGGCAATAATATTTATTTTTCACTAAGTTTTAGCAATTTAGCAGTAGAATCCATTTTTGTAACATGGCAACACCGTTCTCTCCTTATGCTATGTCTGCCACTTGTCGGCCATTTTTGTGGTTGTGCATCTTTAGTAATTCGAGTGGTACCAGGTTGTTGTCATGGGGGGGGGGGGGAGATTCCAGTGGATTTGATGGTAAATTTGTATTCTTTTCTTTTACGAGACAGATTATTTAGTGAATGTAATGCTTACTGTATGGCTGGAGACTGCGTATGTGCTTACATTTTCGTCATAGTTCTATAAAATTAAAAATGTTTTGACGAGAGGTTAGTTTTTAAGTTACGAGGTAGACAAGTTTGCAATGCACCACACATATTCTAACTCAATGGATGTACTCAAAATCAGCCACATAACCATGATATTGTTTTGGGAAGGCCTGCAATGGAATGAAATTTTTTTATTTATTTTGAGTCCCTACTTTTATTGCAGAATTATGGACAATTGGCTAAAAACTGGGTCTTTAAAATAGAAAGGTGGTGAACTCACTGAAGCTTCTGAAGTGAATGATTCAATGACAACCAGCATCATCGGAGGAGATAATATATCCCAGCAGACTCCTGTTTGTCTGCCTCAGTTCACAGAAAGGCAACTCACAACTAAAAGGAAATCTGAGGAAAAATAAGAAAATATGATCCTAGCTACCTCACAATGTTTGGCATTGTTCTGGTTGGGAACGAACAGGCACCAGAAAGGCAATGTGTTAACTGTCACTCATAAAATTGCTGCTAATGGCTGCTTGGTTCTATCCAAATTAAAAAGACATCTGAAATGCAATCATTCTGATTTAGTACATAAAGGTAAAGAATTCTTCAAACACTGTGCTTTTTCTCTTCAGGCAGGGTCATCCATGATGCAGAGAATTTCTAAAATTGAAAACACAACTGAAGCTTCATTTATTGTCAGTTTACACACTGCAAATGGCGGAAAGCCCCATATTATTGCTGAGACACTGATTAAACCTTGCGTGAAGGATGTTGTAAGTTGTATGTTAGGTTCAGACATGGTCAAGAAGATTGATACTGTGCAGTTGTCAAATAGCACCAGAAGCAAGCAGATTTACACAATTTCAGAGTCTGTGGGGAACAAGCTTATAAGAAGAATGAAAACGTGTGAATGTTTTAGTTTACGACTTGATGAAAGTACCAACGTTGCGGGACTTGCTGTTCTTGTGTTTGTGAGGTAACCATTCGAAATGCAAACAGAAGAACTTTTGATGAGTGAAGTGCTTGAAATGTGCACCACTGGCGATGAAATGTTCAAAGCTATCGACAAATGTGTGAGGAAAAATAATTTGGAAAGGAGCAAATGTGTGGATCTTTGCAGCAATGGAGCGGCTGCTATGATTGGACACCTGCACACTGTAATTAAAAACTGTAAAACTGCCCAGAGACTACTTGAAGAGGTATGGGGCGGTATATAAGCAGAACACTTTTTAGAAGCTCACATAATAAGATCAAAGTTCTGCTGATCTCTTTTGCCATGGCAACGCCTTGTGGAAGGTGATGGATGTCAGCTGCTTCTCTGATTTTATTAAATAATGTCTTTCTTTTTTTAAAAAAATATTTATTATATATATTTACATACAACAAAGGCAACAAAATGAAACAAAATCTCCGTGATCAAGCATGGTGGGAGTGTTGGGGAAATGACATATCTCAACACTAAGTGCTGTCCTTTAGATACCACTAAAGGAAAGGCAAACATAACTATGTCCCTCTGTATTCTGGCTGGCAGGCACAAAGGAGGTAAAACAAAGAGCTCAGAAACATTAATATTAGAAGGCTAACAGGTTAACATTAAATCATTAACCATTCATTTAGTAAGGTTATGCCATCAAAACTATTTAAAGCATTAAATATAGAGTAGATACAAGGAATCAGTGGAGTTTGAACAAGTCCTCCTCTCTAAATTCCATTGACTTACTACTGGTAGAGCCTACTAGAGCAGACCCATTTAAATCAATGAAACTTGCAGAGGAGTTGACTTTCCCATTCCATTGCCACTGATACTTGACTCCTTGTTCAGCCTACTCTTGCGTGACTTAATATGCTAAGCAATGGGATTTCGGCTGCTCTTTCAGAATTTCCCAGTGCTAGGAATGACCTATAAACAAATTATAACACTTGTGGCCTGTGCCCCAAAACCCAGAGTCATGACTGCTCCCGGGTAAACAATCCATTCCAAACAAGACGAGACTATGGCAAATGTTGCAATAATCTTGAACAGCTAGTGATAGCTGAGTGCTGGAGTAACGGGATCAGAGCTAACTGGAGACATGAACAGCTCTGATGCTGAGGTATCGGGAAAGTGCTTTGATCTCTCTCTCACACACACACTGACACAGAAAAACTGAAACTTTGCTCCTGCCGAGCCAAACCTTCCTCCGAAGAGGCTCTGTTTTATTAATAATGCTCTAACACAGGGGTCCTCAAAGTTTCCAAACAGCAGGCCGGTCCAACACCCCTCAGACAATCACTGGGGGCTGGACCACAGTAAAAAAAAAAAAAAGCCGATATGGAAAAAGGGGGAGGGAGGGGCAAGTGGGAAGAGCCCCCCATGATTGGCCCATGATCATTGGGTCTCCAGGGCCCCAGCAATGCCTCGTGCTCCAGATCACCACCCTGAGGTGCCACCGCTGGGATCCCTCTGCTGCACCTCTTCCTCCTCCTCCTCCTACAGTGGCAGCGACTGGAGCGGCTCTCCTTCCTTCCTTCCTTCCTTCCTTCCTTCATTGCATCAGGAAGGAGGCGGCAGCCCAGGCAAACTCAAGCCCCTCATCACCTTCTGGGTGGCCACTCAGGATGAGGCAACAGCATCTGGAAGTAAAAACCTGCAATAGCAAAAAATGTCAGCTTGCAGTCCCCACCTCCTCTCTTGTCTCATTGTCTCATGATTTTAAGTTAGCCAAAGGGTGATCTCATTGTCTGTTATCACTTTGCCAGCTAACAGACACTTAAGTGATTTACATGTGCGGTTTACATATGATTTGCATAGGTAGAATTAAACTGTAACTCTCAGAGATGCTGTTATGTGAGCTACAGAATATTCTTTACAAGGAAGCATTCCTAATATTGGCTTTGTTGGCTTTCATTGTTGGTAAAAATTCTTTCATTTTACCCAGGCTTTTAAAAAGATTTGCTCTCTCAAGTATACTTCTGGACAACTTCTAGATGTATTGGTCAAAAGACATTGTACAGTAATTTCATTTCTGTAAAATATAATATGAAACCTATTAGGTAATGTTGTTATCTGTAATGTAAATAAAAGTAACCATAAGTACCTTAGAAATCCTTTTTCAAAAAGTAAACAGAAAAGATTAACATGCTGAACCTATATAGAATGACATCAAAAGTGTACAGCCCATCCTTAGGGGAAGTGTCTGTGTGGCCATTAGCAGTTCAAGATCTAAAGGGGAGATGGCAAAGGGCAGAGACTTATGTAATTACTTCACATCCCTTTCATCCCTCTTTGCTGTCCCACTTGGGACCAGTACGAAAAAAACTTACTTCACGTCCATAGCGTGACAGCAGAAACTCATCTCAAACACACCCCCTGAACCGGGAACAGAGCGTGACAAGCCGTATCTGCCCCTGGGCTGCGGAATTCTCTTGTCACGCTTTGTTCCTGGTTCCTGTTCCGAGACAAGGGATGTGAAGTAAGGCAATGGCTGTTTGCCCCTTTCGCTCTAAGAATACTCTGACAACCGAAAAAGCTGACTGGAACTCCTGCGCCAGGCCAGGCTCAGCTGCCTGCCTATTCCTGCAGGAGAAGGTGGCTCTTGAAGGGACAGGCGGAGAGCCACTGTCAGGAGTAGGTCCGTCCTCCTCGGGTCCCGGAGGCGGGGCTGAGCTCTCCTTGCCTGCTCGCCTGCCAGCCTGCAGACTGCTGAGTTCAGGGTGAGGGTGTCTCGCCTACCGCCCACACCGCCGCCGCCACCGCTCGCCCGCGGCAAGTGGTGAGGGCTTGCCCGGCTCCTCCTGCCGGGCTTCCCGAGACAGCTGCATGCCCACAGCAGGGATTTGAAATATCGAAAAATGGAAGCCCGACAATTTAACAAAAGGCTAAACGAAGCCAGGGAAATCCAGTAATTGTCACGAAACAAGGACGTGAAGTAGCAGTTGTCACGATACAAGTAATCACGCCCATGGGTAAACGAAAACAGGGACTGAACAGGGACAAAACCACAGGACCACAAACAACGCTGTAACAGAACGAATGTAATCACAGAATGAGGTAGAACGTGAAGTAACCCTCTTAGTTATTTGGTCCAAAGGACATCCATGAATGGAACCGTTTCCACTCATTATCCACTCCAGGAATGCACAAGGAATGCCCTCTGTGTTATGGCATGTACTTTTGGGCATTCCTCCTGTTAAGGGTGTTTCTCCAATACCACCCATTGCTTTTAGGCAATACACATGAAGAAGATATTTTTATTGCCCCAAGTTTTTGCTTTGCTTTGCTGGTTGTACTGCAGGAATGTTACCTGCTTAGTTTCAAGGTCCTCCTCTCCCTGAAGGTGAAGGCGATAAAGAGCAAATGTGATGAAAACAAAGACTGTCTTTATTTTACCCAGTAGCAAGACAGAGGGCATATGCCCCTGCGGCATGGTTACAAAACCTTTATACCTTATCTTGCCTGAGGCTTTATGAGAAGACAAGAATTTCTCTGGTAAAAAAGACAATGCTATTAAAAGGTTCAGGGGGCTGCAAAGTTGGCATCTCAGCGGTTCGAATCCAACTCCTGCCAAACTAGCAATTCGAAAGCATGTAATGCAAGTCATTCAGCCATGCCGGCCACATGGCCAAGGTCTTGCACAACACTGGCTCTTCGGCTTAAATACGAAGATGAGCACCGCCCCTAGAGTCGGACACGACTGGCACGCATATGCGGGGGGAACATTTGCCTTTATTAAATGTTCAAAGCAGCAGGAAAAGAGGAAAACCAAATATAGGGATGGATTTGACTCCCTAAGGCAGGCACGGGCTTGCCTTAGGCAGAGCTGTTGAGGGCGGGAGATTTTGGTGATTTCTTTTATAGGGTGACCATGTTGTAGGTGATGGTGGGGGCGACTTGACAGCACCTCAACAAGCAAAACTGGAAAACCAAGCGATGAGCAAAATTTCCATTAACATTGTTGAATTGTTTTTTTTAATTATCTTCTTTGTGTTTGCTCCATGAAATTATAATTACTGTATTCTTTTCGTGGCAGCGGCTGTTGGCTTTAATATTCAGCAGATTGCTCAAACCTGAAAAGGTCCCTCTGGACGGCTACTCGAGTCCTGAAAAGTAAATGTGGGAAACAACAACAACAACAACAACAACAACAACAACAACAACAACAACAACAACAACAACAACAACAACAACAACAACAACAAC